>OX941096.1:34972338-35572338 GCA_954870635.1 Arctium minus | reverse complement strand
CAAAAGTGGTTGAAAGTCCCAACCAGACGAAGACGAAGACGAAGACGAAGACGAAGACGAAGACGAAGACGAAGACGAAGACGAAGACGAAGACGAAGACGAAGACGAAGACGAAGACGAAGTCTCTCTCTCTCTCTCTCTCTCTCTCTCTCTCTTATTGATTATTCTCCTGTCTAATTATATGCAAGTGATAATGAAAGAGAGCTCGATATTTAGGAAGTGGGTTAACGACATTATTCATTTGGACAGGGTTTGGCATTGACATTTTGTAGTGGCGGACTGATATCATTTCAATAGCTTTATAGCATATGCGAATCACACAAACTCATTAATCCAAAAGCCCTTGATCCCTAACCTTCTCAAAAATGGAAGGTCGGCTTGATTTACCTTGACAAACTGAAAGAACAACAAACTAGCCAAAAGGGGGAAAGTTAGGGTTGTCATGAATGATTTTATTTTGGTGCAATCATCTTTTACATCAACTAATAGTGCTAAGGAGTCTTAATTTAAATGGAAAGTTCCTGTTTGATTCTAGATATAGACAAAAGGTATTCAATTTGTCTGGTGAACAATACAACAATTGAAATAACGACATATTATATTTGTGTGAGTGATTGTTAGGTCTATTGTCTCATCCTCCGCAACATGTATGTTCCTTTAAAATTTTAAATTGTGTGCATGTTTTAATTTGTATCAATAATATAATGAACAAAAAACCTCATCCAAGTGGTAATATAAAAACCTTTTTTTACATGTCCTCTCATGAAAATCTATACACTTCTTCATGAAACAACCGTAAAAATCACATTATATAGGAATTCAAACTTTTTCATGAAAATCTATACACTTCTTCATGAAAATCACACTTCCTTCGTGTACGCATTAAGGAGTTTTTTATTGTATTTTGATTTTTTATATAATCCAATGAAGTTACATGAGTTTTGAATTTATAATACAGGTTTTTGATCTTAGGTACATGAGTTTTGTATTCTGCACTTGGATTCGTCATGACGGTGAGTGGTGGTTGAAATGTGGATGGTGATGTAAAGAATAATAATTAAGAACATAATAATAATGTAATAATTCATAAATTCCACACCTGTCACTGTGTCGTATCACATATGAAGGGTAGAATGACCACCATTAGGATGCAATGGGGTGAGCAAAGGCGGGTACCCGCCTAAAATTCCTGGAACTGGAACCGGAACCGGAATCGGAACCGGCGGTACCTGGAATGAAGGAACCGGAACCGGTTACACCGGTTCTTTATATTTGGGAACCGGAACCAGAACTTGGTACCCACTATCAATTTTTTATTTTCTTTTATCATTTATATTATAAAAGGGTAAATATTAATTATATTACAAAATCCAAATATAAATAAATAAATACCACAAACGTGAAAACTAATAAGATAAAAACTAAAAACTAATAAATACTACAAACGATGCTAACAAAACAAATAAATATTACAAACGGCGATTACAAAACAAATAAATACTACAAACGGTGCTTCTAAAAATTTCACGTCATTAAAATTAGTTGATGCTAATAAATACTACAAACGATACTTCATTAAAAGATGGTTTATTAAATTTTTATAAATAAATAAAATATATTTTATTAAAAAAATAGCGGGTACCCGCCGGTTCCGATTCTGGGTACCCGGCGGGTAACGGTTCCAAAAAAATGAGAACCGGAATCCGTCCCGATCGGTTCCACATTTTAGGAACCGGAATCGGAACCAATCACCTCGGTTCCGGTTCCGGAACCGGCAGTTTCGAAGCGGTTTCGGTTCCAAAGGCGGGTACCCGCTTCCGATGCTCACCCCTAGATGCATTTAGGGATTTACAGAAAACTGTAAATCCGTGAAACTGTCCAACCCAATCTGCTAACAACCCGATTAAACTTAACCCATAAAACAACCAACCCGTTAAACCGCTAAACCGTCAATTAAGAGGGTTGAATTGGGTTAGGTCTAGCTTAACCCTCTCAATCTGTCAACCCGCCACAAATATATAATTTTTATAAAATTTATATATATATATATATATATATATAATATAAGAATAAAAATAATATTAGTCTATTTAAACAAATTTACAGTCCAATATATATATATATATATATATATATATTGTTATAGTTTACATTATCGGCTTGTTGAAATATTATATATATTCTCCCGATTTGTTATAGTTTTTTGTATAGTTGTATGTATTTTTCCCATTTGTTATAGTTTCTTGTAAGTTGTAACTTTATATTTCCTATGTATATGAGCAATGGAAAATACTCCTACGACTCCGAAAATTGAAGACAATGATGAACCAATCACATCAAAGAAATGAAGAGGTAGAACCTCAAACGTTTGGGATCGTTTTTCAAAAAAAGAGTCTAGATGTGTTTATAATTATTATGGAAAAGACTATGCTCATCATAATAAGCGAATTGGTACAATTTCTTTGTGGAATCACTTAAAAAAATTAATGCAAGAAGTACTCAGATAACGTGTGTGATAAAAAAAAATTACGTACTTAGCTTTCATACTAGGAATGACATTGAGGTGTCATTTAATAAGTTGAATTGTCGAAAAGTTGTGGTTAAGTTTGTGCTGAAGGATGAACAACTCTTTAGTGGTGTAGAAGGTTAAGGATTTAAGGTGTCGTGCTCACGTAGTAAACCTAATTGTAAACAAGGGGTTGAAAAAGATGCATAATTCAATTATAGCAATTCGTAACTATGTTAGATATATCCGTTCATCTCCTTCAAGGTTGCAAAATTTTAAATCTTGCAGTGAGAAGGGAAAAAAGTGAATACAAGGGATGGTTGGTTTTAGATGTTCCTACACAGTCCTACTTGATTGATGATTTGGACGGTCTGGGACATTTATTATTCAAACTTTTGACGTACTTGATTGATGATTTGATATACTTGATTCTAAGACTTAATGATTTTTTTAATTATATGTATGGATGTTTATAATAATTAATAACTTCCTTTTGTATATTTTTAGTAGTATTTATCGTATTCTATTTCTCAATTTCATGTATACTACCAAACCACTCAACCCGTCCAATCTGCCACAACCCGCAAGTGTTGTGTTGGGTTGGGTTATCATTTTAAATGAATCTGGTTGGGTTAAGATTTTTTCAAACCGCTATTAATGGGATGAGTTGTAAAAATGTTTCAAATCGCCGCCTAACCCCACCCGTGTAGCCCCTAGATGCATGGGTCACTTAACTGACGGACGATAGCCACTGGTGTGATAAAAACCAAAGCAAAACTTATACATCAAGATTTTTTTATATATAATAAATGAATTGTTCAAACGAGAATCCAAAAAAAACCCTAAAACTGTAATTTACTTTAAATATTAATAAGGAAACTCTAACATCTTAGATTCAAGCATCAATTCGGGTTTCTCAAGAGGAGCTATTAGATTTTTATGTAGAAAATATTCGTGTTAGTAAAACTTAGTGCTTTTACTTTAATTAGTCTTTCAAGAAAGGGAGCTCATTTCTAAAGAGGATAGTGGGTGCAGTATTGATCTTGAAGAAATTCAAGAAACAACCAATGATGAACCTATAGTTGACACTAGCCCTCAACATGAGGTTAAACCACTTGTTGAGGAAACTAACATACATCCACCACCTCTTCGCAGAACTAGTAGAGTCAGTAGAGTTAATCGACCTCCTGAGTTTTATTATGATTTTCATATTATAAAGGAAGGAGATACACTAGTCAATGATAAAACATTTGATAGTGAATCACAAGATTATTACATTATAAAAAATTATATTAACAATAAAACATTACTATAAAAGTAATATCCCATAAAGATCAACAAATTTTACATAAAACAATCATTTTCACTCAAAATAAATACAAAATTTGGCTTTTGCAATGCTCTAACATATTGAAGTATCTAATTCCTATACCATTACTAGGAAAAGGGGCATTAGCTATGGGCTTTAGAGACGGCCAAATTTGTCTCTAATTAGCAAGGGATAATCGACGGATAGGCCACAAAACCATTTCGTCGTTAATACCTCACTAATAAGCGACAGAATGGGGTTTTGGTCTATCTGTTTCTAATTTACGACGGATCTGCGAGGGATGGGTTTCGTGGCTAATCTGTCATTAATTAGCGAGGGATTAGCGACGGAATGGTTTTGTGGCCAATGCGTCACTAATACCTCGCTAATTAGTCGTGAATTAACGACAGATTGAGCCTATCCGTCACTAATTAGCAAGGGATCAGCGACAAACTGATAGAAAAATTGCACACACGTAAATGTGGCACAATAGCGGTACAAGTGCACACTAACTATTGAGTTCGCTTACAAGTAATATAATGTTAAGGTAACAAAAGTCATATCAATAGGACATGTTGGTCCTAACAATCTCCCCTTAATGTTTTGTAAATGAATCATCATCTTTAGCAATTCAAGAATGAATTACTCCATTAAAGTAGGACAAGATAAATATTGGAAGGAAGGATGATCTTATTCATGATCTTTTAATACAATGGAGTTAGAGAGGAGAGATCACTGATCATCCTCATGTTAGATTTGATCTCCTAAGCTCTCATGAAGATGATTCTCTCTCTAAATTCAAACTCTCTCTCTCTCTCTCTAAAAATTTAGGTGCACTCTCTCCTATCTCATCTCATACAAATGGACATTCTAACACACTATATAGTAGCCCATATTACATTGATAAGTCCAAGCCCATATTGCTAAACCAAAACCCATATTACAAACTGCAAATCTGTTAGATTAGAATTGTATTCAAGATTAAAATTGTGGGTCAAAAGTCTAAATGTTGTTTAGTTTGAGTGTTTGAGTTGTAAAGTCAACCAATGTTGGTCTTGTTGTAATCTTGTAGACACGAACATACAGACACACACATACATTCAAAGAACACAAGTCAAGCACATTCAGAGAGAAAACAGATAGAGTTCGCATAACATACAAGGAGGATCTGTGACACTTACACTTGTGGTTATATTGTAATCATATGAATTGGTCAATAAAGATTGTGTTCTTAATCTGTGTTGTTGATATATGCTAGTAACTTTGGGGTCACATTTGGTATCAGATCTAGATCAGAAAAGAATGAAAAATCAAATTTTTTAAAGAAAAGTTCACTGTTCCATCGACTCTGTGCTCAAAATCAAATTGTTGATTTTGTTAGAACATAAATATGTTCTATTTAGAAGTTTAGTAAATTAATCTACATGTATTGTATTTGGGCCTTGTATATGGGTTTGGGCTTAATTGTGTACAAGGGATGTGGGGGTATAAATAGAGTCTCTATATGTTTGTAGTTAGTAAGTTTCATTTGTTAGACTGTAATTGTATTCAAGATTAAATGAGGGTCATTGTTGTAATTAGTGTTTGTGTGTGAGTTGTAATGAGCTTAGAAGGTTTGACCTTGCTTGGTCATGTTGACCTATATATAAGCAAGTCCTTGTATTATTTCTAGTAGACTTGTAGAGAAGCAAGAGAGTTAGTGTGTGAAAGTAAAGGTGTAATATTGGTGGTAGTTGAGAGAAACACATAGTTGCACACATTGAGTACACACACAAACACATTCTATCTTGAAAGGTTAATCACTTTTAGATCTATGGCTTGATGTAATTCTTGTGATTAATAAACAAAGTGTTTGTGATAATCTGTATGTGTTTTAAGCTAGTAAATCTTGGGCCACAATTGGTATCAGAGCCAAATCCGTTTGAAAATCAAGAAAATATTTTGAGTCGACAATGTTCACGTTACTGTTCACGAAGTCAAAATTAGTTTTGATTTCTAGTGGAATTTTTGACTTGAATCTGATTAGGTTATGTTCGTAGTGTAAAATCGATCAAGAATGTCTGGATAAATTTGTTAATTGCACTGAAATTGAGTATGAATTTGTGATTTTTGTTGAGTTCGAGTTCACGAGTTTCACGTACGGTTCTTGAATCAATTTGATGATTTGTGTGTTTTTAATTGAAATTGCTTGTTAGAATTTTGTTCGAAATGTGTTGGTGAGTGAATTGTCAAATTTTCAGATCGAAATTCGAAGTCTAGATGTGTTTTGGTGTGATTTTGATTGATTTTAGAGGTTTGCGTGTGTTCGTCAAACTTTGCGTTTGATTCATCCTGGTTTGCGTTTCATTCATCGAATTTGTGTTTGATTTGTACTTTGCGTATCATCACACAAACGCAAAGTGTTAGTTTGCGCTTCACAACACAAACGCAAACTAAGGTTTGCGCTCCATAGTACACACGCAAAGCACAAACGCAAAGTAGTGTTTGCGTTTCTCAGCACAAACGCAAAGTGGTGTTTGCGTTTCACACTGCAAACGCAAAGCTAAGGTTTGAGTTCCTTAGCACAAACGCAAAGTGTTGGTTTGCGCTCTTCACTACAAACGCAAAGCTAAGGTTTGCGTTCCTTGCTACAAACGCGAAGTGTGGTTTGCGTTTCACACTGTTCACACGTTTTTGCGTTTCACACTGAGTTGTACTTAAAAAAAAATTATGAGATTTTTTCAAAACTGTAATATGGCCTTTTATAGTGAAATTTTTTTTCTCTAGGGACCCCCGTGCTAAGTCTGCGCAGGGCGACAAAAGTTCTTTGAGTAATCAAAATCTCTGAATTTTTTTTAAGTTTTCTTGATTTGTTGGATTTAAAGATCATTTCTAGCATATTTTTTTTTATTGATTTCAAGATGATTCAGGATAGCATTTATGATCTTGACGAGATGATACGAGAGCTTGATGATTGTAGAAGACGAGCAAATATTGCCAGCGAGACAGTTGATGGACTTAAACAGTTAAATTCTCAAATTTTTGCGGAAAGAGATAAGCTGAAAAATCAAGGGTTTAGTCTTGAGGTTGAGCTAAATATGTTGAAAGAAAAAGACAACTCAAAAGACAAAGAGGACACGAAGAAGGCTGAGAAGAAAAGAAAAGATTTAGAGAATGAAAATGTTGAGCTGAAGAAGAACAAATTTGAATTAGAAGTTCAAATTGAAAAAGAGAAGAAAGAAAGGGAAAGTTATGAAAAGAAAAGAAAAGAGTTTGAAAATGAGAATGCTGAATTGAAAAAGAAAATATCTGAATTTGAGAAAGAAAGAAAAGATTTTGCGAAGAAGTTTTCTGATTTCTCCAGAAAGGCATTTGAAGAAAAGAAAGTTGTAGAGATGAAATGCATTAAACTTTCTCAAAAAGTTTCAAACTTTGAGAAAGTAATCATACTTGAAAAAGATAAATTTGAGAAAGAGAAGAAGAAGATAGTTGGGTCAAAGACTGTAAAGAAATATTTTACTGAAGAGAAGATTATGTTTGAGACTGAGATTGCTAAGCTTACAAAGAAGCTATCTGAACTGTCATCAATAATACTGAAGGAGAAGAATGCAAAAGCTGAGTTGCATAAGAAGTTTGACATATTGTCAAAGGAGAGAAATTGTTTGACTTCAAAGATTAAAGAACTTGAGGAGATCATGTTCAAGGTGAAGCTGACTGAGCATAAAACGCCATAATCTATTGCTCAATCACCAAGAGATGATCAAGCTGGTTCAGAATGCTCATTCAAAACAACTTCTAGTTCAAATTTTATGAATGTTTCTCATAATCCTTTATTTGATTCAGATGATAGTCATACTTCTGCACTTAAAGATAATATTTGTCCTTCTAACTTGTTTTATGACAAAAATGTTGATGGTTCAGGTAACATCCAGAAGAAAGAATCTCGGAAGAAAATGACATGGAGAAAGAAAGATGAGAAAGATAAAGAGAATTGGTATTGAGAGTGAAAGGATCTTCGGAAGAGAAGAAGAAAGAGAAATCATTTGGGCATATATCTAAAGCTCAAAGGAATACTACACCGAAAGGTAAAACTTTTGGCAAACCTGATCTGATTTACACTGTTAATCAATTGATCATTTTAGCTCAAAAGAAAATAAATTGTTCCTACTGTGGTTCAAATGATTTTGTTAGTAAAAATTTTGAAAATTACTGGTATGGTTCTTACTACATCTCTCCTACTAAAACTGCAACTAACAAATCTGGATCCAAATACTAGTGGATACCAAAAGCTAAATCTGTGTTGCAGGCACCCAAGGTTTAAGGGGGAGAAGGAACTAAGGCTTCTAAACAAATCAGTTCAGAACCCGTGCTTCAAAGAATAATGGCTTTTGGACAATTCAGTTCAAAACCCGTATTCAAATGTTTTCTTCTGAAGGATGCTTTCAAGATTATATCTTTTCAGGAAGTTTTTCGTTTGAAAGGGAGTTTAGACATTATAATGCTATATCTTTTATAAAAATATTTCTAAAAAAGATTGACGTTTTACAGATATCAAGGGGGAGGATATCTAGTCAAGGATATTTTAATTTCTATATTCATTCCAGGGGAAGTTAAGGATTCTGATTTACAGGTATGTCATTCTAATCCTTATACTCTAACACTTGTGAAAGAAGAACAACTTTCATTTGTGAAAAATGTTTTTAAAATGTTCAAACCACTTCACGATCTTAAAATGTTTTTCTGAATTGAGAAGTGTGAATTTTAAATGATTTTTGGTTACTTGTGAATTTTATTGTTTATCTGGCCGTGTGTTCTTTAAATAATAATACTTGTGTATTTTCTTTTCTATATACTTTGTCAAGTATTCATACACTGGTTCAGTATTTTCAAATTGATTTTGTTATTACCATGTATCAAATGATATATCTTTCTATGGTAATACTCCCGTTGTTTGGTATTCACAGTTGTTTGAATCAAACGTCATTTCATTTTAATGTGCTTTCATTGATAATATGTTTATATTTTGTTCATATAAACAACATACGTCTTTGAATTCCCAAATATTTTTCTTCATGATAATTTGATCTGATCCTAATCATTGTCAGATTCTCAAAAAATTTATATTCTTTTCATTCATATAAAGTTTTGAGAAATTTTAAATTCTTAAAATGCTCATCAAAACTCAGAGAGCATATATACACTGACATATGATTTCTTATGCTTTACATGTCAAGAAAATCATTGAACAACATGTACTTTTAGGAACATGGGATTCAGTGTGAGTGCTTAATAGATCTTCCATGGATTCACGACAACTAGTGTTTCCTACCCCGGAAGAAATCCTTTGAGTGATTGAGGGGAGAGGGGTCTAAAAGAATTGAGTGTGGGAGTGAGCTGAGGTAAAATGGAAATAAGAGATTGGTTAGATGTGAGATTAAATGTTTAAAAGAAAGAGGGTGTGAGAACAAAGTTAAAAGAATATCAGAACTCTGCACCAAACATCTTTCTGAGCCGGGCAGCCACATTACTGATTGGTTCACAATTCTTTCGTGACCATCATTGAAATAGGCAAATAGCCCATGCCATCTCTTGCATACAACCCCACTAGCTACTCATTCTTTTCTTAAAAAGAGAATTTTTCACATTTTCTGGGGAAGCAGCACATAATCTATCGGATCTTCACTTGGAAGATGCTGATATTGAAAAAGAAGGAAAGTTGCCCCACCTTCGACCCTTTCTCATGCACGTTGAGTCCATGTATAATCATTGATGTCTCAGTGATTTACATACTTTGAGCCTTATGAAACACAATCATTGTGTTAATTCTTTCAAACACAAGCACGAGCACACAAAGAATATGTTTTTCTGTTAGAACATTCATTGAATTACCTTGTGTTCTTCAATGATTGAATGGAAGTCCTGGGGAGTCAACATCAAACAAGCTCCTTATATTGTACATTCGTTGTACACAGTAACTTCGTGTTACTGACAGGCATTTATAACTGTTTCATATGTTGATTCAGGGTTACAACTCTTATTTCGTTTGAATTTGAAAAGATTCAGATGAATACATTTATGGTTCAACGGCTCTTTCAGATCAGATGACAGATTTTATCACATCATGTTTTGGAGATTTATAATTTTCCTATATGGGGGAGATTGTCTATTATTAAAAGGAGGAGATGAAAGTTCATGAAGAATGTGCTTATAAGACGATGGGAAGTTCATTCAATGACGAATCTGACCTTGAAGTGTTTTAATGATTTTGATTCTTACAAATCATTAAAAAGGGGGAGAATAATCAAAAGATCAAGATCATATTGAAGGTTTAAAGATTTCAGAGGAGATAAAGTTTTCAGATGTTTAAAGTCAAAGGTTAAAGAAAGCTTATCAAAGAGAAAGTCAGAGTTTGAAATAAAGTCAGAGTTTATGCAAAAGCTATTTCAAAGGGAGAGATAATTTTGAAGAATTGTCAAAGTTTTCGAGATGTCAAAGCCAAAAAAGATTTGAAGTTGAAGTTAATTATGAAGATATGAAGACCTGAAGATTATTGCCAATATTTTTTTTTTTAATCTTGAATCCAAAGGGGGAGATTGTTAGACTGTAATTGTATTCAAGATTAAATGAGGGTCATTGTTGTAATTAGTGTTTATGTGTGAGTTGTAATGAGCTTAGAAGATTTGACCTTGCTTGGTCATGTTGACCTATATATAAGCAAGTCCTTGTATTATTTCTAGTAAACTTGTAGAGAAGCAAGAGAGTTAGTGTGTGAAAGTAAATGTGTAATATTGGTGGTAGTTGAGAAAAACACATAGTTGCACACATTGAGTACACACACAAACACATTCTATCTTGAAAGGTTAATCAATTTTAGATCTATGGCTTGATGTAATTCTTGTGATTAATAAACAAAGTGTTTGTGATAATTTGTATGTGTTTTAAGCTAGTAAATCTTGGGCCACATCATTTCAATCATGTAGCCTGTACGAGTTCTTCTCTCTGTAGTCTATAGTTAGTTTAGTTTTCTGTCTATGAATAAAATTGCAGATTCCTCCCATAATCTCTTGGTTATCTTGATCATTCTATCAATCTTGATCTGAGGGACTTAACAATTGGTATCAGAGCCGAACGCAGATTCAATCTACGCACGATCGAGATCAGATTGGATTGGATAGAACAGTCACGGTGGAAATTTTTGATTTTTGTGATTTGATGAAGTTTGATTGTTCTTTGACATCAAATTGGTTCTATGGATAGAGTCGAACCTAATAAAATCAATTGCTTTGTTTTATTTCATCAATTTTGGTTGATTGGATCGAGTTTTTGAGAATTCTTGTTCGAAAACTTATGTCACTGTGGTGGGATCGAATTGTGGTTTAGAGTCGAATTTGGACTGGATCATCAACAACAATTGTGCTCGAAAGTTTTTTTCGAACCTGCTCCTAAAATATCATCTCAAAATTTGATGTACAGAAGGTGAATTTGAAGAAAAGTTGGAAAAATATTTGAGATCCATAGAATTCGCATAATTCGATGAAGAACTCGCAGAAATTGAAAAACTCGCATGAAATTGGAAAGAATTCGCGTAGATAAAATGGTTGAAGATTTCGCATGTCTAAGAATTCGCACAATGATCTTTGAAGATAAAATTTGTTAAGTATAGATTTCGCATGTCAGTGAGAAGTGAAATGTGCAGAATTCGCATGCTAGTGATGTACGAAAAGCTGATACGAATTCCTGTGGTCAAAGAGTTTTACAAGAGAAGAATTTGCAGGTAATCGTGTGCAAAACATTGAGAATTCGCATCCTACCTTATGTGAATTGTGAGAATTCGTATGCAAGCTTATGCGAGAAGTCTAGATTTCGCAGGTGTAAGTGATGCGAAAAGAAAGAATTCACAGAAGAGAGTTATGCGAATTGTGGTGTTTGGCTTATGCCATCATGCGAATTGTGCTTAAAAGTGAATAGTGATATGCGAATTGTGACCTTTATGCGAAAAGTTTATGATGTTTTGAGAAAAATGACTGTTCTAAACCCAGTTTGCTACAAGTTTGCCCTATTCCCGAGCTTTGTACGCGTAATGCATATGTGATATCACTCTTATCATATGTTCGTCACATATCCTTTGCAACTGATCTATATTTCATGAGTGCTCATGCTTTTCAAGATTTTCAAATTATGGATTTGATGATTTAGTCTCTGATTGGATTGAGTTTGCTTCCTGAGCATCTGCAATCATCAGTTTGGAAAGATTCTTTTGTTGTTAGACCGTTGAGAGCACTTTATCACTCTTCTGAACTGATCACTCAGTAGTGTGAGCGACGACAATCATTGTTCTGATACTTGAGTTGTGATTCAGAATCCCGAGTGCTTATAATCATCCAGCTGATTCGTGAAGAAAGGAGTTTTGGGTTTGATTATTCAGTATTCTGGAAAGCAGTTAGAAAATGAGCATCTTCTATCAGTTGTTGTACATTTATCATTTTTCTAACCCTTGCCTTGTAGTGTTGCTATAGGATGCTACCACCCATAAGTTGATCAGATGAAGTTCTTAAGCTGAATTCTTATTTCAACTCGTGATTCAAAGACATATCAGATGTTATACACTGAAGATACACTTGGTTGTCATCCCAATAGTAAAAAAAAAATCATTCTTGTGGGCATACGGAATGTGTTGGGTTTACAAGAGCCAAAAGTTGTCTTTATGTGCACTCAGTCGAGGTTATGGTCTACATAAGATCTGGTATTATTGTTGGATCAAATAATTGTATTCAAGATTAAAGTTAAAGTTCAGGGTTTAAACTGCAATTGTGCTAAAGTTAAAGTTAGAGGGTTTAAATTGTAATAGTTTAATAGTTATTAGCTATTGGGCCCAAGCCCATTAAGCATTAGGAAGCCCATAAGGCCTAGGTATTTAAAGTTATGTTTAGTTTAGTTTTAGGTAATCTCTGATAATTTTCTAAATAGTTAGCCGTATTTTCTCTGTATTCAAAGGGTATCAAGAACACTCAAGGTTTAACAGTTTATACAAGGGATTGGTATGTTACTCTGAATTATATATCTATTGATTATTATTGTGTTGCTTGATTACTTGATTGATTGTTTACCAACTAGATTAAATCTGGGATAACAAGTGGTATCAGAGCCTAAAGAATCAAGTTTTTAGGATTAAATCTGTGTTTTGTGATTTCACTATTCATCGAAAATTACTATTCATCGAAATCACTATTCATCGAAAATCACTATTCATGCGAAGTTACTGTTCATCGAATTTTTTTTTACTGTTCATCGAGTGAAAATTGATTTCGTGAATTAACATGCTTTTATGGTTAAAATCGATATGAATAGATGCGATATATTCTAGTGATCAGTATCTGATTGATTAATTGCATTGTGGATTAACAAGTGATTGAATCTGTGATTTTGAGTTTTCTAGGTTCGTGAAAAGTTAACACTGTGTTCTTCATAATCGATGCATGAAAGTTGAAATTAATCTTTGATTTTGATTGAATATTGTTCGATACATGTTTCTGGGTACAAAAGTCTGATTTTTGCTTTCAATTTGAGTGATTTCTGTGATTTCTGGGTTGATCTTTCTGGGTTGTTCATCGTTCTGGGTAAATTAAGAACATTCCGGTCGAACATATCGGTCTTTGTTTCTATCGGTCTAAGTCCACTTCCGATCGAATACCTTTATCGGTCTATAGCATTCCACCGGTACACTCACTGTCCACTCCGGTCGTGCATATTATCGGTCGAAGGTATATCGGTCCATTACAGTATATCTGTCTTAGCTCTCTACCGGTCTTACATATTATCGGTCGAAACATAGTGTCGGTCGAACAACCATCCGGTCTTAGCACTATCGGTCTAAGCATTATCGGTCTAAGCATACTTCCGGTCGAACAAGTTACCGGTCGAATCAATTTTACCGGTCAAGCATAGTTCCGGTCTTACCATTCGACCGGGTACTTGTATTCTCCGGTCTTACTATTCGACCGGGTACTTGCTAGTCCGATCTTACCCTTCGACCGGATACTTGCTTACTCCGGTCTTTCCTTCGACAGGTACGGTTCATTCTCCGGTCTTACGTTTGAGCGGTCGAAGCACTTTTTCCAGACCTAGACAAATTTTTGCAAACTTTAATAGCGGGACCCCCGTGCTAAGTCTGCGAAGGGGGACAAAAGTTTTGTGCTTGATCAAAATTTTCCTAATTTCATTCTTCAATATTATTTCTTTGTGTTTTAAACTGTGCAAATACTGCATTTAATTATTTTTGGAAATTTATTTTTCTGAAATTTTTTGAGTGTAGTTTTATTTTGATTCTAACGATCTCATCTAGTTGGTTGTCTTGGTACAGAAAAGTCTATTTACTAACAGTATAGCTAAGATGTCGAATCAGCTTCTCTCGATGGGCTCTCAAGTCAGACCTCCTGTCCTCGTGGCTAATGAGTATCAGCAATGGAAGACCAGAATGATTCAGTTTCTGAATCACAAGAACAGAGAATTCATGACAATAATCATTGAAGGTCCTAAAACTCCAATGATCACAGTAAAGGGTCAACCTGCTACAGATTCCTCTCCTGAAATCCCTGACAGAGAGATTCCTAAACCTGTTCAGTTCTTCACTGAAAAGCAGAAAGACCAGCTCAAGTTAGAAGAAGAGGCTCTAATCTATCTGACGATGGCAATTCCAAACGACATCTACAATCGTGTCGACAGTCAGAGCACTGCTAAAGGAATCTGGGATGAACTAGCAAGGCAGTTTGAAGGAAGTGAAGCTTCTATTCAAGCTAAGCAGAATCTGTGCATAAATGCTTACGAGGGATTTCATGCAAAAGAAGGAGAGTTGCTTTTATATACCTATGTTGGTCCCGAAGGTGCTTAATAAGTTTGTAGAAGGGGGGGGGGGGTTGAATACAAACACATAAATTAAAGTTTAATAAGTTGTTTATTGATAAATCAAAATACAATTTACAAGTTTGTTACGGAATAAGATTAAGACAGACTCAATCTAAACAAACTTAAGAAACACTAAGATGATTGCACAAGAAATTCAGAGAATGGGGGATTAAGAGATATAGAAAACAAGGGTTTCTATATGGAGTTCAAGGATTGAGCACACCCATAGATGGAGGGGTGAACTTCCTATTTATACCCTATGCATTAAATGCATGGCAGGGCACTTTACACGTGGCGTTCACAGATTGGCTTTGGGAGTCTGACTTTTGGGAGACATGCTTTCGGCCGGGTCATGAACAGTGTAGTTGACAGAGTTGTTGTACGTATGGTGGCAGAGACATGTCCGTTCTGACACATATTACTAGTTTGTGCAAGGATAGACAAAAGGAAACTTGAGACATAAGCTTTGTGATCTTTTGATCGCTGAATATCTCTTCTTTCAGAGATAAAGAGGTTCAGCTATCGCTGAAGCTTTTCCTCATGTTCCTTCGCGTATATGTAGAGTTGTCTTTGATTCACTGATATCCGCATCAGATCACTAGTAGACTTCTCTTTGTTCAGCAGCTTCGTCTTCGATTCAGCTATGAACATATGTTGACGCGAGACTTGTCTTCAGAGATTACGTTTCTGATTACATCAGAAACTATCAGTGATAACTGAACAGACTCAGTCTAATCACTGATAGTGAAACACTAATACATAGAAATGTTTATAAGAAAGACTATCAGCGATAACTGAACAGACTCAGTCTGATCGCTGATGGTGAAACACTAATACATATTAAAACGTAATTTTCACTAAGTATAGAAGAGGGTCGTTATCAAATCACTGAGAGAGTTTGGATCAACAATCTCCCCCTATTTGATAATGACAAAGTAACTAAAGAAAATTACTTTATGATTCAAAATATAGGAATAAAAAGGACTCATAGCATGCATGTCCCAATTACTATTTTGAGGGATCTTTTACAGTACTGATAGGGTTAAGTACATCACTGCAATTTTCATTTAATTCAGGGATAGAATTACAAGATATGAAAATAATAAGTACAAGTGAATAACTAACTACTGTAAATATAACTAATAGATTACAGAAAAGGAAACTAATCTATCAGCTATTAAAAGAAGACTTAGGAGGATTGATCATATACTCAAGTATTTCTTCTCCTTTCTGTCTTCGTTCCAAAGATTCTTGGCTGATAATTTCTTTGATTTTCTCAGCAGCAGGGGAGAAGTCACACCATAAGCATAAGAGATCCTTGAGATGATTCAGAGGACAGATAGGAATCTCAGAGACTCTTTGAAATCTGAGTTCCTCATCATCATCTCTGAAGAACATTCCATAAGGATCATCAATTACTTGACCACCTTGGAAAGGACCACCAGGAGGCAGAGATAGATCCAGAACTGAAAGATCGGGAGGAGGACCAAACAGTGCATCTCTTGAAAATTTGATAGAAGTTTCATTCGTGATGATGGCGATGTCTTCAGAGGAGGAGGACCCAATTCTTCTCTTGAGTTTCAAAGATTTGGGAGGAAGAGGAGATGGCAGCTTCAGTACAGAAGTGACTCTATTTATGAGGGCTTCATGAAGTCCTTCAACGTAGCCTCTGTATGTAGATTTGGATTTCTTCAGCGCATCCCAGAACTCTAACCATTCCGTAAATTTGAAGCTCTCAAGTTTGGATACGTACATAGCTTTTTGGGTTCCATCCTCTCTGGTAATCTCCATGGTCACTGAGAGTTGATCCTTCTTCTTGCGACCAGAGATAGTCACGTCTGATATCGGAAGAAGATCAGAACGATAATCCATCTTCTGTTTGCACCATTCGATAGACCTATCGTTGATCTCTTGTTCTTTGGAGCGTTCCTCTTTAATTTCTTTCAGCAGTGCAGCTTGAACTTCCACAGGCTTGCTTTTCAGCTTTTTGTCCTTGACTAGAGAAGATTGAATCTTTAAAGCGAGCTGGGCATCTTGTATGCATTCAGCGATCAGCTTCTCAGCTTTGACAGATTCTTCTCTTTTGGCTTCAGTGAGGAAGTCGAGCTCTGTGGATGTTTGAAGAGGGACTTTCAGCCGTTGACTTTCTAGTTGAGCGATCATTTCAACTCTTTTCTTCACCACTTCCTCTAACTAATGAGATGATTGAGAGGGCCTTCATGGATGGACCAGGGAATATTCTTCTTCTTCTTCATCAATCTCAGCGATAGAGATTGGGATTATTTCTTCAGCGATAGTAGCTGAAATTATTTGTAGTTCAGAACCCTTAAGCAGGGGTGAGAGCTGTCTGGATAGAAAATGAAGGAAAGAAGGGATAAGTGTGTATTTTTAGAAAAAGAGAGATAAAGGCTAGAAGGAAATAGGGGTTTGGAAAGAGTAGGAGAGTGGTACAATTGAAAGACATACCTGAGAAGGATGCTCCCCCTCAGATTGTGATCCAGTCCTCAAGCATTCTTCAGCGATTGATTGCTTGTCTTTGCTTTGCGAAGGAGCGCTTGAAGATGTATCACCTCTCACCCCTGCTTTGACAACCTCTTGCGAAGTTGTCCCTGATGCGACGTTCGGCTTGGAGAACCACATAGATTGGTCTTCTTCATCGTCGTCATCGTCATCGGAGGGTTGATCCTTTTCTTGATCATCAAGATCTAGATCATCTTCCTCTTCATCGTCTTCTTCCTCATCATCTTCAAAGAGAATAGAATGAATAGATGAGGATTCTTTTACCTTCTCCCCCTCAGATTGAGAGGGAGGTTTCTTTGGAGTCTTAGCTTCCCCAGCAGCAGCGATAGACGTTTCTTCAGCTTTCTCCCGCACTTTGTCATTATCAGCGGTAGGGGGTTGCTCAGCTGCCGGAGTTGCTGTTGAAGCTTTTAGCACTTGGACGTCAGCCTCCAGACGCTTGACTCGGTCTTCAACCGCAGGGAAGTCACACATGGCATCATGGATGAATTCCACAGCGACATTCAGGTTTGTTCGATCATCCTCAGTGAAGGAGGGAGGCAGCGCTGGAGCTGGTGCATTCACCTTTTGTAGAATTTGTTGAAGAAGGGACGTGCAGAGGTCAACCTTTGAAGAGAGACCCCGAACTTCAGCAGTAAGAGACTCAAATCGCCCCTGAAAGAGTTGAGAGGACTCTTTAAGTTGGATGACTTGTTCTTCAACAGTTGAAAGTTGTGAGTTCTCAGCTTTAGATGAGCAGGTCGCGGTCAACCTCTTCAGCTTCTCACCAGCCTGATTGACGGCGCTGGTGGTGTCGTTGATGGTATTGGTGAGGGCGTCCACCTTTTCTCCCAGACTGTTGACATGCGTGTCAACAGACGCCAAACTAGGACCTGAAAATAATGTTAGTTCAGATACGGGTTTATTTGGAGAGGTGGGGAAAGAAGTGTTTAATCCTATAGGTGTACCTGACGTATCAAACATTTTGTAGAACTGCATAGATTCCTCAAAAGTTTGATGTTCAGGTCCTATAGGTAAAGAAGAGGTAGCGGGTTCAGAGACCAAATGAGTAGAAAAGGGAAGAGTTTTGGGGATAGAAGTAGGGTTGGGGGTCATCTCAACGAGTAAGATGGTAGGTGGGGTTACTGATGTTGTGACAGCGATCGAAATCGTTGACACGGCATGTTGAGTGACTGCTGGAGTTGTGGAGGAAAGACCCACAAATGCATCTAAGGTAGCTTATTGAGAAGCTCCCTCAGGTATAGTACTAGAGGGTGTACTTTCCTTAGTCTTTTTGGCCTTTTTGGAAGGACCAATCGGACTAGCGGATGGTCGTTTAGAAGTAGTGGTAGCGACAGGGATAGCAGACGAAGGAACCGTCTGCGTGGTCGCTGAAGATGAAGAAGAATGGAGAGAGAGACGAGAGCGAAGGAGAGAGATACTTACCTCGTCGGCGAGTGGCTTTACCTCCAGTGATCGTTGACCTACCCTGGCAAAAGTGCCATCATCTTTGGTGGGATAGGTGTTGGGATAGAGGAACTTGATGTACGTACATATGAAACGTACGTACGAGATCTTGGGATCTCGTTCAGGCTTCTCTAATCTCGACCTCAGGTCTTCAAAGATTGCTGTAGCGTAGTCAAAGTTTTGACCAGCGATAACGGAGTACGCCATCTGCAGTTGTGTTTTGCTGGCTTGATCCAGCGAAGCACTCTTCCCGCTCATGCACTGAATTATGTGCGAGAAGATAAAGTTCAGTTGTGAGGGCATCTGAGCTTTGAGGATCTTGGTGAGCTTCTTGTTGGGAATAGAAGATCTCGGTTTGTTTTCCCAACAATAACCCATTGCGTCCAGAAATGATATCAGCTCATCATCAGTGGGGAGTGCGTCGAACCTACTCTTTGGTTTGTCAGGGAATCTTAAAGATTTCCTGAGGCTAAGAGCGGTCGTGCTCCCTGGCCCCAAGTCCGTGCTGAAAGAGATAGCAGGGACTCGTTCATCTTTCTTGTTGGTGAGTTCAGTTGCATCAGCAGTGAACCAGAACTGCTGGAGTAGAGTCTTGGAAGGCTTAGGATCCACAGTGATCGCGTAAGCTATACATGATTGTTTGAGAAATTCAGCAGCTTCCACCAGATGTGGGTATTTGTCAGCTTGGAAGTCGAGTCTTGCCAAATGATTACTTTTCGTAATCTCAGCTTCAGTGATGGTGAATTTAACTGTCTTGGAAGCGACAATCTCAGACTGTGTCATTTCTGCTATTGAAAGAAACATGATAGAAGAAATGATTATGATTAAAAATAATATGATTACCAGTTTCCATAGAAGAAGGGAAACTGGAAAAATATCAAGTTATTTTTAGGAATAGAAAAATAGTGTTCTGGGTAGAAAGAATGAAGAACACTTTAAAAACCAAAAGGTTTTTTATTTAAAAACATAAAATGAGAAAGAATGATCTTTAGTTTTTAGAAAAAAAAACGTTTTATAAAATCCATGAAGAACAAGAACTAGTAGGATTTTAAAAAGAATAGAAAGCATACGAATAATGCACATAAACATGAAATAAACCTGTTTATTTTGAAGAAGAAGAGTTGCAGATTCAATATTCTGGGTTTACTTGCTTGAGTGTTCTTAAGATAGAGAGAGTATTTCTTGCTTTGTAAGATTAGAAAGCGTAAGCCAAAAAGAATGAGGCATTCTTTCCTTTTATTCGAAGAGAGAGAAAAAGGAGAGAGAGTGTGAGAGAAGCGGGAAAACAAATGCTCATCATGACATGGACACGTCCCACGATGTTGATTGGATAGAAGAGCAACGGACGAACGTGTCAGAAAAGGCATGTCGTGGATTGTCGGTTCAAATGACGTCATAGAAGAGAGAGACTATTCATTTATCCGTTTTGAAATTATCGCTGAAGAAAAGTCAGCAATAGATTTTTCTTTTTAAAAGTATCCCTGATGGAAAAGATAGGGATAGAGTTTCTTTTAAAAGGGTCACTGAATAGAAATATCAGTGATTAATGTATTTTTCAAAAAACTTTTAATCATTTGAAGAAGGTTCAGTGATTAAAGTATATTTTGAAAGATATATTAACTGAGTTAAGATTCAGTTGAGAGAACATACCTGAGAGTCAAAATGTTTATCAGAGAGAACGATGAGAGGGGAACTTTTGATTACTGACACAATACATGAACGCTGAAGAATTATTCTTCGAGGTTCAGCATTCCAAGCTCACTGATGAGAAAGTTGAACCTTGTCTCATCAAGAGGTTTGGTGAATAAAACAACAAGCTGAAAGTCAGTAGGGATAAAGTGAAGTTCAATATCACCATTCATTACACGATCTCTGATAAAGTGATATCTGATCTCTATGTGTTTTGTCTTTGAATGTAGTACTGGATTATTTGCTATAGCTATAGCACTAGTGCTGTCGCAATAGATGGGAATTTTTGACAGCTGAAGGTCATAATCTAAGAGTTGATTTCTCATCCACAAGATCTGAGAACAACAGCTTCCAGCGGCTACGTATTCAGCTTCAGGTGTGGAAGTGGACACAGAATTTTGCTTCTTGCTTGTCCAGCTTACCAGCTTTCCTCCCAGTAGTTGACATCCACCAGTGGTACTCTTTCTGTCGAGTTTACAGCCTGCAAAATCACTATCAGAATAACCAGTTAGATCGAACCCTGAGTCTTTGGGATACCAAAGACCGAGGTTAGGAGTTCCTTTCAGATATCTGAAAATTCGCTTTACAGCGATCAGATGGGATTCCTTGGGTTCAGATTGATAGCGTGCACATAAACAAGTAGAGTACATAATGTCAGGTCGGCTCGCTGTTAGATACAGCAGGGAGCCTATCATTCCTCTATAGACAGTGACAATAACAGGTTTACCAGAAGGATCTTTGTTAAGTGTCAGGGGTGGTGCCATAGGAGTTTTCATCACTGAAGTTTGTGTGAGATCAAACTTCTTCAGCATATATTTAACATACTTACCTTGGCAGATAAAAGTACCTTTGTCAGATTGTTTAATCTGAAGACCAAGAAAATATGTCAGCTCACCCATCATACTCATTTTATATTCTTTCTTCATTCTTTCAGCGAAGCGAGTACACAGAGATGGGTTAGTAGAACCAAATATTATGTCATCGACATATATTTGTACAAGAATTATATGACCTTTTATTTTTCTGAAAAATAACGTATTATCAATCTTGCCACGTTCAAAATTTTCAGAGATAAGAAAAGATGAGAGAGTGTCATACCAAGCACGAGGGGCTTGTTTTTGACCATAGAGAGCCTTATCCAATTTATAAACATAATTTGGATACTTAGGGTCATAAAACCCTGGTGGTTGTTCTACATAGACTTCTTCATTTAGCTTTCCATTTAGGAACGCTGATTTTACGTTCATTTGATAAACGATGAAGTCTTTATAGACTGCATAAGCTAAGAATAGTCGAATTGCTTCGAGCCTGGCCACAGGGGCAAAGATTTCATCATAGTCTATGCCTTCCTCTTGTCTGTATCCCTGAGCAACAAGTCGAGCCTTGTTGCGGGTTACAGTTCCATGTTCATCTAACTTGTTTCTAAACACCCATTTGGTGCCTATTACAGTTTTATCAGATGGTCTAGGAACGAGATTCCAAACTTTGTTTCGAGAAAATTCAGTCAGCTCTTCTTGCATAGCGCTGACCCAGTTTGGATCTCTGAGGGCATCTTCAGTCTTCTTTGGTTCTATTAAAGAGAGAAAATTTACAAAGAGACAGATATTACCTGAGCTTCGTCGTGTCTGAATACCTGCTTCGAGATCACCAAGAATTTGATCTATTGGGTGATCTTTGGTCCATCGCTGAGTAGGAGCATGATTACTTAACTCAGAGGTTGGATCAACAATTGGAATGTTTACTGATGAGGACGTTTGAGGTTCATCAGCGATTAACTGTTGAGAAAATTCACTAGAGAGGTTTCCAGACGAAGGCAGATTTGATGGTAGTAATGTGTTTAGAGGTTCTGCTGAGACCCATGAGGTGGATTCAGCGGTAGGATGTATAATGTTCGAATCATCATCAGCGGTTGGAGGATCAGAATGCTGATGGTTTGAGAAGAAAGGTTTTGTTTCTCTGTAGTGAGAAAGCATCCAAACATTTAACTCTTCATTGTCAGCGATTGGTATAGAGTTCGCTGAGCGAGTTTCATCAAAAGTGACGCGAATTGTTTCTTCTACGGTTTGTCTTCTCTTGTTGAAAACTCTGTAGTCTTTGGAGATGGAGGAATATCCTAGAAATATTCCATCATCGGCTTTTGGGTCGAACTTTCCAAGTTGATCTCTGTTGTTTAAGATAAAGCACTGACAACCAAAGATATGAAGAAAGCTGATAGAAGGCTTCCTTCCAAGAAAAAGTTCATAAGCTGTCTTCCCAAATCGCTTTATTATCAGCGATCTGTTTTGAGTAAAACATCCAGTGTTTACAGCTTCTGCCCAAAATTGAGTAGGGAGGTGAGAATCGCTGAGCATTGATCTAGCAGCTTCTATGATCGTTCTGTTTCTTCTTTCTAGAGATTCCCTTGTTCTCAAAGAAATTGTTCAGGGAACTATTTTTGAATTCAGTTCCATGATCACTTCTTATTGAACGAACAGTAAGATTGTTCAGCACTTCCATCTTTTTCACAAAAGATATTAGTTCTTCTGGAGTATCACTCTTACAGCGAAGAAAGATAACCCAGGTGTAGCGAGAATATTCATCTACAATGACAAGCGTATATTTCTTTCCAGCTATTGATTGGATGTTGACAGGGCCAAATAGATCCATATGCAAGAGCTAAAGAGGACTTGTCATTGACGAAACTTGTTTTGACTTGAAACTAGCTTTTGTTTGTTTTCCTTTTTCACATGCTGAGCAGAGAGATTCTTTAGCATATGAGTGCTGAGGAAGACCAGAAACCAGTTCCTTAGATGAGAGAGAATTCAGGGTTTTGAAATTTAGATGAGAGTGCCTTTTATGCCATAGCCAGTTGACATCAGAAGAGGCCTTAGAGAGAAAACATAAGTTTTCAGTGATAGTAGAGTCCATATCTATTACATAGACATTTTCTCTGCGATAACCACTGAGAGCAAGTTTTCCTTTTTCATCTACCACTGAACATGCTTTCTTAGAAAAGCGAACTTCGTAGTCTTTGTCATATAGCTGACTGATGCTTAGAAGGTTGTACTTCAGTCCATCTACATAAGCGACTCTTCGAAAGGTAGTTGTCCCATTGCTGAGGACACCAAACCCTCGGGTAAATCCTTTTCCATTTCCACCAAAGGTCATAGAGGGACCTTTCTCTTCCTTGTATTCAGTGAGCAGGTCTCTTTGTCCAGTCATATGACGAGAACATCCATTATCGAGATACCAGATGCCCTTTGATCCCTGCACACATAAGGAAGATTAAGCGTTGTTTGGTACCCACTTTTCAATGGGTTCTTCAGAGTTAGTGGATAAGGAAGATTCAGCAGTCTTCACAGCTGATGAAGATTCAGCTTCAGTGGTAATCTTCACTTTGGTTAATTTCTTAACCTTAGTGGTATATTTCACTTTGGTTGATTTTTCAACTTTGGTGACTTTCTTTGCCTTAGAGGCATTTTTATTCACTTTAGCTGTTTTATCAGCTTTGGTGGCATTTGGACATTTACTTGCAATATGATCAGTAAAACCACAGTGATAACATTTTCTTTATTTGAAAATGGTTTTAGGATCAGTAGAAGGGTTTGCAAGTTTAAGATGAGCAGGACCAGGTCCGAGAAGGCTTTTCTCATGAGATATGGGAGGGATTTTCATTTCTTCAGATCTCGTTGGTCTAAGGTCAATCTTTAGCTTTGGAGGACAGAGATCAAAAATTTCTATCACAGAGCTAGAGGATTGCTTAGCTGAAGGTTTAGAAGGAATTTTCAGCTTTGCTTTCCTGGTTGTCTTCTGAGGAAGGAGAATGGACTTTCCTTTATCCGTAGACTTAGTGTCTTTGGATTTTTCCTCAGAGATGGGATTTGAAGAAGAACAGGGATAGAATTGATTATAAGAAGTGTCAAAGAAAGATGTGACAAAAGTTCCAAACTTAAGAGAGGAACTTTCTTCTTTAGGATCATCCTGTGGTGTCCAAAAACCAAGACCAGTTCTATCACTTTCAGGAGTTTGAGCATTTATTATCTCAGAGATCTTTGTTGATGATTTGCACCATTTTTCAACATGAGCCTTTTCTGCTTGTAGAGCAGCGATGGCTTGTTCGCGTTCAATGTTGATGATTTCATTTATAATGACTTGATCTTTCAACTTTTCTTCTAAAAGATTTAGTTCACTGATCTTTTCATGACATTTCTCTAGCTCTTGAGTTAAATATACATTTTTATTTTCAGCTTGAGTTTTGTCGTTTAGAGCATTATAAAGGTCAATCGTCAGCACATCAACAACGCGACTTCTCTCAGCTTCAGGCAGAGAGGGATTTGTAGAGATAGATACCTGAGATGATATGTAGCTCATAGAAGGTTCAGATGGTTCTTCTACTTCTTCTTTAATCTCAGCCATGAGGCAAAGATTAGCGACTTCTTCTTCATCAGAAGATGATTCTTCTGATTCAGCCCAGTCATGTTCTTCAGCAATGAGACCTTTACCTTTTCGCTGATAGCTTTTCAGCTTTTGATATTTGTTCTTCAGCTTATGGTATTTGTCATCACTGGATCTTCTTGAGGTAGAAGGTTTGAAGACCTTTTTCGACCTGTACTCACTAGCAAAATGTCCAATTTTTTCGCAGTTATAGCAAGTGGCAGTAGCCTTATCAACCGGAGTTGATTTTGGCTTTTCAGTAAGAGAGAGAGGTTTACTTCTTCGGAAGTTACTCTTTCTTGCAAATCTCTTAAAAGAGTTTGTCAAGAGTGCTAAGGACTCATCAAACTCTGAAAGATCAGGGTCTGATAGATTCTCAGATTCAGAATCTAACTCAGTGATGGTGAGAGTAGATCGCTGAAATAGAATTATCTCTGAAGAGACTAAAGCAACAGGAGTGCTTTTGGAGTCTTTAGAATCTTTTACAAGATTCTTCTTCAGGAGATTAGATTGCTCATAGTTGAGCAATATTCCATACAGAGTGCTTAGAGAGAGAGTATGTAAGTCTTTTGTCAGCTTAAGACATATTGAATAACTGTCCCAGCTTTCAGGAAGACTTTCCAAGAATTTTGTTAGGACCTCAGAATTAGAATAGGTCCTTCCAAAAGTTCTTAGGTCAATGATTAGGCAGTTAAACCGCTGATGAATGTCAGAAAGAGATTCATTCTTACCAGCGATAAAACTTTCATACTGTCTTACCAAGTTAATCTTTCGAGTCTCTTAAATTTCAGTGGTGCCCTCATATTGAACACATATGGTTTCCCACATTTCTTTAGAAGTTTTCAGATGCATGATGGAATGGAAAACTTCATCAGGCAGAGCCATTGAGATAATGGTTTTTGCTCTTGCATCTATTCCTACCTTCTTTTTATCTTCATCACTCCACTGTCTTATTTCCTTAACGGCATATCGTTCAGGGACAGCATCAGTGGTGGCAGTAGCGGGAACCACAGCTATAATTCTAACAGGTTCATAGGGTCCGTTTTCTATATATTCAGGTATAGTAGGATCTGCACCTTCAAGAAATAGCATCATTCGATTTTTCCATAGAGAAAAGTTATCTCTGCTAAATCAAGGAGGTTTAGAAAGTGAACCATTATCATAGTAGTTTGTGTTTGTGTTTAGTGCCATTTTAGAATAGCAAGGAAGAGTATACAGCAAGATCTTGTTTATTAGATTAAACAAACTGCTTTGATACCACTTGTTGGTCCCGAAGGTGCTTAACAAGTTTGTAGAAGGGGGGGGGGGTTGAATACAAACACAGAAATTAAAGTTTAATAAATTGTTTATTGATAAATCAAAATACAATTTACATGTTTGTTGCGGAATAAGATTAAGACAGACTCAATCTAAACAAACTTAAGAAACACTAAGATGATTGCACAAGAAATTCAGAGAACGGGGGATTAAGAGATATAGAAAACAAGGGTTTCTATATGGAGTTCAAGGATTGAGCACACCCATAGATGGAGGGGTGAACTTCCTATTTATACCCTATGCATTAAATGCATGGCAGGGCACTTTACACGTGGCGTTCACAGATTGGCTTTGGGAGTCTGACTTGTGGGAGACATGCTTTCGGCCGGGTCATGAACATTGTAGTTGACAGAGTTGTTGTACGTATGGTGGCAGAGACATGTCCGTTCTGACACATATTACTAGTTTGTGCAAGGATAGACAAAAGGAAACTTGAGACATAAGCTTTGTGATCTTTTGATCGCTGAATATCTCTTCTTTCAGAGATAAAGAGGTTCAGCTATCGCTGAAGCTTTTCCTCATGTTCCTTCGCGTATATGTAGAGTTGTCTTTGATTCACTGATATCCGCATCAGATCACTAGTAGACTTCTCTTTGTTCAGCATTCGTCTTCGGTTCAGCTATGAACATATGTTGACGCGAGACTTGTCTTTAGAGATTAAGTTTCTGTTTACATCAGAAACTATCAGTGATAACTGAACAGACTCAGTCTAATCACTGATAGTGAAACACTAATACATAGAAATGTTTATAAGAAAGACTATCAGCGATAACTGAACAGACTCAGTCTGATCGCTGATGGTGAAACACTAATACATATTAAAACGTAATTTTCACTAAGTATAGAAGAGGGTCGTTATCAAATCACTGAGAGAGTTTGGATCAACAACCTACAATAGGTACAACATTATTCTCAATGACTTGCGGAGGAACAACATCGCCAAATCTGCTTCTGAGATAAACTACAAGTTCATCAAGAATCTAAATCCAGAATGGAAGAACTTTGCTATCAACCTCCAAATGTCGAAGAATATGGCTCGAGAAAATGTCACCGATATCTTCTCTACTCTAGCTCAACATGAGGATGAGGTGATATCTATGAATAATGAGTCTAATCATCTGAAGGATTATGTGGCTCTCATAGCCGGCAAAGGTTCTGTATCCTCTGCAAGGTCGAAGAAAAAAGCATCTAAAGCTCTAGTTACTGAAGTTACTGACTCTGACTCTGATTCGAGCGATGAAGAACTGGAAGTTGATTCAGATCCTGATATTCAAAAGTTCTCTGAAGACTTGACTCTCATTACACGACGATTCAAGAAGAGCTTTGGCAAGAAAAGATTTTACTCAAAGCCAAAGTATGATGGATACAAGAAAGAGAAGTCTGAGATGCGATACAAGCCGAGGCATGGAAAGAGAGAGGAAGGACGAGAAGATTGGAAGGAAGATAGAAGAGAAGGAAAGAGAGAGGAGAAGCGAGAAGAGCGAAAGGATGAACCAGGAAGATGCTACAACTGTGGCAAATTTGGGCACTTCTCAAGGGACTGCAAATTCAAGAAAGGGAAGAACTCAGAGTACTACTCAAGAAAGTCACTAATTGCCAAGAAAGCTGAAGAAGGAAAAGTACTAATGGCTGAAGAAGAGAACTGGCTGTTCCAAAGTTCTGATGACGAGGAGCAAGCACACTTCACCCAAGTTTCTTACATGGCAAAGCTGGAAGGTGACGATGAACACTCTGAGACACAATCCGAAGAAGCAAACTCTGAGGTTAGTGAAAATTCTGAACTTATTGAATCTTTAATGGCCCAAATACATGGTATGAAAGATGAATTTGCTTTACTAAAAGGCAAACTTAGCTCTGCACATCAATCTGTTTTAAGCTTTCGTGATGAAAATGCTATTTTAAAAGTTGTTGTGGAAGAAAAGGAAAAGGAAAAAGATGATTTAAAAGCCGAAAAAACGTCTTTAAAAGAAAAAATATCTGGTTTAGAAACAGATCTTGTGAATCTTAATGCTAAAAAGGGTGAGTTTCAAATAAAATTTGAAGTTTGCTATAAAGAAAGAAATGAAGCTTTTACCAAAATCAAACAACTGGAGGACATTAATATGAAACGAGGCCAGACTGAGCAAACATTAAATCTGCTGACCAATAAACTCCAAGACGAAAGGTTTTACAAACTAAAACCAGGTTTGGGTGTGCCAACTAATGAAATTTTAAAAAAGGCACCGGAGCATTTATATAATTTTGATAAATTCGGCTCCGCAATTAGACCCATTCCTGACATTCGCGCAACTTTTGTTGAAGCAAGTACTCCTACACCTTTATCTGAGACCAAAGGTCAAGAAGAAATGGGAAAGAACAAGTCTGGTGACACTAATTCTCAAAATCTTTTTAAATCAGTTGGTTTTCAATATGGTGATTTAAACAAAAGCTATGCAACTCGAAAGATCGAATTTACTGAGTTTGAATCACTATTTACCACACCTTACAACGAATCAGTAAGCACCAACACAGTTCTACCTGAGACTGCATGCAAATATGATGAGTATGAATTGGAT
Source organism: Arctium minus (assembly GCA_954870635.1). Lineage (NCBI taxonomy): Eukaryota > Viridiplantae > Streptophyta > Magnoliopsida > Asterales > Asteraceae > Arctium > Arctium minus. The sequence goes on along the minus strand of OX941096.1, from coordinate 35,543,702 downwards.
GTTGATCCATCTACTATGCCATCAGTCTCAAATCCTATTGCTTTTAAACCTTTACTCGTTGAAGAGGTTGAAGAAGAACACGCTATCTCGGATGGCTCTTGTTCTCAAAATAAAAAACTGGAGTTTATTGAGTCCATGACTGAAGATATGTTTTCTGAAATGATGAATGCTTCAGACTCTGACCCTGTTTCTAATTCAAAGGGATCAAATTCTGTGAATGATCATACATCTGAATTGATGAAGCAAATCGATTTGTTGCAACAGTCTCTTGATGAGGTTGAAGATGAAAACTTTGATCTCAAACATAAACTTGAAAAGTCTTTAAAAGTAAATCAAGAGCTTTGCATAGAGATCAATGATTTGAAAGTTACTATGTTTAAAAATGCATCAAGTGATAAACAGATGTTCAATGACCCAAGATGGAAGGTAAGAACCAATCCAGAATTTGATGGTCCTGCAAAACCTACAGTCGTTTACTCTGATTGTCCTGAATATCAAAGAGCACTAGAAAAGAACCACCTTCTAAGTTAGAGACTAACAAGGTTCCTGTTTCTGTTTCAAATATATAAGGAAATGGAGTTGGGAAAAGTAAGAAGAATAAAGATCTTAGTTTGAATAAAAAGAATAGTTTGAATTCTAGTAGTTGTCCTACAAACAGTGTTATTTTGAATAATACTTGTTTTGATAAACATGAATGTAAGATTTGTTCCGATAAATCTAAGTTTATGAATTTTGCTCGAAAGAATCTTTATTGCAAACACTGTTGGGATAATTCATTCAAATACTACTCCCCTCCTAAGTCCAAAAAGAATAAAATCAAAGCTAAGCTGAACTCTAAGTCTAATTCTAATTCTGATTCTTCTACACAACCAAAAGTGTATCGTGCTAAGGTTGCCAATCCTACTTCTAAAAAGCACTTTCTGGAATTAAATGTTAAGATGGTTTGGAAATGGGTTCCAAAACCGCGTTATGAATGGAGAATGAAAGTCAAACCAGATGATATTCCTGAGTTGCTTGATGCTAACCGCGAAGGACCCATCCTGATATGGGTGCCTAAGCAAAACTAATTGTCTCTTTTGCAGGCCTGTCGATTGTGGGTAATAGATTCCGGATGTTCACGCTACATGACAGGATTCAAGCACCTCTTGCATAACTATGTGGAGGAGCCTGCCGGAGCAGTTAGATTTGCCAATTCTGAAGCCGAAGGCCACGTCAGAGGATATGGAATGCTCGATAACGGTGTTGTGAAGATTCAAAGAGTGTTATATGTTGAAGGACTTGATCACAACCTGTTTAGTACCAATCACTTATGTGACATGAAATATCAAGTTCGCTTCACAACCACTCATTGCTATCTAGAGGATCCCGATGGTTACCAAGTCTTCAAAGCTGAGCGCCATGGAAATCTATACTATGTAGATTTTCCTACACTGTCTGCCACACGTCCAGTATGCCTACTAGCCAAAGCTTCTAAAGCACAATCGTGGACGTGGCATCGACGCTTGTCTCATCAGAATTTCCGATCTATAGCGAAGCTACAAAGACAAGGTCTGGTCAAAGGTCTACCAGAAATGAGGTTCGAAAAAGACTCACTCTGTTCCGTATGTGAGTTGGGAAAAATGAAGCGTAGCTCCTTCAAGTCCAAAACTTAATCATCGACCTCATCTGCACTAGAACTTCTTCATATGGACCTTTGTGGCCCAATGCGCACAACATCTATCAACAGAAAGAAGTATGTGTTGGTAATGATAGATGACTACTCAAGGTATACATGGCTCGAGTTTCTTCGCAACAAGTCAGATGCGCCAGAGTTGATTATCGCTTTCATCAAGCGTATTCAAGTACGACTTCAACTGCCAATCAGAACCATTCATAGTGATAATGGCACGGAGTTCAAGAATGAAACCCTGAAGAGTTATCTTACTTCCGTGGGTATTTCACATAATTTCTCCGCCGCCTACACTCCGCAGCAAAATGGCATTGTTGAACGGAAGAACCGCACTCTGGTTGAAGCAGCTCGGACTATGCTTGTTTATTCAGATCTACCCATGTACCTTTGGGCTGAGGCAGTCGCCACAACATGTTTTAGACAAAACCGTACCATTGTGGTCAAGCGCTTTAATAAGACAGCATATGAGTTGATCAACAATCGTACACCTAACATCAAGTTCCTTCGTGTATTTGGTTGCAGGTGTTACATTCTAAAAGAGCGTCAAGGATTATCAAAGTTTGATAAGAAAGCGGATGAAGGATATCTCGTTGGATACTCTCTGACATCCAAAGCTTATCGAATTTACATTATTCGAACCAAGACGGTTGTTGAGAGCATGAATGTCTCCTTTGATGAGAATTCTACAAGGACTTATGGACACAACAGTTCAGAACTCGGTCTTAACGACAAAGCTTCTATTCAATCAAGAATAGAACCAGCACCTAAAAGATCCAATTCTTCAAACTCTAACTCTACTTCATCTGAGTTAGATTTACTGCTTATTGATGCCTTTGATGATATATGTGCAGATTTTGAAAAAGGCATATCCACATTAATAACAAGTGGTACAAGCTCGGAGGTCCCTACTATTTCTGAAGACATGTCTGGACCTTCCGAAGAAGTCACTGACACTTCATCTCTATCAGGTACGAGTACAAAGTTAGTTTCTGACTCCACTAATGCTGAATCTGTCTCTACAGATAGTTCTTCTGGAAACGAAGTCCCGAGCACTTCAACTGTTAGTCCAGAAGTTTCAGTATCAGAAACACCAGTACAAGATGTCCCGAGTACATCTATGGAGCAACCTGACGTGCGTGATGAAAACGATGCGTCGAATACGCAACAAACAGTTGAAGCTCTACCAAGCACACATCGTTGGACTAAGGATCATCCCCTGACCAATGTGATAGGTGACGTACAATCTGGTGTCACGACAAGGTCAGCAACAGCTAACTTCTGCATGTTTTCAAGCTTCCTCAGTTCCTTAGAGCCAAAGAAAGCGGCTGAAGCTCTACGTGATCCATTTTGGATTTCTGCTATGCAAGACGAGCTTCTACAATTCGAAAGGAACAAGGCATGGCGCTTGATCCCACTACCTAAAGGTAAATCCGTTATTGGAACAAAGTGGGTGTTTAGAAATAAGAAAGACGAAGCTGGAGTAGTCGTGAGAAACAAAGCTCGACTGGTCGCAAAAGGGTATTGTCAACAAGAGGGCATCGACTATGACGAAACATTCGCCCCGGTTGCAAGGATCGAAGCCATCAGAATCTTTCTCGCATATGCAGCGCACAAAAACTTTACAGTCTATTAAATGGATGTAAAATCGGCTTTCCTGAACGGTGTTCTGCATGAGGAGGTCTACGTGTCTCAACCTGAAGGTTTCGTTGATCCTCATCACCCTGATCATGTCTATGTTTTAGACAAAGCGCTTTATGGTATTAAACAAGCACCACGAGCCTGGTTGAAACTCTCACTAAATTTCTACTTGCTTCTGGTTTCAAGAAAGGTACTGTTGATACAACCTTATTTCTTAAAAGGCAAGGTGAGGACTTGATTCTTATTCAGATTTATGTTGACGACATAATATTTGGGTCGACAAATACGAAATTTTGCAAGAACTTTTCAAAGATAATGGAAACAAAGTTTGAAATGTCGATGATGAGTGAATTGAATTTCTTTCTTGGTCTACAAGTAAAGCAATTACCCGAAAGCATATTTATTAATCAAGATAAATATATAAGTGATATTTTGAAAAAGTTCAATATGTCAGATAGTTCAGTCATGAAAACACCAATGGCTACTGGTACACTCTTAGACGCGGATCCCTCCGGGAAACCTGTTGATCAAAAGGTGTATCGTAGCATGATTGGTTCTTTACTTTATCTGACTGCCAGTCGCCCGGATATAATGTTTGCCACATGTTTTTGTGCGAGATATCAGTCTAATCCTAAAGAGTCACACTTATCTGCTGTTAAGCGAATCCTTAGATATCTCAAAGGTTCTCCTAATCTAGGCCTTTGGTATCCAAAGGATTCTCGTTTTGAACTAACTGCCTTTACAGATGCTGATCATGCAGGATGTAAGCTAGACCGGAAAAGCACCTCTGGGCCATGTCAATTCATAGGTGACAAACTTGTAAGTTGGACCTCAAAGAAACAAAACTGTGTTTCAACATCTACTGCTGAGGATGAGTATGTAGCTGCTGCTAGCTGCTGTTCTCAAGTCCTCTGGATGACGACACAGTTAAGGAACTTTGGATACACCTACAAGCGTGTTCCTATTTATTGTGATTCCAAGAGCGCAATATCTATAACTGCTAATCCGGTACAGCATTCGAAGACCAAGCATATCGATGTACGCTATCACTTCATTAAGGATCATGTTGAAAAAGGTAATATTGAAATGCACTTTGTTCAAACTGACTTCCAGTTAGCTGACCTTTTCACCAAGCCGTTGGATGAAAAGCGTTTTCAATTTCTAATCAGCAAACTTGGTATGTTGAACATGTCTTAAACCTTCATCATGATTCTAGGGGGAGTATTCCAAGTTTTGATCTTGTGTGTTATTTTCCACCTGTTGTTAACGAGAGAGGAATCATTTTCATAAATGATTACCATTATTTTTTTATTTATGCAGGTTTGGTCAAGTGACAATGGCTTCTAATCACATCGGATTAGAACCCACACTTCTGTGCCTTATTTTTTTTTTTTCTGTTTTTTCTTAAGCTTTAAAAAAAAATAAAACAAATTAAAAAAATAAAAAAATAAAAAAAATCTATCAGTTAAGGGGGAGAATATCTGTGATTTTAACAGATTTTTTGATACTTAAATGTTTATCTGACCGTGTGTTCTTAAAGATAAATACTTGTGTTTTATCTTGTCAATATACTTTGTCAAGTATTCATACACATAACGGTTCAGATCATTATATTTTGACTTTGTTATTACCATGTATCAAAAGTAAAATCTTTCTATGGTAATACTCACGTTATTTGTATTCACTGTTGATTGAATCAAACGTCATTTCATGTGCTTTCATTGAAAATATGTTTATATATTGTTCATATAAACAACATTCGTTTTTGATTCTCCAAAATCTTATTCTTCATGACAAAATGATATGAGCTTAATTGTCAAACTCTTTTAGTTTGAGGGGGAGAATTGCATCGTCAAACATCTTCTGTTTTGACATCTCCGAATATTTTATTCTTCATGTAACAAGTGGTATTTGTGCTTACGTGTACAAAACTCCTGTTGAACAACATGTATTTTTAGGATAATACATGGGATTCAGTGTGTGAGCTTAACAAAACTTCCATGGATTCACGATAACCAGTGTTTCCTACCCAGGAAGTATTCCCTGAGTAATTGAGGGGAGAAGGGTCAAAAGAATTGAGTGATGGTGTGTGAAGAGGTAAAATGAAAAAGAGAGATTGGTTAGACGTGAGCATTAAAAGAAAGAGGGTGAGAGATCAAAGTAAAAGAATATTAAACTCTGCACCAAACTTCTTTCTGAGCCGGGCAGCCACATAATCTGATTGGTTAACATTCTTTGGTGACCATAATTGAAAAAGGCAACTAGCCCATGCCATCTCTTGCATACAACCCCACCAGCTACTCATTCTTTTCTCAAAAAGAGAATGTTTCACATTTTCTGGGGACGCAGGACATACGCTATTGGTTTTTCATTTGGAAGATACTAATATTGAAAAAGAAGGAAAGTTGCCCCACATTCGAACCCTTTCTCATGCACATTGAGTCTTTGTATAATTTGTTGCTGTCTCAACAAGTTTACATATTTTGAGCCTAAAATGAAAATCAATCATCTATGCTTAATTCTTTCATACACATGCACTAGCACACAGAAATTTGTTTTCTGTCAGAACGTTCATAGATAACCATGTGTTATTCGATGATTGAATGGAAGACCTGGGGAGTCTACATCAAACCAACTCCTTATAAAGTAACTTTTTGTTACTTAGTGACTTTGTGTCATTGACAGGCATTCTAACTCAGTCATTTGTTGATTCAGGGTTACACCTATTAACTGTTTGAATTTGAAAAGATTCGAATGGTTATTACTTTCTATTTTAATCTGAAAAGATTGAAATAATCACTTTCTCCATTTGGAGAGACTGCTCTTATTTCCATACAGGGCTCGTTACATGATGAAGACTGTGCTTACGTGATCATACACAATGGGGGAGATTGTCTTGAAAAGGGGGAGATTGTTTTGGTATGTTTTGATGATGATGCTTCTCACCACTCATCAAAAAGGGGGAGAAGATACAAAAATGGAGAATTATCAAAGAAGGAGAATATAATCTGAAGACTGCTGAAGATTTTCAAAGATATCAAAGTTTCAAAGATTTTAAAGATTTTAAAGATATCAAGTTTTGAAGCAATCAACAATACAAGTGAAGACCCGAAGACAATTGCAAATTTTTTTTTAATCTTGAATCCAAAGGGGGAGATTGTTGGATCAAATAATTGTATTCAAGATTAAAGTTAAAGTTCAGGGTTTAAACTGCAATTGTGCTAAAGTTAAAGTTAGAGGGTTTAAATTGTAATAGTTTAATAGTTATTAGCTATTGGGACCAAGCCCATTAAGCATTAGGAAGCCGATAAGGCCTAGGTATTTAAAGTTATGTTTAGTTTAGTTTTAGGTAATCTCTGATAATTTTCTAAATAGTTATCCGTATTTTCTCTGTATTCAAAGGGTATCAAGAACACTCAAGGTTTAACAGTTTATACAAGGGATTGGTATGTTACTCTGAATTATATATCTCTTGATTATTATTGTGTTGCTTGATTACTTGATTGATTGTTTACCAACTAGATTAAATCTGGGATAACAATTATAGTTGAAACTCCAAGGATAAGAGCTATTTTCAAGGGGGAGCTAGAGGAGCTTTGAAGTTTATGCAACACTAAGTTTTATAAAGAAATCAAGGGGGAGAGGAGCCGAAGCTGGAGTTGATCAGAGAATGATTACCTTACAAAACTTAGGGGGGGGGGGAATGTTTAGAACATAATTATGTTCTATTTAGAAGTTTAGTAAAGTAGTCTACATGTATTGTATTTGGGCCTTGTATATGGGTTTGGGCTTAATTGTGTACAAGGGATGTGGGGGTATAAATAGAGTTTGTATGTGTTTGTAGTTACTAAGTTTCATTTCAATCATGTAGCCTGTATGAGTTCTTCTCTTTGTAGTCTGTAGTTAGTTTACTTTTCTGTCTATGAACAAAACTGTAGATTCCTCCCATAATCTCTTGTTTATCTTGATCATTCAATCAATCTTGATCTCAGGGACTTAACAGATTTAATGGAAATTTGGGGTTGAATTTGTATATATTGTGATCGTATACTATTACTGAATAATTCTTGTTCAGGTTGGAAATCAATTTGACCAACAGATTGGGCAAATTTGATCTAAGTTTTCATTTCCAGAAATTTTTTGCTCGCAGACTGTCCAAAATCGATTCTCACTACCATGATTGTTATTAGAGAAATTTACTTCACAGGGTTGTTCACGATGATAAAGTCATCAAGATTGCAAATTTTCAGATTCAAATATTAAGTTTTGGATGGAAATCAGTGAATTTTAGTGCAAATTAACTCAAGATCTAAAGAATTCGTAGATTTAACAAAGAACTCGCACAAAGAACTCGAAGACTGAAGAATTCGCACAATTCAGTGTGGAAAAGTGACAAGGAAAGAATTTGTACAAGGGTATGTACGAGAAGTAAAGGATTCGTACAAAGCTATATACGAAGAAGTGTAGAATTCGCAGAAGAGCCATGTACGGGATGTGTAGAATTCACATCTGTGTCTAAGAAAATTTCCAAGGAAGGAATTCGCAAGAAGTCTTGTACGAATTTCAAAGAATTCGCACACTGCCATCTGCGAAAAGCTCAGAATTCGCACATAAGCTTATGCGAAAAGCTTAGAATTCGTATCCTTTTTATATCCTTTTATGCGAATTGTGCATATACAAATTCTATACATACGAATTCTTGCTTGTGACTGCCTTGCGAATTGTGCTATACGAATTCTTGTATGCGAATTGTGTTATACGAATTCTATACTTGTTAAAACTTTTGAGTGATTTTCTGTGATTTTTACTGTTGATTTTTCTGATTTTCTGATTAACGATCAGTACTAACATATTTTTTCAGATATCACCATGTCTTACACAGATGAAAAAGGAAATATGTTTCTTAAAAACAGAGATTGTGCTTTAGCTTATATGCCAGAGATTCCAGCACTCGAAGTTGAGATCAAGAACTTGAAGATTCAGAACTCATCTCTTCTAGAACAGATTAACAAACTGAAAGATGTAAAGATCTAAAGAAAGATTTTGTTTGCTCAGTATGCATTACTAATTCCAAAATTGATTTTGCAGGAATCACTGAGTCAAAAGAGAAAGAGATTTCAAATCTTCAAGCAAAACTGAAAAAATCTGAAAGTCTTAATTCTGGCTCAAGCTGGTCCAAGAAGGAATTAATGAAAAGAGAGCTAGATGAACTGAGAAGAAGAGCAAACATCTCAAGTGAAACTTGTGAAGGGCTGAGAAAAATGAATTCACAAATTTTTGCTGAAAGAGATTCCTTGAAAGATAAAGTTTTCAGTCTTGAGGTTGAAATCAACATGATGAAAGAAAAAGCAACCCAAGAGAAAGACAAGATGAGATAAAGAAGATTGAGAAGAAGAGAAAGGAAATTGCAAGAGATAATGTTGAGCTTCAGAAGAAGATTAATGAACTGAAAGAAAAGATCTCTCAAGATGAAAAGAAGATTAAAAAAGAAAGAAAAGAATTTGCTAAGAAGTTTTCTGAATTTTCCAGAAAAGCTTTTGAAGAGAAGAAATCAGTGGAGCTGAAATGCATAAAGCTTTCTCAACAAGTTTCAGACTTCGAGAAAGTAATCATAATAGAGAGAGACAAGTTTGAGAAAGAAAAGAAGAAGATTCAACAAACAAAGAATGTAAAGAAATACGTTGAAGAAGAAAAGAAAGTGTTTGAGACTGAAATAGAAGAGCTTACAAAGAAACTATGTGAGCAGTCAACAAACATATTGAAGGAGAAGAATGCAAAACCTGAGTTGCATAAGAAGTTTGATCAACTGTCAAAGGAAAGAAACAGTTTGTCTTCAAATATAAAAGAACTTGAAGAGATCATGTTCAAGGTGAAGCTGACTGAGTTAAAGACTCCAGAAACAATTGTCCAATGACCAAGAGATGATCAAGCTAATTCAGAATGCTCATTCAAAACAACTTCAAGTTCACGTTTTACAAATGTTACTAATAATCCTTTATTTGATTCAGATGATAGTCTTACTTCTAAATCTAAAGATCAGATTCGGCCTTCTAATATTTTCTATGATAAACATGTTGATGGTTCAGGTAAAATCAAGAAGAATAAGTCTCAGAAGAAAAGGTTCTGGAGAAAGAAAGATGAAAATTGGATTTGGATGGTGAAAGGTTCCTCGAATGAGAAGAAGGAACAAAAATCATTTGAGCATGCATCTAATGCTAAAAGGAACAGTGCTTCTAAAGGTAAAACTTTTGGCAAACCTGATCTTGTGTATACTGTAAATCAATTGATCAGGTTAGCACAGAAGAAAATTAGTTGTTCCTACTGCGGTTCAAATGATTTTGTAAATAAAATTTATGAAAATAGCTGGTATGGTTCTTATTATATTTCTCCTATTAGAACTGCAACTAACAATTTAGGATCCAAATACCAGTGGATACCAAAAGCTAAACCTGTGTTGCAGGCACCCAAGGTTTATGGGGGAAAAAGAACAATGACTTATAGACAAAGCAGTCTAGGACTCGTACCTCAGAGATCAAAATGGTTTCTGATTACATCAAATCAGAACCCGTTCTTCATTGGAAAAGATGACAATTACTATTCTCACCGGAGAATATGTAATCATGGTTTCTGAATACTTTAGTTCAGAACCTGTACTCAATTGTTTTTTTCTTCTGACGGATGCTTACATGATAACATCTTTTCAAGAAGTATTTTTATTTGAGGGGGAGTTACTGAGATTTTAAATGTCATATCTTTTAGGGAGAGAAAATAGTCGTTTACTCTTTGATTGTTATATTTTTCTGATGACTTGAATTTTTACAGATATTGAGGGGGAAAATATCTGAAGTTTTGTCAAGTGTACTTAAATGAGAATATTCATTTTAGGGGGAGCTTACAGGTATATTTTTCTATATCTTATTTTTATCACTTGTTGAAAGATGAACAACTTTCACTTGTGAAAATCATTTTTGGATTAAATGTTTAAACCACTTCGCGTTCTCAAAATGTTTTATGAATTTCGAAGTGTGATTTTAAATGATTTTTACTCGGATACTTTGATAATTATCTGACCGTGTGTTTCCAAAAGATTAATACTTGTGTATTATCTTGTCTATATATACTGTCAAGTATTCATACACACATCGGTTAAGTACAATATTTTTGACTTTGTTATTACCATGTATCAAAAGATAAATTTTTCTATGGCAATACTCCCGTTTGCTATTCTACATTGTTTGAGATCAGACATCATTTATCATTACATGTTCTTTCATTGTTAAAATGTTTATATATCTTTCATATAAACAACTTTCGTTCGTTGATACCCCATTATTATTTTTCTTCATGATAATTTGATCTGATTTTAATCATTGTCAGATTCTCAAAACATTTCTATTCATTTCGTGATATTCATTCATTAATTTTTTTTTTGAGAAATCTTAAATGTTCAATTGTTCAAATTTCATTCTTATCTTATAATGAGCATACATACACTGACTATGATTTCTTGTGCTTAACTGTCTAGAAAATCATTGAGCAATGTATTCTTTTAGGAAAATACATGGAATTCAATGTGTGAGCTTAAAAGACTTCCATGGATTCACGATAACCAGTGTTTCTTACCCCGAAAGTAATCCTTTGAGTGATTGAGGGGAGAGGGGTCAAAAGATTGAGTGTTGGTGTGTGATGAGGTAAAATGGAAAAGAGAGATTGGTTAGAAGTGAGCTTAAATGTTTAAAAGAAAGAGGGTGTGAGAATAGAGTAAAAGAATATCAGACTCTGCACCAAAATCTTTCTGATTCGGGCAGCAACAAAATCTGTTGGTTCACAATTCTTCGTGACCTTCATTGAAAAAGGCAGTGAGTCCATGCCAACTCTTGCAAACAACCCCACCAGCTACTCATTCTTTTCTTAAAAAGCGAATGTTTCACATTTTCTGGGGAAGCAGCACATTCTCTATTGGTTCTTTACTTGAAAGATACTGATATTGAAAAAGAAGGAAAGTTGCTCCACCTTCGACCCTTTCTCATGCACATTGAGTCTATGTATAACAGTTGTTTTCTCAATGGTTTACATATTTGAGCCTGATAAAGCAATCATTGTGCTAATTCTTTCATAACACAAGCACAAGCATACATAAAATCTGTTTTTCTGTCAGAACATTCATATATTAACCTTGTGTTTTTCAATGATTGAATGGAAGTCTTGGGGAGTGAACATCACCCAAGCTCCTTACAAAGTACATCCGTTTACTAAGTAACTTCGTGTTACTTACAGGCACTTTAACTGTTTCATTCATTGATTCAGGGTTACCACTCATATTTTGTCTGAATGTGAAAAGATTCGGATGAATACATTCATGAATTGACGGAAACTTTTCGTATCAGATCAGTTGGGGGAGATTGTTCATATCCTAAAAAAAGGGAAGATTGGTAATCATGAAGATTGAGCTTATCTGATTTTTCTGGGGAGATCATTAAAAGACTGTGATGACATTGAAAAAGTTTTGATGATTCTGATTCTCAAAATTCATCAAAAAGGGGGAGAATTTTAGAATTTCAAAGTCAGATTTCAGAATTGGGGAGAAGTTTCCAAGAAGTTTCAAAGTTCAAGTCCGATTAAAGCTGATTCTGTCAGAAATGGGAGATTGTTCGAGATGCTAAGAGATGTTAAACTCAAATCAGTTTCGAAGAAGAAATTACAAGAATGAGATTGTAATGTCTGAGTTTGAAGAAATGTTTTCTGAAGAATATGTGATTTTGTTGAAGATAAAGGGGGACATTAAAAATTTCGCAAAGTGACAAAGTTTTGAAGAATGACAAAGTTTTGAAGTTTTGAAGTTGTCAAAGATGAAAAAGATCATCTACTAAAGATTATTTTGAAAAAACGAAGACATGGAGATAATTGTCAATTTTTTTAATCTTGAATCAAAAGGGGGAGATTGTTAGATTAGAATTGTATTCAAGATTAAAATAGTAGGTCAAAAGTGTAAATGTTGTTTAGTTTGAGGGTTTGAGTTGTAAAGTCAACCAATGTTGACTTAGTATATATATAGTTGGTCTTGTTGTAATCTTGTAGACATGAACATACAGACACGCACATACATTCAAAGAACACAAGTCAAGCACATTCAGAGAGAAAACAGATAGAGTTCGCATAACATACAAGTGAGATCTGTGACACTTAGACTTGTGGTTATATTGTAATCATATGAATTGATCAATAAAGATTGTGTTCTTAATCTGTGTTGTTGATATATTCTAGTAACTTTGGGATCACAAAATCTTTCATATTACTCTATAAAAATTTTAAATAATATAGGACATGTTGGTCCTAACAATCTCCCCTTAATGTTTTGTAAATGAATCATCATCTTTAGCAATTCAAGAATGAATTACTCCATTAAAGTAGGACAAGATAAATATTGGAATGAATGATGATCTTATTCATCATCTTTGAATACAATGGAGTTAGAGAGGAGAGATAACTAGTCATCCTCATATTAAATTTGTTCTTCTAAGCTCTAATGAGGATGATTCTCTCTCTATAATTCAAACTCTCTCTCTCTCTCTAAAAGTTTAGGTGCACTTTCTCCTATCTCATCTCATACAAATGAACATTCTAACACATTATATAGTAGCCACATTACATGATAAGCCCAAGTCTATTATGCAAAACCTAAATCCCTAATACAAATTACAAGACTTTAATATTTCTTTTACAAAATCTTCAATAATTTAGGACATTTGGTCCTAACAATCTCCCCCTATTGTTTTGTAAAAGAATCATCATCTTTAGCTTCAGCTCCTCTCCCCCTTGATTTCTTTGGAAAACTTTAGTGTTGCTCTTCTTCAAGATAATCCAAGATCCCCCTTGAATAAAGCTCTTACTCTTCATAGTTTCAACATTAAAATCAGATTCAATGTACAATAACCACGATTGAATACACTAAAAGCAACTTTAAAATGTAGAAACTCAACACATCCGATAATCTCAGAAGAAAGATAATGTGCGAGTTATGTGACAATCCACAATGCAACTTCGGTTTTTATCAAAAAATTTGTCTTTAAATCGCGAGTTGAATAAGCATTCAGCTTAAGAACTTGTTCCAATATGATCGTAGGAGAAAGAAACTTGTAGAAAACACCACTTGATAAGGGTTAGGAGAAATAACATATGATACTGTTTAGCAACTTGTTGGTCCCGCAGGTGCTTAACAAGTTTGTAGAAGGGGGGGGGGGTTGAATACAAACACAGAAATTAAAGTTTAATAAATTGTTTATTGATAAATCAAAATACAATTTACAAGTTTGTTGCGGAATAAGATTAAGACAGACTCAATCTAAACAAACTTAAGAAACACTAAGATGGTTGCACAAGAAATTCAGAGAATGAGGGATTTTTAGAGAGATAGAAAACAAGGGTTTCTATTTTTGGAGTTCAAGGATTGAGCACACCTTCACATGAAGGAGTGAGCTTCCTATTTATACCCTATGCATTAAATGCATGGCAGGGTACTTTACACGTGGCATTCATAGATTGGCTTTGGTAGTCTTACTTTTGGAGACATGCTTTTGGCCGCTTTATGAACAGTGTAGTTGACAGAGTTGGTGTACGATTTGTGGCAGAGACGTGTCCGTTCTGACACATTGTACTGGTTGTGCAAGGTAAGACAAAAGAAAACTTGAGGCATAAGCTTTGTGATCGTTGATCGCTGAGTATCTCTTCTTCCAGAGATAAAGAAGTTCAGCTATCGCTGAAGCTTTTCCTCAGGCTTCTTCGCGTAAGTAGATTTGTCTGTTCTTCGCTGATATCCGCATCAGGTCACTAGTAGACTTATCTATTGTTCAGTGGCTTCGTCTTCGATTCAGCTATGAACTATGTTGACGCGAGACTTGTCTTCAGGGATTACGTTAACTGTGTTACATAGGAAACGATCAGTGATGACTGAACAGACTCAGTTTGATCGCTGAAAGTGAAACACATACATATTAATGTTTACAGAAAGGTCATCAGCGATAACTGAACAGACTCAGTCTGATCGCTGATGATGAAACATTAATACATATAATAACGTAATTTTCACTAAGTATAAAAGAGGGTCGTTATCAAATCACTGAGAGAGTTTGGATCAACAATCTCCCCCTATTTGATAATGACAAAGTAACAAAAGAAAATTACTTTGATTCAAAATATAGGAATAAAAAGGACTCATAGAATGCATGTCCCAATTACTATTTTGAGGGATCTTTTACAGTACTGATAGGGTTAAGTACATCACTGCTATTTTCATTTAATTCAGGGATGGAATTACAAGATATGAAAAACATTACAAGTGAGTAACTAACTACTGTAAGTACAACTAACAGATTACAGAGAAGAGAACTAATCTATCAGCTATTAAAAGAAGATTTAGGAGGATTGATCATATACTCAGGTATTTCTTCTCCTTTCTGTCTTCGTTCCAAAGATTCTTGACTGATAATTTCTTTAATTTTTCCAGCAGCAGGGAAGAAGTCACACCATAAGCATAAGAGATCCTTGAGATGATTCAGAGGACAGATAGGAATCTCAGAGATTCTTTGAAATCTGAGTTCCTCATCATCATCTCTGAAGAATATTCCATAAGGATTGTCGATTACTTGACCAGCTTGGAAAGGACCACCAGGAGGCAGAGATAAATCCAGAACTGAAAGATCAGGAGGAGGACCAAACAGTGCATCTCTTGAAAATTTGATAGAAGTTTCATTCCTGATGATGGCGACATCTTCAGAGGAGGAGGACCCAATTTTTCTCTTGAGTTTCAAAGATTTGGGAGGAAGAGGAGATGGCAGCTTTAGTACAGAAACGACTCTATTTATGAGGGCTTCAAGAAGTCCTTCAACGTAGCCTCTGTATGTAGATTTGGATTTCTTCAGCGCATCCCAGAACTCTAACCATTCCGTAAATCCGAAGCTTTCAAGTTTTGATACGTACATTGCCTTTTGGGTTCCATCCTCTCTGGTAATCTCCATGGTCACTGAGAGTTGATCTTTCTTCTTGCGACCAGAGATAGTCACGGTTGATATTGGAAGAAGATCAGAACGATAATCCATCTTTTGTTTGCACCATTCGATAGACTTATCGTTGATCTCTTGTTCTTTGAAGCGTTCCTCTTCAATTTCTTTCAGTAGTGCTGCTTGAACTTCCACAGGTTTGCTTTTCAGCTTTTTGTCCCTAACTTGAGAGGATTGAATCTTTAAAGCGAGTTGGGCATCTCGTTTGCATTCAACGATCAGCTTCTCAGCTTTGGCAGATTCTTCTCTTTCAGCTTCAGTGAGGAAGTCGAGCTCTGTGGATGTTTGAAGAGAGATTTTCAGCCGTTGACTTTCTAGTTGAGCGATCATTTCAACTCTTTTCTTCACCACTTCCTCTGACCAATGAGATGGTCGAGAGGGCCTTCCTGGATGGACCAGGGAATCTTCTTCTTCTTCTTCATCAATCTCAGCGATAGAGATTGGGATTATTTCTTCAGCGATAGCAGATGGAATTATTTGTAGTTCAGAACCCTTAAGCAGGGGTGAGAACTGTCTGGTTAGAAAAAGAAGGAAAGAAGGGATAAGTGTATTTTTAGAACGAGAGAGATAAAGGCTAGAAAGGAATAGGGGTTTGGAAAGAGTAGAAGAGTGGTACAATTGAAAGACATACCTGAGAAGGATGCTCCCCCTCAGATTGTGATCCAGTCCTCAAGCATTCTTCAGCGATTGGTTGCTTGTCTTTGCTTTGCGAAGGAACACTTGAAGATGTATCACCTCTCACCCCTGTTTTGACAACCTCTTGCGAAGTTGTCCCTGATACGACGTTCGGCTTAGAGAACCACATAGATTGGTCATCATCGTCGTCGTCGTCATCGGAGGGCTGATCCTTTTCTTGATCATCAAGATCTAGATCATCTTCCTCTTCATCGTCTTCTTCCTCATCCTATTCAAAGAGAATGGAGTGAATTTATGAGGATTCTTTTGCCTTCTCCCCCTCAGATTGAGAGGGAGGTTCCTTTGGAGTCTTAGCTTCCCCAGCAGCAATAGAAGTTTCTTCAGTTTTCTCCCCCACTTTGTCATTATCAGCGGTAGGGGATTGTTCAGCTGCTGGAGTAGCTGTTGAAGCTTTTAGCACTTGAACGTCAGCCTCCAGACGCTTAACCCGGTCTTCAACCGCACCTATGTCGCATGTGGCATCATGAATGAATTCCACAGCGATGTTGAGGTTGGTACGATCATCTTCAGTGAAGCAGGGAGGCAGCGCTGGAGCTGGTGCATTCACTTTTTGTAGAATTTGCTGAAGAAGGGACGTGCAGAGGTCAACCTTTGAAGAGAGACCCTGAACTTCAGCGTTAAGAGACTCAAATCGCCCTTGAAAGAGTCGAGAGGACTCTCTGAGTTGGACGACTTGTTCTTCAACAGCTGAAAGTTGAGAGTTCTCAGCTTTAGATGAGCAAGTGGCGGTCAACTTCTTCAGTTCCTCACCAGCCTGATTTACGGCGCTGGTGGTTTCATTGATGGTGTTGGTGAGTGCGTCCACCTTTTCTCCTAGACTGTTGACATGCGTGTCAACAGACGCCAAGCTAGGACCTGAAAATAATGTTAGTTCAGATATGGGCTTATTTGGAGAGGGGGGGGGGGAGAGAAGTGTTTAGGATTATAGGTGTACCTGACGTATCAAACATTTTGTAGAACTGCATAGATTCCTCAAAAGTTTGATGCTCAGGTCCTATAGGGAAAGAAGAGGTGGCGGGTTCAGAGACCAAGTGAGGAGAGAAAGGAAGAGTTTTGGGGATAGAAGTAGGGATGGGGTTAATCTCAGGGAATGAGATAGTAGGTGGGGTTACTGATGATGTGACAGCGAGTGAGATCGCTGACACGGCAGTATGAGTGACTTCTGAAGTTGTGGAGGAAAGACCCACAAATGCATCTAAGGTAGCTTGTTGAGAAGCTCCCTCAGGTATAGTACTAGAGGGTGTACTTTCCTTAGTCTTTTTGGCCTTTTTGGAAGGACCAATCGGACTAGCGGATGGTCGTTTAGAAGTAGTGGTAGCGACAGGGATAGCAGACGAAGGAACCGTCTGTGTGGTCGCTGAAGATGAAGAATAATGGAGAGAGAGACGAGAGCGAAGGAGAGAGATACTTACCTCGTCGGCGAGTGGCTTGACCTCCAGTGATCGTTAACCTACCCTGGCAAAGGTTCCATCATCTTTGGTGGGATAGGTGTTGGGATAGAGGAACTTGATATACGTACATATGAAACGTACGTATGAGATCTTGGGATCTCGTTCAGGCTTCTCTAATCTCGACCTCAGATCTTCAAAGATGGCTGTGGCGTAGTCAAAGTTTTGACCAGCGATGACGGAGTAGGCCATCTGCAGTTGTGTTTTGCTGGCTTGATCCAGCGAACCACTCTTCCCACTCATGCACTGAATTATGTGCGAGAAGATAAAGTTCAGTTGTGATGGCATCTGAGCTTTTAGGATCTTGGTGAGCTTCTTGTTGGGAATAGAAGATCTTGGTTTGTTTTCCCAACAATAGCCCATTGCGTCCAGGAATGATATCAGCTCATCATCAGTGGGGAGTGCGTCGAACCCACTCTTTGGTTTGTCAGGGAATCTTAAAGATTTCCTGAGGCTAAGAGCGGTCATGCTCCCTGGTCCTAATTCCGTGCTAAACGATATAGCAGGGACTCGTTCGCCTTTCCTGTTGGTAAGTTCAGTTGCATCAGCAGTGAACCAGAACTGCTGAAGTAGAGTCTTGGAGGGCTTAGGATCCACAGTGATCGCGTAAGCTATGCATGACTGCTTGAGGAATTCAGCAGCTTCCACCAGATGTGGGTATTTGTCAGCTTTGAAGTCGAGTCTGGCCAAATGATTACATTTAGTAATCTCAACTTCAGTGAGAGCGAATCGTACATGCTTGGAAGCAACGATTGAAGACTGTGTCATTTCTGTTATGGAAAGAGGCATAATAGAAGAAATGATTTAGATTAAAAATAATATGATTACCAGTTTCCATAGAAGAAGGAAAACTGGAAAACTATCAAGTTATTTTTAGGAGAAAAATAGTGTTCTGGGTAGAAAGAATGAAGAACACTTTAAAAACATAAAATCAGAAAGAATGATCTTTAGTTTTTTTTTTAAAAACGTTTAATAAAATCCATAGAAATCGAGTAGGATTTTAAAAAGAATAAAAACGTAAGAACAAAGCATATAAACATGAAATAAACCTGTGTATCTTGAAGAAAAAGAGTTGCAGATTCAATATTCTGGGTTTACTTGCTTGAGTGTTCTTGAGAGAATGCTTCTTGCTTTGAAAGTTTTGAAAGCGTAAACCGTATAAAGGAGAGAAGAATACCTTTTATACGATGAGATAGAAGAGAGAGAAGAGAGAGAATGAAGCGGGAAAAGAAATCATCATGACATTGACACGTTCCACGAAGTTGATTGGATAGAAGGGCAACGGACGAACGTGTCAGAAAAGGCATGTCGTGGATTGTCGGTTCAAATGACGTCATAGAGGGGAGAGACTGTACATTTGTCCGTTGAAATGATCACTGAATAAAAGTCAGCGATAGATTTTCCTTTTTAAAAGTATCCCTTTTAGAAAAGATAGGGATAGTTTTTCTTTTTAAAGGATCACTGACTAAAAATATCAGTGATTAATGTATTTTTCAAAAAGCTTTTAATCATTTGAAGAAAGTTCAGTGATTAAAGTTTAAAAAAATTTTAAGGAAAAGGAGAAAACATACCTGAGAGTCAGAATGTTTATCAGAGAATGATGAGAGGGGAACTTTTGATTACTAACATAATACATGAACGCTGAAGAATTATTCTTCGAGGTTCAGCATTCCAAGCTCACTGATGAGAAAGTTGAACCTTGTCTCATCAAGAGGTTTGGTGAATATATCAGCAAGTTGAAAGTCAGTAGGGATAAAGTGAAGTTCAATATCACCATTCATCACATGATCTCTGATAAAGTGATATCTGATCTCTATGTGTTTTGTCTTTGAATGTAGCACAGGATTATTTGCTATAGCGATAGCACTAGTGCTGTCGCAATAGATAGGAATCTTTGACAGCTGAAGGTCATAATCTAATAGTTGATTTCTCATCCATAAGATTTGTGAACAACAGCTTCCAGCGGCTACGTATTCAGCTTCAGCTGTGGAAGTGGACACAGAATTTTGCTTCTTGCTTGTCCAGCTTACCAGCTTTCCACCCAAGAGTTGACATCCACCAGTGGTACTTTTTCTGTCAAGTTTACAGCCTGCAAAATCACTATCAGAATAACCAGTTAGATCGAACCCTGAGTCTTTGGGATACCAAAGACCGAGGTTAGGAGTTCCTTTCAGATATCTGAAAATTCGCTTTACAGCGATCAGATGGGATTCCTTGGGTTCAGATTGATAGCGTGCACATAAACAAGTAGAGTACATGATGTCAGGTCGGCTTGATGTAAGATACATGTTGGGAACTGAAGATTCTACTAAGTGTAGTTACTACTGCTAATATAAATGTAGTTACTACTGCCAGAACAAGTTGAAGATTAATACTGCTAAGTGTTACTACTGCTAGTAGAATTACTACTGCTAGTTAAAGTTAGTACTGCTTGAACAAAGTTAGTACTGCTTAGCTAGTTAGTACTGCTAGTGGTTAGTACTGCTTGTAGTTAATGCTGCTAGATGAAGTTAATGCTGCTAGATGAAGTTAATGCTGCTGAGCATTATTAGTGCTGCTAAAGAGATCCGGATGGAAAATACTACAGCTGGATATACTGAAGATATACTTAGAAGATATACATGGAAGATATACTGAAGATTTGTTTATTCTTTGTAATTATCTTTTTATCAGTATATGTATAGAATGTTTAGAATAGATAGAAAGAATTTTTTGATAATTATTTTTCAAGAGAAAAATCAACCTCAAGGCATAGATCCTAATTCTAGAGAAGTAGAATTCGTATTGGTGAGTCTGTTCATCAATATTGAGGTTGAGTGTGTAATCCTGTAACTTCAAAGCATTCAATACAAGTTTACAGTTTGTTCCTCATATTTTCTGTATTGATTTACTATTTCATTGAATATCAAAGTGTTGTTCCGCAAACTTCTTTGATATTGTTTCTGAGAATTAATTCTTGTTGAGAATTCGATCCTGACAAGTGGTATCAGAGCTAAATTCTCTCAGAAACAGTTATTCATCATGGAAAATCTTACAGAATCAAGCAGTACTTTGGTCTCAAAAGTTCCAATGCTCAGATCCAATGAATTTGACATGTGGAAAATCAGAATCAAGCAATATATTCTCCTCACAGATTACTCCATGTGGGACATCATTGAGAATGGCCCATCTGATGGAGGAAAGATTGGTGAAGATGGCAAAAGAACTCCTCCAAAGACAGATACAGACAGGAAATCAAGACAGACAGAGATGAAAGCCTTGAGCACACTGCTCTTGGCCATTCCAAATGAGTATCAACACCAATTCTGCAATTGTACTGATGCACAGATGCTCTGGAATGCTCTAGAGAAGAGATTCTCAGGTACTAAAAGTACCAAGAGAAATCAAAAGGCAATCTTAAAACAACAGTATGAAAACTTCATCTCAACTAAGAATGAGTCCATGACTCAAACTTTTGACAGGTTTAATAAACTAATTGGTGAACTAGCTACTATGGGAGTACAGATTGATCAAGATGATGTGAACAGAAAGTTCTTAAGGTCCCTTGGAGATGAATGGACCATGTACACTGTGTCATTCAGACAGAATGATCAGTTGGAAGACAAAGAACTTGATGATCTGTACAATGATCTTAGAGTATTTGAAGCTGAGGTGGAGGCAAAGAAGAAGCCTTCTGGATATGTTCATAATGCTGCACTCCTATCAGCATCAATTGATTCTACTGCTAACCCTGAATCAGTTAATGCTGCTAATGGATCAAATTTAGATAAAGGCACTGATTATGTATTTGAAGCTCTTCTTTCTAATCATGGAAATTCTTCTCTGATCAATGATGACTTAGAACAACTTCATCCTGATGATCTGGAAGAGATGGATATTAAATGGCAGATGGCCATGCTCTCCATGAGGGTTAAAAAGTTTATAAAGAGGACTGGAAGAAACAACTTCTCACAAAGAAGAGAAGATGGAGCAGGGTTTGATAAATCAAAGGTAGAATGCTACAAATGCCATCTGAAGGGACATTTTGCTAGAGAATGCAGAAGTGGAATGTCTCACAACAACAACCATCAACAAGCTCAATCTGGAAGCTTCAATAACAACAGAAACTCTGCTCAAGCCCTTGTTTCTCAACAAGGAATGGGGTTTGATTGGAGTGATCAAGCAGAAGAAGCTATTCAGAATCAAGCTCTTATGGCTAAAGTATCTGATCTCCCATCTGAGGTAAGTTCTAATCTCTGCTCTAAAACTTGCATAGACACTGTTAAAAGGTACAGGGATCACAATCAGAAGATGAGTGATGACCTGAAGAGACTAGAAAAGGATATAAAAGACTATGTGAGGATAGTAGAGAGATTTGAAGATCAAATCAAAGGTTTTCAAGCCAATGAACTACAACACTCATATGACACTAATTACTGGCAGTGGGAGAAAAAGGATTTAGAACTTAAACTGACCAAATCTAAAGAGGAGAGTGAAAAACTGAAAGAGGAGTTAACCAAGGTTAAGCTTGATGTAGAAAAGTTTTCAAATGCTTCTAAAGCAATGGACTCCTTACTGCAAAATCAGATTCATGATAAATTAAGAAGAGGAATTGGGTATAATGCCACACCTCCACCATATAACAACAATTACATTCCTCCTACTTCAGACCTGTTAGACACCAAAGATAGGAAGGACTTGCCTGAGGGAGCCACTGAAATAGATCCCTTAGATGAGGTAATTGTTGAGGATAAGACTGAGAAAGAGGTTGGCAAGAGTAAGAAGAACAAGGTGAGTGGTGAGACTTCTATAGAAAACAACATTATCACCAATGAGGATTGTGGAAGGGCTTGGATCAAATCCAAGAACATAGAGAAGACAGAGGAAAAGTCTGGTAAGGTCCATTATAAACAGACCACAGTTGTGAATCCAGGTCCTTGCAAACAGTGTACTTGTAAGAAGAATGAGCCCCAAAAACAGGACAAAAAGAGAGGAAATCAAAGAAACTGGAATAATCAATGGGCACATAAACAAGGGGTTGATCTGAGTAAAATCAATAGACCAAAACCTTGCTTTATCTGTGGCAAATTGAATCATCTTGCAAAATTCTGTTATTTCAATCCTATGAACCAAAGAATGAATTTCCAAAGATCCATGCAAAAACCCTTTGGTTATAAGAAAATTGAAAAGAACCATGTGGCTAAGAAAACTGTTAAAACTAAAAGCCACATGAAGAAAAAGTATTCTGTTAAAGAAAGTGTCAATATGTGGATTCCTAAAAGCACTAAAACTGTTAGTACTGCTACCACAAATAGTGCTGCTGACAATGATAGTGCTGCTAGAAGTAATACTACTGCTAAACCTGTTAGTACTGCTACACCTGTTAGTACTGCTACACATGTTAGTACTGCTAACTCTGTTAGTACTTCTAAGGTTAGTACTGCTTCCAGTGTTGATTCTGCTAAGCCAATCATATTGACAAAGTACTCTAATAAAGAGTGCTCTGAGTTTAAAAACCTCATTAAAAAGGAATGTAAATACTTTGATGAGAAAGGAAGACCCAAGATCACTTTGGCTTGGGTCCCCAATCATACTAATTGATTTATTTAATGTGCAGGGCAACCAACAGCTCAAGGGAAAGAGCATATGGCATGTTGATAGTGGTTGCTCTAGGCACATGACTGGCAACATGTCATGCCTTCAGGATTTCAAGCAAATTAATGGAGGACATGTTGCATTTGGAGACAATCTTACTGGTGGTAAGATAAGTGGAAAAGGTAATGTCACCAAAGGTAAGATGACATTTGAGGATGTCTACTATGTTGATCAATTAAAGTACAACCTGTTAAGTGTATCACAGGTTTGTGACAAACAACATAGTATATTATTTACTAATACTGAGTGTATGATTCTTGCTCCAGGGTTCAAGGTAGTTGATGAAAGCATGATACTACTTAGAACTCCAAGGAAGGACAATGTTTACTGTCTTGATTTGGACAATGTTGATAGTGATTCATCTTTAAATTGTCTTGTTTCAAAAGCTTCTATAGATGAATCCTCCCTTTGGCACAGAAGGATGTGTCACATGAATTTCAAGACTATGAACAATCTTGTTAAAAATAACCTTGTAAGAGGTTTACCTTCAAAAGTCTTTTCATGTGATGATCATTGTGTTGCTTGTCTTAAAGGCAAACAACACAAAACTTCTCATAAGACCAAAGAGTTAAATTCTGTTTCTTCTTGTCTCCAGTTATTGCATATGGATTTGTTTGGTCCTACAAATGTTATGAGTATAGGCAAGAAATCTTACTGCTTGGTTATTGTTGATGATTACTCCAGATTTACTTGGGTATATTTTCTAAGGACTAAGGATGAAACAAGTGGTCTTATCAAATCCTTTATTCTAAGAATTGAAAACCAAACTAATCAAAGAGTAAAAGTCATTAGATCAGATAATGGAACTGAATTTAAAAATCATGATTTAAACACTTTTTGTGAGGGAAAAGGTATTGAGAGACAATATAGTGCTCCTAGGACTCCTCAACAGAATGGTGTTGCTGAAAGGAGAAATAGGACACTAATAGAAGCTGCTAGATCTCTGTTGGCTGATTCAAAATTGCCAATTACATTCTGGGCTGAAGCAGTTAATACTGCCTGTTATGTCCAAAACAGAGTTCTAGTGGTCAAGCAAAAGAACAAGACCCCATATGAGCTTTTAAATCAAAGAAAACCTTTTATTGGTTTCTTCAAATCTTTTGGGTGTCCTTGTACAATTCTAAATACCAAATCTCACTTAGGTAAGTTTGATAGCAAAGCAGATGATGGATTTCTTGTTGGATATTCATCTCAGAGTAAGGCCTACAGAGTTTTTAACTCTTCTTCTAGAATAATTGAAGAAAGTGACAATGTCAAATGCAATGAGAACACACCAAATCCTGTTGGGTCTGGACCTCAGTGGCTATTTGACATTGATTCACTAACTAACTCTTTTGGATTTAGTAATGAGTATACAGGAACAGGTGGTGGAGAATCAGAGATCACACAAGTTCAAGAAAGTATATCTAAATCTGTGATTTTTCCCATACCCACAGAAATTGAAGACTGTGAAAAGGAATCATTTACTGAACCAAGTCAGAGTGAAGAAGACACTAGAGATGAGGACACTCAAGAATCAGAAGTGACATCTGAAGACACTTCAGTTGAATTGCATGACTCTAATCTAGAGGATGGACTGAATGTAGAACCTAGTCATAACACAAGAGTTCAAAAGAATCATCCTCCACAGTTGATAATAGGTGATGTCTCTTCTCCCATGATGACTAGACATCAAAGCAGGCTTCAGGAAATGCAAGATCAACAGCATACAGTGCTCTCATGTTTTCTATCCCAGCTTGAGCCTAAAAAGGCACATGATGCTATGAAAGAATCTAGCTGGATAGAAGCAATGCAAGAAGAATTGTTACAGTTCAAGCTACAAGATGTGTGGGATCTAGTAGACCTTCCTAAAGGTCACAGAGCAATTGGCACAAAATGGATCTTCAGAAACAAGAGAGATGAGAGAGGTATTGTTATAAGAAACAAAGCAAGGCTGGTAGCTCAAGGCTACACTCAAGAAGAGGGCATAGATTATGAAGAAGTTTTTGCACCTATAGCTAGGATAGAAGCAATCAGACTATTCCTAGCCTATGCTTCTTACATGAACTTCAAAGTCTACCAAATGGATGTAAAAAGTGCTTTTCTCTATGGGTCAATTGAAGAAGAAGTATATGTCTGTCAACCACCAGGGTTTGAAAACCCAAGCTATCCAGACAGAGTATACAAATTAAAGAAAGCACTTTATGGACTACATCAAGCCCCAAGAGCATGGTATGACACCCTGTCATCCTATCTCTTGGAAAATGACTTTGAAAGAGGAGTCATTGATAAGACTCTATTTATCAAAAGAAAGAAGAAGGATATCTTGCTGGTCCAAATCTATGTTGATGACATTATTTTTGGGTCTACAAGAAACAACATGTGCAAGGAGTTTGAGGATTTAATGCATCAAAGGTTCAAAATGAGTTCCATGGGGGAACTTACTTTCTTCCTTGGACTCCAAGTTCAACAGAAGTCAGATGGCATTTTTATATGTCAATCCAAGTATGTGCAGGATATTCTAACCAAGTTTGGCTTCTCAGAATCAAAACCTGCCAGCACACCTATGGAAACACACAAGCAGATCACAGCAGATCTTGAGGGGGAGGATATGGATGTGCATCTTTATAGATCCATGATTGGCTCTCTCATGTATCTCACAGCATCAAGGCCAGATATTATGTTTCCAGTCTGTGTATGTGCAAGATTTCAAGTTAGGCCAAAGCAATCTCACTTTCAAGCTGTTAAGAGGATATTCAGATATCTCAAAGGGCAACCCAGATTGGGACTTTGGTATCCTCATAACTCACCTTTTGACCTAATAGCATACTCAGACAGTGATCTAGGTGGGGCAAACTTGGACAGAAAATCTACTTCTGGAGGATGTCAGTTTTTGGGTGCTAGACTAGTCTCATGGCAGTGCAAGAAACAAACCACAGTATCCACATCTACAACAGAGGCAGAGTACATAGCAGCTGCAAGTTGCTGTTCTCAAGTCTTATGGATTCAGAATCAAATGCTGGATTATGGGGTAACCTTTCTACACACTCCAATCTTTATTGACAACAACAGTGCTATTAGCATTGTAAATAATCCAGTCAAGCACTCAAAGACAAAGCACATTGAAATCAGGTATCACTTTATAAGAGATTGGAATGAAAAGAAACTTATTCAAGTTGTCAAAGTTCACACTGATAATCAGTTTGCTGATCTATTCACTAAAGCTTTTGATGTGGGTAGATTCACTTTCTTGGTAACAAGTGTGGGAATGATAAACTCTGAATAATCTTCTTCTCAAAAAGTAGTTTTATACCTGTATATTTTTATTCTTGGTGTTACTAATCTTCTTTTCAGGATATGCATAGCAGTACTCAGTATTTAGCAAGTTTAAAAGGAGTAAGTATAGTTAATACTGCTAGTTAGTTAATACTGCTAGTAGTTAATACTGCTAGTTCAGTTAATACTGCTCACGGTTAATACTGCTAGTTCGTTAGTACTGCTAGTAGTTAATACTGCTAGTTCAGTTAATACTGCTCGCGGTTAATACTGCTAGTTAGTTAATACTGCTAGTAGTTAATACTGCTAGTTCAGTTAATACTGCTCGCAGTTAATACTGCTAGTTAGTTAATACTGCTAGTAGTTAATACTGCTAGTTCAGTTAATACTGCTCGTGGTTAATACTGCTCGCGGTTAATACTGCTAGTTAGTTAATACTGCTCTAGGTTAATACTGCTTATATTCCGAATACTATAAATACTTTTTGCCCGCCTAAAAGTTCATAACGACTCTTTGCATACTGTTCTCTTGCGCTCAAAACCTTTTCTCTCTCAAGTTCGAAGTTTTCAGGCAAGTGTTCACTAAGATCAATGGCATCCATGACATTCATCGACGAGCACAACGAGATTGCGATGCTACAAAAGCCAAAGCAAGCTTCAGGATTTCATCAGATTGTGGATTTCCTCAAGACAAGTCACATTGCTCATGCTCTTACTGTATCACCTACAATCTACATTGAGCACCAAAGGCAGTTCTGGGCTAATGCAACCATTGTTGTGGAAAATGGTGTGCAAATGATCAAGACAAGAATCTGTGATCACTCACTTACAGTTACTGAAGAAGTCATTCGCATCAGTCTACGTCTAGACGATGCCTCTGGTATAATGTCTATCTCTAATGATGAACTGTTTTCTAATCTTACTAGAATGGGGTATGGAGGCCCATTGGGTGTTTTCAAATTCTCAAAAGCAAAGTTTTCACCCCAATGGCGTTTTCTTGTTCATACCCTGATGCATTGCATCTCCAAAAAGACCACTGGATGGAGTGAGTTCAGCAGTCCAATTGCATATGCTTTGGTATGCTTGGCTACATCCAGAAGGTACAATTTCTCAAAGATGATTTTCAGTGATCTTGTATCAAATATGGGAAACAAAAAGAGTTTCTTTATGTATCCCAGATTTGTTCAGGAAGTAATTAACCATGAATTGACGGATATACCTCAACCTGTTGGGGTATATGTACCTAAACCCCCAAAAGGCAAGGTTTTCTCAAATATGAGAAGATCTGCTGGGGACTCGGAAGGAGTTGACACCCCATTGTTCTCTACAATGATGGTAGTGTCCCAAAACACTGAAGGTATGGCAGCAGGGTCAAGGCCCTCATTAGACCATCCCACTGCTAGCCAAGCCCAACCTTCTCACTCAAAAACAATTCCCCAGTCCATTCTTACAAAACCAACCTCTCCAATTACCCAAACTTATCAAAGAAAACAGGTAAAGAAGGCTCCTTCCCTTCTTGTACCATCACCCACACAACCTTTAAGCCCTCTAAGGGAGAATTCTCCCCTAGAGAATATCCAAAGGGAAACCACAAGGGTGTCTCCCAACCCAAAGGAGGTGCTCTCTGAGGAGGAGGTAGAGCATATGGGTGATGAGGCTGCCACTACTCCTGCTAACACAGAGGAGGAAAGTGGTAACATCAATAAGACCTCTCCCATGGCAACTTTGAATGAGCAATCATTTGAAGGTCCCTGGTGCCAAGAAACCACAGGGGTGGATAGTGCTTCTGCTAGGCAGAAGACTTCCACTACTAAAAGATCCAATGATCCTTCAATAGGGGGTAACACTCCTGGAGAAGGTGAGGACAGATATAACTATGATGAATTGATGGAGGCAATGGGCAACATCAACATGGATGTACTCAAACAGGGCAAAGATATAGAAGAGCTAAAACTCATTGTACTGTCACAACAAGAACAAATCATCAAGTTGAAACAAATGGTAAGGAAACTGATTCTGCAAAAGAAGAAGAAACAATTTGTGCTCAGAAGGAGGCAACCAGTGACTGATGCTCCCAAAAAAGGGGGAGATCAACATGGAAGAAGCATCAAGGGAAGGGGAGATTGATAAAGAAAGAGTTGAAGTTGAGGGGGAGAAGGAAGCAGAAACTGTTAATGCTGCTGAAACCTCACAAGCAGCAGTAACAGAGTTAACACCAACAGAAATTGAAGTAGCTGAAGTGCTAATCAAAGCTAAGAATGACACTCCCAAAGCAAAGGGAGTGGTCATAAATGAAGGGAGAGACAGAAAATCAGAACAGAAAGACAAAGCTGCAGAATCAAAGAATAAGGGAAAAGAAAAGATAGTGGAATCTGATCAACCAATCAAGAAGCAAAGGTTGGTTGAATCAGATGAAGCTTTAGCAAGGAAAATGCAGAAGGAGATGGAAAAAGAAGAAAGAGCTCAGGTGGAGAAGGACAGGGAAATGGCAAAGGCTTTAGCTGCTGAGCTAAATAAAGCTTATCAAAAGGGGCTTGAAACTGAAAAGGCTAAACAAAGGGCTATAAGTCTGAGAAAGGCTATGATGGCTAATACAAGTCTAAAGAAAAGAAGACCTTCACAAACTTACCTTGCCACTCAGGAAAGAAACAAAATGATAACTTTCTTGAGGAGTGCAATTGGGGTAAAGAAAGAAATGTTTGTGAAGATGAGTTTTGATCAAATCAGAGAGCTCTATGAAAAGGAAATGGGGAATCTGAAGAGCAATGTAAAGAAAAGAGTAGAGTTTGAAAAGAAGGCCAAGGAGAGTAATGATATAGATATGAATCAACCATTTCCTGAAAGTGAAGAGGGAACTCCTATCAAAGAAATGGCAAAGGAAAAGGAAGAAAAGAAGAAGGAAGCTACTCTAGTACAGGTTCAAAAGACTTTGAAAAGAACCAAGATGATGGCCAAAAGAAAGAAAGATAAGAAGTCTAGAGTAGAAGAAGAACAAAATGTTGCTGAAGAAGAAGTGGCACCTGAGTCATCAAGTCAGCAAGGGTCATCAATCAAAGATGATGTAAGCTTATATATGGTAGTGATGGACAAAGTGCCTGAACCAATTTCTGCAGAACCTGTTGGAGTTAAGCCACCTGAGATCATTCACTGGGATGTACTGACAATGGATGGGAAAGATTACATCAGACTCAAGAGGAAGGGTGATAAGTATGAAGTATTCAACACTTGGGTCAAGATTGTCAGAACATGCTCTAGATCTGATATAGAAGAGATGTTTGACATAGGAATTAAGCTGTATGCAGATCATCTGAATACTCCAGGAATTTCTCTTACAAAACTGGTGATGGAGTATCTATGCATGATGTTCAAACCTGAAGAAGTGGACCAGGTCATCAAGAGTGTGTTTAAAGAAGTCACAAGTTGGATTCTATATGAAACTAGTGGAGTATATGCAGTGACTTTGGATAGAAATCACACAGAATACTTCCTAGTGGATAGAGTATATAATCACACCAGACTGAAGGTTCATGCCATGCTAAAGAAGAAGTTGGGTTGTGCACCAAATTCAGAAATGGCCAAGTATCTAATTCAGAGGATAATCAATCAGAGTTTGGGACTGAATCCAGACTTAGGAGCATGATTTTGGAAGTTTTGGGAGCATTAAAAAGAGCATCTGGAAGAATATCTGAAGAACTTGACTTCTCTTCTAAAAGTCAAGTTAGGGGGAGATTGTTGGGAACTGAAGATTCTACTAAGTGTAGTTACTACTGCTAATATAAATGTAGTTACTACTGCCAGAACAAGTTGAAGATTAATACTGCTAAGTGTTACTACTGCTAGTAGAATTACTACTGCTAGTTAAAGTTAGTACTGCTTGAACAAAGTTAGTACTGCTTAGCTAGTTAGTACTGCTAGTGGTTAGTACTGCTTGTAGTTAATGCTGCTAGATGAAGTTAATGCTGCTAGATGAAGTTAATGCTGCTGAGCATTATTAGTGCTGCTAAAGAGATCCGGATGGAAAATACTACAGCTGGATATACTGAAGATATACTTAGAAGATATACATGGAAGATATACTGAAGATTTGTTTATTCTTTGTAATTATCTTTTTATCAGTATATGTATAGAATGTTTAGAATAGATAGAAAGAATTTTTTGATAATTATTTTTCAAGAGAAAAATCAACCTCAAGGCATAGATCCTAATTCTAGAGAAGTAGAATTCGTATTGGTGAGTCTGTTCATCAATATTGAGGTTGAGTGTGTAATCCTGTAACTTCAAAGCATTCAATACAAGTTTACAGTTTGTTCCTCATATTTTCTGTATTGATTTACTATTTCATTGAATATCAAAGTGTTGTTCCGCAAACTTCTTTGATATTGTTTCTGAGAATTAATTCTTGTTGAGAATTCGATCCTGACAATACAGCAATGAGCCTACCATTCCTCTATAGGCAGTGACATTAACAGGTTTTCCAGATGGATCCTTGTTAAGTACCAGCGGTGGTGCCATAGGAGTTTTCATCGCTGAAGTTTGTGTGAGTTCAAACTTCTTTAGCATATCTTTAACATACTTACTTTGGCAGATAAAAGTACCTTTGTCAGATTGTTTAATCTGAAGACCAAGAAAATATGTCAGCTCACCCATCATACTCATTTTATATTCTTTTTTCATTCTTTCAGCGAAGCGAGTACATAGAGATGGGTTAGTAGAACCAAATATTATGTCATCGACATATATTTGTATAAGAATTATATGACCTTTTATCTTCCTGAAAAATAACTTGTTATCAATCTTGCCACGTTCAAAATTTTCAGAGATAAGAAAAGATGAGAGAGTGTCATACCAAGCACGAGGGGCTTGTTTTAGACCATAGAGAGCCTTATCCAATTTATAAACATAATTTGGATGCTTAGGGTCATAGAACCCTGGTGGTTGTTCTACATAAACTTCTTCATTCAGCTTTCCATTCAGAAAAGCTGATTTTACGTCCATTTGATAAACGATGAAGTCTTTATAGACTGCATAAGCTAAGAATAGTCGAATTGCTTCGAGCCTGGACACAGGGACAAAGGTTTCATCATAGTCTATGCCTTCCTCTTGTCTGTATCCCTGAGCAACAAATCGAGCCTTGTTGCGGGTTACAGTTCCATGTTCATCTAACTTGTTTCTAAACACCCATTTGGTGCCTATTACAGTTTTATCAGATGGTCTAGGAACGAGATTCCAAACTTTGTTTCGAGAGAATTCAGTCAGCTCTTCTTGCATAGCGCTGACCCAGTTTGGATCTCTGAGGGCATCATCAGTCTTCTTTGGTTCTATTAAGGAGAGAAAGTTTACAAAGAGACAGATATTACCTGAGCTTCGTCGTGTCTGAATACCTGCATTTGGATCACCAAGAATTTGATCTATGGGGTGATCTCTGGTCCATCGCTGAGCAGGAGCAAGATTGCTTATTTCAGCGATAGGATCAACAATAGGAGCAGTCGCTGATGAAGATGCTTGAGGTTCATCAGCTAGTAATTGTTGAACATTAGATACACCAATGCTTTCAGAAGGGTTTTCAGACGTAGACGGATTTGATGGTAGAAGTGTGTTTAGAGGTTCAGCTGAAATCCATGAGTTGGATTCAGCGGTGGGAGGTATGATACTTGGTTCTTCATCAGCAGCTGGAGTTTCAGTGTGTTGTTGGTTTGAGAAGAAAGGTTCAGTTCCTCTATAGTGAGAGATCATCCAAGTATTCAGTTCTTCATTGTCAGCGATTGGTTTAGAGTTCGCTGAGCGCGTTTCATCAAACGTGACATGAATAGTTTCTTCTACGGTTTGTCTTCTTTTGTTGAAAACTCTGTAGGCTTTGGAGATGGAGGAATATCCTAAAAATATTCCATCATCGGCTTTTGGGTCGAACTTTCCAAGTTGATCTTTGTTGTTTAAGATAAAGCACTGACAACCAAAGATATGAAGAAAGCTGATAGAAGGCTTCCTTCCAAGAAAGAGTTCATAAGCTGTCTTCCCAAATCGCTTTATTATCAGCGATCTGTTTTGAGTAAAACATGCAGTGTTTACAGCTTCTGCCCAAAATTGAGTAGGGAGGTGAGAATCGCTGAGCATTGATCTAGCAGCTTCTATGATCGTTCTGTTTCTTCTTTCAGCGACTCCATTTTTCTGAGGTGTTCTTACTGAGGAGAAGTTGTGAGAGATTCCCTTGTTCTCAAAGAAATTGTTCAGGGAACTGTTTTTGAATTCAGTTCCATGATCACTCCTTATTGATCGAACAGTAAGATTATTCAGCACTTCCATCTTTTTGACAAAAGATATTAGTTCTTCTGGAGTATCATTCTTACAGCGAAGAAAAATAACCCAGGTGTAGCGAGAATATTCATCTACAATGACAAGCGTATATTTCTTTCCAGCTATTGATTGGATATTGACAGGGCCAAATAGATCCATATGCAAGAGCTGAAGAGGATTTGTTACTGAGGAAACTTGTTTCGACTTGAAACTCGCTTTTGTTTGTTTTCCTTTTTCACATGCTGAGCAGAGAGATTCTTTAGCATATGAGTGCTGAGGAAGACCAGAAACCAGTTCCTTAGACGAGAGAGAATTTAGGGTTTTGAAGTTTAGATGAGAGAGACTTTTATGCCATAGCCAGTTGACATCAGAAGAGGCCTTAGAGAGAAAACATAAGTTATCAGTGATAGTAGAGTCCATATCTATTACATAGACATTTTCTCTTCTATAACCACTGAGAGCAAGTTTTCCTTTTTCATCTACCACTGAACATGCTTTCTTAGAAAAGCGAACTTCGTAGTCTTTGTCACATAGCTGACTGATGCTTAGAAGATTGTGCTTCAGTCCATCTACATAAGCGACTCTTCGAAAGGTAGTTGTCCCATTGCTGAGGACACCAAACCCACGGGTAAATCCTTTTCCATTTCCACCAAAGGTCACAGAGGGACCTTTCTCTTCCTTGTATTCAGTGAGCAGGTCTCTTTGTCCAGTCATATGACGAGAACATCCGCTATCGAGATACCAGATGCCCTTTGATCCCTGCATACATAAGGAAGATTAAGCTTTGTTTGGTACCCACTTTTCAATGGGTCCTTCAGAGTTAGTGGATAAGGAAGATTCAGCTTCAGTGGTAATCTTCACTTTGGTTAATTTCTTAACCTTAGTGGTATTTTTCACTTTGGTGACTTTAATTGCCTTAGAGGCATTTTTCTTCACTTTGGCTGTTTTATCAGCTTCGGTGGTATTTGGACACTTGATCGCAATATGGTCAGTGAATCCACAGTGATAACATTTTCTATATCTGATGGTGGTTTTATAACCAAAAGGTTTTGAAAACTTAAGATGAGCAGGTCCAGCTCCAAGAATGCCTTTAGCACGAGATCTGGGAGGAATTTTTATTTCTTCAGATTTCACGGGCTTTAGATCAACCTTCAGCTTTGGAGGACAGATATCAAAGATTTCTGTCACTGAGCTAGAAGGTTTATCCACTGAAGGTTTGGAGGGAACTTTCAGTTTGGTTTTCTTGGAAGCCTTCTGAGGGAGAATAGACTTTCCTTTATCTGCAGGCTTAGATTTTGCAGATATCTCCTCAGGGATGGGATTAGAAGAAGAACAGGGATAAAATTGATTATAAGAAGTGTCAAAGAAAGATGTGACAAAAGTTCCAAACTTAAGCGAGGAACTTTCTTCTTTTGGATCATCCTGTGGTGTCCAAAAACCAAGACCAGTTTTATCACTTTCAGGAGTTTGAGCATTTATTATCTCAGAGATCTTTGTTGATGATTTGCACCATTTTTCAACATGAGCCTTTTCTGCTTTTAGAGCAGCGATGGCTTGTTCGCGTTCAATGCTGATGATTTCATTTATAATGACTTGATCTTTTAGCTTTTCTTCTAAAAGATTTAGTTCACTGATCTTTTCATGACATTTCTCTAGCTCTTGTGTTAAATAAACATTTTTATTTTCAGCTTGAGTTTTGTCGTTTAGAGCATTATAAAGGTCAATCGTCAGCACATCAACAACGCGACTTCTCTCAGCTTCAGGCAGAGAGGGATTTGTTGAGATAGATACCTGAGATGATATGTAGCTCATAGAAGGTTCAGATGGTTCTTCTACTTCTTCTTTAATCTCAGCCATGAGGCAAAGATTAGCGACTTCTTCTTCATCAGAAGATGATTCTTCTGATTCAGCCCAGTCATGTTCTTCAGCGATGAGACCTTTACCTTTTTGCTGATAGCTTTTCAGCTTTTGATATTTGTTTTTCAGCTTATGGTATTTGTCATCACTGGATCTTCTTGAGGTAGAAGGTTTGAAGACCTTTTTAGACCTGCACTCACTAGCAAAATGTCCAATTTTTTCGCAGTTATAGCAAGTGGCTGTAGCCTTATCAACCGGAGTTGATTTTGGCTTTTCAGTAAGAGAGAGAGGTTTACTTCTTCGGAAGTTACTCTTTCTTGCAAATCTCTTAAAAGAGTTTGTCAAGAGTGCTAAGGACTCATTAAACTCTGAAAGATCAGGGTCTGATAAATCCTCAGATTCAGAATCTAACTCAGTGATGGTGAGAGTAGATCGCTGGGATGGAATTATCTCTGATGAGACTAAAGCAACAGCAGTGCTTTTGGAGTCTTTAGAATCTTTTACAAGATTCTTCTTCAGGAGATTAGATTGCTCATAGTTGAGCAATATTCCATACAGAGTGCTTAGAGAGAGAGTATGTAAGTCCTTTGTCAGCTTAAGACATATTGAATAACTGTCCCAGCTTTCAGGAAGACTTTCCAAGAATTTTGTTAGGACCTCAGAATTAGAATAGGTCCTTCCAACAGTTCTTAGGTCAATGATCAGGCAGTTAAACCGCTGATGAATGTCAGAAAGAGATTCATTCTTACTAGCGATAAAACTTTCATACTGTCTTACCATGTTAATCTTTCGGGTCTCTTGGATTTCAGTGGTGCCCTCATATTGAACACATATGGTTTCCCACATTTCTTTAGAAGTTTTTAGATGCATGATGGAATGGAAAACTTCATCAGGCAGAGCCATTGATATAATGGTCTTTGCTCTTGCATCTATGCCTACCTTCTTTTTATCTTCATCACTCCACTGTCTTATTTCCTTAACGACATATCGTTCAGGGACAGCTTCAGTGGTGGCAGTAGCGGGAACTGCAGCTATAATTCTAACAGGTTCATAGGGTCCGTTTTCTATATATTCAGGTATAGTAGGATCCGCACCTTCAAGAAATAGCATCATTCGATTTTTCCATAGAGAAAAGTTATCTCTGCTAAATCGAGGAGGTTTAGAAAGTGAACCATTATCATAGTAGTTTGTGTTTGTGTTTAGTGCCATTTTAGAATAGCAAGGAAGAGTATACAGCAAGATCTTGTTTATTAGATTAAACAAACTGCTCTGATACCACTTGTTGGTCCCGAAGGTGCTTAACAAGTTTGTAGAAGGGGGGGGGGGGTGAATACAAACACATAAATTAAAGTTTAATAAATTGTTTATTGATAAATCAAAATACAATTTACAAGTTTGTTGCAGAATAAGATTAAGACAGACTCAATCTAAACAAACTTAAGAAACACTAAGATGGTTGCACAAGAAATTCAGAGAATGGGGGATTTTTAGAGAGATAGAAAACAAGGGTTTCTATTTTTGGAGTTCAAGGATTGAGCACACCTTCAGATGAAGGAGTGAGCTTCCTATTTATACCCTATGCATTAAATGCATGGCAGGGTACTTTACACGTGGCATTCATAGATTGGCTTTGGTAGTCTTACTTTTGGAGACATGCTTTTGGCCGCTTTATGAACAGTGTAGTTGACAGAGTTGGTGTACGATTTGTGGCAGAGACGTGTCCGTTCTGACACATTGTACTGGTTGTGCAAGGTAAGACAAAAGAAAACTTGAGGCATAAGCTTTGTGATCGTTGATCGCTGAGTATCTCTTCTTCCAGAGATAAAGAAGTTCAGTTATCGCTGAAGCTTTTCCTCAGGCTTCTTCGCGTAAGTAGATTTGTCTGGTCTTCGCTGATATCCGCATCAGGTGACTAGTAGACTTATCTATTGTTCAGTGGCTTCGTCTTCGATTCAGCTATGAACTATGTTGACGCGAGACTTGTCTTCAGGGATTACGTTAACTGTGTTACATAGGAAATGATCAGTGATGACTGAACAGACTCAGTTTGATCGCTGAAAGTGAAACACATACATATTAATGTTTACAGAAAGGTCATCAGCGATAACTGAACAGACTCAGTCTGATCGCTGATGATGAAACATTAATACATATAATAACGTAATTTTCACTAAGTATAAAAGAGGGTCGTTATCAAATCACTGAGAGAGTTTGGATCAACACAACTATAGAAATATTCTCATTTACAAAATACTTTCCGGATCACCGAATGAAAAAACCCATAACTTAAATCTTCATAAATCAGCTAAATGATTATAAGCACTAAAAAATCTGAATCACAACCAAAGCACCACAATGATGATTGCAAGCACTTACAATTTTGATTGATCAGGTCAGAAAAATGATTAAAGCACTCAAATGTCTAATCCAATCTGATCAAAGACGGAATCCAAACACCCCACTTCTAAAAAACGTGACATACTTGAGCTCTTATAACCTTGGACAGTTGCTAGATATATGCAACAAACTAAGGATAAGAGTGATTTCACATATGCTTTATGCAATAATCACATGAACAGATTGTGTACCACCCTAAAATTTAGAGTAATTTAAAAACTTAAAATTTGGCAATATGACGTTGTATTTGGAATAAACCACCCAAAAAGGGTAAATATATGAAGCATTTACAAAACCTACGAACGGATATGGAAATCAACAACAAACTAATCTAAACATGTACTATCTAGATTACATCGGTTGTCAACCCAAAATCACCAAAATAAGGAGCTTAATTAAATGCCCAAAACAACAAATGTCTAGTCATCTAAAAAATGCCTCAAGCCCACGCTCGTCACCCAGACCTTTGGCAACCCAATGCTAAAGGAACCTGTTATACACATCATTTGATGAAAAAGTGTTAGGCTTAAAGCCTAGTGAGAACATACAGTTTATAATTCAAAGAAATATAGACGGTCGCAACGAAACAAAACTGATAATGTCCCTAATTCAAGTTCTAATCACTACAAACAATCAAGATGAACAATTCTGTAAATCATATGTCATTGAATACATCACAGATTATACAATCACAACTTTCTCTCTCTACATACACACACTCTCTCTCTAGAATTAATATGCAATCATCTCTCTTCTCTAATCTGCTCCGTATGACTTACCATGACTTACCACTTACCACATTCTTATCTTACAAGCTTACTTACTGCTTACAATAACAAAGAAACAAAATACAAGATACTTTGACTTTGACTTTGCATGAAAGTTGACTTTTGAGCATTGACTTTCTTTGACTTTCATCTTCAGTATTAATGATCTTGTATCCAACAAATATGTGCTCTAACATTCTCCCCCTTTGGATCAAGATCATCTGAAAAAGATTTTGCAAATCAATCTTCTCTCTTTAAGCTCAGTTTATACAATATTCCCCTTTGATGATTTCTTGTCAATTCAAATCATCTTCAGAAATAAACATAATCAAAGAGAAACAATCTCCCCTTTTCTGCTTAAAACATTCTACCCTTTCTGTGATAAACTCTGTCTTTAAACTTTCAGCAATCTTCCCAAAGTCTGTTCTCCAAGAATAATATCATTCTCTCCCAAAGGTTATAAAACCTCTTTCAGACCAACTCTGATTGCTTCAGCAAGTTATCTCCAAATAAAATTTCTCTAAAATCAGCTTGCTTTCGGAATTATTTGAACTTTCTCTGAACGCTTTGAATAATCTTTCAACAAACTTTCTTTCACAACCATTTCTTGACCTTTTCTCCCCCTTTTTGATGACAGAGGCATGAAATCATCAAAACCAGACAAGAAATGTCTTTGATATAATCTGACCATTGATCTTTCATACTGAGCCTCTGATTTTCCGTCGATCCAAAGGATATTTATCTGAATCTTTTAAAATTTAGACAAATTATGAGTGTAACACCTGAATCAACAAATGAATCAGTTAGAAGTGCCTTTTAGTAACACAAAGTCACTATGTGTAACAAATACACAATAGAAAGGATCTTTTATTATTATTCACTCCCCCAGGTCTTCCATTCAATCATCGAAACACCACAAAGGAATTTCTATGAATGTTATGACAAGAAAACACATTCCTTTTGTGTTTGTGCAAGTGTTAGAAAGAATAAGCACATGATGATTGCTTTTTATATGGCTCAAAATTGTGTAAACCATTGAGACAACAACAGTTAAACACATAATCTATTGTGCATGATCGATATGCGAAGGTGGGGCAAACTTTCTTCTGTTTCAATATCCAGATTTTCCAAATGAAAATCCGAAAGATAATGTGTTGCGTCCCCATGAAATATGAAACACTTTTTTTAAGAAGAAAATGAGTAGCTTGTGGGGTTTTTTATTAAGAGTTGGCATGGGCTAGTTGTCTGTTTCAATAATGTTCACGAATGAATGTGAAACATTAGTAATGTAGTTGCTCGACTCAGAAAAATTTGGTGCAGAGTTTGATATTCTTTACTTTGATCTTACACCCTCTTTCTTCTTAAACATTGAGCTCACATCTAACCAAACTCTCTTTTTCATTTTACCTCATCACACAAACCACACTCATTTCTTTTTGACTCGTCACACTCGATCACTAAGGATTAACTTCTTGGGTAGGAAACACTGGTTAACGTGAATCCATAGAAGTTTCGTTTAAGTCCTACACAAAGAACCCACATTTTCCTATTAAAGCACAATGTTTCTCAAAAAATGGTTTAACTTTATCAGTTAAAGCACAAATATACAAGTCAGATGTATGTATGCTCATAGATACAATCAAGAAGATTTGAGCATTTGAAAACATTGAAGATATTTCAAAGAAGTATATTGAATGAATGAAAATGAATACAAGAAACTTGTTTGAAAATATGACATTGTATGAAAAAGATCAATATCGAAATGATTTATCGATTAAGGCTTAGGTCAACAAAAATCGGATATTGTCTATATGAACCAAAAATATAGATATTCTTGAAAGAACGTTTAGAAATGAAATTACGCTCAAACTTTGAATAACAATCGGGGTGTCTTACCATTGAAAAATTGATTTCAATCTAGAGACATGGTAAGAAAAAATTTAACAAAATATTAAACCGGTATGTGTGAATACTTGACAGTATATGGAAAAGATAAAACGCAAGTATTAATCTTTGAAAACACGTGGTTTATAATCATTTAAGCACAAATAAAAATGAAAACATTTAAAATCACACTTCTATATCCATGAAATTGTTTAAGAATCAGAAGTGGTTTGAACATTTAAGAACATGTTTTCATATCTGAAAGTTGTCCTTCTTTCAAATATGTATGAGATTAAGAATAGAAATAAACTTGTTTGCTCAATCTTAAATCTCATGAAGTCAAGCTTTAAGTCATAAAAGATATGATCTTGTAAGTATCCTCTGAATCTGCAAAAAGTCATAAAGTTCGTCAAAGTACAAAGTTTTTATTCACAAAAACTTTATTGAAAAATAAAATGACATAAAGCAGTAAAACAATGAATGTACGAGTTCTGATCTGAAGTAATCAGAAGTTATAACCTTTACTCCCCCTGAAGTTATGCATCTAAAATATGTCAGTGAAAAAGCACATGATAGAGATCTATAACTCCCCCTGAAGTGTAGATCATCATATCTTCCGAATGCATATTTCCAGAAAAATATGTACTCCCCCTTAAAGGTTTATTTCCTCATTTGAGTATAGGAGTACAATCTCTTATCAGCCCGGGAGTATCATCTCTTTTGATCATTGAAGTACGAGTCCTAAACTGTTGTGTTTAGAAGTCAAACTTTGTTGAAATACGGGTCTTGAACTGATTTATTCAGAAGCCTTGGTTCTCTTACTCCCCCTTGACTTGAGGTGCCTGCAACACAGAATCATCCTTTGGCTTTGGTACCGATTGGTATTTGGGTCCATGTTTGTGAGTTGCAGTTCTATTAGGAGTAATTGAATAAGAACCATACCAGTAATGATCACTAGCTTTATGAACATAGTCATATGTACGACAGTAACAACAATACCTCTTTTTAGACAACCTAATAAATTGATCTCTCGAGTAAGCAAGATCAGGTTTACCTTTCAGCACATTGTTCTTCTTTGCATTTGATGCAAGTACATATGATTTGTTACTTTTGTTTTCTTCCTTCTTTCCTTTCTTTTCTTCTTTCTTCTCATCATTCTTCTCATCATCAACTAGTTTTACCATCCAAACCAACTTTACTTCATTATATTTCCTTTTTCTCCTTTTTCTGACTGTATCTGAACCATCTACATTTCGATCATAGAAAATGTTAGTAGTATGAATCTGATCAAATGAATTAACTGACCTTTTTAAAGAAACATTTTTCTGATGTAAGCTTCCAGCTGTCTTGAATGAACATTCAGAATCAGCTGAATCATTTCTAGATGTGTGGATTTTTGACTCTGGAGTTGTTTGCTCAGTCACCACCACCTTCGAAATAATGTGTTCAAGCTCTTTTATCTTTGAAGAATAACCGTCTCTTTCTTTGACAAGCAAGTCAATTCTTTCTTGAAATTCAGACTTCGCTTTCTTCTCTTTCAGTGCATTTTCTGATAGTTCAGATAACGTCTTCGTTAGCTTCTTAATCTCTTCCTCAAACACCTGTCTTTCTTCTTCAAAGTCATTCTCCACATTCTTTCTCTCATTGGATATTTCTTTAAAGAATCCAACATTTTTCGGTTCTATCGCCTTTCTTTCCTTTGCAAACTTTTCCCTTTCTAGAATGATTACTTTCTCACAATCTGAAATCTGTTGAGAAAGCTTTATACATTTGAGTTTAATACCTTTCTTCTCTTCAAAGCTCTTTCATGAAAAGTCTGAGAACTTCTTTGTAAATTCTTTCTTTTCTTTCTCAAAATCACCTCTATCTTTGACTATCTTTTGTTCCAAATCTGATATTTTCTTTTGAAACTCAGCATTAGCATCCTCCAGATTCTTAATCTTCTCCTCATAACTGTCAACAGAAGCTGCTTGCTTGATTTTGACAATCTAATTTTCAAATTCAGAGATCTTTCTTTTCAACTTAGTGTTCTCAGCTTCCAAACTCAGTACATTTCCATCATTAGAAAAACTCATCTTGAAAATTTGTTTACAAAAATAACTTGAATTTGATCGTCAGAAATTAAGAAATAAACTGGATCTACAAAAATCAAACTTGGTTAAACTTTAGAAAACTCAGAAAAATTCTAAGTATAGAAAAACTTTGTCCCCCTCCGCAGATTTAGCATGGGGGTCCCGCTACCCGGTTAGCGGGTGGGGTCAAGGGGCAGCGCCCCTAGAGAAAACTTTTTGACATTCAAAGGCCATATTACAACTTTGAAAAATTCTCAGGAAAATATTCTAAGTACAAAACTCGCAAACCAAAGAAAATTGAACTTCGCGCAAAAACAGTATTTTGCTCGTTTTGAACTTCGCGCACGTCGAATGATGCGAGTTCTGAGGTTCACGCAAGAAGGCTCGTGCGCGTTATTGCTTCGCATACACCAAAGCTTTGAGTTCTTTACACTTCTCGCACACACTTCGCGCAAATTAGTCTGCACGTTCTGGACTTAGAAATTTTTTGAAATTTTACTTCACGCTAAATGTAAACTCGCAACCCAACTTCTCACAGAACCACTTCGCGCATGCCAAAGAGTTTGAACACTAGAAACACGCACAAAGGGTTATGCGCATTTATACTTCTCGCATGTCTCAACTTGCGAGTTCTTCATTTCTAGTGTGTTTTAGGCTTCTGCGAGTTCTTCAGTCTATGCGAATTCCTTCGATATGCGAGTTCTTCCTCTGCGAGTTTGTTGGATCTTGCGTGTTCTTGACTTGTTCGAACAAAAATTCAATCTTTCAACTTGAATTCGAACCAATCCTACACCAATTGATTTAAATATCTGAAGAAACCTTCTAAAACATCTCACGAACACATTACAACCAATGAATTTCAGATTAAAACAACAAAATAACAACTTCGATCTAGACTCAGTTCATTTACAGACTCGAACTAAAATTGCAATGAAATCCAAAATTCACATGATTTTGATGTAAATTGGACAAAGCTACTCAAGTCAAATCTATTATAGACATAGAATCGAGTACAAAAACACCAAATTTAAAGCAAAAACAACAATATAGCTCAAAATCGAATTTTAACAGGATGATTTGCGTGTTCTTCCAAAAGTCGACCAAATCTTGAAATTTAATCCATGTTTCTGAAATTCTTTCTGCTCTGATACCGATTCATAATGTCCCTAATTCAAGTTATAATCACTACAAACAATCAAGATGAACAATTCTGTAAATCATATGTCATTGAATTCATCGCAGATTATACAATCACAACTTTCTCTCTCTACATACACACTAGAATGAATATGCAATCATCTCTTCTCTAATCTGCTCCGTATTACTTACCATGACTTACCACTTACCACATTCTTATCTTACAAGCTTACTTACTACTTCCAATAACAAAGAAACAAAATACAAGATACTTTGACTTTGAATTATTACACTTGACTTTGACTTTGCATGAAAGTTGACTTTTGAGCATTAACTTTCTTTGACTTTCATCTTCAGTATTAATGATCTTGTATCCAACAAATATGTGCTCTAATAAAAACCTAATCAAACGAGTTGAGTTTACAGTTTGAAATATCATCTTGCGATGACGGGGGAGACCCGATTTACCAAGGATTGTAGCAGAACACAAAAGTAAGCCACAATCTGAGTTATGAGCTAAATACTTGGAAACCATGGCCATGAACAACGTCGGTCCGTACTAAGATGTGGGGGAGGGCACCCGGGGAATCCAAGTCATACTCGTTCACGAGGATTACATTTACGATCCATGGCTAGTAACCGGTCCCACATAACCGTACCAAGTGGCCTCCGAGGATCCAATGTCTCAACTAGCTACAAGGGGGAAAAACATCCCAAACATAAGCCGACTCAATACCTATAGATCCACTAGTAATAGTCTAGACTTGTCACAATTTCATTTGTGACCAACTATAGTTAAACATATAGTTCTCAATACCATTTATTTTCAAATATGCATTTCCACGTTTAACTACTGATAAGAATGAAAATCATATAATGATATTATATACATTCTTTCAAGTACTTCACATAAATGTGCAAGTAGTACTTTAGTTTGCTACATATAGAATGGAACCCTTTCTTTTAGCAAAATAGTAAGAACCTTAAAATCTCCAAAAAACCCATTTTTAGGTTAAAATCTTATAAACCACATAATGTAAACAAGGAGATGATAATAGGCTCAAAAGTCTAGCTTTGATGTGTATAAAGTATTACTCCCCAGATTATCAAGTTCTAATTGTAAAACACAATAACAACAATCAAGATGACAAGATGAATGATTTTTTAATCACATGTCATTGATTATAAACTCCACAGATTAAAACAGTCACTTTCTCTCTCTACTATCTCTCACTAGAATATTCACCAATAAGTTCTTCTCTAATCTGCTTTGCGTACTTCTCTCTCTCACACCTGATCTCTTTACAAAGACAATGACAAAGACTATTTATACCTATCATTAACAACAAGGAAACAAAATAAAACTACTTTGACTTTGACATTACTACAAAGACCTTGACTTTCTTGCTTGAGAGTTGACTTTGAGCTTTGACTTGCTTTACTTTGACCTTCAGTAATAATGATCTTGTATCCAACAAATATGTGCACTAACATTCTCCCCCTTTGGATCAAGATCATCTCTAAAAGATTTTGCAATACAATCATGTCAGTCAAGTGAGATCAAGATTGATTGAACAAAAACGATTAACAAGGAATTGGGATTGGAAATCTGATGTTTTATTTATGGAAAAATGTAAACTACAACTACAGACACCAAGAACTCGTGTAGCTACATTGTTGAAATGAAAACTTACAAACAAATGAAATGCATACTCCTATTTATAACCTACATCCCTTGTGTATATTTAAGCCCAAACTCATATACAAGGCCCAATACAACATACATGGATTACTTTACCAAACTTCTAAAGTAGAACATATTTATGTTCTAACATTCTCCCCCTATATCTGAATATCAACATCTGATTTGTCTTTTAACCATGAGTTCAAATAAGAATTCAGCTTAAGAACTTCATCTGATCCGCTTACGGGCGGTAGCATTCAGTAGCAAC
Organism: Arctium minus; assembly: GCA_954870635.1. Taxonomy (NCBI): domain Eukaryota; kingdom Viridiplantae; phylum Streptophyta; class Magnoliopsida; order Asterales; family Asteraceae; genus Arctium; species Arctium minus. The sequence continues at coordinate 35,498,950 of OX941096.1, read as the reverse complement.
ACTACAATTGCAAGGGTTAGAAGGCAAGCAAATGATCAACAACTGATGAAAGCTGCTCATTTTCTGACTTCTTTTCAGAATACTGAATCATCAAACCCAGAACTCCTTTCTTCACAAATCAGCTGGATGATTATAGGCACTCAGGATTCTGAATTACAACACAAGTATCAGAACAATGATTGCAGTCGCTCACACTTCTGAGTGATCAAGTAAGAAGAATGATAAAATCCTCTCAACGGTCTAAAAACTCAAGAAGCTTTCAAGATTGATGATTGCAGATGCTCAGACAGTTAATTCAATCCATGCGGAGACCAAATCATCAAATCCAGAATCTGAAAAACTTGCAAATCAGGAGCACTCGTGAAAGAATCGATCAGTTGCTAATGATATGTGACCAATATATGATAGGATTGATGTCACATATGCGTTACGCGTATAAAGCTCAGGAACAGGGCAAACTTGTAGAAAACTGGGTTCAGAACAGTCAATTTTCTAAAGATCATCAAAACTTTTCGCATACAAGCAACAATTCGCAGATCACTATAGCAAATTAGCACAATTCGCATAATACACACCTGTGAATCTATCACTTTTCGCATAAGCTTCATACAAATTCTCACAACTCGCATAAGGTAGCATGCGAATTCTTAGCATTTCGCATATGACTACCTGCGAATTCTTCACTTAGAAAACTTGTTGACCATAAGAATTCGTATCAACTTTTCGTACATCTCAAGCATGCGAATTCTGCACATTTCGCAACACACTGACATGCGAAATCCATACTTGACAAATTTCAACTTCAAGGATCATTTTGCGAATTCTGGAGCATGCGAATTCTTAAAAAAATAACTATGTGAATTCTTCAAACATAACATTCTGCGAATTCTTTCTAACTCTTTGTGAATTCTTCAATTTCTGCAAGTTCTTCAACCAGATCATGCGAATTCCATGGATCTGGAACGATTTTCCAACTTTTCTTCAAAATATTCTTCTAAACTTCGAATTTTAAGTTGAGCTTTGGAATGCAGGTTCGAAAACAGCTTTGGAGCATAAACGTAGTTGATGATTTCATCCAAATTTGGCTTTATGCACCAATCGATCCCAACCACAATAACTAAATGTTTCGAACATAAAAACTCTAATTCGATCTAATTGACTTGCATTTGATGAAAATACAGAAATTAATTGATTCCATGATGATCGTCCATAACCTCAGAATGAATTTTGACAACAAATAACATCCAATTAATCATCAAATTCCATAATTCGAAATTTTCAACCGACTGTTCCTTCAATCAATCGATCTCGATCGTACGTAGAATAATTTCTTCGCTAGGCTCTGATACCACATACAATCTTACATCTACAATGACTTACAACAAAGACAAGGCTATTTATACCATACAACAACAACAAGGAAAACATATACAAGATACTTTGACTTTGACTTATTACAAAGAGACTTTGACATTCTTGCTTGAGAGTTGACTTTGAGGCTTTGACTTGCTTGACTTTCATCTTTAGTATTAATGATCTTGTATCCAACAAATATGTGACCTAACATTTCCCTCTTTATAGCAAAAAATTTATAATCTCCCCCTTTGATCAAATTTTATCTCCCCCTTTGAAGAACTTCAGCAAAATAAACATTGAAGCTCAGTCTCCTCTTTATGCTAAAAAACAATCTTCCCTTTTATTTGATAACTCAGTCTTCAAAAGCTTTTGTATTCTCTCCAAAGTTTGTCTTCAAAGATAGTAACAATCTCCCCAAAGTTGTAAAAACCTCTTTCAGACATCGGAAAGAAATTATCTTCAGGTTCAGCTCGGATTACTTTACCAAATTGTCTTCGAAGAAAATTTCAGTGAAATTTAGCTCGTCTTCAGACTTCTTTGAATTTGCTCTTTCAACTTTCAACCAATTTTCTTCAATATGATAATTCTTGATCACTTCACAACCATTTCTTGATTCTGTCTCTTGTCTCTCTCATCTTTAGCATTTCTTGATACCTCTCCCCCTTTTTGATGAAAGAAGCATGAAGTCATCAAAACTTTTACAAGAAATGTCATTCATCTGATCTGACCATTGATCTTTTGAACATTGAGCCTTTGATTATTCATCGATCCAAAAAGATATTCATCCGAATCTTTGCAAATTCAGAAAAATTAGAGTGTAACATCAAAATCAACAAATGAATCAGTTAGAAGTGTCTGTCAGTAACACGAAGTCACTGTGTGTAACGAATACACATTGGAAATGAGCTTTTTGAGGTTCACTCCCCCAGGTCTTCCATTCAATCATCGAAACACCACAAAGGAATTTCTATGGATGCTATGACAAGAAAACGCATTCCTTGTGTGTATGTGCATGTGTTTGAAAAAATTAAGCACTGGTGATTGCTTTTATAGGCTCAAAATTGTGTAAATCATTAAGACAACAATAGTTAAACATAGACTCGATTGTGCATGATTGAAGTGCGAAGGTGGAGTAGACTTTTTTTTTCAATATCCAGATTTTCCAAATGAAAAACAGATAGATTATGAAGAAAATGAATAGCTGGTGGGGTTTTTATCAAGAGTTGGCATGGGCTAGTTTCCTGTTTCAATAATGTTCACGAAGAATTGTGAAACACTAGTAATATGGTTGCCCGACTCATAAAAAGTTGGTGCAGAGTTTGATATTTGTCGGTCCAACAATACTAATATCAAGTTTTAGAAACGACACAATAACGATTACCAACCTGTATTGATTAATAACAATGGTTACAAGGTTGATCTTTGAAGCTCTCTTGTGTTCTCTCTAGATTTACACCTTTTGTGTGTGTGTTTTTGTGTTATAATATCCGATCTGATTGTTTAGAGAGTTGTTGAGATATGATATTATCTCAAGCTTCTTAGATACTCAACCTAAACTACTTGCAACAACAAGTTGCAATATTAAACAATTATAACTAAATAATATCTAACAAAGTAGATATTATTTCTAACTAAGAACTAATATAATATCTAACATTTAGATATTATATATCTAACTTAAATAAACTAACAAACTAATAACTAACTAACTAGTTACTAACTAAATAATAATAACAAACAACTTTGATTACTTTGACATTTATTACAAGTAAACATAGACTTTAATATTGAGAGTCGACGTATCGGCTTTAGTTTCAGATTGTGATCTTCAGATTGGATGATCTTGAATCCAATGAGACTGTGACTTAACAATCTCCCCCTTTGGATCAAGATCATTATCAAAATGATTTTAGCAATTCAGTCTTCTCTTTCAGCTCGGAAGATGCAATCTCTTTCTCTAGCTCTTAAATCAGTATGTCTTCAATCTACTTTCTTTAGAAGAATTCAGTCTTTGACGTGATTCTTGAAACATGTGATCTTTGCCATTTCTTGTGTAGTCATTCTCCCCCTTTTTGATGTTAAGTGCCACGACTTCATCAAAATTAGTTGTAAGAAATGTCAATCTTGCGGTTAGAGCCCCTGATCCGTCAATTCAAAAGATATTCATCCAGATCATTTCAAATCCATACAAAATAATCGTGTAACACCTGATTCAACTAATGAATCAGTTAACATGCCTGTCAGTAACACTAAATCACTGTGTATAACAAATACATATTGGAAAGGAGTTGTTTGATGTTGACTCCCCCAGGGCTTCCATTTAATCATCGAAACAGCACAAAGGTAATTTCTATAAACGTTATTACAAAGAAACTAATTCCTTGTGTGTTTGTGCTTGTCTTAGAAAGAATTAAGCACTTGATGATTGCTTATTAGGCTCAAAATTGTGTAAACCACTGAGACAAGAGTAAGTTAAACACAGACTCAATGTGCATTATTGAAGTGCGAAGGTGGGGCAGACTTCCTTCTTTTCAATATCCAGATTTTCCAAATGAAAATCAAATAGCAAATGTGCTGCATCCCATTTGAAAATGTGAAACACTTTCTATTTGAGATGAAAATGAGTAGATGGTGAGGTCTGATCAAGAGTTGGCATGGTGGCTACCCGACTCAGAAAAAGTTCGTGCAGAGTTGTGTTATTATTTTAACTCTGTTCTCACACGCTCTTTCTTTTAAACTTTTTGCTTTCTCTAATCACACTCATTTCTTTTCGACTTCGTGGGTAGAAATCACTGGTTAAGGTGATTCCATAGAAGTTGTGTTAATACCTAGCACAATGATTCTTTGTTTTCCTATGATGCACGTGATGCTCAGATTGGTTTAACTATTTCAGTTAAAGCACAATTTAGATCATGAAAACATTTAAAATACACTCCCAAAATATAAAATCTTATGAAAAATCGGGAAGTGGTTTGAACATTAAAAACAATGTTTTCAAGTGATTGAAAGTTGTCCTTCTTTCAACCATATACGAGATTAAGATAAAGGATAATACCTGAACGTATGATCTTACATCTCATGAAGCTAAGCTTAAAGTCATAAACATATGAACTTGTAAGCATCTCTCAAAAATTCTGCAAAAGTCTTATGTCAAGGTCAAAGTAAAATTTATTCACTTAAATTGAAAAGACAAAAAGCAGTAAAACTTTTTAATGTACGAGTTCTGATCAGAAATAATCAGAAGTCATATCCGTACTCCCCTTTTGGCTTGAAGAGCTCCCCCTAAATTCTTGCATTATAAAAAAAATTTGGCATTAAAAGGTACATGCAAAATTTTATGAGCTCCCCCTCGAAGTAATATTGACCACTTGTCAATTTCTTCTCATTCTCCCCCTTGGATCATGAACAGAATGTAGAAGTGCAGATATCAATCAGAGTTAAGAATGAAGAAATGATGAAAAAGTATACAATTTAGAAAACTTTTAAAGGTAACTACTGATTAGATTTTAAGATTTAACATACCAAGCTTAGAGACAAGAAAGTTGAACCTCTTTTCGTCTAAGGGTTTGGTGAACAAATCGGCAAGTTGATAATCAGTTTTTACAAAGAAAGGTTCAATTGTTCCTTTTTCAACATGATCTTTACTAAAATGATACCTGACATCTATGTGCTTTGTTTTGGTATGTTGAATAGGATTCACTGATATTGCGATGGTGCTCTTGGAGTCACAGTATGTCGGGATTTTGTTGAAGTAGAAACCGTAGTCGCGCAATTGAGTCCTCATCCATAAGACTTGAGAATAGCAGCTAGCAGCAGCTACATATTCTGCTTCGGTCGTGGAAGTTGAAACACAAAGTTACTTCTTCGATGCCCAACTTACGAGTTTGTCACCGAGGAACTGTACGTGTCCTGACGTGCTCTTCCTGTCTAACATACAACCTGCATGATCTACGTCTGTGTAGACTGTTAGTTCAAAACTAGTATCTTTAGGATACCACAAACCAAGATCTGCAGTGCCCTGTAGATACCTAAATATGTGCTTCACAGCAGACATATGGATTTCTTTAGGATTGGCCTGATATCTTGCACATAAGCATGTTGAAAACATTATATCTGGCCTACTCGAAGTAAGATACATTAAAGAACCTATCATCCCTCGATAAGTCCTAACATCGACAGCCTTTCCCGAAGGATCGGTGCTAATCTTAGTACCTGGTGCCATTGGGGTACCAATCGGTTTTGAATTTTCCATTTGGAACTTCCGAAGAATATCCCTAATGTATTTTGATTGATTGATAAAAATACCCGTAGAAAACTGTTTGACTTGCAATCCGAGAAAGAAATTCATCTCTCCCATCATGTTCATCTGAAATCTAGACACCATAAGGTTTGCAAAATTCTTACAGTACTTCAGATTTGTAGAACCAAAGATAATATCATCTACATAGATTTGAATTAAAATGATATCACCTTTTTCCTTTTTGATAAACAAAGTGGTATCCACCGTACCTTTTGAAAACCCAGACTTGACTAGAAAAGTGGAAAGGACATCATACCAGGCTCGAGGTGCTTGTTTCAGACCGTAGAGTGCTTTGTCGAGAATGTAGACGTGATTCGGCTTCTCTTGATTGACAAAACCTTCTGGCTGAGAGACGTAGACTTCCTCCTTCCGAATTCCATTCAGGAATGCTGTCTTCACGTTCATTTGAAAGACCGTGAAGTTCTTGTGGGTTGCGTAGGCTAAAAACATTCTGATTGCCTCTAATTGCGTCACAGGAGCATATGTTTTGTCATAGTCAATTCCTTCCTTTTTTCTGTATCCTTTGGCTACTAGTCTTGCCTTGTTTCGGATAACGGTACCATCTTCATCTTTCTTTATCTTGAAAACCCATTTCGTACCTATAATTGTTTTACCTTGAGGTTTCGGTACGAGTCTCTAGACTTGAAGTGCATCGAACTGATTCAGCTCTTCTTGCATTGAGATCACCCATTCTGGATCAGCAAGTGCTTCTGATACTCTTGTTGGCTCAAACTTGCTTAGAAAGGAGTCATGCATGCACATATTCATTGATGCTGACCTAGTTTGCACCGGTTTTGATGGATCGTCAATAATCTGGCTTAGCGGGTGCTCTTTGGTCCATTTATAGTCATGAGGCAGTGGATTAGATGATTTTATGACGGTTGTATCATCTACAAATCCACTTGTACCTTCTTCTGTTTGTTCAGGAGGAATGATGATAGCAGTTGAAGTGATAGGTTCAGAAGGCTCAGTAGGTACTGCTTGATCTGGCTGTAGATTGATCTGAATAGTATCTCCTACTGTTTCAGCTTCTTCTGTCTCTTTATCATTTGTCACTTGTTCAATTGTTGGAGTTGGCATTTGAATTGGAATCTCTTGTTGAATCGGGGCGTTTGATTCAATAGGAACATCTGAACTGGTTGGATGAGTAGTCGTTAAGTCTTCCATCCTCTCAACCATAACAGATTTCTTTACATTAGATCCAAGAAATTCATCATAAAACAATTCAAATAATAAGTCTAAATCAGATAAATTTTTAGTTGACGTTGATGCTTCATCTGATTTATTCTATTGAGACACAGGTTCTGGACTGAGTTGCCCAGAAGCCAGAATTCCTGTTATAACGAGTTCTGAACTGTGTTGTTCGGAAGCCATCTCTTCATCAAACGTTACGTTGATGCTTTCAATCACCGTCTTTGACTTCTTTAGATAAACACGGAATGCAGTTGATGTCAAGGAATAACCAATGAAGATTCCTTCATCCGCCTTAGCACTGAACTTATTTAGACTCTCCCTATCATTTAGAACGAAACACTTACACCCAAATATATGGATGTATTTGATTGTCGGTGTTCGGTTTTTGATTAATGCATAAGGAGTCTTCTTGAATCTCCCATGTACCATGGAGCGATTCTGTGTGTAGCACGCGGTCGAAACAACTTCTGCCCATAAAAAGAGAGGTAAGTCTGAATGACTTAGCATAGTTTGAGCAGCCTCGACTAGCGTTCGATTGCTTCTTTCAACCACTCCATTTTGTTGAGGCATACGAGCAGCAGAGTATTGATGTGAAATTCCAACAGATTCGAGATATTCTTCAACTTTGTTGTTCTTGAACTCTGTGCCATTGTCTGTTCGTAGAAACTTGACCGGTTTCTGCATATTCACCTGGGTCGTCTTTAGGAATGTGATGAGAACATCTGGTGTCTCATCCTTTGAACGTAGAAACTTGACCCATGCGTATCGCGAGTAATCATCCACGATCACGAGTATGTACTTCTTTCCGCCTAGACTCTGAGTTCGCATCGGACCACATAAGTCCATATGCAATAACTCTAATGGAGCGCTTGTACTTGGCTCAGGCTTTGATTTATGTGGAGCCCTCTTCATTTTTCCCTTTTCACATGCTGCACAAAGATGTTCTCTTTCATATTTGAGCTCTGGAAGTCCTTTGACGAGCTTTCCACTGACCAAATTGTTGATGAACCTGAAGTTGAGGTGAGAGAGCCTTCGATGCCATAACCAGCTTTGTTGCATCGAGGCTTTCGTCAGTAGACAAACCTGCTTGTCAGTCTGGACATTTGATAAATTGATTGTGTAGAGGTCTGATTCTCGAGTACCAACCAAGAGTTCTTCGCCTTCTTCATTGCGAACTGGACATCTCTTGGCTTTGAAGTTGACCTCTAAGTCTTTGTCACAGAACTGGCCTATACTGAACAAGTTGTGTCGTAAGCCTTCTACATAGCTCACCTTCTTGATCGTGACATTGTCATGTTGTACATCACCATATCCCATGATTGGAGAAAACTGGTCGTTGCCGAATCTGACTGTTCCGCAATATTTGTCTTTAAAATTGGACAGTATCTCTTTTTGCCCTGTCATGTGCTTGGAACATTCGCTGTCCAAGAACCATGTATGACTAGTCTGCATAAGAGAAATAACAAATTTAGATTTTCATATGACAACTTTGGAATATACACTTTGATCATCGAAGTGCGGGTCTTGAACTGATTTGTTCAAAAGCCTTATTGACTTTGATGTTCGGGTCTTGAGCTGATTTTCTCAAGAGCCAATGTTCTTTGTAGCACGGGTTCTAAGCTGATTTACTTAGAAACCATTGTATTTCCTACTCCCCCTAGACAGTTGGTACCTGCAACACAGAGTTAGCCTTTGGTACCCATTGGAATTTGGGTCCAACTTTGTTAGAAATTGATTTTGGTACCCATTTCAAATTGGGTCCTCTTTTCTTTTGAAATGCATTTGAATTGGAATGAGATGAATGCACATGATAATTGCCAAACCAATCTTCAGAATTTTGACAAGAGATAGAAACATGTTTATCATAAATAGAAGACTTTCTAGCAGATAAAGATAACTGAAATAATTGCTTCATTGAATATTGTTTACGAGAAACAACAGGTTTTGAGTTCAAAAACACAACATCAGCAATTAAAATATCTTTACTAAGCGAAGTCTTATTACAATTAACACTACTAAACGATTTAACGGTCTTATCAAGCTTCCGTTTGGGTTGCCATTGAGAATTTACTTATGGACTTTGCTTGCACAGATCTGAATCATGTGAAACTGGAGAGTTAGACTTCTGAGCACAAAATGATTGTTTCTTCTTAGAATTACAAGTAGTGTTCGGTTTCTGTGAATGCTGAGATATTTTCTTACCTTTAGCATGTTTAGCTTTCACAGATACTGAGTTATCAACTTTCGTTGATTTTGCACTGTTAACAGGCATACTGGTTTGTCTTAAAGATTTCTTAATAAAAGATGAATGGTTAGGAAGTTTCGCATTAAAATCAAATTGTTCAAAACATTCATCTGAACCACCGTTGGAGTTAAGAAAATTAAACCCTTCGTTTGATGAACCAATTATGTCATCAGAAGTAGAAGCCTTTGTAAAAACAACATTTTTCATAACGGTTGAAAAAACTTTTTGTTGAATCTCAATCAAGAGTCTTTCGTCTGATAAAGAGTTCTCGAGTTCAGAAATTTTACTTTCTAACACGAGAGAAGGGACATAAAGTTTACCTATAACAGGCTTCGCCTTCATCTCTTTTACAGAATAACTTTGAAAGTAGTCAGTTGAAAGAGATTTCTTTTCATTATTTGGATAGTCATAACTATTATTCAACTTCGCATAAGAAAATGGAAGGTGAACTTTAGATGACTTCTTCCGTTTTTCAATTTCATTGGCTTCATCCTCCTTTGATAGTTTAGTATTAAAAACTTTAAGGTTAGCGATTCGGTGTGAAACTAGCATAGAGGTATAATCATAAAGTGCAGGCACTTCTCTTATACCCTTTTTAAGACAATGAGGTTTCACATAACCGATTCCCCAATGTTCTTTATTCTTTTTCGGTTTGTTAAGATGAATGGTTTGCTCACTTTGACCTAATGAGTATAACTTCTTTTCCAAAGCATCTAGTTTTGCAATTAAAGATTTGTTTTCTTTAGTACATGAAGAATTCATTTTAGTAAGCTTATACAAATCAATCTCACTTTTTGTCAGTTTAGACTTGATTTAAGAATTCTCTTTAAGAATTATTGTCTGTTCTTTCGCGTTGGTGTCAACGTTTGTATGTAAAACCTCAACTAATACTTTCTTCTCAGCGATTTCATTGCTAAGTTTCTGTATCAATTGGTTTTTGTTAACTATAACACCATTTTCTCGCTTAAGATTAGATTCTAATTCTTCTTGTTTTAAACTCATGGCATGCATTTTATTCGTGAAATCTGAGTACGATAAATCACATACCTCCTCTTCTTCATTATTCGAATCGGCTTCAGCATATGATTCCATCTTGCCCATCAAGAACATATTGACGACTTCATCCTTTTCTTCATCCTCTTCTTCTTCATCTGAGTGATCGAGCCAGTATTCATCTTCAGCCATAAGTGCCTTGCCAGGCTCCTGTTGCTTTGCAAGAAGCATTTTGTTCTTGTAGTAATCAGAGTTTTTACTTTTGATCTTCGGCAATCCTTGGCAAAATGACCTGTTTTTCCACAGTTGTAGCACGTAGGTGGTCCTGACTGACTTGATCCTTCATCCTTGTACATTCTTTCTTCTGGTTTCTTCTCCTCTATCCTTTTCCCTTCAGATGGGTACCTTCTCTCTTCTGATTTCTTCTCCTCTAATCTCTTCCCGTCAAGCTTCTTCCCTTCATACCTACTACCTTCAACCCTTTCCTTATGAGCGTAGTTGTTGGGTCCAGAAGAGTACCTCTGACTGTTTGAAGTTGGCTTTCTGTAGAACTTTTTCTGAAAAGCATTCGTCAACATTAGCAATGCTTGTTTTAGTTTTTCATTTTCATCTGAGTCAGAGATGACATCAGCTTCAGCTTCTTCTGATTCATACACAATCTTCTTGTTCTTCTTCTTGACTACAAGAGCAACTGTGTCTTCAACTGTCTTTCCTTTTCTCTTTTCTGCTAGAATTTCATCCACCTCTTCTTCATTTTGTCGGAGGGTTTCATACACCTCATGAAGTGGAATCTCATTCAGATCCTTTATCTGCCTCATCTGCCTGGCAAAACTTTTCCATTCTGGTTGTAGAATACTTAGGAATTTGATATTTAGCTCGATTTGAGATTTGTTGACCTTGTTCTTGCTCAATTCGTTTAGCAAGGTCACGAATCTATCATATGTTCCTTCTAGAGTCTCTCCTGTTCTGCCTTTAAATTCTACAAAACTATGCAGGCAGTTAGAGATTTTAAGCTGGTTCCCAATCTTTGAACCCAACATCATCTTCTCTAGTTGATCCCAGATTTGTTTGTCGGAGGCCTTATAGCTGTCAATCTTTACGTAGATTTCGTTCGGAATCCCTTGTAGAATGTATGACTTGGCTAATCTGTCTACTTTTGCTCTTAACTTATTATCACCTGTTAGTTCCTCATAAGTAAGTGCATGTCTTTCTTCTTCAGTACCTTCTGCAGGTTCCCTATATTTTGTTTCCATAAGGCCTTCTTCTAAGGATTGCTTGATGAAATCACCCAAATCCTGTCTTTCAATGAAGTTTAGGAACCTATCCTTCCACTGTTCGTATTCTCCTCTAAAGAGAACTGGTGGCATGGTGTCAGATCCTATTGCAAGAGCTTCTCTAGATGTCATTTCAAAGAAAATTCTTAGTCTGGATTGGAGCAGAGAGGTTTGCGTGTCAAGCACAGTGCGCAAAGTGAGATTTGCGTTTCAAGTGGGAAGCGCAAAGTTGAGGTTTGCGGTTCTAGTTGGAAGCGCAAAGTAAGGTTTGCGGGTCTAGTTGGAAGCGCAAAGTAAGGTTTGCGGGTCTAGTTGGAAGTGCAAAGTAAGGTTTGCCGGTCTAGTTGGAAGCGCAAAGTTGACTTGATCTTTAAAAGAGATGAACATAATGTCTTGAGGTTTGCGTTTCTGAGGTTTGCATTTCTGAGGTTTGTTGCAAGAAGTGAGATCGAGGTTTGCGTATGCTTTTGGAACCGAGAAGTGGACTTTGCGTTTGGTGTGAGAGGCGCAGAGTTGAGCTTTGCGTTTGACTTGAGGAGCGCAAAGTAAGGTTTGCAATTGATGTTGGACGCGCAAAGTTTGAACTTTGCGTGTGTTCGTCCTCTGCTTTGCGCTTTATTCGTCCTGTACTTCTAAAAATCGTCTAAAATCTGTATTGATTATAAGAAATGGTTACAAGGTTGATCTCATTCAAGCTCTAGAATGTGTTCTCTGTTTCTCTCTATTACACTTTCAAGTGTGTGTTTTTGTGTGTTCTAATATCTGATCTGATTGTTTAGAGAGTTGTTGAGATATGATATTATCTCAAGCTTCTTAGATACTCAACCTAAACTACTTGCAACAACAAGTTGCAATATTAAACAATTATAACTAAATAATATCTAACAAAGTAGATATTATTTCTAACTAAGAACTAATATAATATCTAACATTTAGATATTATATATCTAACTTAAATAAACTAACAAACTAATAACTAACTAACTAGTTACTAACTAAATAATAATAACAAACAACTTTGATTACTTTGACATTTATTACAAGTAAACATAGACTTTAATATTGAGAGTCGACGTATCGGCTTTAGCTTCAGATTGCGATCTTCAGATTGGATGATCTTGAATCCAATGAGACTGTGTCTTAACAATATTCTTTTACTCTGTTCTTACACCCTCTTTCTTTTAATCATTGACCTCACTTCTAACCAAACTCTCATTTACATTTTACCTCATCACTCAACCCACACTCAATTAGTTGGACTCCTCACACATTCAATCACTCAAGGATTAACTTTTTGGGTAGGAAACATTGGTTAACGTGAATCCATAAAAGTTTCAGTTAAATCCTCACACAATGAACCCATGTAGTCCTATAAGTACAATGTTGCTCAAAATGGTTTAACTATTACAGTTATAGCACAATGCATATACAAGTCAGATATCGGTATGCTCAATGAGATAATCATGAAGAGTTGAGCATTTTAAATATTGAAGAATTTTCAAAACAAGTATATTGAATGAATGAAATTAATACAATAAACTTGTTTGAAAATCTGACATTGTATAAAAAATATCAGAATCGAAATGGTTTATCAATCAAAGCATAGGTCAGCAAAAATTGGATATTGTCTATACGAATCAAATTATATACATTCTTGAAAGAAATGTTTCGAAATGAAATCACGCTCAAAATTCTTTGAAGTTCAATCGAGGTGTATCACCATCGAAAAATTTGTTCAATTTGAGACATGGTGATAACATATCCAATAAAAGTTAAACCGGTGTGTGTGAATACTTGAAAGTATATAGAAAAGACAATACACAAGTATTTATCTTTGGAAACACACGATTTATAATCATTTAAGCACAAATAAAAATGAAAACATTTAAAATCACACTTCTATATTCATGAAATCGTTTACGAATCAGAAGTGGTTTGAACATTTAAGAACATGTTTTCATATCTGAAAGTTGTCCGTCTTTCAAACACGTATGAGATTAAGATTAGAAATAAACCTTTTCGCTCAGTCTTAAATCTCATCAAGTCAGCTCTAAGTCATGTTTGATATGATCATTTATGCTCTCTATCAATTATGCAAACAGTCAAAAAGTTCGTCAAAGTGCAAAGCTTTATTCACAAACCTTTATTAAAAAGTAAATGACATAAAGTAGTAAAACTTTGAATGTACGAGTTCTGATCAGATGTAATCAGAAGTCATATACTCTGTTAAGACACAGTCTCATTGGATTCAAGATCATCCAAACTGAAGATCGCAATCTGAAGCTAAAGCCGAAAAGTCGACTCTCGATATTAAAGTCTATGTCGTTTGTAATAAATGTCAAAGTAATTAATGTTTATTGTATTTTATGTTTAATCTAAATATCTTATAAATAGATATTTAGATATTATATATTAGTTTAGTTAGGTTAGTTTAGTTTGTTAGATATTATATTAGTTTGTTAGTTTATATTAGTTTTCTATTTGCAAGTTGTAGGTAGTGTGTTGTAGAAGTTTTGTAAGATCTCATCAGATCTAACAACTCTCTAAAAGATTAGAACATATCAGATCATATAGAACAGACACAAAAGGTGTAAAACTAGAGAGAACACAAGGGATCTTCAAAGATAAAACCTTGTAACCATTGTTATTAATCAATACAGGTTGGTAATCGTTATTGTGTTGTTTGATATAAAACTTGATATAGTATTGTGGAACCACATACTCCCCCTGAAATTATGCATCATAAAATATGTCAGTGAAAAACATGATAGAGATCTACATCTCCCCTTGAAATGTAGATCATCATATATTTCGAATGCATATTTTCAATAAAAATATGTACTCCCCTTGAAGGTTGATTTCCTCATTTGTGTATCGGAGTACAATCTCTTATCAGCACGGGAGCATCGTCTCTTTTGATCATTGAAGAGTGAGTCCTAAACTGTTGTGTTTAGAAGTCAAACTCTTAATCTTTGAAGTACGGGTCCTGAACTCTAGTATTCAGAAGCCTTCGTTCTCTTACTCCCCCTTAACTTGAGGTGTCTGCAACACAGATTCATCTTTCGGCTTTGGTACCCACTGGTATTTGGGTCCATGTTTGTGAGTGGCAGTTCTATTGGGAGTTATCGAGTAACAACCATACCAGTAATGATCACTAGCTTTATGAACAAAATCATATGTTCGATAGTAAGAACAATAACTTTTTCTAGACAACCTGATTTATTGATCTCTCGAGTAAGCAAGATCAGGTTTACCTTTCCGCACATTGTTTTTCTTTGCTTGTGACGCACGTAAAAATGACTGGTTTCCTTTCTTCTCATCATCAACTGGTTTCACTTTCCAAACCAACTTCTCGTATTCATATCTCCTTCTTCTTCTTATTCTTCTAAATGTATCTGAACCATCTACATTTCTATCAAAGAAAATGTTAGTAGAACGAATCTAATCAAATGAGTTAACTGACCTTTTTGAAGAAACAGTTCTTTGATGTGAGCTTGAGGTTGTCCTTTTAGAGTCAGCTGGATCATTTCTAGGTGTGTGGATTTTTGACTTTGGAGTCGTGTGCTCAGTCACCACCACCTTTGAAACAATATCTCCAAGCTCTTTTATCTTTGAAGATAGACTGTTCTTTTCTTTGATGTGCAGGTCAATCTCTTTCTTCAATTCAGACTTCGCTTTCTGATCTTTCAATGCACAAGCTGATAGTTCAGATAACTTTTCAGTAAGCTTCTTAATCTCAGATTCAAAAATATTCCGTTCTTCTTCAAAACCCTTCTCAGCCTTGTTTCTTTGACCATATATTTTCTTGAAGATTCCAACATTCTTCTGTTCAATGGTATTTTTCTCCTTCTCAAACTTGTGTCTCTCCATTATCATTACTTTCTCAAAATCATTCACCTGTTGAGAAAGCTTGGAACATTTAAGCTCAACCGTTATCTTCTCTTCAAAACTCTTCCTTGAAAATTCTGAGAATTTCTTTGCAAAGGCTTTCTTTTCTTTCCCAAAATCATCTCTGTCTTTGGCCATCTTTAGCTCCAGATTAGTAATCTTCTTAATCAACTCTTCATTAGCACACTCTGTTTGCTGAATTTTGATAATTTGAGCTTCCAAGACAAAGATCTTTCTTTTCAGCTCAGAATTCTCAGTTTCCAGACTCTTTATCTTTAACAACTCTTTCTCTATAATACTATTCCCAGTTTGCAATATTCTTTCTTTTGATGACATCTTTGATCCTTCCATCATCTTCTCAAGCTGTTCCCATAACTGTTTTCCTGTAGCCTTTTTACTATCTAATTTGATAGAAATCTCATTTGAAATTCCTTACAAGATGAAATCTTTGGCCAATTTGTCAGCTTCATATCTACTTCTCTGCTTATCTATGTACTTATCAAGTGATATTGGGAGCTCTCCTCTTTCCCTTGATCCATTTTATCCTATATAACCGTCAATCCTTGTTGGAGTTTTCATTCTTCCTTCCTTCAGAGACATTCTGATATATTTTCCCAAGTCATTACGGTCGATTAAATCCAGAAAACGATCTTTCCACTACTCATACTCTCCTTTGAATAAAACGGGGGGTTTCTCATCAGTTCCAATTGTGAGAGCTTCTCTAGAAGTCATCCTGCTTTCAAAATATTCAATAAGAACTTTGACAAATGATCGTTAGTCCAATAGAAATCAAACAATTCAGAAAAAACTTAGAAAGAATATCATAAATGAAATTTCCAAAATTCTCTAAGTATGGAATTCGCAAGACAAAGTGAAGTACAATGAATTCGCACGCAACAAATCGCACAACAATAGAATTCGCACACTACACACACTACATAATTCGCACACTAAAGAAATCAGAATTCGCAAGCAATCAGAATTCGCATGAATTGTTAAGCGAGTTCTAAGAATTCACATACAACCTTATGCGAATTCTAGACATGCAAATTTTTAAAAAACTAACTTTTCGCACACCGCCTTGATACGAATTCTAAACTTGAAATTTTTAAAAACAAAAAATTCGTATCTCACACTTACACGAATTCTGAGGAATTCGTATATAGTTTACTGCGAATTCTTAAGAATTCGTATGCTACCTTATACGAATTCTACACTTCAAGAATTTTTTACTAAAAACTTTTCGTATCCACAACTCATTCAAATTCTGATAATTCGCATAAAAACATGAACGAATTCTGAAGAATCCTTAAAACACACATATGCGAAATCTATTCAATTCGTACGATACCCATCTGCGAATTCTACACTTAATATTTTCAGAATAAAAAATATGCGAAAACAATAGATCTGCGAATTCCAGATGCGAAATCTTGGAATTCTATGCGAAATCCAATGAATATACGAGTTCTTCTTGCGAGTTCTTGAAATATCTGCGAGTTCTTGAGATCTACGATGAAAATACACACTTAATCACTCAAAAGTCCATCTAAACTTCAAGTAACAGTCTGAAACTTCGACAATTCATCCACTAGTTCATCTAGAATCGAATTCTACCCTTGAAATTCAACAAGAACAACTCAAGATTACAAATTGATTCAAATACAGTGCGACAGAACTCGTGTTTCTAAAAAACTCATAAATCTTACAAACTGTCCAAAATTACAGTGCAAGATATCGATTAACCTATACAACATCGTATTATATCACTCAACGAACACAATGAACTCAATTACAACCCGAATTTTGCACAAAAACTCAAAATTCAATCTCGACTCTATGAACCGTACGAAAACTCATACTTCGATCGATTTCATCTTGGATTTTCTCTGATATTAATTGTTAGGTCCATTTGAGATCAATGACTGGTATTTATTGATAAACATAAAAAGGATTAAGGGATAGAAATCAGTAGTTTATTCATACGAAAAGTAAACTACAACTACTTGGAATAGTAGTCATATGTCTACATTGTGATGAAAATGAGAGGATTAAAAATGAAAGTTTTTCTAGTTAACCTAAAACATAGCTACATGATTCCTATATATACCCCCAAGCCCTTGTATACAATAAAGCCCAAACCCAATACAAGGCCCAATACATAGAATGTAGATTACTTTATAAAACTTCTAAAGTGAACATAAAATATGTTCTAACATTCTCCCCCTAAGTTTTGTAAAGTAATCATTCTCTTATCAGCTCCAACTTCAACTCTTTTCCCCCTTGATTTCTTTAAAAAACATAGTGTTGCATAAACATCAAAGCATCCTTAAGCTCCCCCTAGAATGTAGCTCTTATCCTTGGAGTTTCAATGAACTATCAGATCTGATGTAGACGATTGAGTGCACATAAAGACAACTTTTATCTCTAGTAAATCCAACACATTCCTTAACGCCCACAAGAATGATATGTGTGGATTATGGAATGACAACCAAGTGCATCTCAGTGTATATCATCTGATATGTCTTTGAACCATGCATTGAAATTAGAATTCAGCTTAAGAGCTTCATCTGATAAGCATATGGGCGGTAACATCCGGTAGCAACACTACAAAGCAAGGGTTAGAGGGCAAGCAATTGTTCAACAACTTATGGAAGATACTTATTTTCTGACTTCTTTCTAGAATACTGAATAATCAAACCTAGAGCTCCTTTCTTCACGAATTAGCTGGATGATTATAAGCGCTCAGGATTCTGAATTACAACTCAAATAGCAGAACAATGATTGCAGTCGCTCACACTACTGAGTGATCAAGGCAGAAGAATGATAAAGTGCTCTCAACGGTCTAACCACAAAAGAAGCTTTCCAGACTGATGATTGCAGATGCTCAGGCAACTAACTCAATCCAAGCAGAGGCCAAATCTGAAAATCCATAATCTGAAAATCTTGACAGGCATGAGCACTCGTGTAAGAATAGATCAGTGGCTAAAGATATGTGACCAACATATAATAAGAGTGATGTCACATATGCATTCCGCGTATAAAGCTCAGGAACAGGGCAAACTTGTATCAAACTGGGTTCAGAACAGTCAGAATTCTCAAAAATACACAAACTTTTCGCAGAGCACATCAATTCGCAGATCACTATTCACCATGAAGCACAATTCGCAAGATGGACCAAGCCTATCACCAAAATTTTCAAAGCTCTATTCTGCGAATCCTTACTTTTCGCAAGAGCTCATTCTGCGAATCCTTCATCTTTCACAGACTTAATATTCACGAATCCTCAGAATTCGCAACATACATGCTTGTGAATCCTGCACTTCTCGCAGCTCTCTCACCTACGAATCCTCTAGTTAGAACATTTTTCAAATATGTAAACCACTTTTCACATAGACAACATCTGCGAAATCTTGACATTTTGTATCAAGTGGCCTGCGAATCCCTTAGAATTCGCACACAACGTATTGCACAGTAGTCTGCGAATCCTTTAACTTTCGCACGTAACTACTTGCGAAATCCACACTTGTAAAAATTTGTTGTGTCAAAAAAAAAGTCTTTTTGCGAATTCTTGCAAAAATCTTCTTTCTGCTAATCTCTTTCACCAAAAATTTGAGAATTCATTTTTCTTAGCCCTTCACAAGTTTCACTTAAGATGTTTGTTCTTCTTCTCAGTTCATCTAGCTCTATTTGCATTGATTCCTTCTTGGACCAACTTGAGCTAGAATTAAGACTTTCATATATTTTCTGTTTTGCTTGCAGATTTGAAATTTCTTTCTCTTTTGACTCAATGATTCCTGCAAAATCAATTTTAGAATTAGCTACATAGTCTGAGCAAACAAAATCTTTCTTAAGATCTTTATCATCATTTAGTTTGCTAATCTGTTCTAGAAAAGATGAGTTCTGAATCTTCAAATTCTTGTTCTCTGCTTTCAGTGCTGGAGTCTCTGACATATATGACAATATACAATCTTTGTTGATTAGAACTATGTTTCCCTTCTCATCAATATAAGGCATCTTGACAATCTGTACACAAAAAAAATTAGCTAGTATTGATCTTTTAATTCAACAGATTGAGATAATGAAAACAAGACTTAAAAATTTTCAGAAACTGAAATTTCTAAAAATCTTAAGTACAAAATTAGCATGAAAAATATGATAGAATTCGTATGCCTCACAGAATTCGTATAAGCAAGCTCACAATTCGCACAAGTTTAGAATTCGCATACAAGAGATACTTAGAATCAAACAATTCGTATAAAGCCTTATGCAAATTCTTCACAATTCGCACGTCTCTCTTATGCGAGTGCTTTCCTTAACAAAAATTTGAAAGTTTCTCAAACTTTTCGCACAAAAACTTTTCACACAATGAATTTGTATGGAAAGAAGATGAGAATCCTTTACTTAGAAATTTTTTGAAAAATCACAAACATTTCGCATTTCATACGAATTCTGGACTTATTTTTTTTTTGAAGAATTATGCGAAATCTTGGATAATTCGCACCACTCTAATATGCAAATTCTTGTGCAATTCGTATAATGTCACCTGCGAATTCTTGCTTTAACTTTTAAAAATCTACTTTTCGCTCAACACTCTTATGCAAATTCTTGCTTTTCGTATATTGAGATATACGAATTCCAACACTTAGATGATTTTAAAAAAAATTTGTATGCGAATTCTTTAACTTTTCGTACACCACAGTGATACGAATTCCATACTTAATGAATTTAGATGAACTTTAAGCGAATTCTTTCTACGAAAATGAGTCCTGCGAGTTCTTCGTACGAAAAGTACAGATCTTGCGAGTTCTTGAGATATGGGCCTAAAAATTCAAATCTAGTCCAAAAATCGATCAAAATCTTCAATCCAGATGTTGTAACTTAACAGAATCAATTAGATTAGTAAGAAGATCAATCCAATTCAATATCAAACTCTAAATCACACTCAAACACCAAAATTCGTGATCAAACAGTAACCAACATTTGTTCGAACAAAAATTACAAAAAAATTTACAAATTGACTATCAAAAATGATTTTTAAGTGCAATTCAGCCACAGAAAGATATTCTATAACACTTTTCGACCAAAATTCTACTAAAAGATTTACCAAAAACACATTTTATCGCAAAAATCAATCAAGAACTTCAAGAAACAGTATGAACTCGTTTTTCTCAAAAATTGTTGAATCTGAGCTCTGATACCAAATGTGATCCCAATTTACTAGCATATATCAAACACATATTAAGAACACAATCTTTTTTGAACAAATCACACAAATACAATATAGTCACAGATCTAACATAGTGCCACAGATCTCACATATGTGTGTGTTTACAATGTGCGAATTCTCTTACCAATTTCGAGCATGTTCGTATCTCTAAAACACAAAGAAACCTACTATTTATACTAAGTCAACATTAGTTGACTATACAACTCAAACCCTTGATTATACAACATTTACAAACTAGACCCTCTATTTTAATCTTGAATACAATTATGATATAACACAATATATTCATATAAAACACTCTTTCTGTTCCTAGACGTATTTCAATTTTTATTTAGGAAGTTTGGGTCGTTGAATAGAAAGGTTAGAAAAAATGCAAGGGTTGAGCGCTCTATCATTGAGTCATACCTTGTAAATGATTTGTTTACCTATTGCTCCCTCTATTTTCATCCACATATAGAAACAAGACATAACCGTGCGTCAAGGTACTTTGCCTTGGATATCCCTAGTTATCCGGGGACCAACAATTGGCTAAGCATATTCAAGGTTCCATCTCTTCCACTATTCGAGAAGGGTGGGAAACGAATCATTTTGATTGAACACGACATGCATAAGAACCACATTTATGTCTTGTTAATCTGTGTATAAGTTCAACCTTTCTAGTAGACCATTGATGAATGGTCTTGACAAATAGAATCGAATATTGATGTTGTTGCACTTGAATAACTGTAGTAGAAAAGGTTTAGTGGCTAGTACGAGCATCACATGCTTGGGTCACCCGACTCAAGTGAACAATTTAAAGCACTTACGCACGGAATAGACTGTTATGCTCAGTCGCATCAAGGATACTTCTTCAATAGTTACAAGTTCCATACGGTAACCCATAGTGTTGGTCAAGTTACACATAATATTGGTGTATGTGTAAAGGGGGCCTGTTACGACGAGTCTGATTCCAACTATTATGGAATGTTGGATGACGTTGTAAAAGTGGAATACTATGGTGTCGGCCGTAGCATTGTTGTATTGTCCAAATGAACTTGGTTTGATACACTGTCTGGGGTTAGAGTCGACCGTAATACATAGTTTGGTTTATATCAACTATAAGTCCAAACTAAGATCTGACGACTCCTTCGTTCTAGCATCATAGGCTAAACAGGTCTATTATATTTCATATCAATTAGCTGACAAAGGATTTGAAAGATTGGTGGGCAGTTTTCAAGACGAAGCTATGTGGCGTATAAGAAAAAATAGAAACTGTTAACGATGTCGAGGTTAATGATATTGTAGATGGAGAACAATTCTTTCAAATAAAAAAAAGGTAACTCATACAATGTCCACGGGATTAAATCATGACCTCCATTTCTTTTCGTCTTGTCATAAGGGAGGTAAATGTAGTCGATGCTTATGACGGCAAAGTTGGACCTGTTTATGAAGATAGCGAAGAAGAAGAAGAATTTGAAGACACAAATAATGATTCAGATAACGAAAATGAACTTATTTTAATACGATAATTCCTCTAATGAGTAGTTTGTCTTCTGTATGTTTACCTCAGAATTGTATAATTGACATTTGACATTCTCCCTTTTTAATGTATAAATTAAAATTTTCATTTTATAGGAAATGACAAGTCGTCCAAGAGGTAGAGGTATCCCTAGCGGCGGTAGGGCAGCAGTAGCGATGGCAGACGTGGTGACCAAAGTGCTGATGACTACGAGGAGTTTTTGGATGACACCAACTCGACCCCTAGACTCGAGGATTAGAAGGAATAGGTGGATATCCATATTTCGAGTGCTTCGGGATCGAGGAGATGCCCCAATCATTCGATGCGATGCCACACCATCCTACTCAACAAGAGCAACTCATTTTAGGAGCAGGCGGGGAAGTAGATGTGGTATAAGGACTTATATTACATAATAAAATAATATGCATGACTTTTGTGTTGTATATTTTTTAATTTTGTAGGTTTCTAATTACTCATGTTGTCTAGGAGATCACATCCATTTTCAGATCCTCGTTTTGTGGTATGTGGGATCGTTGCAAAATAGGTCCCTCAGGCTGACTGCGATTACATGTTAGATCGCTTTTGGGTTGGTACATAAATCACTTTTAATGTAGTTGTACATATCATATTATTGTTTTGATCTTGATACAAATCTTGTGTATGTAGGATAAGTTTCAGTAGGACCCGACTAGGAAGAAAGGGTTTATGACACATGGGCCCGTACCATGCACAATAGGTACGTGGATTGAATGAGGGATGCATGCGAATAGGCCGTAGCACGGGCCCTACCGGCGCATCTGGTGAGGTGGGATGGTCAGTACTTCACACCCATTAGAGGACACCACCCTCCCTAGATCCCAGAGACGTATTGGCACCAGATGATTGATTAGGTTTTTATCTTTTATTGTGAGCTTTGTGTGTTACCTTTATTTTATACCAACTTATGTGTTATGTTTTTAACAGGAGTGAGATACCGACCGTTGTATATCCCAATCCAGGTCCGATAGGGCCAATCAGACAACCAAGTTTGAAAGGGTGTCGTCCAGGCACACCGGGAGATCGATCAGTGCTACACAAGATCAACACTATATGGTATGTCTACAATTTTTTAATATGTAAATAGATTTGTAAGGTTACAAATAATTAAGATTAATTGTCTATCGTATAGAGATATGCGGGGTCGCGAGCCGAGTTCTTTTGAGGTGTTTAAGATTATCAACTGCTTGAACAAAAAGCTCACTCAATGTTCGTCCTGCCCGCCTATTGGTCCGCTGGTGTACAATTACCCCAAAGCGGCTAGAGCGGCGGTAAATTTTCTAAAACCATTACTTTGTTTTATAGCATCGTTTGGTAGGTTTCAAGTAATATATTTTAATAAATGTAGTGAGGCTATTAGTTTGGACTGCCACTGTTGTGAAGATATTAGGCTATGGCTAAGTAGATAGGTTGGTTTTGTTTGACTTACATCTATTATGTTCCTGAAATGTCTACAGATATAAGCCCACCCATTTTTGTTTTGGTAAACCATAACGAGAGCTTAGAGATGTGGCACACGCTAGCCAAGATCCTGACACATCTCTTTGGGAGCAGAGTGTTGGAGGACGGATGAAGGTTTTTCTTTTTGGCTTCGGGACCATCGAGTATCCCAGTTATGTTATGACGGGTGATTGTAGTAGCAGCACCGGTAGATCATCCATGACTGGATCGGTAGCGTAGGTATGTTGGTAACATTGTTATGTATTATGTCGTTATTTTTTTATTGCCAACGAAAAATTGATTTTTGTAAAATATTGAATATTAACAAGTAGCAGAGTTGAGAGAGAAAATGGCAAGGATAGAGGAGGAGGTGAAGGAGTCGAAGCTGTGGAAGGAATTCTATTTGGCCCAGTTGGAGATCGAAATGAAGCATGACGCAGACTTTGAGGCCCGATGTAACACCCCAAGAATTTGGGACAAACAAAAATTTCCATTAAATGGAAAAGTGGTATAAAAATGTACGAAACATGAGCCTCCCTAAAAAGAGGAAATAGTAAACACCTGTTAACTACAAGTGTGCTATCAAAAGTAATGGAAATAACAACATATTAATCTAATTTCTATAAGAAATAAGATTACAATTCGAGTGTCATCCAATCATCCAAAAGTATTACTCTTCTATAGGATTGGTGTCTCAAAAGGTAGTTTTCCCCAAGTTCACTCTACCCCAGGCTAGACCTTCTTAGAGACCACACCGCTAGAACCTGATATACATGTCGAGACCAAACAAATGTTAGGCCAAAAAGCCTAGTGAGCTTAAACAAGTAATATATAACAATATGGAACAATTGGAATTCATCAATATTATCATTTAGTTCAAACACTTGGAATTAATGGGGGGACCCAAAGCACCAAAACAAGTTTCACCTCATGAGTCAATACACCTTAGCATCTACTCCCACGAGTAACACCACAAGGCCCAACACATTGTTTATTAAATTTGAATCATTGTTTTCCACAAATATTTCATCTGTTGAATTAGTTCTTGAAGATAAAGAGGCATCTGAATCTGAATGTCAGTATGATGATTCTGATTCTGAATGTCATTCTGATAATTATGTTTAGAACTCTACTTCTGAATCTATTCCTTCTGATCCTTATAAGGAGAAAAAGATAGAGGATCATATATCTGAGAAAAAGTCTAAATTCATCAAACTATGTCTAAAAATATTTTTGATGAAATGATGAATGCTTTAGATTCTGAACCTGATTTCGATAAACCTGAGTCAAACTCTGAGATTGATAAAATATATGTATTACAAAAAGAATTCTGATTCTGAACTTGATTCCTTTTGATCCTCAAATTCAGCTTAAAAATTGTTTAAATGAAAACAGAGAGATTTGCAAAAAGATCAAAGAGTTAAAGGACTTGAATTTCAAAAGAATTGAGTCTGATAAAAACTGCTTTGATAACCAAAAATGGAATATTCATTCAAACCCAAAATTTGTATCTCAGATCAAATCTTCGATTGTAAATAATCTAAATTCTGAAGAAAGGCCAAGTGTTTTTGAAGTTGGAGAGTCTTCAGGAACTAAATCTGATTTAGATTATGAGGAAACTTCCAAATCTGAATGTTCAACTTTGAAGACTTATATTAATCAGATTCTTTTGTTGTTTAAGAAAGGAAAAGCTCAGAAAGCTTAGATTGTAACAGAGAGAGGACAATAAACAGAAGTATATTAAAAAGGTTTCAAATTCTAGATCTTCTGTTCAGATTGCTAAGAATGTCAATGTTCAAAATGATAGATGTACCAGAAACAGTTATACTTCTTTTGATGCTAATAAATGTCGATGTTCAAATAAATGTAATCATTTTAATCATTCAACATTGTTGACATTAGTTCAAAAGAATATGCATTGTAATCATTGTGGAAATAAATCATTCTCTTTCAATTCTAAATTTTCAAAGAACAAAAATGTCAAAAGCTTTTCTCATAATAAATCATTTTCTTAATCCTCGACTCAACAATTTGTTCATATCTTTAGTGCTGACAAGGAAATATTTTCAAAGAAAAAATCCTTTCAAATCTGTTGATGTAAATTTTGTTGGGAAGTGGTTGCCAAAAGATAAATCTAAACCACAGTCTTCCATCCAAAAGCGCAAATTTGTATGAAGAATCAAAGGCTCATCAATAGATGTTGAGAAACTTTATGCTACTAACAAAAAACCCATCTGGATATGGGTACCTAAAATGAAGTAATTCTTTTCTGCAGGTATGTCTTGTGTGGTACAATGACTCTGGATGCTTAAGACACATGACAGGGTTCAAGCATTTACTACATAATTATACTGAACGACCTGGAGGAACAATTAGCTTTGCTAATAAGAGTACAGGTTTTGTCAGAGGTTACAGAATTCTTACAAATGCAAATATCACCATCCATAAAATACTATTTGTTGAAGGATTAGGTCATAATCTATTCAACATTAGTCAATTTTGTGATAGTCATTTTCATGATAGGTTTTCTATCAAAAGTTGTTCTATATATGATAAGGATGGAGTTGAAATCTTTTAAGCTAAATGATTTGGTGATCTGTATGATGTTAATTTTCCAACTCTATCTACTTAAAGAGTAGTATGCTTAGTTTCTAAAGCTACAAAAAGAGAGAGTTGGATTTGGCACATCAAGTTATCTCACCAAAACTTTAACGACATCAACAAATTAGCAAGCAAAGGTCTGGTAAACGGTATACGAGATGATATTTAAGAAGGATTCCCTGTGCTCAACTTGTGAAATGGGAAAGATGAAGCGTAGTTCCTACAAGTCTAAGATATAATCTTCTTGTAAATCACCGTTAGAAATGATTCATATGGATCTTTGTGGACAGATGAATATGATGATTCAGTCAGTTAGTGGCAAAAAGTATATTTTAGTTATGATTGATGAATACCCGAGATACACATGGCTAGATTTCTTAGAGCTAAATCAGATGCACCAGATTTGATAATAGATTTTATAAAGAAAATTCAAGTACTTCTTAAACTTCTAATGCAAAAATTAAGGATTGATAACAACACTGAATTTAAAAACGAGATTCCTAGAGTTATCTTCAATCTGTTGGTATTTCTCACAATTTTCATGTCGTCAGAACTCCTTAACAAACGAAGTTGTTGAAAGAACGAATTGAACTTTGGTCAAAGCGGCAAGAATAAGGCTCACATACTCAGAACTACCATTTTTTCTCTGGGCTGAAGCTGTTGCTACCGCTTGCTTTACACAAAATCGCACTATCATCACAAGAAGATTGCAAAAAAATAACTTATGAAATTATAAATAAAAGGAAACCTAATGTGAAAGTTTTCCGTGTTTTTGGATGCAGATATTTCATACTTAATGATTGCAACGATCTTGGTAAACAACATTCAATTCTTTCAAACCCTAATCTTTCATGCTTATATCTCTTAATATTTGATCTTTCTGATACATTATCAGATTCTCAAACAAGTCTTTTGGATTCATTTCATTCATTCAATATCCTTGTTTTGAGAAATCTTCAAAGTTTAGTTGCTCAAATAATAATGTTATTCTTCTGGGGCATTCATTCTTATGACAATGTGATTCAATTGCTGAGATTTATGTGTTCAAGCTAAACTAGTGAACAACACAATATTTTTAGGACAAAATTTCATGGGATCAGTGTGTGAGGTTAGCATTCTTCTATGGATTCACCAAAACCTGTGTTTCCTACCCAAGAAGTTATCCTTGAGTGAATGAGGGATGAAGGGTCTATATCAAAGAGTGGGGGAGATAATTCATCTGGTTGAGTAATCGCATTGTGCTGAGCGGTAAAACGTAAATGAGAGTTTGGTTAGAAGTGAGCTGATTACAAACAGACAGAGGGTGAGAGAACATAATAAAAAAAAGTAAGAGAACTCTACACTAACCACTTCTAAGTCGGGCAGGCACATCTACTTATTGGTTCTCAAATTTTTAGTTACCATCATTAAAATAGGCAGTAAACCCATGCCAACTTTTGCTTTAACTAGGGGTGAGCAATGGCGGGTACCCGCCTAAAATTCCCGGAATCGGCGGTTCCTGGAATGAAGGAACCGGAACCGGAACCGGAACCGGTTACACCGGTTCTTTATATTTGGGAACCGGAACCGGAACCGTCGGTTCCGGTACCGGGTACCCACCGTCTAATTTTTAAGTTTTTTTTATCATTCATATTATAAAAACGTAAAGAAATAAGTACCACAAATGTGAAAACTAATAAGATAAAAACTAAAAACTAATAAACACAACAAACGATGTTTACAAAATAAAAAAATATTGCAAACGGTGATTATAAAACAAATAAATACTACAAATGGTGCTTCCGAAACACTTCACGTCATTAAAACTAGTTGATGCTGATAAATACTACAAACGCTGCTTCACTAAAAGGTAGTTTATTATATTTTTATAAAAAAACAAAATATATTTTATTAAAAAAATAGCGGGTACCCGCCGGTTCCGGTTCTGGGTACCCGGTCCCGGAACCGGTCCCGGTGTGTACCCAGCGGGTAACGGTTCCAAAAAAATGAGAACCGAAACCAGAACCGTTCCCGATCGGTTCCATATTTTAGGAACCGAACCAATCACATCGGTTCCGGTTCCGGTTCCGGATCCGGAAGTTCCGAAGCGGTTCCGGTTCCAAAGGCGGGTACCTGCTTCCGATGCTCACCCCTAGCTATAACCCCACTAGTGACTCATTTCTTTCTTAACAAAGAAATGTTTCAATTTTTCTTGGGGACGCAACACATAATCTATTTAATCTTCATTTGGAAGGTTAGGATATTGAAAAAGAAGGAAGTTTGCCTCACCTTCGCACTTCAATCATGCACATTGAGTCCGTGGAAAACTTGTTGTGTCCCAACAGCTTACACATTTTTAGCCTGATTAAGCATAAATTGCTTCAATCATTTCTAACACATACACATAGACACAGGGAATATGTTTTCTTGTCATAACATTCATAGAGATTTCTAAGTATTCTCAATGATTGAATGGATGCCCTGGGGGAGTGAGCATCAAAAAGCTCCTTTTTAAAGTACATTAGTTGTACTAAGTCGCTTCATCCTACTTACAAGATTTATTAACTGTTTCATATGTTGATTCAGGGTTAAAACTAAATAAATCTGAATGTGAAAAGATGCGGATACATATCTTTTGGAATTGATGGTTATTCAGATCAAATGAGGAGATTGTTACATGTGTTACTAAGTTGTTACTGAAATTGAGAAGAATGTAGATGGTCATTATGCTCACAATCATAAAAAAGGGGGAGATATAAGTAAAAGTTAAGAACTGTTGAGATATTTTGAGATCGGGGGATATAAATCAATGATTACCTAAGAAAGTTTGTTCTGGGGAGATATGTGTCAAGTTAAAATTGATTCAAGATGATTTGAGAGAGATCGATGTTCAAAGATTGTGTTCAAAGAAGACTGTTAGTGTATAAATTGTATCCAAGATTTAATGTGAA
Organism: Arctium minus; assembly: GCA_954870635.1. Classification (NCBI taxonomy): domain Eukaryota; kingdom Viridiplantae; phylum Streptophyta; class Magnoliopsida; order Asterales; family Asteraceae; genus Arctium; species Arctium minus. The sequence continues at coordinate 35,469,965 of OX941096.1, read as the reverse complement.
CAGTCAATGTATTGTAAAGTCAAAATAGTCAATCTTAGTAGAGTGAGAGAAGTAAGCTTGTGAGAGTTTAGTATCATGAGATAAGTTTCATTGTATAAATAGTGTTAGTTTTGTGAGTGTTTAAAACTTGTATCTTTGTAACTTTCATATCAATATACGACTGTGACTGTTTCTCTCTCTACTCTCTGTCTCTCTAGAACCTTGAATGTCAAATCTTGATTAGATTGTGCTTGAATTGTTGGGAATATTACTTTTTCAATTGGTATTAGAGCGAGACCAAATCAAATTCAGAAAGATTGGATCATCAGATTTGGATTGAATTCTAGAAATTTTCAAGAACACGCAGAGTCGAGTTGAACTTTCACTGTTGAATCTAATTTTCTTTGATTAATTGTTGTGTATGTGTGCATTTGATTCCATTGTGTTCGAATACTGTTTTTGAATGTTTCTTGTTCAAATTCTATCACAAATTTATCACTAAATCGATTTCAATTTTTGAAATTTTGGTTTTCTTGAAAAATGTTCATCGAACACTGTTTTGAATTGATTGTTTGTGATTTGTTGTTTTTAATCTGAAATTGATATTAGAAATGTGTTTAATATGTTTAATCGATCAACTCTATGCAATCACATGTCTTAATTGCAGAGATTAAGAATTTTTGGATCGATTTTGAACGACAGAGTCAAGAACACGCTATATCTACTCTTCGCGCAAATCAAGAAAACGCTAACCCAAAGAACGTGCAAGATGAAGCTTTTCATGTTTTGTGCGAGTTCTAGTTAGTTCGCGCATAGTACTTTTAGCGAGAAGCTGGTTCGCGCACAACACATCTTGCGAGAAGTGAAATGCACAGTGACTTGCGAGTTCTCTAGACCTGTGAGTTTCTACTTAGCGAATTCTTTGTTTGTCAATAATTTCGAAGTATGGAACGCGCAAGGATCTATTGATGTGCGAGTTTGCATTTGTTTGCGAGAAGTTCAGAGTTCAAAATTATTCCAAGTCCACTTTGTGCACGAAGTACCTTGCGAAAAGCTACTTCGCACACGACGCCTGTTGCGAATTTCTTAGTTCACGCACGTAGCAGCCTGCGAGTTCCTAGTTCGCGCATAAAGCGTCTAGCGCGAAGCATTGTGAATAGTGACTTCGGAGTTCTAGTGTCTGTGAGTTCTGGACTTGTAAATTTTTCTGAGAATTTTTTTTTAAGTGGTGATCTGAGTTTGCCTTTTAGTCAACATTTCTGAATTGTTTGGGAACGATCATTCATATCAAGTAAACTTATTGATCAAGATGCCAACTACAGATGAGAGAGGAAATACTGTACTGTCAGCCAGAGATGTTGTTGTCATGTACATGCCTGAGATACCGGCAATAGAAGCTGAAAGAGATAAACTGAAAAATCAGAATTCAGTTCTTCTAAAACAAATCAAGGAGTTTACAGCTAAATTGTCAAATTCTGAAAAAAACTTCTCATTGTGTAAAATGTGCTAATCATGATAAATTTGATTTTACAGGTATCAAAAAGGCAAGAGAGAAAGATATTAAATATAAAGAGAATCAAATTGGAATGAAAGAAAAAATCATAGAGGTTAAAGAGAAAATACTCATGCAGAAAGAGAGAAAAATAAGCAATCTTCTAATCCAACTGAAGTCAACTGAACAAAAGTCATCAGAACTGCAAGCTGAATCAGTTGATGTTAATCATAAAATCCCAATTACATCAAGCAATTACTTAAGATTTATCTAATATGCTCAAGAACTAGAGAGAGAAAGTAGATCTTGTATTCCACAATTACTGAATATTACAATGGAGTATAATCCTCTAGAATGTTATTACAAGATTAAAAGACAAACCCTATAGATACTACCTATCTATTACAAAGCCTTAACGGCCAAGGAAACTAAACATGCTTAGAGTTAGACAATATTGACTTTTACATCATTGACTTTCCTATTAAATCTTGGATACAATATTTGGACTTAACAATCTCTCCCTTTGTATTCAAGATTTAATAAAAATTTGATACAGATCTTCAGCCCTTGATTCTTCAGCTTTTGTCTCTTTGAAGCTTTCACAATCTTTAAACTTTCAGCTCTTTAAGAATCTTGGAAAGTCTTTTTCAACATTGAAGCTCTGAAAGTCAACATGCCTTGAACATCTTCAAACTTTATCTCTGAAAAATCTTTCGACTTCGATCAAACTTTGTATCTTCATGAGTTTGATCTCTAAACCATCTTTGGAAGAAACAAACTTTCTTGAATCAATCATCAAATTTTCTTTGAACACTCTTCCTTCAGAATCTTTTGGCTTTGAATTTCTTTATCAGACTTGAACTTTAAAACAGCGGAAGCATTTTGAAATTATGATTTGAACTTTGAACAAGAACTCTTGAAATTGAACTTTGTAAAATTGTCCCCCTTTTTGATGATGTGAGCATCATTATCATCAAAACATCTTCAATTTCAGCACATACTTTGATTTCTCCCTTTTTGATCAACTAACAATCTCCCCTTTGACAGATGCTGTATTTTTATCTGAAATGCCGAATCATGAACTGTATATATCCGAATCTTTTCAAATTCACACATAATGAGCGTGTAACTCTGATTCAACATATGAAACAGTTAGGAATGCCTGTCAGTAATACAAAGTTACTGTGTACAACGAATGTACAATATAAGGAGCTGGTTTTGATGATGACTCCCTAGGACTTCCATTCAATCATTGAAAAACACAAGGTAATTCTATGAATGTTCTGACAGAAAAACAAATTTTCTGTGTGCTCGTGCTTGTGTTTGGAAGAATTTAGCACAATGATTGTGTTTCATAAAGGATCAAAGTATATAAATCACTGAGACAGCAATGATTATAAAGTATGTAAAATGTCGTGTTATTTCCTTTATCTGTCAGTACTTTTTTTTGTTATGTTTTGTAAATGCCATGGGGTATTTAAGTCCCCTTGGCTTGTTTTAGTTGTAAGACTTTCATACTTTTGAATATAATTCACTGTTTCATTGAGCGCACTTTTCTCTCTCTAGACTCTCTCTCTACAGATCTTGTGATCTTGGCTTAACAATTGGTATCAGAGCCTTCAAGATCTTGAGAGAATTGAGATTAGTGTAATTTTGTTCTTGATTTGTGTGGATTATTCGAAAATTTGATCGATTTTTGTTGTTTTTTCAAGAAAAATCTCGTTTTCTATATTTTCACCAATTTCAGTCAATTAAGTGATCGAATTGCTATGAATTTGATGTTATTAAATGTATTTTGGATAGTCGATCTAGGTTGTTTCTTGTTGATTTGCATAAAAACGTGATTTGGTGCTTCGATTTTGAATTTGTATATGTTCTGAAAATGTCGAGTTCTGTGGTCTGTTCTAATTGAATTTTTGAGATTTGGAGTGTTTTGATCGAATTTGTTAATAGAATTGTATTAAAAACTTGTTTTCGATCGATTGTGTGTAATGTGTTTGGGTTTAATATCATTGATATGATTGATATTGCAAATTTATCATCGAGTGTAAGTATGCGTGTGATTCAAGTAGTATGCGGGTCATTCATCCTATTGTGCATGTGATTCATATGTTGTGCAGGTTGATATAAAAGTTTGCATGTTAGTCATAGATTTTGAAGTTTGCGTGTGATTCATTAAGTATGCGGGTTATTCATATTCATATTATTAGTATGCGCCTCCATCATATATTCATTGTATAACTATCTTTTGGGTGTTAGTATTTGTCTCAGGTTATCGGGTCTATCATGGAAACGCACTCTCTTGTGTATTTGTCATCACACGCAGATCATCAAGTGCGTGTCTCTTTTAACACGCATAACATCTAGTGCGTGCCCTGCTGAACACGCATTGCTTCAAGTGCGTGTCACTCTGAACGCGCATTGCTTCAAGTGCGTGTCACTCTGAACACGCATTGCTTTAAGTGCGTGTCACTCTGAACGCGCATAGCTTCAAGTGCGTGTCACTCTGAACACGCATTGCTTCAAGTGCGTGTCACTCTGAACGCGCATAGCTTCAAGTGCGTGTCACTCTGAACACGCAAAGCTTTAAGTGCGTGCCTCATTGAACACGCATAGTCATATTTAGTGTTCGCTTCTTCTATCTCACGAGAAGTCCTTGTTTGCGTATCTACAAGGACCCGAATAGTTTCTTTTGTGTTTCAAGACAGAAACGCATACCTTGGGTGTTCGGGTCTTCAAGACTTGGTTATTTTTTCTGAATTCCAGATTTCATCAAAATATCTCTACAAGCTCAACTTTACAAGAATGACCTCATGATGTCGTTGGGGTCTGATACTCGTCCTCCTGTGCTGATAAATGAGAATGAATTTGAGCAATGGCAGGACCGGTTTATTAATTTCATCGAAAGGCAACCAAATGAAGAAAATATGATGAAAGATTTGACTGAAGGTCCCATGGTCAGGCCAATGATAGTGATACCAGCTGTTGGAAACACTCCAGCAACTACTGTAGAAAAGGCCCTGAGAGAATATGAGGCTGATGAACTTCTAAGATACCAAGCTGACAATCAAGCCAAGTCGAATTTGATTCTTGCTCTTCCAAACTCCATCTATAATAGAATTGATTGTTTCAAACATAATCCTATTATGATGTGGACACAACTGGAGAAAATCATGCTTGGTACTGCTATGTCTACTCAGCTTCGTCAAACAAGATACATGAACAAATTTGAAGAGTTCAAAGCTAAGGATGGGGAAAGTCTGAAAAGTGTCTTCGACAGGTTTTGGACTGTTATTAATGATTTGTATAAGATCAAGGTAACAAAGAATGAGCTGGAGGCAAATCTGAAGTTTCTTAATGCACTCAAACCTGAATGGGAAAATCCTGTCATCGAATGAGGAATGATCCCAGAATTTCCAAAATGCCCATCTAAGAAATGTTTGAAATTCTGATGTCTGATGAAGCTATGGTTCTGAAGAAGAAAGCTAAGATGGATAAGCAGAAGCCTAAGACTGTGGATCCAATCGCTCTTTTAGCTAGTCAAATGGCTGAGCAAGCCTTGACTGAGTCTGCTTATGACGGGTCAACAGATGATGATGGCGAAGCATTGGAAAAAGCCATGATTCTTCTAAGTCAGCACTATCAAAAGAAATATCAGAAACGGTCAAGTTCAAACAATCTTCGTTTCTCCTCTGGATCAAAGAAGGTAGAACCCGATACTACATCAAAGACTTTCTTTCCCAAATATGAGCCTGCTACATCAACTTAACCAAAGAAAGAAGATAAGAAGGTTGTGACTTGCTACAACTGTGGCAAACCCGGACATATTTGGAAGGACTGCAGAAAGAAGATTGTGAAAGATGTTGATTTCTATAAGAAGAAATTAGCTTTGGTTGAGAAGAAAGCTAGTGGAACAATTCTGTTGGCTGAGGAGGAATACTGGTTAGACCACTCAGACAATGAAGTTGATAATGAAGAGACTGCTACTATGTGTTTTATTGGAGACGACAACAGTGATGATGAGGATGAGGAGACTTCAACCGATGAATCTGAGGTACCATCTGAGTTTGATTTTAATTTCATTTCATCGCAAATGAATGTCATTACAAAGGCTTTACATGACTTTCGTTCAAAGCTTCTATCCGAAAAACGCGAAAATCAAGAAAAGTCTGTTCAAATTGAAAAATTGAAGATTTCTCTGAGAGATGAAAAAGCTATTTTAAAATTTACAAAAGAGAAATTTCAAGAAATAATAGAAGATTTAGAAATTGAAAAACAGACTTCTCATTATTCTTTGTCTGATTTGTCAATTTTAAATCAAGAGTTTTCGGATAAAATATTTGAATTAGAAGAAAAGTTATATAAACAAAATCAAACTGAACAAACTATACATATGCATAAACCAAGGAGCTATGAGTCGTTAAAAGAAAATTGGGGTCTTGGAGTTAAAAATCCTCAGTTTTTAAAGAAAGCTAAATTTGAGATTCCCAATTTTTATGACTACGACTGTCTTGGTCTTTCTCAATATGGTTCACAATACAAACCTCTTTGGACAGGTGCTAAAGAAACTATAATTGAGGAAGATAAAAAATGGATAAACAACAAGAGAATGGAAGTTCCTTTTGTTTACACTCAAGAAAATGCAAAATATTTTCCTGAAAAAATAAAGAAGAGAAGACAAAATTTAAACATTGTTTCTTCTACTAAATCTTCTAGATCGAATGACTTCTTTGATTTAAATACAGCTAATCCTAATAAGGACAATATATCTCCAGTATCTTATGATACTAAGAGATATATACCTCCATTAGTATTAGAATGCCAAATCTTTGATCTAGAAGAACAATTGGAAGAACAAGAGATTCTGAGAAAAATTGAAAACGATGTCATTTTTTCTTTTATGACATCAAGTTTTAAAGAAAATAATTCTGGTCTTCTCAAATCTTCCATCAACTTGTGTTCATCTGATGTTTCTTGCTCTGAGGTTTTTCCAAATAAAATAACTGATCAGTTTGGTTTTATTGATAAAACTTCTTCTTCTAAATCAAATATTTTATCTGAAATTGTTGATGACACTTTTACGCTAAATGATAATTTCTATAAAACAAAGCGTAAAAGAAGAAGGTCAAAGAAGAAAAAGAAGAAAGAGTTTGATATTTCTGAAAATTCTAACTCTTCTGATTCATCTATTTCAGATAGGCCTTTGAAGAAGTCTGTGAAGTCTGTTTGGCTAAAGAAACAGAGATCTGAAGAATTTGTTTCTGTAGAAGATAAATGTGTAGATTTTCTTTGTAAACAAGACTCATTTGCCTTTTGTAATAAATCTACAAAATATTCTGTAGAGCAAATGTTTCAAATTTCAAAGAATATCTCATATTGTCTCTCTAGTTCTGATTCTGATGATTGTGTTTCTTCTCTAATTTGTGATGATGTTCATGCTTTATTTGATCAGTCTCAGATGTTTTGGAAAAATAATTCTTTGAAAAAGAAAAAGGAAAGGACTAACAAGATGGGACCCATATTCATATGGGTACCTAAATCTCAGTAATTTTTTATTGTCCAGCTAAATCAATTATGGTATCTGGATTCGGGGTGTTCCAAACACATGACTGGCAACAAATCTCTACTTTCAAGTTTTAAAGAAAAATGTTGCGGTTGTGTCAAATTTGGAAACTACGAGACGGCTCCCATTCTTGGTTATGGTGATCTTGTTCAAGGTAATATTACTGTCAAAAGAGTAAGTTATGTCGAAGGATTAAGTCACAATCTATTCAGCATCGGAAAGTTCTGCGATAAAGATCTTGAAGTCAGTTTCAAGTCTAAAAGAGTTGCTGTAAAGAATAATAGCGGCATGGACTTACTTGTTGGAAATAGACGATCAAATCTTTATACCATTAATCTTTCCGAAGTAAAGGTTCCATCAGATATTTGTCTTCTATCAAAAGCCTCTATTCATGAAAGCTGGGTGTGGCACCGACGACTAGCTCATCTCAATTTCAAATATATGGATCGCTTAGTCAAGAATGATTCTGTGAGAGGTCTTCCAATCCTCCATTTCCAGAAAGACCATCTCTGTCAGGAATGCGAGAAAGGAAAGATGAAGAAATCATCTCATAAGCCTAAGCCTGAACATTGTACTGCGGACATCCTAGATCTAATTCATATTGATATGTGCGGACCAATGAAGACAAAGAGTATTGGTAAGAAGAAATATGTTTTGGTTGTTGTTGATGATTACTCAAGATATACATGGGTGAAATTTCTCAAATATAAACACGAGACACCCGAAATTCTCATCAACCTTATCAAAACTATTCAGACAAATAAGCAAAAGCATGTCAAAGTTGTTAGATCAGATAATGGCACAGAATTCAAGAATTCAACTCTTCAAGCATTCTATGATGATCAAGGAATACAACAACCGTTTTCTGCTGCAAGAACACCGCAACAGAATGGGGTTATTGAAAGACGAAACAGAACGCTTGTGGAAGCTTCCAGATCTATGCTTGCTTATTCAGGTCTTCCTTTGTCTCACTGGGCCGAAGCCATATCAACTTCCTGTCATACTCAAAACAGATCAATTCTACACCGCCGGTTCAACAAGACTCCATATGAATTGATGAACGGTATCAAACCCAACATCAAATATTTCAAGTCTTTCGGTTGTAAATGCTATGTTTTGAATGACAGAGATAATCTGAACAAATTTAGTCCAAAGGAAGAAGAAGGCGTATTTCTGGGCTATTCTTCTAACTCTGCTGCTTACAGAGTCTTTCTCCTCTCTGCAAGAAAAGTGATAGAATCAGTGAATGTCAAATTTGATGAAGCTGCTGATTAGGCTTTTGGACAACACAGTTCAGAACCCGCTATTACTGAAAACTCAGCTTCAGAACAAATTAGTTCAGAACCTGCACTTCAATCGACAAATCAGGATTCTTCTAATTATCTGTCTAATCTTTCTGATCTTGATTTTCTGTTTGAAAATTTTTATGATGATGTGCCTAAACCAAACACTGATAATGTGTCAAATGTCTTGAATCAGGAATCTGTGAGTGCATCTAATTCTACTTCTGCTGCATCAACCTCTGAACCTGATGCTGCTTCAGTACCTCCTGAGATTTAAGACATAACTTCTGAACATCATCCTGATCAATTCATACATCAACCAGAAATTGTTGAAACTGTTCATGAGGAGTCTGTAGAAGATGAAGCTGTACCAGTAGAAAATGTTCAACAAGAAGTACAAGCTATGTCTGGTCAACAAGAGCCTGAATCTGATGTCATGGAAATACCTCCTCCTCCAGTTGAAACCATATCTGTGTCATCTTCTGACATTATTTCATCTGAAGATCCTCCTCATCAATTAGAAGTGGTTCAAGAAGTTATTGATCCTCTCCCTCATACAACAAAATGGACAAGGTCTCATCCAATCCATCAAATTATTGGGAATCCTCAAGCAAGTGTTTCTACTCGCTCCATAACAGCTTCTTCCAACGAATGTTTGTACACTTGCTTCCTAAGCAAGATTGAACCTACCAAAGTATCTGAAGCGTTGGAAGACCCATACTAGATTTTAACAAGGCAAGAGGAGCTCAATCAGTTTGACGCGCTAAAAGTTTGGAGACTTGTTCCACGGCCAAAGGATAAAAGCATCATAAGAACCAAGTGGATATTCAAGAACAAAAAGGACAAAGATGGTATAGTTGTTCGCAACAAAGCCAGATTGGTAGCCAAAGGATATCGACAGCAAGAAGGGATTGACTATGACGAAACCTTTGCACCGGTTGCTAGATTAGAAGTTGTCAGATTGTTTCTCGCGTTCGCGGCTTATCGAAACTTCACCGTATATCAAATGGATGTCAAGACTACCTTCCTCAATGGTAAATTGAAAGAAGAAGTATTTGTATCTCAACCAGAGGGGTTTGTGGACAAAGATCATCCCGATTACGTATATTTACTCGATAAAGCTTTATACGGGTTGAAACAAGCACCTCAAGCATGGTACGATGAGTTGTCTGCCTTTCTGCTCAAATCCGGCTTCACCAAAGGAACCATCAATACCACTTTGTTTATATATCGTTCTAACATTGATATCTGCTTAGTTCAAATTTATGTAGATGACATAATATTTGGTGCTACTAATCAATCTCTATGTACTTTGTTTTCTGATCTTATGACCTCCAGGTTTCAAATGAGCATGATGGGAGAAATCAACTTCTTCCTCGGCTTACAAGTAAAGCAGCTTCCAGATGGTATTTTTATCAACCAGTCGACGTACATATTTGATCTTTTGAAGAAATTCAATTTGGACAAATCATCTTCGATTGGCACGCCCATGGCTCATGGAACAAAGATCGGACTTGATACAGATGGAAAAGATGTCGATGTCAAGACATATCGGGGGATGATCGGATCACTAATGTATCTGACAGCAAGTAGACCAGATATCATGTTTTCTACTTGCCTGTGTGCCCGTTTTCAAGCCAAACCAAAAGAATCTCATCTTTTAGCAGTCAAACGCATTTTTAGATATATTAAAGGAACTCCTTATTTAGGATTATGGTATCCTAAAAGTTCTGACTATAATTTGATTGCTTATTCAGATGCAGATTTTGGAGGTAATCAATTGGACAGGAAGAGTACTTCTGGTCATCTTCAGTTTTTGGGTGACAGACTGATAAGTTGGACGTCGAAAAAGCAAAACTGCGTTTCAATATCAACAACCGAAGTTGAATACTTCGCTGCAGCTAGTTGCTGTGCTCAAGTGCTCTGTATGAAAACGAAACTTCGCGATTACGGGATGCTATACAAGACTGTGCCAATATATTGTGACAGCAAATCTGCAATTGCAATATCGGTCAATCCTGTTCAGCACACCAAGACCAAGCACATAGACATGAGATATCATTTTATAAAGCATCACGTGGAAGAAGGTACTATTGAATTATATTTTGTACCAACTGAATATCAACTTGCTGATATATTTACAAAAGCTTTGGATGAAAAACGTTTTAACTTTTTGCTTTCCAAAATTGGCATGTTGAACTTAAAAGTTTAAATCTTTACAAATTTTACTCTATAAAGTAAAATTTTTCAAATTTTCTTTCTTTTGAATAGAATGTGTTTCTAGGATCTTTTACAAGTCACTTTGTTTATATTAAAGTTTTATATGTTAAATATTCAAATCTTACAAACATCAAAAAGTCAGCAACATGCTTGACGCTTTAGATACTGCTTTAAAGATATGTAAGTCGGCATATTTATGGTTTAATTTCCATGAACATCCTAAGTGATCAGAATTGTAGATCGTAATGAAAATATGGGCTAAGCTATTTGATATAGATCTGAGTTATTGAGATGATTTTATTTTTAAGCATTTAAAATACAGAAATCCTTGAGTTTAAAAGTTTGTACCTGTGACCTTTCTGGTTTGGGAAAGTAAGTTCTGAGGGATGCTCGACATCTGGTCCCCTAAGGTCAATTGATCTGGGAGTGATCGAACAGAAATCCTTCTATAGAACCAGATCGAAAGTCATGTTTTACTGGTATGAATGGGTTTAGGATATGTCGATGTAGCCTTTCTGATTCGGGAAAGTAAGCTCCAAGGGGTGCTTGACACCTAGTCCCCTAAGGCCAACTGGTCTGGGAGCGGCTAACCCAAATCCTGCAATAGGGTCAGATAGAAAGTTACGTTTACGGCATGTTCTTTACTTAATAAACTCTTTGATTAAAAGATGCCAAAGTGCACAACGCTTAAAAGATGCCAAAGAGCACACTCATGTGAAGATGCCAATGAGCACACAACTAAAATATGCCAATGAGCACACATCTCTTGATACTTGGTGATATGTTTTGAGCTGCGATAAACCTGTAAATTTGTGAAAATCTTAATTCTTGATGTCTTAGTGTATGTAAATGCAAAGTTCTCCATTTTATGTTTAGAATTGCATTTTTTTTTGAAGCTAATCAAAGATCGCATGTGAGCACACTGAATAGATACCTGCATGTGTTTGAAGCTGAACATGTCTTAACTTGATATGCAATGAAACTTGTTTTTGTATCCAACAACTCATGTTTGATTTCAAATGATTGATAAAACTGAGAAATTTTACTAAGTAGACTTTAATTTGTTTAGTGTTTAAAATTTTATATATTCGGTTGTTACAAAATTTATATTCCATAAGATCATCTTTCATATTGATGTCTTTATGTTTGCTATCTATGTTTTTGTCATATAGTCTGTGCATTTTTCAAAGGGGAGTGTTTATCTGAGTTCCATATATGCTAATACTCTATTTTTGAGGGGGAGTGAATGTTGCTGATAAATTACTTCTTGTGCTGATCAGAAATTCATCAGATAAGTATTTCTGAAATTACTATACAAATGCTAAACTAATTTGATAAATTTTGTGCATTTGTGTAGGGCGAGTGAATGAGGGCTTATAAGGTAATTTTCTCATATTTTTTTTAAGTGTTTTTTTAGAATATATAGAAGTAATAGTGTGTTTTTATTATTCCCTTTGAATTTCTTTGACTATTCATCTTCCCTCCATTCTCTCTGCGTGTTCTTCTTCTTGCATTCTTATCTGTTCATTTTCAGAGTGCGATTTTGGAATTTCAGGTATGTTTGTGTTTTTCATTCTTTGATTGATTGTTTGATTAGTGTTTTATTACTTTGTTTTGTTTTCTCTCTTGGTCTCTTATTGTCTGTTATATCTGATGTGCGATTTTTTTCACTGTTCATCGATTTCTAAGTACTCAGATTCAAGTTGATTTTGATCGATTTGCGTATTGGGTTTTGTTTAGACCTTATAATCGACTCTCAGATATGTTTTATTTAGGTTTAATTTCGTTGTTTTGTGCTTAGAATTTGATTTTTGTGGTTTTCGGGTTCGAACTTCCGCATTTTAGTGTTTTGTTCACGTCTTTGAAACCCGTATAGGTCACTATGCGTGTCCTGTTAGAACCGCATAGTGTTCTTTGCGTGTCTTTCTAGACCCATAAAGTATACTGTGTGTTTCTAACAAGAACCGTAAAGTGATCTTTACTTGTCTCTTTAAGACCCGCATAGTGAACTATGCGTTTCACCCTTAACCCGAATTTCTTCTAGTTGTGTTTTTCTTTGTGTAGTTTACGTTTCACTAAGAACACGCAAAGTCTATCTTGCGTCTCCTTAGTGACACGTAAACTCATTGTGTGTTTCAAAGTATGTTTTGCGTTCCATTAAGGACACGCATTCACTTCTATGCGTTCCCTTCAGGACACGCATTCCTCCTATGCGTTCCCTTCAGGACACGCATTCCTCCTATGCGTTCCCTTCAGGACCCGCATTTCTTTCTTCGTGTTTCCTTAAGGATCCGCAAACCATACTTGGAAATTTTTTCGTGTTTTCTGTTAAATGTTTAATTGTGTTTTGTTTTTGTGTTTCAGGTAATCATGACTTCTCGGACAAATACTGATCCAATGATTCAATGCGAGAATGTCGTTCTTCAGGATCCGGCTGATCAGGCATCTCATGATACACCTATGCCATCTGTCCCGTCTGTTGGTGCTGATCTTTCTATTTCCAGGCGATCTCCAAATGATGTGTTCCCTAACATCATGTACATGCCTTATAAGCGTAACAACTACTTTGTTGATTTTGATCGCATCAAGATTCATCCTGTTATACGCACTATTCTTCGTGGACATCCGCTCTCTCAAGCTCTTTGTTCATGTTGCTGATGTTCCGGAAGCCTATGTCCAGCAAGTATGGCACACCATCACTAAGAATGAACTGGCACGTCCTCATCGATTTGATCTCAAAATTGATCAATTTGATTCATATCTTTCTTACAAGCGTTTACGGTTGATTCTTGAGCTTCCTAAGCCTACTTCTAGACCTGGAAGGACAACATATGATCAGTTTCCATCCGAAGAGGAAGTTTTTGAGGGCATCAAAAGATTAGGCTATGTTGGTCCACTGAACAAAGTTGTAGACTTTGACAAGTCTAACCTTCCTCCTGTCTGGTATTCTTTATTTTCTGTCATCAACAGGTGCTTAACTTCTAAACATACCGGCACAGATAGTTCTAGTCTTCACTATCTTCGACTGTTCCATGCAGTAGTCTATGACCTGCATGTTGACTATACGATTATTTTCTGGACCGAGCTTTCTGAAGTAGTGCAAGACAAGTTAACCAACAAGCGACGAAAGTTCATTCCTTTCATCAGGTTTCTCAAGTTGATTATTAGAAGTATGTTTCGAAGTAATCCGGTCATTCGACGTAGATTATCTTGGCCGCAAGTTCAGGATTCTGAGATGCTTTATCTTCAGAAACAGAAGAAGTCATTCACTTTTTCTATGACCATTCCTTATGGTCTTATTGCCAATTATGCTGACATGACCGATGACAGTATCATCGATTATTGTTTAGAAAATGAATTTGTAGAGGCTGAACAGGTAGAACCTTCTCATGGCACTCCAGCTGGTACTACTCATGAAGAGCAAGTTGAAGCAACGACTCAGGAAATAGATACTGTCGTTGCAACTACACTAGAGACAGATGTTGATCTTTCTGCAGCACCACAAGACGTTGCTACTCATCATGTGAAATCTGTCATTGCTGCTATCGAAGCTGAAGTCACTACTGTTAATGCTGCTATTGGAGAAGATGCTAATCCTGATGAAACTGGAATTGCTGATGATGATGAGACAAATCCTGATCTTTCTGATGATGGTGAAACTTCAACAAGTGATTCAGATGATGGTGATGATGATGACGAACAACTCAACATGAAAGTGTATGAACGGAAAATAAAAACACCAGAAGTGGTTGTTGTCTCAGAAGATGTTTCATAAGATGAATCGGTATCTATTGATCCTCCTGCTGCTCGTCTAAATGTTGATGAACTGGATATCTCATTTGCTCAAACCTCCACTCAAACACAAAGTCAAGCTCCTGCTTCTTTTTTTGTTGAGGTTACTGCTACCACTGTTTCTGCTATTGAGCTTTCTATGGTTCCTGCACGTGTTTCTTCGGAGAAATTTACAACTCTGAATGAGGTAATTCGTCAGTTCTCAAACAGGGTGGATGCTCAAAAAGAAGAAGATATTAACAAGCTGAAGTCGTTTTTCAAACGGAAAATGCCAGAGATAGATACTTCGGTTCTTCTTCCTGAGATTTCTTTCCGTCGTCCTTCAGGGGTATTTATTCGGGAACCTTCTTCTACGGTGTCTTCATCTACATCACCGATTGTATCTATTCCTTTTTCGTCAATCGTCACTCAGTCTGCGGGTATTTCCATGTCTGCTCCGACTGATACTTCTTCCAGGGCTTCTATTCATGATTCTCCGATTTCTGAGCTATCTGATCTTCTTTATGCGCGTCTTCTATCTATGTCTCCGCCACAACATCAAGATCAAGATTTGATCTCTCTGCTGAGGAACTTCCAGCCAACGCTGCCTCCAGTTTCTTCTTCTTCCGATTCTGATCGCATTAATGCTTTATCTCATGAATTTCAGGAATTCAGATCGGAAGTTAGATCCAGTTTATCTGATCTTCGTTCTTTTATGTCACAAGCTTTCTCTGATCTATCTAACAAGATTGATCATCTAGAGCAATCATGCAGGACTGAGGCTGGCCCGTCTCTTAAACGCCGACATGACCAAAATGATCCCGATCATCATGGCCATGAGGGGGAGATGGCAAAGAGACAAAGAACAGAAGGGTCTTCTGAAGCGAGAAAAGTTGTTCAAAAACAAGTGACTGGAGATAGAGAAAAGACTGCTGATACAGTTCAAGATTGTTGTATTCAAGATTTAGTGAATGTCATGGTTGACAATGTTGATGTAACTGCTTTGGATAATGAATTTAACTTGTCTGAATCAAATATTAATAATATACAAATAGTAGTTTATGTGGATCCAGATGTCTCAGGTAGAGCTTATGAAGTTGAAGAGTCGGAAGCAGCAAATGACATGAGATATTTCTTCGCGAACTTCATAGAAATAACTTCAGATGATGATGAAGAAGTTAGATTTGAGAAAGTTGCTCGAGTTAAAGAAGAAGATTACAACAATATCATCATTCTATCTGATACAGAGGATGAGTCTGTTTTCATGGATGCATCAGATACAAAAGAGGCTGAATTGCTATATGGTGAGTTTCAAGAAGATGATCAACCTTCATTTACTTCAGTATCTAGTTCTGTTCTATCAACCAATATTTCTTCAAGTGCATTTGAAGTTGGTCAGTCATCTAGAGCTCAAGCAGATATTCCTTCTTCCGAACCGGTAATTTCTCCATCTCTTCTAGAAGAAGGAGAAGCTTTAACTAGACAGCAAAGGCAGAGAAATCTTCAGCAGAGATATATGGCTTCTAGACTCAGAACAGCTTTTCTTGAAGATATTCAAAGCAACATCTTTGTTTCAAGAAGAAGGACAATCAATATATATGCCATACTTGGAGTAGAAAAAGAATCAGAAGTTTATCAGCATGAATACTTAGCATTTATCAAGTGCCAGCGCAAAAGGAATAACATCGTTGCTTCTCCTCATCTTATAGTTCGAGTTCTCAGTGTCACATTTAATAAGTTTCTGAACATATGGTATCCAGACCTTGAAGTAGAAAGAAGAGACTGCAAGCGGTACAACTTTTCAGAGGATGATTTCGTTGATCTTTCAATTGATGATGTTGAATTCTTGTATGATCACTTCAGAAATCTTTATCACCGGACTCAGGATGTTTCTCAAACTCTTTTTGTTATTAAACGATTCATTCGACGACAGATCCGATTTTATCGTGTTTTTGACTTCCAGATGGCCGTCGAAAGTTTTCAGCCTGTGGTTAATCTTGAAAGGCCCAACCGGAGTATGAAGAATCTAGAGTCTTATCCGTTATTCACCATTATCGAAGATCCATACGGAGTAGTATATAAGAACAGCTCAAGTGAAAAATGCTTTCTACGATTTGATGAGATTGGATATTACTATGATGGAACTCTAAAGGTGATCAAACTTCAGTTGGAGCATTGTCTACAAGAGGCTAGAAGAAAGTTTTTGGAAACAAGAAAAGAGTCATATATTTTTGAAAATGATGAAATTCGTCTGATCCGTAGAACTTTGGTCACTATTCAAGATAGACTGAATCTTCATTCAACTCTGCGACGATTGGAAGTGTTAGTTGGGCTGAACAGACTACGTCAACGAGAAGAACGTCAATGATCCTTCAAAGTCGCCTAGATGGTTAATGCTGTTTTTGAAGATTGTTTTTGAAGACCTCAGCGCCAATGATTACTAAGGGGGAGATTGTTAGATCTGATTTTATAGTAATCATTGTATTTATTTTCTTTATCTGTCAGTACTTTTGTTCTGTTTTGTTTTGTAAATGCCTTGGGGTATTTAAGTCCCCTTGGCTTGTTTTAGTTGTAAGACTTTCATACTTTTGAATATAATTCACTGTTTCATTGAGCGCACTTTTCTCTCTCTAGACTCTCTCTCTACAGATCTTGTGATCTTGGCTTAACACATGGACTCAATGTGCATGAGAAAGGGTCGAAGGTGGGGAAACTTTCCTTCTTTTTCAATATCAGTATCTTCCAAAAGAAGATCCGATAGATTATATGTTGCTTCCCCAGAAAATGTGAAACATTCTCTTTTTAAGAAAAGAATGAGTAGCTGGTGGGGTTGTATACAAGAGATGGCATGGGCTATTTGCCTATTTCAATGATGGTCACCAAATAAATGTGAACCAATCAGTAATGTGGCTGCCCGACTCAGAAAGATGTTTGGTGCAGAGTTTTGATATTCTTTTAACTCTGTTCTCACACCCACTTTCTTTTAAACATATAAGCTCACATCTAACTAATCTCTCATTTCCATTTTACCTCTACTCACTCCCACACTCAATTCTTTTAGACCCCTCGCCCCTCAATCACTCAAAGTATTTCTTCCGGGGTAGGAAACACTGGTTATCGTGAATCCATGGAAGATCTATTAAGCACTTACACTGAATCCCATGTTCCTAAAAGTACATGCTGGTCAATGATTTTCTTGACATGTAAATCACAAGAAATCATATGTCAAAACAAGAATGCTCATCAAAAATCAGAAATGAAATTTGAGCATTTCAACTTTGAAGATTTCTCAAAACAAAAATATTGAATGAATGAAATGAAGTCAAGAGAATTGTTTTTAGAATCTTACAATGACTTAAACAGATCAAATCAAATGGTTAGGGTATCAAAGAATTGGATATTTGTTTATATGAACAAATATAAACAATTTATCAATGAAAGCACAAATATGAAAAAAAATGAATGATGCTCAACAACTTTGAATTTCAAACGGGGGTATTACCATCGAAAAATTGGTTCTTTTAGAGACATGGTAATAACAAATTCAATTAAAATACTGAACCGGTGTGTGTGAATACTTGACAGTATATGGACAAGATAATACACAAGTATTGATCTTTGGAAACACACGTTCAGTTAAACAATAAAGCGCAAAAAATTGAAAAACATTTAAAAGTCACACTTCTGAATTCATGAAATCTTTTGAGAATCAGAAGTGGTTTGAACATTTAAGAAACTGTTTTTCATGCTTGAAAGTTGTTCTTCTTTCAAACAATCAGAGATCTAGGATAGAAGATATTTACCTTTAAGCTCCCCCTCAAAACATGATATAATGATATATGTCTTTTGAGCTCCCCCTGGATACTAGCATAATATCCTTCTTTGAACGTTGAAAAACGGGTCCTGATCTGTCATGTGATCAGAAGCCATCACCTTTACTCCCCCTTAAATTAAGCATCTGAAATATTACAAGTAAAACAGGATAGAGATCAAACACTCCCTTTTGAATTGTTAGACCATCAATATCAGAAAAATCTAGGAAAGAAAAAGTATAGGATAGAGATTAGATTAATTCTCTTTGGATGAAGACCATCAATATCCATCGGATGCAAGCATACATGATTAAGGTCTTTTTGATCGCTGAGGTCCGAGTCCTAAACTGTTGTGTTTAGAAGTCAAACTCCTTTGAAGTCCGGGTCCTAAGCTGATATGCTTAGAAACCATAATCTTTGACATTTAGGTGCGGGTCTTGAACTGTAGTATTCAAGAGCCATTTTTGTCTTACTCCACCTTGGCTTGACGTGCCTGCAACACATAATCGATTTTCTTCTTTGGTACCCACTGGTATTTAGGTCCACAAATGTTAGTTGCAGTTCGTGTGGGGGAAACAGTGTAAGAACCATACCATAAATAATCACTGGTCTTATGGATATGATCATGTGTACAACAAATAGAACAATAATATTTCTTACCGTTAGGTGTTTTGTTCTTCTTTTCTTTGTGTACAGGTACACATGATTTCTTCTCTTTCAGCTCATCACTCTTGTCATCTTTGACTGATTTCTTCATCCAGACCAGTTTCTCTTTATTGAAACTTTTTCTCCTTGGATAAGTATCTGAACCATCTAAATATTCATCATAGAAAAGGTTAGTGCGATGAATCTGATTAAAGGATTTGACTGACCTTTGTGAAGAGACGAATTTCTGATTTGAACTTGAAACAGAGTTTTCAAGCTCTTTGATCTTTGAAGCAAAAGTGTCTCTTTCTTTCACAAGTTGGTCAATCTTCTTTGAGAATTCAGACTTGGTCTTTTGCTCTTTTAGCGTAGTAGCAGACAGTTCAGATAACTTTGAAGTCAATCTTTTAATTTCAGTCTCAAAGATTGATCTTTCTTCTTCAAATCCTTTTTCTGACTCATTTCTCTGGCCGGATAATTTTTTAAAAAATCCTACATTCTTCTGTTCTATAGCTTTCTTTTCTTGAACAAATTTCTCTCTTTCCAATATCAGTACTTTCTCAAAATCGGAGATTTGTTGAGAAAGCTAATGCATTTAAGATCCACTATCTTCTTTTCTTCAAAGCACTTCCTTGAGAAATCTAAGAACTTAATTGAAAATCCTTTCTTTTCTTTCTCAAAAACAGCTTTTTCTTCAACAAGCTTTTGCTCAAAAGCAGATATATTCTTTCCGAGTTCCGCATTCTCAGATTCCAATCTCTTTATCTTCTCTTCATTTAACCCAGAAGATCTTTTCAGAATATCTTCATTGATAGTCTTTAAAACACTGACTTCTTCTTTTAGTCTTATGCTTTCATCATAATGCTCTTTTGACTTTTGTGAATGAAAGTCAATTGTATAACCCAGATTTATTTTCTCTAAATTCAGCTTTCTAATCTTCTCTTCAAGTTCTGCAAAATATCCCATTTTGAATGAGTTCATTAGCTTGATATGAATGATCGTTCCAAACTATGTATCAGAAAATCAAAAATCAGATCAAATTGAAATCTTAAAAAAAATATTTCGTAAGAATTGAAAATTTGAACAACACATGTTATGGCGCAAAGTTAAAAAAAAATTCCATATATGACTAAAAAAAAATTCCAGACTGAGAGATATTGCGCAAACTAGAGGTTTGCGTTTCAGTAAGAATCCGCAAACTGAAACTTTGCGTTTACTTTGACAAGTGCAAGATGAGACTTCGCGAGTTATGTGAGAAACGCAAACTGAACTTTGTGTTTGATGAGAGACGCGCAAAGTTAGACTTTGTGTGTAAAGAGAGACAGCAAACTTAGACTTTGCGTGTACCGAGTGATACGCAAACTGATGTTTACGTATGAAGCTTAGAACTGCGAATCTTGAAATCCTTGATACTCAAGAGGAGCTTTCCGTTTCAAACTAGACCTGAAAAATACACTAACACGCAAATTAGATCAAAATGAACCTTATACAAAGAATAAGAATGAAACGCAAATCATGATGAATGAAGTGCAAAGTAGCATGAATGAGGAGCAAACTTTCATGAATGAAGCGCAAACCGTGGATCTTGATGGATTCTAACTCAAATCGATCAAAACCTGCACATTTGACCTTAAGAGCTTGTCAGTATTATCGATAAACAGTACGAAACTCAAATATACTAACAAATTCAGATTGAAAACAACAATTTGCACAATTTTAATCAAGAACAGAAACCGAACTCGAGTTCAAGAAAATCTCAAAAATCGAAAATTGGAATTGATTTTGAACGAATTATGATATGAAATCAAAACAAGAATCAATCACCAATATAAATCGCATCCAATGAATCCATTTTCTTGCAACAAAAATGATTTTACACAAAAAATTCGTATGAAACTGTAACAAACTCGATTTCTTAAAAAAAAACTTTCGAAACACTCAAATTTTCAATTCAAAACACAAGATTTCCATTCAAATCATGATCAAATCTTTTCTAAAAAGTTTGGTTCAGCTTTGATACCAATTGAGATCTTGGACACTCAGTTGAGCTTCAACACAAGTTTAAGGCTTTTGAAGACAAGATATCTGCTTTGGAGTCACAAAAAGATGATCTGAAGAAAAGTCTCCAAGTAGATAAAAATAAAGTTGATTCAGATAAATCTTTTACTCAAAAGCTGTCTCATTTTTCAAAGAAAGCTAAACAAGAGAAGAAGAATCTTGAGCATAGATGTCTTAAACTCTCAAAGCAAGTGTCAGAGTTTGATAAGATTTTAATTACAGAAAGAGACACTTTTGCCAAAGAGAGAAAAGTTCTTGAAGACAAAACTGTTGAACTTCCCAAACAGATCTCTGCATTACAAGACTTACTTAAAAAAGAAAGGAAATGTTTTCAAGAAAAGAAAAAGTCTTTTGAGCTTGAAAATTAAAATGTTGAGAAGAGAAATGTTGGGATTTTCAAAGATATTTCTGAACAAAACAAGAACCTAGAAAAAGATTTTGAGCAAGAACTTCAAATTTTTGAATCTGAAATATCTAAGCTCTCATCCAAGATAACTGTTCTATCATCAGATATTCTTAAAAAACAGATGGCTAGAACATTGTGTGTCCCACAATGTGTATAGATCAAGATTATAACAATCAATTTCCAATTCAAACACTTTTATTAATCACAAGATTCAAATCACAATATTTTCTCTCTCTAAATTCACTTCTCTGAGAATACTCTTTCCTCTCTCTGTGTACTTCTCTCACAACAAAGAAACACAAACCTTTTTATACAAAGACTAGAAAAACGCATGGTGCAAAACACGCACACCATTAAAACGCGCACAACACTAAGAAAAACAAAATTTCAATTTTGACTTTGACTTTTATTACAAGAAACTTTGACTTTGATGCTGAGAGTTGACTTTAGCTTTGACCTTCACTCTTCAGTCTTCTATGATCTTGTATCCAACATATTTATGTACTAACAATCTCCCCCTTTGGATTCAAGATCATGTTTGAAAGATTTAGCAAATCAATCTCCCCTCTCATTTGTTTGACTGTATTCTTCCCAAGTCTGTCTCTGAAAGATATTAACAATCTCCTCCAAATATGATAGAAACGAACTTCAACAATCTTCCTAAAACTATCACAAAACACTTTCAGACTTCGGAAAGAAATTATCTCCATTTTCAGCTCTGATTGCTTTAGCAAAGTAACCATCAAAGAAATTTTCTGTAAAATCTCAACATATCTTCAGAAATCTTCAACTTTGCATCCTTCTTTCACAATTATCCTTTGATCTCGAACAATTCTTTAACTTTGAAATTTCTGACACAGACATTTCTTTAATTCATCTCCCCCTTTTTGATGAATAGAGCATCTATAGCATCAAAACTTTCCCAAGAAATGTCACTGAAATTATGTTCTGACCACTGATCTTTCCAACAGAGTCTCTGATTCGTTGCCAATTCGAACAAAGTATTCATCTAGATATTTTCAAATCCAAACAAACTAGAGTGTAACTCCTGAATCAACAAATGAATCAGTTAAAATGCCTGTCAGTAACACTAAGTCACTGTGTGTAACAAATACACATTGGAAAGGAGCTTTTGCTATGTTCACTCCCCCAGGGCTTCCATCTAATCATCGAAACACCACAAAGGAAATTTCTATGAATGTTATAACAAGAAAACAAATTCCTTGTGTGCTCGTGCAAGTGATAGAAAGAATTAAGCACTTGATGATTGCTTATAAAGGCTCAAAATTGTGTAAACCATTGAGACAACAACAGTTAAACACAGACTCAATGTGCATGATTGAAGTGCGAAGGTGGGGCATAATTCCTTCTTTTTCAATATCCAGATTTTCCAAATGAAAATCAGATAGAATATATGTTGCGTTCCCAGAAAATATGAAACATTTTCTTTTTAAGAAGAAAATGAGTGGCTGGTGAGGTTATAATCAAGAGTTGGCATAGGTTATTTGCCTGTTTCAATAATGTTCACGAAGAATTGTGAAGCATTAGTAATGTGGTTGCCCGACTCAGAAAGTAGTTGGTGCAGAGTTTGATATTCTTTTACTCTGATCGCACACCCTCTTTCTTTTTATCATTAAACGCACATCTAACCAAACTCTCATTTACATTTTACCTCATCACACAACCCACACTCATTTCTTTTTGACTCCTCACACTCAATCACTATGGATTAGCTTCTTGGGTAGGAAGCACTGATCATCGTGAATCCATAGAAGTTTCATTTATGTCCTAGCACAAAGAACCCATATTTTCCTATTAAGCATATGTTCTTCAAAATGGTTTAACTAGAACAGTTAAAGCACAAATACAAGTCGCATGTTTGTATGCTCAGAATATAATCATGAAGATATAAGCATTTTAAACATTGAAGATATTTCAAACAAGTAAAGTGAATGAATAGACATGAATGCAAGAGACTTGTTTGAAAATCTAACATTGTATGAAAATGATCAGAATCAAATAATATAGCATGTAAGACTTAGGTCATCAAAAATTGATATTGTCTATACGAACAAAAAAATATAGACATTCTTGAAATAACGTTCAGAAATGAAATAACGCTCAATATTCATTGAAATTCAAGTGGGGTGTCTTACCATCGAAAAATATGTTTCAAAATTTGAGACATGGTAAGAACATATTGAACAAAAAGTCAAACCGGTGTGTGTGAATACTTGAAAGTATATAGAAAAGACACTACACAAGTAATTATCTTTGGATACACATGGTTTGTAAAACATTGAAACTCAAATAAAATGAAAACATTTAAAATCACACTTCCAATTCATGAAATCTGTTTAAGAATCGGGAAGTGGTTTGAACATTTAAGAATATGTTTTCTATGATTGAAAGTCGTTCGTCATTCAACCATATCTGAGATTAAAATAAGAAATTTAACCTTTGCAGTTCAGTCTTTAAATCTCATGAAGTCGAGCTTAAAGTCATAATGATATAATCTTGAATGCTTCTCTCAATCTTCAAAAGTTTCAAAGTCATAGTAAAGCAACTTTATTCACAAATTTATTGAAAAGTAAATGACATAAAGCAGTAAAACATTGAATGTACAAGTTCTAATCTGAAATAATCAGAAATCATTTCCTTACTCCTTTTGTTGTACTCATAGACTCCCCCTAAATTCATGAATCACAAAAATTTGACAGTTAAGAAATGCAAAAATTCTATAAACTCCCCCTCAAAATAATATTGATCATCTTAAAGTCTTGTCTCACTCCCCCTAAGATCATGAACAAAAATGTTAAAGTGCAAATATCCTTTCAGAATTAATGATAAAGAAATGATGAAAAATTACAAATAAAGAAACTTTAATAGGTAATTACTGATTAGGTCTTAAGATTTAGCATACCAAGCTAAGATAAAAGAAAATTGAATCTCTTCTCATCTAAAGGTTTGGTAAACAAATTTGGAAGCTAATAATCAGTTTTTACAAAATAAAGTTCTATTGTACCTTTTTCTACATTATCTTTGATAAAATGATATCTGACATCAATGTGCTTCGTTTTAGTATGTTGCACAGGATTAGCTGATATTGCGATAGTGCTCTTCGAGTCACAATAAATCGGTATTTTGTCAAACTTGAATCCATAGTCTCGAAGTTGTGTCCGCATCCACAAGACCTGAGAGCAACAACTGGTAGCAGCTACATACTTTGCTTCAACAGTCGATGTGGAAACACAAAGTTGTTTCTTTGACGTCCAGCTAACGAGCTTGTCTCCAAGATATTGAATATGACCTGGCGTGCTCTTCCGGTCTAACATACACCCAGCATGACTTGCGTCTGAATAAGAGGTCAGTTCAAACACTGTATCCTTACGATACCACAGACCAAGATCTGCAGTCCCCTTCGGATATCTAAATATTCGTTTAACAACAGCCAAATGGGATTCTTTAGGATCAGCCTGATATCTTGCATACAAGCATGTTGAAAACATTATATCTGGCCTACTTGAAGTAAGATAAATTAAAGAACCTATCATTCCTCTATAAGTCCTAACATCAACAGCTTTTCCCGAAGGATCAGTGCCAATCTTAGTACCTGGTGTCATTGGGGTTCCAATAGGTTTGTAATTTTCCATTTTGAATTTCCGAAGAATATCAAAAATATAATTAGATTGATTAATGAAAATCCCCGTTGAAAATTGTTTTACTTGTAATCCGAGAAAGAAATTCATCTCTCCCATCATACTCATTTGAAATCTTGACACCATGAGGTTTGAAAAATTCTTACAGTATTTGGGATTAGTTGAGCCAAATATAATATCATCCACATATATCTGAATAAGAATGATATCAGCTTTTTCCTTTTTGTTAAACAAAGTGGTATCGACTTTACCTTTTGAAAAACCTGACCTGACCAACTATTGAGATAAAACATCATTCCAGGCGCGAGGTGCTTGTTTCAGACCATAAAGATGTTTATCCAAGATGTATACATGATTTAGCTTATCTGGATTTACCAACCTTTCTGGCTAAGAGACGTAAACTTCCTCCTTAAGAATGCCATTCAGAAATGCAGTCTTCACGTCCATTTGATAGACAGTGAAGTTCTTGTGGGCTGCGTAAGCTAGAAACATGCGAAGTGCCTCTATACGCGCCACTGGAGCACAAGTCTCGTCATAGTCGATGCCTTCCTTTTGCCTATATCCCTTGGCAACAAGTCGTGCTTTGTTCCTTATGACAATACCATCTTCGTCCTTTTTATTCTTGAATACCCATTTAGTGCCGATAATGGTCTTTCCTTCTAGTTTTGGCACTAGTCTCCAGACCTTTTGGGCTTCGAATTGGTTTAACTCTTTTTGCATAGCAGACACCCAATCCGAGTCAGCTAGAGCTTATGATACTCGAGTAGGCTCTATCTTGCTTAGGAATGAGTCATGCAGACATTGATTTAAAGTAGTTGACCTAGTTTGCACCTGCTTGTTTAGGTCTCCAATGATTTGATGAAGAGGGTGCTCTTTGGTCCAGCGATGTTCTTGAGTGAGTGGATTAGATAAAGATTAATCATGGTTGTCATCTAAGCATCCACTATCAGCTTCTTCAGTTTGTACATGATGAGGAAGTAATTCAGTCGAAGTAATTGGTGCAGAAGTTTCAGTAGGTACAGTGTGTTCAATCTGTTGATCTATCCTTACAGTACACCCTACTGAATCAACAACTTCTGGTTATTCGTTAGTAGTTACACCTTCAACTATCGGAGTAGGCATATGAACTGGAATTTCTTGTTGAATCGGGGAATTTGATTCAGTGGAAACATCTGATGTTATTGAATGATTAGTCGTTAAATCTTCCATCCTGTCAACCACAACAGGTTTAGTCACATTAGATCCAAGAAATTCATCATAAAACAATTCAAATAAAAGATCTAAATCAGATAAATGAGTAGTAGACGATGATGCAACATCTGATTTATTCACTATAGGTACAGGTTCTGGACTGATTTTTCTATAAGCTATCACTCCGGTTATCATGGGTTCTGAACTGATTTGTTTAGAAGCCATATCATCATCGAACGTGACGTTTACGCTCTCGATAACAGTGTTTGACTTCTTTAAGTATACTCGGTATGCAGCAGATGTAGAAGAATATCCAATGAAGATGCTCTCGTCTGCCTTAGCACTAAACTTGTTCAGACTCTCTCTGTAATTTAGCACAAAACACTTACAACCAAAAATATGAAAATATTTAATGGTTGGAGTTCGGTTGTTGATCAAAGCATAAAGAGTCTTTTGAAATCAGCGGTGTATCATGGAACGGTTTTGAGTGTAGCACGCAGTCGAAATAGCTTCTGCCCATAGAAACAAAGGTAGGTCTGATTGGCTGAGCATAGTACGAGCGGCCTCTACTAGCGTCCGATTTCGCCTTTTGACTACTCCATTCTGTTCTAGCGTACGAGCAACAGAGTATTGATGTGATATCCAGACTGATTCGAGATACTCTTCAACAGTTCTGTTTTTGAACTCTGTGCCATTATCAGTTCTGAGAAGGTTAACTGGTTTCTGCAGATTCACCTCTGGCGTCTCATCTTTTGATCGTAGAAATTTGACCCATGTATATCGCGAATAGTCGTCCACGATAACTAGAACATATTGTTTTCCGCCTAAGCTTTGCGTTCTCATAGGACCATAGAGATCCATATGCAGCAATTCGAGTGGAGAACTGGTACTAGGTTCAGGCTTCGGTTTATGTGGAGCTCTCTTCATCTTTCCTTTTTCACACGTTGCACACAAGTGTTCTTTCACGTACTTGAGCTCAGGAAGTCCATTCACTAACTTTCCACTGACCATTTTTTTTATGTAGCGAAAATTCAGATGAGAGAGCCGTCGATGCCATAGCCAGCTTTGTTGCATCGAGGCTTTTGAAATTAGGCACAGCTAATTGTCAGTCTGGACCTTTGACAAATTGATTGTGTAGAGGTTGGATTTTCGAGTGCCAAATAAGAGTTCTTTGCCATCTTCAGTACGCACCGAGCAACTCTTAGCTTTGAAATTTACCTCTAATCCTTTGTTGCAGAACTGGCTAATACTGAAGAGGTTGTGCCCTAAACCTTCTACATAGCTTACCTTCGTTATCGTTACGTTGTCTTGAATAACATCACAAAATCCTAAGGTCGGTGAGAACTGGTTGTTTCCAAACCTTACATTCCCGCAAAATTTTTCTGTATAATTAGTCAATAAATCCTTTTGCCCGGTCATATGCAAGTACCACATATGACGGGTCTGGAAGAGAAATCAGGGAACAATAATTTTAGGTACCCATTTAAAAACGGGTCCTAACGGATTTGCGCAAGATTTTGGTATCCATTTGAATATGAATCCTCTTTTGTTTTGAAAACTCTTAAAAACATTTGATTTAAAAGAATACACATGATATGATCCAAACCAATCATTAGAATAATGATGATAAGCAAAATCATTCCACCGATAAGTATAAGATTTAGTAGTAGAAGGAGATAATTGGAACAATTGCTTTATGGAATATCTCTTGTAAAAAGGTACAATGTTTTTATTAGTAGAAGCAACAGAACCAACTACATCAGACACACTACTATTTGATCTATTACAAGTACTATCAGGAATTAATTCTGCCTTGTCGTCATTCTTCCTTTTAGGTCGCCATTCAGTTCGCTCTTCCGACCTTTTCTTTCTTAAATATGGAAAAAAAAATTTAGATTTATTAGGAAAATCATATTTCTTGTGTTTACCAGTGTTGTTCCGTTTCTGTGAGCGATGTTTCTTATGTTTCTTACCCTTAGCATAGTAATCAGCATTCACTAAAACTGATTCACCAACCATAGTTGATGATTCACCTTTTTCATGAACACTAGGTAAAGCTTCTCCATTAATAACAAAAATAGAATGATCTGGAAGTGGAGCATTAATGTCAAACATATCAATTTCCTCTACACACCCATCATTAGAATTAAGAAAATCATTTGCAAAAGCAAATAAATCATCAAAATTATCAGTTGAAGTTTGAGGGGCGTTAGAAAAATTAGAACACTTTGTAGATTTATTATGAAAAACAATGTTCTTTAACACAGTTGAAAATACACTTTGTTCTATATCTACCAATATTCTTTACTTTCAGATAAAACATTTTCAAGCTCAATTATTTTGCTTTCTAGAATGAGTGGAGGAACATAAACTTTTGCAGTTACAGGTTTTGCCTCCATCTCTGAAACATAATAGCTAGCAAAATAATCATTTGAAAGAACTTTTGGTGTTTTAGAAAGATAACTATCATTCAGCTTTTCATAGCTAAATGGTAGTTGCATTTTCTTAACATTCTTTCTACTTTGAGTTTCTTTGGCCTCAACTTCATTTGGTAATTTGGTAACAAATTTGGGTTTTAAATGAGGATATCAGCAGCACAAGAAAATCAAAGTTATACAATGCTGGTTGTTTTCTGATGGCTTTCTTTAAGTAATGGGGGTTATCGTAACCGAGTCCCCATTTCTCTTTAATATCAGCCTCTTCAATAGGTGTATTTAGAAAAATAGTTCGATCTGTTTGGCCTATAGCATGAAGTTTGGCTTCCAAACCATTTACCTTCTTATTCAAGCTCTTGTTTTCAGCCTGCAATTTAAGAGCTTTTAGAACAGATTCTTTATTTTCCAAATCAGACTTAGAAATCTTATTTTCAAAAACAATCTTTTTTATTTTTAAAATCAGAAGCAGATTTGCGTAGAGAATCAATTAAATCTTTGTTCCCAATAACTGATTTATTAAGCTCAAAGATCTTTTGATTTCTCCTAGCAACTCTGTTTTTTTCCTTTTTCAGTTTAGATTGAAGGTCTTGAAGTTCGACCATCATGGCTTCCATTTTGGTCATAAAATCATTTTCAGTTAAGTTCATTACCTCAACAGATGTCTCATCTTCAGAATCATCATGCTTATCTTCTTTACCCATTAAGCATAAATGAGCAATCTCTTTTTGGTCTTCCTCGACGTCCGAATGATCTAACCAATATTCATCTTCAGCCATTAATGCCTTGCCAAGTTCCTGTTCTTGGCCAAGAGCTTTTTGTTCTTGTAATATTCCGAATTCGGAACCTTTGGCTTCCGACAATCTTTTGCATAATGTCCGACCTTGCCGCAGTTATAGCATTTGATCAGATCATCAGCTTTCTTTTCAGTACTGGTGTAGTCATTCACATACTTCTTCTTTTCTTCTGGCTTCTTCTCGACAAATCTAGTTTCTTCAAATCTTTTACCCTCAACTTTTTCTCTGTGCTCATGATTCTTTGATCCCGTAGAAGAATACCTCTGTGAGTTTGACCCTGGTTTGTTGTAGAACTTTTTCTGGAAAGCTCGGGTCAATAAAAGCATTGCTTGCTTAAGGTTCTCTCCTGTTACAGCATAAATATGTTGGTTACAAGATCAAGAAGACTGAAGGTTAAAGTTCAAGAAAGTCAAAGTTGAAGAAAGTCAACTCTTATCAAAGTCAAAGTCTTTTGTTATAAAAGTCAAATGTATTTGTATTTTGTTTTAGTTTTCCTTGTATTTTACTTGTAGGGTATAAATAGTTGTAGTAGTTGTAGAAAGTAGATGTAACGAACTGAGTATTTTTTTAGAGAGAGAAAATACGTTTGAGAGAAATCTGTAGAGATAGAGAGAGAGAGAGTTCTAGAGAGAGAAAGGTTGTTATCTTGAATTTGAAACTGAAATCAAACAGGTAATTGATTCTTGTTTGTGTTTTGTTTGTTTAATCATGTTTAAGAACTAGAATCTGGGAATATCAACTGTTATCAAAGTCGATCCAATAGTGAAATCAGATCAAGAAATAGGTGAATCAACACTGTGTTCTTGAGTCGAGAATCAAATTCTGAGTATTAGTGAGAATTTCGAGTTGTAATCGATCAGGTTTTGTGTGATTAGTGATTTCTATCGAGTTTGTATGGTTTAATTTCAGAATTGCACTGTAATTGTTTGATATTTTTGGATTTTGTTGTAATTTTGTTCACGAGTTTTTTAGAGCACTGTTACATAGATCAATCTTGTATTTTTTTTGTTTTGGTTTGTAATCTATGCATTGTAATTGGTTCGAAACATGATTTAGAAGAAATCTGCAAAGTTTCAGATCATTTGGTGGAGATTTGAATCGAATTTGAAGTGAAAATCAAGTTTTTGTTCGAAAAACTTCAAGAACGCGCAAGTTCATCGGACAAACACGCAAGACTCATCTGTAAGAACGCACAAGTCGAAGGGTTGATTTTGGTCAAAACGCGCAAGGCGTTGTTAGAGAGTTCTAGAAACTCACTAGTTGAAGTCTGCGAGTTTGGAGAATTGAAATTTTTTAAGGACCAGAACACGCACGTAGTGGTTAGCGAGTTTTACAAACGCGCTAATCGAAGGGTGCGAGTTTGAGCAGGAACAGTGATTTGCGAGTTTGGTCATATGCGAGTTTGAAATTCTTAGAAAAATTTTAAGTGTTGGATCGCGCACGCCTCAAGTAAACAGTGATTAGCGAGTTTTATCAAAACGCGCTAGTAACGACTAGCGAGTTTCTCAAACACGCACGCCTCTATCTGCCAGTTCATCAGTGAATAGTTATCTGCGGGTTCAGGCATTAGCGAATTTCTTCGAGAACAATCTGTTGCGAGTTTCAGCGACTTGCGAGTATCAGCAACTAGCGATTTTTTCAAAACACGCAAGTCTTTGCGTGCGATTTACACAAATGCGCAAGCCTTAGTGTGCTGATTTTACAGTATAGTGACTTGCGAGTTTTGTCACTTAGTCAAATTTTTCGAAATTTCTGATATTTTTTTTTCTTGTGATTTCATACTTGGACTAACGATCAGTTCTAGTTTCTTATTGCATATATTTCTCAAACAGGTATAGAAAAGATGACTTCTAAAGATGCTACTTCCATTGGCACTGATGTAAAGCCTCCAGTTTTGTTCAAAGGAGAATACGAGCAGTGGAAGGATAGATTTCTGGATTTTGTGGATAGACATGCAAACGGAGAAAATATACTGTTGTCAATTACAGAAGGTCCTATGGTACCAATCACAATTCAAATACCTGATGATGATTCATCTTATAGTGAAGATGGTACTGAGGAAAGAGATCAAAAAATGAAAACAGTTCCATTTGAATATGCTCAGTATTCTGAAGAGCAAAAGAGCCGTTTCAAAGCAGACAAGCAAGCAAGATCCCTTCTTCTTCAAAATATTTCCAATGACATCTACGTCAAGATTGATAACTACAAGGCCAATGCAAAGAAGATGTGGGATCAACTGCAAAAGATGATGATGGGATCCAAAGTAGGGAATCAGATGAAAGTGGCTAACTGCATTAACAGTTATGAGGAATTCAAAGCCAAAGAGAATGAGAGCTTAGAAGATACCTATGAATGGTTTGTCTTGCTGTTAAATGAATTGTCAAAGAACAAAGTCAAAAAGAAACAGCTTGAGAACAATGTCAAATTTCTGAGTATCCTACAGCCAGAATGGAAGAAGTATACGCGTAGGATGAAACAGATGAAGGATCTGAATGACATACCATTACATGAGGTTTATGAGACTCTGATGCAAAATGAAGAAGAAGTGGAAGAGAATAGAGCTGAGAAAAAGAAGGCAGAAAGAGTTCTTGATCCTATTTCTTTGGTAGCTGGAGAGAAGAAGAAAGAAAAGAAAGAGAAGAAGAAAAAGAAGAAAGTGCTTACAAGTTTTGAGTCGGAATCTGAATCAGATGGTGATGATGGAGAAAGTCTGAAACAAGCAATGATGTTACTGACCCGTGCATTCCAAAAGAAATTTTACAAGAAGTCGGGATCAAATTCTCAAATATATTCTTCATCAAGCTCCAAGAATCATTAGCACCGAGAAAGAGTTGAACGAAAGAGAAATGAAGAAAACCGGTATATGGAAAGGAAGCCGAAAGAAAAGAAGAAGTTTGTGAATGATTACAATGTTAATAAAAAGCCAGCAAATGATCCAATTAAATGCTACAACTGTGGCAAGATTGGACATTTTGCTAAAGACTTTCGGAAGCCAAAGGTTCGAAACTCACAGTATTATCAGAACAAACTGATATTGGCCAAACAGCAAGAAGCGGGCATAGCATTAATGGCTGAGGACGAATTTTGGTTGGATCATTCAGATGGTGAAGAGGAAGAGAAGGAAGAAACTGCTCATCTCTGTCTAATGGGAAAAGAGGTCAAGTATGATGAGTCAGATGACGAGACAACTGATGAGGTATTAAACTTAACTGAAAAAGATTTTTATAACCAAAATGGAAGCTATGATGGTTGAGCTTAATGATCTTCAAGTAAAACTGAAGAAAGAAAAAGACAGATTTGCTAAAAGAAACAACAAGATCTTTGAGCTTAATAAGTCTGTTATTAGGAACAAAGATCTAATTGATTCTTTACGCAAGTCTGCTTCTGATTCTAAACTTCAAATAGATTGTTTTGAAAAGAAGATTTCTGATTTTGAAGTTAAAATTTCTAAACATGAGTTTGAGAAGAAAGAATCTGCATTAACTGTTCATAAACTGCAGGTTGAGAAGAAGCTTTTGAATAAGAAGGTAAATGGTCTGGAAGCCAAACTTTATGCAAGAGGCCAAACAGATCAAACTATCTTTCTTAATGCACCTAATGAAGAGGCTGATGTTAAAGAAAAATGGGGATTTGGTTTTGAAAACCCCCATTACTTAAAGAAAGCCATCAAAAAACAACCAACACTTTATAATTTTGATTTTCTTGCTTGTGCTGGTAAACATATTCATTTAAAACCCAAATTTGTTACCAAATTACTAGAAGAAGTTGAGGCCAAAGAAACTGAAAATAGAAAGAATGTAAAGAAAATGCAACTACCATTTAACTATGCAAAGTTAAACGATAGTTATATTTCAGACACACCAAAAGTTCTTTCAAACGACTATTTTGCTAGTTATTCTGTTTCTGAGATGGAGGCAAAACCTTCTATTGCAAAAGTTTATGTTCCTCCATTCGTTCTGGAAAGCAAAATAGTTGAGCTGGAAAATGTTTTATCTGATGAAAAAGTTTTGGTTGATATTTAACAAATTGTGTTTTCTATAGTTTTAAAGAACACTGTTTTTCAATCTAAGTCTACAAAGTGTTCTACAGTTTCAAAGGCCCTCAAACTTCATCTGATAATTTTGATGACTTATTTGAGTCTGCAAATGATTTTCCTAATTCTGATGATGGGTGCATAGAAGAAATTGGTTTGTTTGACTTCAATGCTCCTCTTCCTGAGCATTCTACTTGTCTTATAAATGAAAAAGTTTTACCAAGTGTGTTTACAACTAATGAATCATCAACTAAGGTTGGTGAACCAGTTTCTGTGACAGCTGAATATTATTCTAAAGGTAAGAAACATAAGAAACAACAATCACAGAAACGGATCAACACTGGTAAACCAAAGAAAAATCAATTTCAGAAATCTGATTTTCTTAATAATTCTAAATCTTATGTTTCATATTTAAGGAAGAAAAGGTCGAAAGCGAGAACTGAATGGCGACCAAAAAGGAAGGATGCGGAGATAGCTGAATCAGTTTCTGATAGCTCTTGAAATAGATCAGATAGTAGTGATAATGATGTAGTTGATCAACTTGCTTCATCTAAACAAAACCTTGTAACTTCTTACAAGCGGTATTCAATAAAGCAATTGATTCAATTATCTCATATTACTACTAAATCTTATCATTATCGGAGAAATGATTTTGCTTATTCTCATAATTCTTCTGATTGGTTTGGATCTTATCATGTGTATTCTTCAAGATCAAATTTTTTTAAAGGTTTTCAAAAGAACAGAGAGTCCATTTTTAAATGGATACCAAAATCTTGTGCTAATCTGTTAGGACCCATTTTTAAATGGGTACCTAAATCTATTGTTTTCTGATTTCTCTTGCAGACCCGGTATATGTGGTACTTGGACAGTGGATGTTCCAAGCATATGACTGGGCAAAAAGCTTTATTGTCTAATTATACAGAGAAATTTAGTGGAAATGTCAGATTTGGAAACGATCAACTTTCACCAATCTTAGGATACGGTGACATTATTGAAGACAACATAACGATTAGTAAGGTGAGTTATGACGAAGGTTTAGGGCACAATTTGTTTAGCATCTGTCAATTCTGCGATAAAGGGTTAGAGGTCAACTTCAAAGCTAAGAGATGTTCGGTTCGTACGGAAGACGGCAATGAACTCTTAGTCGGAAATCGAAAGACAAACCTCTATACCATCAACCTGTCCAAAGTTCAGATTGACAATCAAGTTTGCTTATTGTCAAAAGCTTCGATGCAACAAAGTTGGCTTTGGCACCGACGTCTATCACACCTGAACTTTTGTTATATCAACAAGTTGGTCAAAGATAAGTTGGTAAAAGGACTTTCTGAACTGAGATATGAAAAAGAACACTTATGCGCAGCTTGTGAAAAGGGTAAGATGAAGAGAGCCGCTCATAAACCGAAGCCTGAACCAAGCACTAGTTCTCTGTTACAATTGTTACATATGGATTTGTGTGGTCCAATGAGAACTCAGAGTTTGGGTGGAAAGAAATATGTGTTGGTCATTGTGGACGATTACTCAAGATATACACAGGTCAAATTTCTTCGATCAAAAGATGAGACACCCGATGTTCTCATTACTTTCTTAAATACGACCCAAGTGAATATGCAAAGACACGTCAAGTTTCTTCGAACGGACAACGGCACAGAGTTCAAAAACAAGATTGTTGAAGAAGATCTTGAATCGGTCGGGATATCACATCAGTACTCTGCTGCTCGTACGCCTGAACAAAATGGAGTAGTCGAAAGGAGAAATCGGACGCTAGTCGAGGCCGCTCGTACTATGCTTAGCCAATCCGATATACCTCTATTTTTGTGGGCAGAAGCTGTGTCGACTGCATGTCATACTCAAAATCGGTCCATAATACCCCGCCGTTTTCAAAAGACTCCATATGAGCTGATTAACAACAGAACACCGACAATCAAATATTTTCATATATTTAGGTGTAAGTGTTTTGTGCTTAACGACAGAGAGAATCTGAACAAATATTTTCATTGGTTATTCTTCAACATTTGCAGCATATCGTGTTTATCTGAAGAAGTCAAAGACAGTCATCGAGAGCGTTAATGTCACATTCGATGAAGATATGGCTTCTGAACAACTCAGTTCAGAACCCGTTATCACTGGAGTATTAGCTTATGGGCAGATCAGTCCAGAACCTGTTTCTACAAAGGAAAATTCGAATAACGCTTCTACTTCAATTTCACATTTATCTGATTTGGATTTGTTATTTGAATTCTTTTATGATGAGTTTCTAGGGTCTAATGTACCTAAATCTACTGTGACTGATAGATCTGAAGACATAAGCTGCAATCATCCAGTCACTTCAGAAGTTTTAACTGAACTTTTATCCCCCGTTCAGTCAGAAACTCACATTCCAACATCTACTCCTACAGTTGAAGATGTACAAGTAACTGCTGGCTCAGAAGTAAATGTTTTAGTTGGGTGTAATACATTGTCTACTCAACATCCAGAGTCTACTGTTTTAACTGATGCTTCTACACCTGAAACTTCAATTGCAAACCCCCCTCCAATTATTCGAACTGAAGAGCCTGATAGTGGATTTTTAAATGATGATCATGTTCAAACTTCATCTACTCCACTCCCTCATGAGCATCGCTGGACCAAAGAGCATACTTTACATCAAGTAATTGGAGATCTTAACAAGCCTGTACAAACTAGGTCAGCGACTCTTAATCAATGTATGCATGACTCATTCCTCAGCAAGATAGAGCCCACGCGAGTATCAGAGGCTTTAGCTGATTCGGATTAGGTATCTGCTATGCAAGAAGAATTAAATCAGTTTGAAGCCCTGAAGGTCTGGAGATTAGTTCCAAAATCGGAAGGAAAATCCGTAATTGGAACTAAATGGGTATTCAAGAATAAAAAGGATGAAGATGGTATTGTCCTAAGGAACAAAGCTAGACTTGTTGCCAGAGGTTATCGGAAAGAGGAAGGCATAGACTACGATGAGACGTATGCTCTAGTAGCGCGTATAGAGAAAATCCGTATGTTTCTAGCCTACGCAGCTCACAAGAATTTCACTGTCTATTAGATGGACATAAAAACAACCTTTCTGAATGGCATTCTTAAGGAGGAAGTCTATGTGTCTCAACCAGAAGGGTTCGTGAATCAAGATACGCCAGATCATGTATACATCTTGGACAAAGCCCTGTATGGTTTGAAACAAGCTCCTCGAGCATGGTATGATGTTCTATCTAAATTCTTGGTCAAGTCAGGTTTTTCCAAAGGTAAAGTTAATACCACTTTGTTCATCAAAAAGGAAAAAGCCGCTATCATCCATATTCAAATATATATTGATGATATAATATTTGGCTCTACTAATCCTAAATATTGCAAAAACTTTTCTAACCTCATGGTTTCACGTTTTCAAATGAGTATGATGGGAGAGATGAATTTCTTTCTCGGATTATAAGTTAAAACAGTTTTCAACGGGGATTTTCATTAACCAATCTAAGTACATTTTGGATATTCTTCGGAAGTACAAAATGGAAAATTGCAAACCTATTGGAACCCCGATGGCACCAGGTACTAAAATTAGCACTGGTCCTTCGGGTAAAAGTGTTGATGTTAGAACTTATAGAGGTATGATAGGATCATTAATGTATCTTACTTCAAGTAGGCCAGATATTATGTTTTCAACATGCTTATGTTCTAGATATCAGGATGCTCCTAAAGAATCCCATTTGCCTGCTGTCAAAAGAATTTTTAGGTATCTTAAGGGGACTGCAGATCTTGGTCTGTGGTATCCTAAGGATACTGGTTTTCAACTGACTGCCTATTCAAGTGCAAATCAAGCAGGTTGCATGTTGGACAGAAAGAGTACTTCAGGTCAAATTCAATTCCTTGGAGACAAGCTCGTTAGCTAGGCATCAAAGAAACAATTATGCGTTTCCACATCGACTGCTGAAGCAGAGTACGTAGCTGCTGCCAGTTGCTGCTCTCAAGTCCTGTGGATGCAAACACAGCTACGAGACTATGGATTCAAGTTTGACAAAATACCTATATATTGTGACTCAAAGAGTGCAATCGCGATATCTGCTAATCCTGTCCAGCATACGAAAACCAAACACATTGACGTCAGGTATCATTTTATCAAAGATAATGTAGAAAAAGGAACAATTGAACTTTATTTTCTAAAAACAGATTATCAGCTTGTAGATTTATTTACCAAACCCTTCGATGAAAAGAGATTTAATTTTCTTATATCTAAGCTTGGTATGCTAAATCTTAAGACATAATCGGTTATTACCTAATAAAGTTACGTATTGTTATTTTTCCTCATTTTCTTTATTCTTATTTCTGAAGGATATCTGCACTTTAACATGATTGTTCATGATCTCAGGGGGAGTAAGAAAAGTTTAAAGTTGATCATTATTCTTTTGAGGGGGAGCGTAACTAATTTCTATATTTTGCTTAACTGACAAATTTTTGTGATGCATGATTTTAGGGGGAGCATATAATATCAAAAGGAGTAAGACTATGATTTCTGATTATTTTAGATCAGAACTCGTACTTTAATAGTTTTACTGCTTTATGTCATTTTATTTTCGAATAACTTTGTGAATAAAGTTGCTTTGACTAGACTTTGTGACTTATGCAGATTGAGAGAAGATGACACGATCATATCTTTATGGCTTCAGCTGACTTCATGAGATCTAAGATTGCAGGGAAATGTTAATTTCTTATCTTAATCTCATATATGGTTTAAAGAAGGACAACTTTCAATCATAGAAAACATGTTCTTAAAATGTTCAAACCACTTCCCGATTCTTAAACAGATTTCATGAATTGGAAGTGTGATTTTAAATGTTTTCATTTTTCATTTTGAGCTTCAATGATTAATAAACCGTGTGTTTCCAAAGATAAATACTTGTGTATTGTCTTTTCTACATACTTTCAAGTATTCACACACATCGGTTTAATTTTTGATCAAATTGTTCTTACCATGTCTCATATTGAAACATATTTTCGATGGTAAGACACTCCACTTGTACTTCAAATATTTTTTAGCGTCATTTCATTTCGAATCGTTTCATTCAAGAATATCTATATTTTTGTTTCATATCGACTATACCGTTATTCTTGACCATAAGCCTTAATTGATATATCAATTCATTTCTGATCATTTTCATACAATGTCAGATTTTCAAACAAGTCTTTTGCATTCATATTCATTCATTTCATATACTTGTTTGAAAATGCTTCAATGTCTAAAAATGCTAAAATCTTCATGATTATATTTTATGAGCATACATTCATCTGACATTTGTATATGAGTTTTAACTGTTATAGTTAAATCATTATGAGCAACACGTTCTTTTAGGATCATACATGGGTTCTTTGTGCTAGGAATTAACTGAACTTCTATGAAATCACGTTAACCAGTTATTTCTACCGAAGAAGTTAATCCTTTAGTGATTGAGTGTGAGGAGTCTAAAAGAAATGAGTGTGGGATGTGTGATGAGGTAAAATGGAAATGAGAGTTTGGTTAGATGTGAGCTTATAATGATTAAAAAAAAAAGAAGGTGTGAGAACAGAGTAAAAGAATATTAAACTCTGCACCATCTACTTTCTGAGCCGGGCTGCCACATTACTAATGTTTCACAATTCTTTCGTGAACATTATTGAAACAGACAAATAGCCCATGCCAACTCTTGTCTAAACCCCACCAGCTACTCATTTTCTTCTCAAAAAGAAAATGTTTCATATTTTTCGGGGGACGCAGCACATTATCTATTTGGTTTTCATTTGGAAAATTTGGATATTGAAAAAGAAGGAAGTCTGCCCCACCTTTGCACTTCAATCATGCACATTGAGTCTGTGTTTATCTACTATTGTCTCAGTGGTTTACACAATGTTGAGCATTTTATAAAAGCAATCATCAAATGCTTAATTCTTTCTACAGTTGCACAAACACACGAAGAATTTGTTTCTTTGTCATAACATTCATAGAAATTGCCTTTGTGGTGTTTCGATGATTGGATGGAAGCCCTGGGGGAGTGAACATCAAAAAGCTCTTTTGTATTGTGTATTCGTTACACACAGTGACTTCGTGTTACTGACAAGCATTTTAACTGATTCATTTGTTGATTCAGGAGTTACATGTTCTTATTTTGTCTGGATTTGCAAAGATCTAGATGAATACTTGGTTACAGATCCATGAATCAGAGGCTCAGTTTGACAGATCAGAATGGTTAAAGACATTTCTTGGAAGAAAAGTTTTGATGATACAGATGCTCAAATCATCAAAAAGGGGGAGATGATATCAAGAAATGATAAACTTTTGAGAGATGATTTTTATAGAAATATCCAAGTCAGAAGATTCAAAGTAAATATTTGAAGAAGATCAAAGAATTTCTGAAGATTTGAGGAAATTTTCTTTGAAGATTATTTGCTAAAGCAATTCGAGTTGATTCTGAAGATATTTTTTTTTCCAATGTCTGAAAGTTTTATTGTGAAAGTTTTGGGGAGATTATTAATTGATTGAAGATAGTTTTGGAAAGAATGCCATTAAAGAAAAGGGGAGATTATACTAACAGAGCTTAAAAGTGAAGACTGAATTGCTAGATCTTTCAATAGTGATCTTGAATCCAAAGGGGAGATTGTTAGAGCATAAATATGTTGGATACAAGATCAAGAAGACTGAAGGTTAAAGTTCTAGAAAGTCAAAGCTGAAGAAAGTCAACTCTTATCAAAGTCAAAGTCTTTTGTTATAAAAGTCAAATGTATTTGTATTTTGTTTTAGTTTTCCTTGTATTTTACTTGTAGGGTATAAATAGTTGTAGTAGTTGTAGAAAGTAGATGTAACAAACTGAGTATTTTTTTAGAGAGAGAAAATACGTTTGAGAGAAATCTGTAGAGATAGAGAGAGAGAGTTCTAGAGAGAGAAAGGTTGTTATCTTGAATTTGGAAGTGAAATCAAACAGGTAATTGATTCTTGTTTGTGTTTTGTTTGTTTAATCATGTTTAAGAACTAGAATCTGGGAATATCATCCCCGTCATCACCATTAGATTCAGAATCAGACTCAAAGCTAGTAATGACTATCTTCTTATTTTTCTTCTTCTCTTTCTTTTCTTTCTCCTTCTCTCTAGCTACAAGTGATATGGGATCTGGCACTTTCTCAGATTTCTTCTTTTCAGTTCTTTTCTCTTCAACTTCTTCCTCATTCTGTTGTAAAGTCTCATAGACTTCATGAAGAGGAATATCACTCAAATCTTTCATCTATTTCATCCTGCGAGTATGTTTCTTCCATTCAGGTTGCAGGATGCTGAGGAACTTTACGTTGTTCTCAATCTGCTTCTTGTTAACTGTAAATGATAAAATCTCAATCTTATCAAGCAATTTAACAAGAATATGACATTTAAGAACAAGAATTAGAGAGAGAAACTAGAGAGAGAAAGTAGATCTCGTATAACCACAAGTCTCAAAGATAAAATGTGTGCCAAGCTCTCTAGAATCGATGTTGCGAAATTACAAGATTACCAAACACAAACCTATATATATTACCAACTAATACAAGACTTAATGACAAAGGAAACTAAAACAAGCTTTGACTATTCTAATATAAAGACAATGTTGACTTTTTCATCTTTGCCTTTTCTATTAAATCTTGGATACAATATTTAGACTTAACATTAACCGTGTTCTTTGACAAGTCATTCAGAAGTAGACCAATTCGTTCATAAGTGTCCTCCAGACTTTCTTTCTCTTTTGCTTTGAATTCTTCGTAGCTGTTTATACAATTTGCTACCTTCATCTGGTTGCCAACCTTTGAACCCATCATCATTTTCTGCAATTGATCCCACATGAACATGGTATTATCTTTGTAACTGTCAATATTGATAAAAATCTCATTGGGTATACTCTGAAGCAGAAGATATTTGGCTTGTCTATCAGCTTTTGACCTATTTTTCTGAGCATCAGTGAGCTGAACAAGTTCTTTTTGAATTGTCCTTGTCTGAACTTCATCATCATCTGATCCAATATTTGGATCAGGTATTTCAGTAGTAGGAATCTTGAAAGGACCTTCTGTAATAGACAAATGAATGTTGTCTCCATTTGCGTGTCTGTCAACAAAATCAAGGAAACGATCCTTCCACTGCTAGTATTCCCTTCTGAACAGAACAAGAGGCTTGACATCAGACCCAATAGCCAGTGCTTCTCTGGAAGTCATCTTTGATCTATACAGCTTTTTATGATCGTCAAAATTCAGATAACAAACTGGATCTACACAAATCAATCTTAGTTAAATTTCAGAAAAATTCAGAAAAAAATGACTAAGTATGAAACTCGCATACCAAATAGACCAAAACAAAACGTACAAATGCCTTCGTGCGAGTTTGAGAAACGCGCACAAGGAAGGTTGCGTGAAGTCACTTCTCGCACACAATGTTGTGCGAGTTTGTGCTTCGCGCACAACACTACTTGCGAGAACCAAGGTTCGTGCACGTGTACTCTGCGAGTTTCTACTTCTCGCACACCACAATGTGTGAGTTTTATAGCTTCGCGCAAGAGCTTGCGAGAAATAAACTTAGAAAATATTTTGAAATGAACTTCTCGCTAAACACAAACGCGCAAGAACAGGGACTTCCGAGTTTTGGACTTAGAAAAATTTAAGCAAGGATACTTCGTGCAAAAAGTAAACGCGCACGATACACACTTCTCGTAGAGACAACTTCGCGCACGAAGAAGACTTTGAACAGTAGAAACTCGCACCTAGGTTATACGTGTTTTAGCATCCCGCACGTCTCTGTTTGCGAGTTCTTTACTTCAAAACTAAAATTAGTCTTCTGCGAGTTCTTTGATGTTTGCAAGTTCTTTGCTTAGCGAGTTCTTCGTCTGTGAGTTCTATAGATCTAGCGAGTTCTTCACTAATTGGACCAAAAAATCGACTTCTTCCTCTGAATTCAAACCAAATCTTCACCAATTTGCTTGAAACTTTGCAGACTTGCTCAAAAATCCATCTCGAACAGTTTACAATCAACGAATTACAAACTAAGACACTAAATCTATGAATTCGATCTAAAACAGTACGTACAGACTCGAACAAAAAAAATCCAACAAAATTTGAAATTCATAGTGAAATTTTGTGAATCTGGCAATAAAATTCAAACGAAATGTGTTCTAAACATCACTTCGAGTCTGATACAATCAATTACATGCCTAAACTATCACAAAATCGAACAAATTCAAACTGAACAGGAACTTGCGAGTTCGTCAAATTACGTTCTGAAAAACTTCAAATTTGATCCAATCTTTCTGAACTAATCTACTCTGATACCAATTGTGTGTCCCACAATGTGTATAGATCAAGATTATAACAATCAATTTCCAATTCAAACACTTTTATTAATAACAAGATTCAAATCACAACAATTTCTCTCTCTAACTTCACTTCTCTCATAATACTATTTCCTCTTTCTGTGTACTTCTCTCACAACAAAGAAACACAAACCTATTTATACAAAGACTAGAAACACACATGGTGCAAAACACGCACACCATTAAAACACGCACAACAATAAGAAAAACAAAATTACAATTCTGACTTTGACTTTTATTATAAGAAACTTTGACTTTGATACTGAGAGTTGACTTTAGCTTTGACCTTCAGTCTTCAGTCTTATATGATCTTGTATCCAACATATTTATGTACTAACAAACTGATTTGAAACAAAAGTTTGACACACTTACTGCTGAAAGAAATATTTTGTCTAAAAAGATAAAGGACTTAGAAACTACAAATGTCAATTTGTCAGAAAAGATTTCAGCTGATGTGATTAATTAATCACCTGTTGATAAATCAACAGAATCAGTCTGTTCCTTCAAAATAGCTTCAAGTTCTATTCATGAGAAAAATGTTTTAAAAAAGAAAAGTGTCAAACCAAACAATGTCAAATCAAATCAGATTCGTCCATCTAATCTGTTTTATGACAAATCTGTTGATAGTCCAGGAAGCTTCTATGTCAAATCTCTTGGAAAGCATTCTAAGAAAGGACAGATGGTCTAGAGAGTTACAGATTCTTCAGATGAGAAGAAGAATGACAAAGCTGCATCCACATCCAAAGCCAAAAAGAACAATGCGCATAATGGTAAATCTTTTAGTAAACCGGATATGTTTTATTCTACTAATCATTTGATCAGGATTGCTCAAAAGAAAATATATTTTTCTTACTATGGAGCACATGACTTTGTAAGTAATAATTTTGTCAATTACTGGTATGGTTCTTACTATGTTACCCCCACAAGAACTGTAACTAACACATCGGGACCAAAATATAAGTGGGTAGCAAAAGATAAATCTATGTTGCAGACACCCAAAGTTTAAGGGGGAGCATGAACAATATTTTTTGAACAAAGCAGTTCAAAACCCGGACTTAAATGTCAAGAACAAAGGCTTTTGAACAAAACAGTTCAAAACCCGCACCTCAATGCCAAGAAGTGTGGTTTCTGATTACAACAGATCATGACTCGTTCTTAACTGTTTAAAATGAGGATATTATGCAAATATACAGAGGAAGCTTATCAGAATATAAATCATTTTATCATGATTTGAGGGGGAGCTTAAATGTAAGTATCTTTTGATCTCAATCTCTGATTGTTTGAAAGAAGAACAACTTCCGAACATGAAAAACGTTTTATTAAATGTTCAAATCACTTCTCTATTCTCAAAAGATTTTATGAATCTAGAAGTGTGACTTTAAATATTTTTCATTGTTGAGATTTAATGTTTAACTGGCCATGTGTTTCCAAAGATCAATACTTGTGTATTATCTTATCTATATACTGCCAAGTATTCATACGACTGGTTCAGTACTTCATATTGATTTTTTTATTACCATGTATCAAATGATAAATCTTTCTATGGTAATACTCCCGTTTGTATTCTATATTGTTTGAATAAGACGTCATTTCTATACTGAAACGTGCTTTCATTGTTAAAATGTTTATATAT
Organism: Arctium minus; assembly: GCA_954870635.1. NCBI lineage: Eukaryota > Viridiplantae > Streptophyta > Magnoliopsida > Asterales > Asteraceae > Arctium > Arctium minus. The sequence goes on along the minus strand of OX941096.1, from coordinate 35,425,645 downwards.
TGTTCATATAAACAACATTCGTCTTTGATTTCCTAAAATATTATTCTTCATGAATTTTTGATATGATTTAATCATTGTCAGATTCTCAAAACATTTTTATTCTTTAATGATTATTCATTCATATAAAGTTTTGAGAAATCTTAAATGCTTAAAATGATCATATTTCATTCTGATTTTTGATGAGCATACATTTACTGACAATTGATTTCTTCCGCTTTAATGTCAAGAAAATCATTGAGACAATACATTCTTTTAGTAAAATACATGGGATTCGATGTGTGAGCTTAACAGATCTTCCATGGATTCATACTAACCAGTGTTTCCTACCCAGGAAGTATTCCCTGAGTGATTGAGGGGAGAGGGGTGAAAAGATTGAGAGTGGTGTGTGAAGACGTAAAATGAAAATGAGAGATTGGTTAGAAGTGAGCTTTAATGTTTAAAAGAAAGAGGGTGAGAGATCAGAGTAAAAGAATATCAAACTCTGCACCAAACTTCTTTCTGAGCCAGGCAGCCGCATAAACTGTCGTTTCACAATTCTTCGTGAACAACATTGAAAAAGGCAACTAGCCCATGCCATCTCTTGCAAACACCCCACCAGCTACTCATTCTTTTCTTAAAAAGAGAATGTTTCACATTTTCTGGGGAAGCAACATATACGCTATTGGTTCTTCATTTGGAAGATACTGATATTGAAAAAGAAGGAAAGTTGTTGCCCCACCTTCGACCCTTCATCATGCATATTGATTCTGTGTAACATCATTGTTGTCTCAATGGTTTACATATTTTGAGCCTTATGAAACACAATCATTGTGCATAATTCTTTTATAACACAAGCACGAGCACACAGAAAATATGTTTTTCTTTCAGAACATTCATAGAAAATACCTTGTGTTTTTCAATGATTGAATGGAAGTCCTGGGATTGAACATCATTTCAAGCTCCTTACATTGTACATTCGTTGTACACAGTGGCTTTGTGCTACTGACAAACATTCCTAACTGTTTCATTTGTTGATTCAGGGTTACAACTCATAATTTGTCTGAATTTGAAAAGATTCAGATAAATACATTCATGATGTTCAAATATTACCGGAAGAGATCATGAAGACTGTTCTATATTCTTTAATTGTGGGAGAAGTTTCAAAGACTGAGCTGACATTGAAATGAGTTTTGATAATTTTGATTCTCACAATTCATCAAAAAGGGGGAGAAATTTACAAAGTTCAATTTCAAAGTCATAAAGAAATGTCAAAGTGAAAAAGACTTGTGGAAAAAGTCTGTTTTTTCAAGTCAAATGTGAAAGATTAAGTGATATTTGAAAGACATTATGAAGAAAAGAAAGTTAAGATGATTTGAGAAAGTTTGTTTTCCAAAGACTGTTCAGAGATTACAGAGATGAAGATACAAGTTTTGAAAGATGCCTCAAGATCAATGATCAAGAAGTTTCGACCTCAAGAAGTTTCAAATTCTTGTTCAAGATTGGATGATTTTTCAAAGACAAAGTGAAAGACTTTTCCAGATTCTTCAAAAGTATAAGAGTTTAAAGATTATTAGAGCTTCAATGTTTAAAGTTGTCAGAGACAAAGATTTGAAGAATCAAAGCACTGAAGACGATGGTTATTCCCAAATATGTTCAAGTTCTAATTTTACAAACAATCAAGATGATTCAACAATCGTAATCACATGTCATTGCTTCAATCATCAAGATTACAAATCTCACTTTCTCTCACTGGAAATATATTCTATATACTCTTCTCTAATCTGCTCACACACTTCTTACAATCTGAATTCTGATTCATAATCCCATTACAAAAACTTACAAGAAACCTATTTATAACCACAACTAAAACAAGGAAACAAAAACACAAACAACTAAAATTAACTTTGACTTTTATTACACTTTGACTTTGACTTTCACTGAGAATTGACTTTCCATCTTTTGACTTCTTGACTTTCATCTTCAGTATAAATGATCTTGCATCCAACAAATCTGTGCTCTAACATTCTCCCCCTTTGGATCAAGATCATCTCTAAAAAGATATTGCAATTCAATCTTATCTCTTTAAGCTCCACTTGAATCTTCTCCCCCTTTGATGTGAACAAGATCTTCTCAATCAATCAATATTCTCCCCCTTTTATGCTTATAACAATCTCCCTCTATTCATATGAAAATTTGATATTCTCCCCTTCTTTGAAAAATTCAGTATCTTCAAAAATTTTCATCAATCTTCCCAAAGTCCGTTCCTCAATAATAATAGCATTCTCCCCAAAGGTTGTACACAAACCTCTTTCAAACTTGAAAAGAAATTATCTTCAGTTTCATCTCATTTTGCTTCATCTTTCAATAATCTTGAATATTTCTTTAAACACTTTGAATAACCTTTCAACAAACTTTCTTTCACAACCATTTCTTGAACATTTTCTCGCAGCTATAACATTTCTTGATACAAACATTTCTTTAACTCTTCTCCCCCTTTTTGATGATTGGAGCATGAAATCATAAAAACTTTTAACGAGAAATGTCACTGAAATTCTGTTCTGACCACTGATCCTTCATACCGAGCCATTGATTCACCGTCAATCCTCCAAAATATTCATCTAGATCTTTTCAAATCCAGACAAAATAGACTGTAACACCTTAATCAACAAATGAATCATTTAAAAAGCCTGTCAGTAATACTAAGTCACAGTGTGTAACGAATACACATAAGAAAAGAGCTTTTTTAATGTTCACTCCCCCAGGGCTTACATTCAATCATCGAAACACCACAAAGGAAATTTCTATGAACGTTGTTACTAGAATACAAATTCCTTGTGTGCTCGTGCAAGTGATAGAAAGAATTAAGCACAAGATGATTGCTTATAAAGACTCAAAATTGTGTAAACCATTGAGACAACAACAGTTAAACACAGACTCAATGTGCATGATTGAAGTGCGAAGGTGGGGCAAACTTCCTTCTTTTTCAATATCCAAATTTTTCAAATGAAAACTTGATAGATTATATGTTGCATCCCCAGAAAATATGAAACATTTTCTTTTTGAGAAGAAAATGAGTAGCTGGTGGGGTTTTTATCAAGAGTTGGCATGGGCTATTTGCCTGTTTCAATAATGTTCACCAAGAAATGTGAAACATTAGTAATGTGGTTGCCCGGCTCAGAAAGTAGTTGGTGCAGAGTTTGATATTCTTTTACTCTGATCTCACATCCTCTTTCTTTTTATCATTGAGCGCACATCTAACCAAACTCTCATTCACATTTTACCTCGTCACACAACCCAAACTCATTTCTTTTTCACTCCTCACACTCAATCACAATAGATTAACTTCTTGGGTAGGAAACACTGGTTAACATGAATCCATAGAAGTTCATTTAAGTCCTAGCACAAAGAACCCATATTTTCCTATGAAGCATATGTTGCTCAAAATGATTTAACTTGAACAATTAAAGCTCAAATACAAGTCAGATGTTTGTATGCTCATAATATAATCATGAAAAATATGATCATTTTAAACATTGAATATATTTCAAACAAGTAAATTGAATGAATAGATATGAATGAAAGAGACTTGTTTGAAAATCTGACATTGTATGAAATGATCAGAATCAAGTAATATAGCGTTTAAGGCTTAGGTCATCAAAAAATTTATATTGTCTATATGAACCAAAAATATAGAGATTATTGAAATGACGTTCAGAAATGAAATAACGCTCAATATTCATTGAAGTTCAAGCGGGGTGTATTACCATCAAAAAATATGTTTCAAATTTGAGACATGGTAAGAACAAAGTTAACAAAAATTAAACCGGTGTGTGTGAATACTTGAAAGTATATGGAAAAGACAATACACAAGTATTTATCTTTGGAAACACGGTTTGTTAAACATTTAAGCACAAGTAAATCTTGAAAACATTTAAAATCACACTTCCAATTCATGAAATCGATTTAAGAATCGGGAAGTGGTTTGAACATTTAAGAATATGTTTTCTATGATTAAAAGTCGTCCTTCTTTCAACCATTATGAGATTAAGATAAGAAATTCAACCTTTGTTGTTCAATCTTAAATCTCATGAAGTCAAGCTTAAAGTCATAATGATAAGATCTTGATAGCTTCTCTCAATCTGCAAGAGTTTCAAAGTCATGTCAAAACAACTTTATTCACAAATTTATTGAAAAGTAAATGACATAAAGCAGTAAAACATTGAGTGAACGAGTTCTGATCTGAAGTAATCAGAAATCATAATTCATACTCCCCATGAAAATATGTATTTAAAATATGTCAGTAAACAAGCACATGATAGAGATCTACAACTCCTCCTGAAGTGTAGTTCGTCATATCTTCCGAATACATATTTCCAGAAAAATATATATACATATACTCCCCCTTAAAGGTTGATTTCCTCATTTGAGTATTGGAGTACATCCTCTTATCTGCCCGAGAGTATCATCTCTTTTGCATCGTTGAAGTACGAGTCCTAAACTGTTGTGTTTACAAATCATACTCCATTGAAGTACGGGTTCTGAGCTGATTTACTCAGAAGCTTTGGTTCTCTTACTCCCCCCTTGACTGTAGGTGCCTGCAATACAGATTCATCTTTCAGCTTTGGTACCCACTAGTATTTGGGTCCATATGTGTTAGTTGCAGTTCGAATGGGAGTAACTGAGTAAGAACCATACCAGTAATGATCACTAGTTTTGTGAACATGATCATGTGTATGACAATAAGAACAATAATATTTCTTACTTGACAACCAGATTAACTGATCTCTCGAGTAGACTTGATCAGGTTTACATTTTCGCACACTGTTCTTCTTGACTTTAGTCTCATGTACACATGTCTTCTTTCCTTTCTTCTCTGCTTTCTTCTCATCTTTCTTTTCTTCTTCAACTGGTTTCACTTTCCATATCAGTTCTTCTTCTTTATATTCTCTTCTTGTCCTTCTTCTGTATATATCTGAACCATCTATATTTTTATTAAAGAAAAGGTTAGTTGTACGAATCTGATCATATGATTTAACTGACCTTCTTGAAGAAACAGTTTTCTGATGTGAGCTTGAGGCTGTCTTTTTGAAGTCAGCTGAATTATTTATAGGTGTGTGGATTTGTGACTCTGGAGTCGTTTGCTCAGTCACCACCACCTTGGAAACAATCTCTTCAAGCTCTTTAATCTTTGAAGAATAATTGTCTCTTTCTTTGATAAGTCGGTCAATATCTTTCTTGAATTCAGACTTCGCTTTCTGCTCTTTCAGTGCATTTGTAGATAGCTCAGATAACTTCTCAGTAAGCTTCTTGATTTCTATCTCAAATATACTTCTTTCTTCTTCAAATCCATTCTCAGCATTCTTTCTTCCATCAGATAGTTCTTTGAAAAACCCAACATTCTTTTGTTCAATTATCTTTCTCTCTTTGGCAAACATTTCCCTTTCCCAAATGGTTACTTTCTCAAAGTCAGAAATCTATTGAGAAAGCTTTATACATTACAACTCAATCGTTTTCTTCTCATCATCACATTTTCTGGAAAACTCTGAGAATTTCTTAGCAAACTCTTTCTTTTTATTCTCAAAATTATCTATTTCTTTGGCTATTTTTAACTCCAAAACAGAAATCTTTCTATTCAGTTCTTCATTCATACTTTCTAAATCCTTAGCTTTCTTCTCATATTTCTGGACTGACACTGCTTGTATCTGAATTTGGGCAAGTTGATCTTTCAAATCTGAGATCTTTCCTTTCAACTCAGTATTTTCAGCTTCTAAACTCAGTAATTTTTCATCATTCAGCCCAAAAGTCTGTTTCAGAAGTTCTTCATTAAAAATCTTTAATGAACTAACTTCTTCTCTCAGTAGCTTTCTGTCATTAGAACATCTCTTTGCTCGCTTTGAATAATAGTCAACTGAAGAAGTGAGATTTTTGTTCTCTAATTCGAGCTTGGCAATCTTCCTTTCATCATCATCAAAAGAATATCCCATCTTGAATATCTGTTTCAAAATAGAACTTCAATATGATCGTTAGTCCAATAGAAATCACAAGAATATTGAATAACACTGAAATGAACTTGTCGGTCCACAACAATACTAATATCAAGTTCTTAGAAACAACACAATAACGATTACCAACGTGTATTGATTATAACAACTGAGTTACAAGGTTGATCAGATTAAAGCTTGGATTTGTGTTCTCTGTTGTTCTCTCTAATACACCTTTAAGTGTGTGTTTTTGTGTGTGTATATTCTGCTCTGATTGTAAGAGAGATACTTGAGATACACCTAATATCTAAATTAGTTTGTTAGACACACTTCCTACAACTTGCAACAACAGGTTGCATTATAAAACTATTATCACTAAATAATATCTAATATCTAGATATTATTTCTAAACTAAACTAAACTAGAAACTAATAATAACTAACTAAGTTATTAGATCTAATAGCTATTAGAAATAGATATTTAAACTAAGTTAACTAATATAATAAACAAACAATTACATTGACATTTATTACAAACGACATAGACTTTAATATCAAGAGTCGACGTTTCGACTTTAGCTTCAGATTTTGATCTTCAAATTGGATGATCTTGAATCCAATGAGACTGTGGTCTAACAATCTCCCCCTTTGGATCAAGATCGTTACGAAAATGATGTAGCAATTTGATCTTCTCTTTCAGCTTAGAAGATGCAATCTCTTTCTCTAGCTCTGGAATCAGCATGTCTTCAATCTACTTTCTTTAGAAGAATTCAGTCATTGACGTGATTCTTGAAACATGTGATCTTTGCCATTTCTTGTGTAGTCATTCTCCCTCTTTTTGACTTCATCAAAATTAGTTGTAAGAAATGTCAATCTTGCGGTTAGAGCCCCTGATCCGTCAATTCAAAAGATATTCATCCAGATCTTTTCAAATCAAGACAAAATAGTCGTGTAACACCTGAATCAACTAATGAATCAGTTAACATGCCTGTCAGTAACACTAAGTCACTGTGTGTAACGGATACACAATGGAAAGGAGCTATTTGATATTGACTCCCCCAGGGCTTCCATTTAATCATCGAAACACCACAAAGGTTATTTCTATAAACGTTATGACAAAGAAACAAATTCCTTGTGTGTTTGTGCTTGTGTTAGAAAGAATTAAGCACGGATGATTGCTTATAGGCTCAAAATTTTTGTGTAAACCACTAAGACAACATTAAGTTAAATACAGACTCAATGTGCATGAGTGAAGTGCGAAGGTGGGGCAGACTTCCTTCTTTTCAATATCCAGATTTTCTAAATGAAAATCAGATAGCATATGTGTTGCTTCCCTTTTGAAAATGAAACATTTTCCTGTTAAGAAGTAAATGAGTAGCTGGTGGGTTAATTTCAAGTGTTGGCATGGGCTAGTTGCCTGTTTCAATAATGATCACAAAAGAGTTGTGAAACACTAGAAATGTGGCTGTCCGACTCAGAAAAAGTTGGTGCAGAGTTGTGATATTCTTTTAACTCTATTCTCACACGCTCTTTGTTTTAAACTTTTTGCTTTCTCTAGTCACACTCATTTCTTTTCGCTTTGCACACTCAATCACTAAGGATTTCACTTCGTGGGTAGAAATCACTGGTTAAGGTGATTCCATTTAAGTTGTGTTAATTCCTAGCACAATGATTCTTTGTTTTCCTATGATGCACGTGATGCTCAGATTGGTTTAACTATTTCAGTTAAAGCACAATTTAGATCATGAAAACATTTAAAATACACTCCCAAAATATAAAATGTGTTGAAAAAATCGGGAAGTGGTTTGAACATTAAAAACAATGTTTTCCAGTGATTGAAAGTTATCCTTCTTTCAACCATATATGAGATTAAGATAAAGGATAATACCTGAACGTATGATCTTACATCTCATGAAGCTAAGCTTAAAGTCATAAAGATATGATCTTTTAAGATTCTCTCAAAGTTCTACAAAAGTCTTAAGTCAAGTCAAAGTAAAATTTATTGACTTAAATTGAAAAGACAAAAAGCAGTAAAACTTTTTAAAGTACGAGTTCTGATCATAAATAATCAGAAGTCATATCCGTACTCCCTTTTTGACTTGAAGAGCTCCCCCTCGAAATAATTGACATTAAAAGGTACATGCACAAATTTTATGAGCTCCCCCTCGAAATAATATTGACCAGATGTCAATTTCTTCTCTTTCTCCCCCTTGGATCATGAACATTAGATAGAAGTGCAGATATCAATTTAAGTTAAGAATTTAGAAAACTTTTATAGGTAACTACTGATTTAAACTTTAAGATTTAGCATACCAAGCTTAGAGACAAGAAAGTTAAACCTCTTTTCGTCTAAGGGTTTGGTGAACAAATCGGCAAGTTGATAATCAGTTTTTACAAATAAAAGTTCAATTGTTCCTTTTTCAACATGATCTTTAATAAAATGATACCTGACATCTATGTGCTTTGTCTTGGTGTGTTGAACAGGATTCGCTGATATTGCGATGGCGCTCTTGGAGTCACAGTATATCGGGATCTTATTGAAGTGGAAACCGTAGTCGCGCAATTGAGTTCTCATCCATAAGACCTGAGAACAACAGCTAGCAGCAACTACATATTCTGCTTCGGTCGTGGAGGTTGAAACACAAAGTTGCTTCTTCGATGCCCAACTGACTAGTTCATCACCGAGGAACTGTACGTGTCCTGACGTGCTCTTCCTGTCTAACATATAACCTGCATGATCTGCATCTGTGTAGGCTGTTAGTTCAAAACTAGTATCTTTAGGATACCACAGACCAAGATCTGCAGTGCCCTTTAGATAACTAAATATGCGCTTCACAGCAGACATATGGATTTCTTTAGGATTGGCCTGATATCTTGCACATAAGCATGTTGAAAACATTATATCTGGCCTACTAGAAGTAATATACATTAAAGAACCTATCATCCCTCGATAAGTCCTAACATCAACAGTCTTTCCCGAAGGATCGGTGCCAATCTTAGTACCTGGTGCCATTGGGGTACCAATCGGTTTTGAATTTTCCATTTGGAACTTCCGAAGAATATCCCTAATGTATTTTGATTGATTGATAAAAATACCCGATGAAAATTGTTTTACTTGTAAACCGAGAAAGAAATTCAGCTCTCCCATCATGTTCATCTGAAATCTAGACACCATAAGGTTTGCGAAATTATTACAGTACTTAGTATTTGTAGAGCCAAAGATAATATCATCTACATAGATTTGAATTAAAATGATATCGCCTTTTTCCTTTTTGATAAACAAATTGGTATCCACCGTACCTTTTGTTTCAGACCGTAGAGTGCTTTGTCGAGAATGTAAACGTGATTCGGCTTCTCTTGATTGACAAAACCCTCTGGCTGAGAGACGTAGACTTCCTCCTTCAGAATTCCATTCAGGAATGCTGTCTTCACGTCCATTTGAAAGACCGTGAAGTTCTTGTAGGCTGCGTAAGCTAGAAACATTCTGATTGCCTCTAATCGCGCCACAGGAGCATATGTCTCATCATAGTCAATTCCTTCCTCTTGTCTGTATCCTTTGGCTACTAGTCTTGCCTTGTTTCGGATAATGGTACCATCTTCGTCTTTCTTTATCTTGAAAACCCATTTCGTACCTATAATGGTTTTACCTTGAGGCTTTGGTACGAGTCTCCAGACTTGAAGTGCATCGAACTGATTCAACTCTTCTTGCATTGAGATCACCCATTCTGGATCCGCAAGTGCTTCTGATACACGTTTTGGCTCGAACTTGCTCAGAAAGGAGTCATGCATGCACATGTTCATTGATGATGACCTAGTTTGCACCGTTTTTGATGGATCGCCAAAAATCTGGCTTAGCGGGTGCTCTTTGGTCCATTTATGTTCATGAGGTAGTGGATTAGATGATTGTATGTTGGTTGTATCTTCTACAAATCCACTTGTATATTCTTCAGATTGTTCAGGAGGATTGATGATTGCAGTTGAAGTGATAGGTTCAGAAGGCTGAGCAGAAACAACTTGTTCTGGCTGTAGATTGATCGGTATAGTATCTCCTACTATTTCAGCTACTTCTGTCTCTTTATCATTTGTCACTTCTTCAACTATTGGAGTCGGCATTTCTTGTTGAATCGGGGCGTTTGATTCAATAGAGTCATCTGATCTGGTTGGATGAGTAGTCGTTAAGTTTTCCATCCTGTCAACCACAACAGATTTCTTTATATTAGATCCAAGAAATTCATCATAAAACAATTCAAATAATAAATCTAAATCAGATAAACGGTTAGTAGATGTTGATGCTTCATCTGATTTATTCTGTTGAGACGCAGGTTCTGGACTGAGTTGCCCAGAAGCTAGTACTCCGGTTATAACGTGTTCTGAACTGTGTTGTTCGGAAGCCATTTCTTCATCAAACGAGACGTTGATGCTTTCAATCACCGTCTTTGACTTCTTTAGATAAACACGGAATGCAGTTCATGTAGAGGAATAACCAATGAAGATTCCTTCGTCCGCCTTAGCACTGAACTTATTTAGACTCTCCTTATCGTTTAGAACGAAACACTTACACCCAAATATATGGAAGTATTTGATTGTCGGTGTCCGGTTGTTGATTAACGCATAAGGAATCTTCTTGAATCTTCGATGTACCATGGAGATTTTCTGTGTGTAGCACGCGGTCGATACAGCTTCTGCCCACAAAAAGAGAGGTAAGTCTGAATGACTTAGCATAGTACGAGCAGCCTCGACTAGCGTTCGATTTCTTCTTTCGACCACTCCATTTTGTTGAGGCGTTCGAGCAGCAGAGTATTGATGTGAAATCCCGACAGATTCGAGATATTCTTCAACCTTTTGGTTCTTGAACTCTGTGCCGTTGTCTGTTCTTAGAAACTTGACCGGTTTCTGCAGATTCACCTGGTCGTCTTTAGGAATGTGATGAGAATATCAGGTGTCTCATCTTTTGAACGTAGGAACTTGACCCAAGTGTATCGCGAGTAATCGTCCACTATCATGAGTATGTACTTCTTTCCGCCTAGACTTTGAGTTCGCATTGGACCGCATAGATTCATATGCAATAACTCTAACGCAACGCTTGTACTTGGTTCAGGCTTTGGTTTATGAGGTGCCCTCTTCATCTTGCCCTTTTCACAAGCTGCACAAAGATGTTCTCTTTCGTATTTGAGCTCTAGAAGTCCTTTGACGAGCTTTCCACTGACCAGATTGTTGATGTACCTGAAGTTGAGATGAGAGAGCCTTCGATGCCATAACCAACTTTGTTGCATCGAGGCTTTCGTCAATAGACACACCTGCTTGTCAGTCTGGACATCTGATAAATTGATTGTGTAGAGGTCTGATTCTCGTGTACTGACCAAGAGTTTTTTGCCTTCTTCATTGCAAACGGAACATCTCTTGGCTTTGAAGTTGACCTCCAAGTCTTTGTCACAGAACTGACCTATACTGAACAAGTTGTGTCTTAAGCCTTCTACATAGCTCATCTTCTTGATCATTACATTGTCATGTTGTACATCACCGTATCCCATGATTGGAGAAAACTGGTCGTTGCCGAATCTGACTGTTCCGCAATATTTGTCTTTAAAATTGGACAGTATCACTTTTTGCCCTGTCATGTGCTTGGAACATCCGCTGTCCAAGAACCATGTATGACTAGTCTGCATAAGAGAAATTGCAAATTTAGATTTGTATACGACAACATTGGAATATTCACTTTGATTATCGAAGTGCGGGTCTTGAACTGATTTGTTCAAAAACCTATTTTGACTTTGATGTTCGGGTTTTGAACTTCATTATCCAAAAACCTATTTTGACATTGAAGAACGAGTCTTGATCTGTACATAATCAGAAGTCGATTTCTCTTTAAGCTTTGTGTGCCTGTAACACATATTTAGCCTTAGGTACCCACTGGAATTTGGGTCCTGCTGTGTTAGCAGAATATTTTGGTACCCATTTCAAATTGGGTCCTCTTTTCTTTTGAAATTCATTTGAAGAATTAGTATGAGATGAATGCACATGGTAATTGCCAAACCAATCTTCAGAATCTTGATAAGAGATAGAAACATGTTTATCACAAAAAGAAGACTTTCCAGCAGATAAAGAAAACTGAAATAATTGCCTCATTGTATATTGTTTACGAGAAACAGTAAGTTTTGAGTTCAAAAGAGCAATATCAGCAATTAGGACATCTTTACTAAGCGAAGTCTTATTACAATTAACACTACTAAATGATAAAATGGTCTTGTCAAGCTTCCGTTTGGGTTGCCATTGAGAATTTACTTCTGGCCTTTGCTTGCTCAGATCTGTAACATGTGAAACTGGTGAGTTAGACTTCTGAGCAACAAATGAATGCTTCTTCTTCGGATTACCAGTAGTGTTCGGTTTCTGTGAATGCTGAGATATATTCTTACCTTTAGCATTTTTAGCTTTCACAGAGACTGACTTATCAACTTTCGTTGATTTTGCACTGTTCACAGACATACTGGTTTTTCCCAAAGATTTCTTAATAAAAGATGAATGGTTAGGAAGTTTCGCATTAAAATCAAATTGTTCAAAACATTTAACTGAACCACCGTCGGAGTTAAGAAAATTAAACCCTTCGTTTGATGAACCAAACATGTCATCAGAAGTAGAAGCCTTTGTAAAAACAACATTTTTCATAACGGTTAAAATTTTTTTTTGTTGAATCTCAATCAAAAGTCTTTCATCTGATAAAGAGTTCTCGAGTTCAGAAATTTTACTTTCTAACACGAGAGAAGGGACATAAATTTTACCTATAACAGGCTTCGCCTCCATCTCTTTTACAGAATAACATTGAAAGTAGTCAGTTGAAAGAGATTTCTTTTCATTATTTGGATAGTCATAACTATTATTCAACTTCGCATAATAAAATGGAAGGTGAACTTTAGATGACTTCTTCCGTTTTTCAATTTCATTGGCTTCATCCTCCTTTGATAGTTTAGTATTAAAAACTTTAAGTTTATCGATTCGGTGTGAAACTAGCATAGAGGTATAATCATAAAGTGCAGGCACTTCTCTTATACCCTTTTTAAGACAATGAGGTTTCACATAACCGATTCCCCAATGTTCTTTATTCTTTTTCGGTTTGTTAAGATGAATGGTTTGCTCACTTTGACCTAATGAGTATAACTTCTTTTCCAAAGCATCTAGTTTTACAATTAAAGATTTGTTTTCTTTAGTACATGAAGAATGCATTTTAGTAAGCTTATGCAAATCAATCTCACTTTTTGTCAGTTTAGACTTGAGTTCAGAATTCTCTTTAAGAATTATTGTCTGTTCTTTCGCGTTGGTGTCAACGTTTGTATGTAAAACCTCCACTAATACTTTCTTCTCAGCAATTTCATTGCTAAGTTTCTGTATCAATTGGTTTTTGTTAATTATAACACCATTTTCTCGCTTAAGATTAGATTCTAATTCTTCTTGTTTTAAACTCATGGCATGCATTTTATTCATAAAATCTGAGTATGATAAATCACATACCTCCTCTTCTTTATTATCTGAATCAGCTTCAGTATTTGATTCCATTTTGCCCATCAAGCACATATTGACGGCTTCATCCTTTTTTTCTTCCTCGTCTGAGTGATCGAGCCAGTATTCATCTTCAGCCATAAGTGTCTTGTCTGCCTCCTGTTGCTTTGCAAGAAGCATTTTGTTCTTGTAGTAATCGGAGTTTCTTACTTTTGATCTTCGGCAATCCTTGGCAAAATGACCAGTTTTGCCACAGTTGTAGCACGTAGGTAGTCCTGACTGACTTGATCCTTCATCCTTGTACTTTCTTTCTTCCGGTTTCTTTTCCTCTATCCTTTTCCCTTCAGACGGGTACCTTCTCTCTTCTGATTTCTTCTCCTCTAATCGCTTCCCGTCAAACTTCTTCCCTTCATACCTACTACCTTCAACCCTTTCCTTATGAGCATAGTTGTTGGGTCCAGAAGAGTACCTCTGACTGTTTGAAGTTGGCTTTCTGTAGAACTTTTTCTGAAAAGCATTCGTCAGCATTAGCAATGCTTGTTTCAGTTGTTCATTTTCATCTGAGTCAGAGATGGCATCAGCTTCAACTTCTTCTGATGCATACACAATCTTCTTGTTCTTCTTCTTGACAACAAGAGCAACTGTGTCTTCAACTGTCTTTCCTTTTCTCTTTTCTGCTAGAATTTCATCCACCTCTTCTTCATTTTGTCGGAGGGTTTCATACACCTCATGAAGTGGAATCTCATTCAGATCCTTTATCTGCCTCATCTGCCTGGCAAAACTTTTCCATTCTGGTTGTAGAATACTTAGGAATTTGATATTCAGCTCGATTTGAGATTTGTTGACCTTGTTCTTGCTTAATTCATTTAGCAAGGTCACGAATCTATCATATGTTCCTTCTAGAGTCTCTCCTGTTCTGTCTTTAAATTCTTCAAAACTGTGCAGGCAGTTTGAGATTTTAAGCTGGTTCCCAATCTTTGAACCCAACATCATCTTCTCTAGTTGATCCCACATTTGTTTGCCGGAGGCCTTATAGTTGTCAATCTTTACGTAGATTTCATTCGGAATCCCTTGTAGAATGTATGACTTGGCTAATCTGTCTGCTTTTGCTCTTAACTTATTATCACCTGATAGTTCCTCATAAGTAAGTGCATGTCTTTCTTCTTCAGTACCTTCTGCAGGTTCCCTATATTTTGTTTTCATAAGGCCTTCTTCTAAGGATTGTTTGATGAAATCACCCAAATCCTGTCTTTCAATGAAGTTTAGGAACCTATCCTTCCACTGTTCGTATTCTCCTCTAAAGAGAACTGGTGGCTTGGTGTCTGTTCCTATTGCAAGAGCTTCTCTGGATGTCACTTCGAAGAAAATTCTAAGTCTGGATTAGAGCAGAGAGGTTTGCGTTTCAAGCACAGTGCGCAAAGTGAGAATTGCGTTTCAAGTGGGAAGCGCAAAGTTGAGATTTGCGGGTCTAGTTGGAAGCGCAAAGTTGAGGTTTGCGTTTCAAGTGGGAAGCGCAAAATTGAGGTTTGCGGGTCTAGTTGGAAGCGCAAAGTTGAGGTTTGCGTTTCTAATGGGACGCACAAAGTTGAGGTTTGCGTTTCTGAGGTTTGTGTTACCGTTTGATCCGAGAAGTGAAGTTGAGGTTTGCGTTTGTAGGTTTGCGATTGCTCTTTGAAGCGAGAAGTGTGCTTTGCGTGCTTTTTGAGAAGCGCAAAGTGGGCTTTGCGTTTCACTTGAGACGCGCAAAGTGGGATTTTGCGTTTGATGTGGGACGCGCAAAGTTGGACTTTGCGTTTCACTTGGGACGCGCAAAGTTTGGACTTTGCGTGTGTTCTTCTTCTGCTTTGCGTATGTTCTTCCTTAAACTTCGAAAAACGACTAGAACTTTTTCCTGAAACGATTAGCAATACCAAAACACTACCCTTATGTCTAGAAACACTTCTAGAACTGAATGAAAGCACTCGATCTCAATAAAACACACTTTTTCGAAAATAATTTGATAGCATAGTGACTGAAAGCTTTCGACTGTTTCTTCACTAAAATCACAAAATGGAACTCAATAATTGATTTAAAGTGAAATCAAACAACAACAAATCTATCTAGCATGCTAATCGATCACAACCTGATCGATTTTAACACCTATAACACTTTATCACTCAAAATCGATTTTCAAACAAGAACACAGGGTCCTTTTTCTTGAAAAACTTGATTTGATCTTAATCAGGCTCTGATACCAATTGTCGGTCCACAACAATACTAATATCAAGTTCTTGGAAACAACACAATAACGATTACCAACCTGTATTGATTATAACAAATGAGTTACAAGGTTGATCAGATTGAAGCTTGGATTTGTGTTCCCTGTTTTTCTCTCTAATACACCTTTTAGTGTGTGTTTTTGTGTGTGTATATTCTGATCTGATTGTAAGAGAGATACTTGAGATACACCTAATATCTAAACTTAGTGTGTTAGACACACTTCCTACAACTTGCAACAACAAGTTGCATTATAAAACTATTATCACTAAATAATATCTAATATCTAGATATTATTTCTAAACTAAACTAAACTAGAAACTAATAATAACTAACTAAGTTATTAGATCTAATATCTATTAGAAATAGATATTTAAACTAAGTTAACTAATATAACAAACAAACAATTACATTGACATTTATTACAAACGACATAGACTTTAATATCGAGAGTCGACGTTTCGGCTTTAGCTTCAGATTGGATGATCTTGAATCCAATGAGACTGTGGTCTAACAGAACTAGACAAAGGAATTTTTGAAATTCACTAAGTCTAGAATTCGCAACCAACACTAAGGTACAAGGAATTCGCAAACTACACAAAGAAAGTCAAGGAATTCGCAAATTACCAAAAATACATTTCGCAAGATACAAAAACAATCACTGAATTCGCAATACACAAGAATTCGTAAGATGCAAGATATGAATTCTAAGAAATTCGTAACACTCTCACTTTCAAATTCTATACTTTTCGCAACACTCACAGAAACGAATTCTGTCCTTTGAAAAATTTAAGAAAAACTTTTCGCAAGAATGACTTATGCGAATTTTTCCCTTAGAAAAATTTAGAAATTACTTTTCAGAAAGAACACCTATGCGAATTCTTATAGTTTTCGCAACACACTGAAAAGCGAATTCTAAGCAATCTGCGAATTCTATAAAATTCGCAAAAGTCCCAACAACGAATTCTTTGGTTTTCACAATACAGAGGACTGCGAATTCTGTCCTTAAGAATTTTCAGAAATAACTATGCAAAATCTGATGATATCAACGAATTCTTGAGGTTTTCTGCGAATTCTTTCAACGATAATGAATTCTTGACACTCTGCGAGTTCTTGAGATGAGTCTTGCGAGTTCTTCGTGGATTTAGCGAGTTCTTCAAATCTCGAAGAAAAAACAACTTGAATGACTCAAAAACCAACTTATATTTCGATTTTCGATCTGATACTTCGACAAATTGACCACTAACACACCTAGAACCAAAAACTAGCAATGAATTTCAATCTCACTCACAAACTATTACAATTCGATTCAAATTACAGTGCACAGAACTCGTGTTACTCGAACTCAACAAACTTCAAAATTGGATTACAATTACAGTGTTAAACTCAAATCAAATGATACAAACTCATTCTAAAATACAATACGAACATAAATCCATTGATTACAACCAGAAAAACACATAAAAACTCATAATCGAATCTGAACTTCAATGGAACAGTGTCGAACCCATTTCTTGATTTGATTTCAATATGGATTTGCTCTGATACCAATTGTTATTCCTAAATATGTTCAAGTTCTAATTTTACAAACAATCAAGATGATTCAACAATCGTAATCACTTATCATTGCTTCAATCATCAAGATTACAAATCTCACTTTCTCTTACTAGAAATATATTCTACATGCTCTTCTCTAATCTGCTCACACACTTCTTACAGTCTGAATTATGATTCAAAATCCCATTACAAAGACTTACAAGAAACCTATTTATACCCACAACTAAAACAAGGAAACAAAAACACAAACAACTAAAATTAACTTTGACTTTTATTACACTTTGACTTTGACTTTCACTGAGAATTGACTTTCCATCTTTTGACTTCTTGACTTTCATCTTCATTATAAATGATCTTGCATCCAACAAATCTGTTCTCTAACAACGATTGTCAAATTTTTATTAAATCTTGAATACAAAGGGGGAGAATGTTAGTGTATAAATTGTATCCAAGATTTAATGTGAATAGTCAATGTATTGTAAAGTCAAAATAGTCAATCTTAGTAGTTTGAGAAAAGAAAGCTTGTGAGATTTTAGTATCATGAGAGAAGTTTCATTGCATAAATAGTTTTAGTTTTGTGAGTGTTTAAAACTTGTAGCTTTGTAACTTTCATATCAATATACGACTGTGACTGTTTCTCTCTCTACTCTCTCTCTCTCTCTCTAGAACCTTGAATGTCAAATCTTGATTAGATTGTGCTTGAATTGATGGGAATATTACTTTTTCAAAGACTTTCACAAGATAATTGCCAAAGATCAAAGCAACCAAAGATAAATTTTTAAGATTGTTAAAGCAGTATATTCAAAAGAGAAGACAAAGATTGTTGTTTTTAAAGTTTTGAGAAGATTAATTCTTTCAAGAAAAAGAGGAAGATTGTTCAAAGATTGTTCAAAGTTTATTTCAGAAGACTATCAATTGAAGAGATTCTTATTTTCTACAAAAGGAGAGTTTGATAAAAGTTAAGAAAGTTTAGAGTTGATGACAAAAGCTGTTGAAGATTGCTGACAATTTGTTTTAATCTTGAATCCATATGGGGAGATTGTTAGGACCAAACTGTAATTGTATTCAATATTAAAGGGGTTACATTGTAATTCTTGTAAAGTGTTGTGTAAAGGTCAAAGTGTTGACTTGGTATAAATATCTTTGTGTCTTTGTATTTTTCAGAGTCATATGATCATTTTAAAGAGAGTGAGTTCAGATCTAGAGAGAGAAAGTTGTAACTTTTGAGCGAGATAGAGAGAGAGAGAGAGAGAGAGAGCTTTTATTGTAGATTGAATTCATATAAATACATATGACTAGTTGATCTTGATCTTGTGTATGATTTGGACTTGATTCTGGAACAACAGAGGACTAACTTATTATGTCCCTAATTATCAAGTTCTAATCACAATTACAATTAAAAACAACAAGATGACAACAATTACTCAACATGTTTATATGATTCAATTCATAGAAGGTTTTTGTACAGACTTCTGTCTACAAACTCAGTTTCAGCGTACAATTCAACTTCTAACATGCAACTGTTCTGACCACTAACTAAACCTCTAGCCATATATCTATTAAAGAAAACAAAAACACAAGTTTATAAACACAATACAAAACAAGACTTTCACCTTTGACTTTATTACGAAGTTGACTTTGACTATGCTTGAGAGTTGATTTTAAGATTTGACTTGTTTGGCTTTGACCTTCAGAGTTCATGATCTTGTATCCAACAAATATATGCACTAACAATCTCACTCTTTGGATTCAAGATCATCTCTAAAAGATTTTGCAATACAATATCCCCCTTTGTTGCATTGAAGATCTTGAAGATTTTATCTCCCCTTATAAACTTCTTTTCAACTCAGATCATCTTCAGAAATATACATTTGAGCAATCTCTCTCTTTTGTCAGAATATCATCAGATTGAATCTCCCCAAAATATGTCTTCAAGAAAAGTAACAATCTTCCCAAGGTTATAAAAACCTCTTTCAGACAACAGAAAGAAATTATCTTCAGATTCAGCTCAGTTTGCTTTAGCAAATTGCCTTCAAAGAACTTTTCAGCAAATTCTGCTCACATTCTGAAATCTTTAAACTTTTCTCTTTTCAACATTCAACAAACTTCCTCAAAATAACTGTCTTGATACAAACTTCTTCTTTCAGATCTTCTTTCAGTTCCAACTTTGCTTTATCAAACCAATAATTCTTGAACACTTTGCAAACATTTCTTGATCTTCTCCCCCATCTATAACATTTCTTGATTACCTCTCCCCGTTTTTAATGATTGGAGCATCAGATCATCAAAACTTTCGCAACAAATGTCACTGAAATTCTGACCACTGATATTTCCAACGAGACTCTAACCATTTTTCGATCTAAAAGATATTTATCCGAATCTTTGCAAATTCAGACAAATAAGGAGGGTAACACCTGAATCAACAAATGAATTAGTTAAAATGCCTGTCAGTAACACGAAGTTACTGTATGTAACGAATACACATTGGAAAGGAGCTTTTGTGATGTTCACTCCCCCAGGTCTTCCATTCAATCATCGAATAACACAAGTTTATTTGATGAACGTTTTGACAGAAAAACAAATTCTCTGTGTGCTTGTGCTTGTGTTTGAAAGAATTAAGCACAGATGATTGCTTTTATAAGTCTAAAAAATTATGTAAACCATTGAGACAACAACAGTTAAACACATATTCGATTGTGCATGATCGAAGTGCTAATGTGGGGAAAACTTCCTTCTTTTTCAATATCCAGATTTTTCAAATGAAAATCAGATAGATTATGTGTTGCGCCCCCTTGAAATATGAAACATCTTATTTTTGAAAAGAAAATGAGTAGCTGGTGGGGTTTTTATTAAGAGTTGGCATGGGCTAGTTGCCTGTTTCAATGATGTTCACGAAGAATTGTGAAACACCAGAAATGTGGTTGCCCGACTCAGAAAAAGTTGGTGCAGAGTTTGATATTCTTTTACTCTGTTCTCTCACTCTCTTTCTTTTAATCTTTACGCTCGCTTCTAACCAAACTCTCTTTTCCATTTACCTCATCGCACAACCCACACTCAATTATTTTGACTCCTCACTCTTCGATCACTCAAGGATTAACTTCTTGGGTAGGAAACACTGGTTAACGTGAATCCATAGAAATTTCATTTAAGTCCTCACACAATGAACCCATGTAATTTTCCTAAAAGTACAATGTTGCTCAACTTGGTTTAACATTGCAGTTAAAGCAAAAAATATGAAATACAAGTCAGATATCTATATGCTCATAAAGATAATCATGAAGATTTGAGCATTTTTAATCATGAAGATATTTCAAAACAAGTATATTGAATGAATGAAATGAATACAAGAAACTTGTTTGAAAAACTGACATTGTATGAAAAAGATCAAAATCGGAATGATTTATCAATTTAGGCTTAGGTCAGCAAAAATTGGATATTGTCTATACGAATCAAAATATAGACACTCTTGAAAGAAACGTTTCGAAATGAAATCAATGCTCAAACTTTGAATATCAAGCGGGGTGTATCACCATCAAAAAATTTGTACAATTTGATACATGGTGATAACATATTCAACAAAAAACTAAACCGGTGTGTGTGAATACTTGAAACTATAAAGAAAAGTTAATACACAAGTATTAATCTTTGGAAACCCACGGTTTGTATACCATTGAAGCACAAATAACATGAAAATATTTAAAATCAAACTTCTATATTCATGAAATCTTTTTATTAATCAGAAGTGGTTTGAACATTTAAAAACATGTTTTCATATCTGAAAGTTGTCCTTCTTTCCGATACGTATGAGATTAAGATTAGAAATAAACGTTTTTGCTCATTCTTAAATCTCATCAAGTCAGCTCTTAGTCATATATGATATGATCATGTAAGATTTCTCTCAATTCTGCAAAAATCACAAGTCGTCAAAGTACAAAGCTTTATTCACAACTTTTATTGAAAAATAAAATGACATAAAGCAGTAAAACTTTGAAATTACGAGTTCTGATCAGATGTAATCAGAAGTCATATAACATACTCCTAATCTTTTACCCCCTGCAATTATGCATCAGAAAATATATCAGTTAAGAATATAAGCAGAAACTAATAAACTCCCCCTTAAATGTATGTAGATCATCATTTATCATCTTCTCACACTCCCACTGAGATCGTGAACAAACATAAGTGTAGATATCTTTCAGAATAAAAATAAAGAAATGACAAAAAATAACAATAACGAAAACTTTAGTAGGTAATCACGGATTAAGTCTTGAGATTTAACATACCAAGTTTAGAAACGAGAAAATCAAATCTCTTTTCATCAAGCGGCTTGGTAAATAAATCACAAGTTGGTAATCAGTGTTTAGAAAATAAAATTCGATTGTACCTTTTTCGACGTTATCTTTGATAAAGTGATATCGTACGTTGATGTGTTTGGTCTTTGTATGTTGAACAGGATTCGCAGATATAAAATGGCGCTCTTCGAATCACAGTATATCGGAATCTTATTGTATTAGAAGCCAAAATCTCGGAGTTGTGTTCTCATCCATAATACTTGACAACAACAGCTCGCCGCAACGATGTACTCTACCTCAGCTGTTGATGTGGAAACACAGAGTTGTTTCTTTGAATCCCAACTCACGAGTTTATCGCTCAGAAATTGTATGTGACCCGACGTACTTTTCCTATCAAGCATAAAACCTACATGTAAAATCTGTATCTTTACGATACCACAGACCAGGATCTGCAGTGCCCTTCAGATATCTATAAAATCTTTTAAACCAATCATCCCTCTGTAAGTTCTAACATCGATAGTTGTTCCCGAAGGATCAGTGCCAATCTTAGTTTCTGGAGCCATTGGGGTTCCAATAGGTGTATAATTTTCCAT
Source organism: Arctium minus (assembly GCA_954870635.1). Taxonomy (NCBI): domain Eukaryota; kingdom Viridiplantae; phylum Streptophyta; class Magnoliopsida; order Asterales; family Asteraceae; genus Arctium; species Arctium minus. Next base: position 35,403,497 of record OX941096.1, on the reverse strand, counting down.
TTTGAATTTTCTAAGAATATCGAAAATGTACTTTGATTGATTAATAAAAATCCCCGTTAAAAATTGTTTGACTTGTAATCCGAGAAAGATATTCATCTCTCCCATCATACTCATCTAAAATCTTGACACCATGAGGTTAGAAAAATTCTTACAGTATTTTGGATTTGTTAAGCCAAAGATGATGTCATCCACATATATCTGAATTAAAATGATATCAACTTTTTTCTTTTTGATAAACAAAGTAGTATTGATCTTACCTTTCGAGAAGCCAGACTAGACTAGGAATTTAGATAACACTTCATACCAGGCTCGAGGGGCTTGCTTAAGACCATAAAGAGCTTTGTCCAGAATGTAAACATGATTCAGTTTCTCTGGATTGATAAAGCCTTCAGGCTGAGAGACGTATACTTCCTCCTTTAATATGTCGTTGAGAAAGGCAGTCTTCACTTCTATTTGATAGACGGTGAAGTTCTTGTGAGCGGCATATGCTAAAAGCATCCGAATAGCCTCAATGCGCGCCACTGGAGCATAAGTCTCGTCATAGTCAATACCTTCCTCTTGCCTATATCCCTTAGCCACCAGTCTTGCTTTGTTTCTGATCACGATACCATCTTCGTCCTTTTTGTTCTTGAATACCTATTCCGTGCTGATTATAGTCTTTCCTTCAAGCTTATACACAAGTCTCCAGACTTTGAGTGCTTCGAACTGATTTAGCTCATCTTGCCAAAACGAGGTTGTGAAGAAAAATGGAAGCAGAATCGGTCAAAAGGTCATTATATACTCCCAGACCCTGTGTGCAACAATGCCCGACGACCTTTCCAAGAGCATTATCGCTGGCACTATCGTAGCTCTACCCCCGCTCTCGGTGCCAATCCAGAAATAGTGACAGGCGATAATGCCTTGTGTCTATTGAGCCAAGAATGTTGAATTCTAGATTTAAAAGGGTCAGATTGTAAATGTTGTAAAGTTATTTTTAGAATCTTGTAAAGTCAATATATTTGACTTTCCTTATCTTGTGTTGAGTTGTAAAGTCAACAATAGTTGACTGAGTATAAATACCTTGTGTCTTGTAAACGATTACGCACGCAAACACACACACACATACACTCAGAGAGATTTGTGATCTAGTGAGAGAAAATAAGAATATGGCTATTTGTATTGAGAGAGAAATCATTGTGCAATCATTGTTCAATCAATATAATGATTTCTACAAATGTGTTTTGATTAATCTATGTTTGAGATCTTGAAACTGGAATCACATTTGGTATCAGAGCGAATCAGAGATCTCAGAAATTAATTTTTCATTCAGAAAATGAAGAACTCGCAGACTTACTGTGTTTAGTTTGATTTTTGCAATTTTGAGTTGTAATTGTTGTTTTTGATAGTCCCTTATGATGTGCAAATCAAGATGAAAACAATGAAATCGATTCAAACATCAAATGTATTTCAATCTCAAAATGAATCGATTACAATGTGTTCTTTCAATATTTCTCACTCTAAAGAAGCTCTCTATTATGTGCCACTCTTCAATGCTACTACACAGTTACAAGAGAAAACACAAACCATTTATACCAACTACAAATTACAAGACAAAACTAAACTAACACAAACAAAACATTGAGTTTGACTTTTCTCTTTTGACTTTGTTTGAGAGATGTGTAGATCCCAGTGCAGTGCAATCACAAGTAATATGAACAATGATGAACAGATTATAGGCCACAGCAACTAGTCATATGATTGATATAACTTCAAAGGGTTAAGGTTTACAGAGAAAATTTCTGATAAGGTTATGTAAACCTAACGACTAGAAAACTGAATAATGAATTTCTAACTATTCTAAACTGTTCAACCCTAATTATGAACTAAATAAGCCTTTATATACTAGGCTTACAAGGCCTAATGGGCTTATGGGCTTGGGCCCATCTAACTATTAAAGAATTACAATATAAACCCTTATAAATACTTTATTCCACTTTCAACACTCAGGACTTTCAGTCCTAACAATCTCCCCCTAAAGTTGAATAAAGCATTTATCAACTTGATAAGCTTCAGGCCTTGATCTTCTTTCCCTCTTGAATCTTTTGAAGAACTTTTGTTGCTTGACTTCATGTCTTTCCATGCTCCCCCTTGAATAAAGCTCTTGGTCTTCATAGTATCAACTTTGTAATCAGATTCAATGTACAGTAGCCTCGACTGAACGCACTATCAAGCAACTTTTAACTGTAGAAACTCAATCACATCGGATCAGCATACAAGAAAGATAATGTGAGAGTTACTTGACATTCCACGGTGCATCTTCAGTTTAAAACAAAAAATTTGTCTTTGAACCGCGAGTTGAATAGACTTTCAGCTTAAGAACTTGTTTCAATCAGCTCGTAGGAGGAATGATAAACAAATTTGTAGCAGACAGCACATGATACGGGAAAGAAAAAATACAAACTTTGAAAACTTCACTGTCTTCAGACAAACAAATTTAGCATTAAACTCATATCTTCATCTGTTTGATCGTTAGACCGTCTTCAGAAAAACAAACTTTCCTTTAAAACTTTGAAATTGAACTTTTTGAAAAACTTCTCCCCCTTTTTTGATGATTGTGAGCATCATGATCATCAAAACTTCTTCAATTTCAACGCATTCTTTGATCTCCCCTTTATGATAATATGATATTCTTCGTCCTTTGATCTGAGTATCCGTCAATTCATGAAATGTATATATCCGAATCTTTTCAAATTCAGACATAATGGACAATGTAACCCTGATTCAACAGATGAAACAGTTAGTATGCATGTAAGTAGCACAGAGCCACTTTGTACAACAGATGTACATTGGAAAGGAGTTTTTGTGATGTTCACTCCCCCAGGGCTTCCATTCAATCATCGAAAAACCACAAAGTAATTTTCTATGAATGTTATGACAAGAAAACTCATTTCTTGTGTGCTCGTGCAAGTGTAGAAATGATTGAAGCTACTTAGCTTGACCAGGCTCAAAAATGTGTAAACTGTTGAGACAACAACAGATATTACACGGACTCAATGTGCATGAAAGAGGTGCGAAGGTGGGGCAACTTTCCTTCTTTTTCAATATCTAAATCTTCCGAGTGAAGACTAGATAGCAGATATGTTGCGTCCCCAAAGAAAATGAAACATTTCTTTGTTAAGAAAGAAACGAGTGGCTGGTGGGGTTATATCAAGAGTTGGCATGGGCTCACTGCCTTTTACAATGATGATCACCAGAGAATGTGAACCAATCAGAATATGTGGCTGCCCGGCTCAGAAAGTGGTTGGTGCAGAGTTTTCATATTCTTTTAACTCAGTTCTCAAACCCTCTTTCTTTTTGTCATTGAAGCTCACTTCTAACCAAACTCTCTTTTCCATTTTTCCGCTCCACACAATGAGAAAAACTCAACACGATGAGTTATCTCCCCCACTCTTTGATTTATGACCCTCACCCCTCAAATCACTCTAGGATAACTTCCGGGGTTGGAAACACTGGTTAACGTGAATCCATGGAAGTACTGTTTAAGTTCTCACACAAATCCCATGTAAGTCCTAAAAAAAATTACTCAACAGTTTAACTTGAACATATAAGCACATAATGTATGATAACACTGTCAAAATGTATGCTCATAAGATTTGAGCAATTGAAATTTGAAGATTTCTCAAAACAGATATATTGAATGAATGAAATGAAATCAAGAGCATTGTTTTGAGAATCTGACAGTGTATCAATCAGATCACATAAAATGGATAGAGTATCAAAGAATTGGATATTTTGTTTATATGAACAAATATAAACAATTTAGCAATGAAAGCACAAATTTAGAAATAATGATAGATGCTCAACAACATTGAATTTCAAGCGGGGGTATTACCATCGAAAAAATTGTTTCGCTATGAGACATGGTAATAACAAATACAAATGAAGTACTGAACATGTGTGTGTGAATACGTTACAGTATAAGGATAAGATAGTACGCAAGTATTGATCTTTAGAAACACACAGTCAGTTAAACATTAAAGCTCAAAAAATGAAAAACATTTAAAATCACACTTCTAAATTCATAAAATCTTTTGAGAACCAGAAGTGGTTTGAACATTTCCGAAAACGTTTTTCATGCTTGAAAGTTGTTCTTCTTTCAAACAATCAGAGATCTAAGATTAGAAGATATTTACCTTTTAAGCTCATCCTCAAATCATGATAGAATGATTTAGGTCTTTTAAGCTCCCCCTGGATATTTGCAATAATATCCAAGTCTGAACGTTGAAGAACGGGTCCTGATCTGTCATGTGATCAGAAGGCAAACTTCGTTGAAGTCCGGGTTCTAAGCTGATTTACTTAGAAGCCATTGTTCTTCTACTCCCCCTTGACAGTAGGTGCCTGCAACAAAGAATCAGTTTTCGGTTTTGGTACCCACTGGTATTTGGGTCCATGAATGTTAGTTGCAGTGCAGTGCAATCACAAGTAATATGAACAATGATGAACAAATTATAGGCCACAGCAACTAGTCATATGATTGATATAACTTCAAAGGGTTAAGGTTTACAGAGAAAATTTCTGATAAGGTTATGTAAACCTAATGACTAGAAAACTGAATAATGAATTTCTAACTATTCTAAATTGTTCAACCCTAATTATGAACTAAATAAGCCTTTATATACTAGGCTTACAAGGCCTAATGGGCCTATGGGCTTGGGCCCATCTAACTATTAAAGAATTACAATATAAACCCTTATAAATACTTTATTCCACTTTCAACACTCAGGATTTTCAGTCCTAACAAGATGACTTGAGCTTTGTCTTTTACTTCTCATGATCTTGGATCCAACATATTTACGCACTAATAATCTCCCCCTTTGGATTCAAGATGTCGGTCCCTTATATTTAAACAATATCTTACCAGACAATAACAAACATAAATATATATGATTAACCAACCTGTTCGATTACAAAACAACAGATTGCATGATTGATTTCTCTTGAAGCTCTCCATATTTTCTCTATGGATAGTTGTTGGGTCGATGATCAGATTGTGAGAGATTCTAATATCTCACCTAACATTACATCTAATATAATAATATCTAAAAACATAATATCTAAACTTAATAATATCCTAAAATATCTTAACAAATAGATATTTAGGAATATTATAATAATATAAAATACAATAATTAACTTTGACAATTATTACAAACCAACATTAGAATAATATTGAGAGTGGCTTTTCAGCTTTAGCTTCAGATTCCAGTCTTCAGATTGGAAGATCTTGAATCCAATAAATCTGAGATCTAACAATCTCCCCTTTGGATCAAGATCATTACTAAAAAGATTTATCAATTCAGTCTTCTCTTTCAGCTCAGAAGATGCAATTTCCTTCTTTGTCTCCAATATATAATAATCTCCAGTTTTAGCTCAGAATGCTTTAGCAAAGTATCTTCAAAGAAAATTTCTCTCAAATCAGCATATCTTCAGAATACTTTGTTTTTGAAGTATTCGATCTTGGATTTCTTCTCCTATTTCTTGTTTGATCTCTCCCATTTCTTGGTTAACTCAGCTCTTCTCCCCCTTTTTGATGAAAAAAGCAACGAATTCAACAAAACTTTTAGTAAGAAATGGCTGTCTTACGGAGCCTCTGATTCGTTAACCCAAAAGATATTCATCTAGGTCTTTGCAAATCCAGACAAAATAATCGTGTAACACCTGAATCAACAAATGAATCAGTTAAAATGCCTGTCAGTAACACTAAGTCACTGTGTGTAACTAATACACATTGGAAAGGATCTTTTTGATGGTCACTCCCCCAGGGCTTCCATTCAATCAGCGAAATACCACAAAGGTAAATTCTATCAACGTTATGACAAAGAAACGAATTCCTGGTGTGTTCGTGCATGTGATAGAAAGAATTTAGCACAAATGATTGCTTATAGGCTCAAAATTGTGTAAACCACTAAGACAACAGTAAGTTAAACACAGACTCAATGTGCATGTGTGAAGTGCGAAGGTGGGGCAGACTTCCTTCTTTTCAATATCCAGATTTTCCAAATGAAAATCAGATAGCAAATGTGCTGCTTCCCCTTTGAAAATGAAATATTTTCCGTTTAAGAAGAAAATGAGTAGCTGGTGGGGTAATGGCAAGAGTTGGCATGGGCTAGTTGCCTATTTCAATAATGATCACCAAAGAGTTGTAAAACATTAGAATTATGGCTGCCCAACTCAGAAAAAGTTGGTGTAAAGTTCTGATATTCTTTTAACTTTGTTCTCACATCCTCTTTCTTTTAAACATTCAGCTTACTCAAACCAAACTCTCTTTTTCTGTATACCTCATCATACAATCCACACACATTTCTTTTCGACTACTCACACTCAATCACTATGGATTAACCTCTTGGGTAGGAAACATTGGTTAATGTGTATCCGTAGAAGTTGTGTTAAGTCCCAGCACAAAGAAATCAAGTTTTCCTAAAAAGCATGTGATGCTCAAAATGGTTTAACTATATCAGTTAAAGCATAAAATAGATCTTGAAAACATTTAAAATCACACTTCCAATTTAAGAAATCGGTTTGAGAATTAGGAAGTGGTTTGAACATTTAAGAACAATGTTTTCTATGATTGAAAGTTGTCCTCCTTTCAACCATATATAAGATTAAGATAAAGAATTATACCTTTACGAGCAATCTTACATCTCATGAAGTCAAGCATAAAGTCATAAAGATATGATCTTGTAAGCATCTCTCAAACTGCAAAAGTCTTCTGTCATAGTCAAAGAAAATTTATTCACTGAAATTAAAAAGACAAAAAGCAGTAAAACAATGAAAGTACGAGTTCTGATCAGAAATAATCAGAAGTCATTTCCATACTCCTTTGACTTGAAGAGCTCCCCCTAAAATCATGCATTACAAAAATTTGACAGAAAAGGTAAATGCAGAAATTAGGTATGCTCCCCCTCTAAATAACATTGATTATCTATGAATTTCTTCACACACTGTCTTTAAGATCATGAACAGACTGGTAAAGTGCAGATATCTTGCGGACATAAAGATAATGAAATGATGAAAAATTTACAATAAGAACGTTAATAGGTAACCACCGATTAGGTCTTAAGATTTAGCATACCAATCCAACAGACAAGAAAATTGAATCTCTTTTCGTCCAAGGGTTTGGTAAACAAATCTACAAGTTGATAATCAGTTTTTACAAAGTAAAGTTCAATTGTTCCTTTTTCGACATTATCTTTTATAAAATGATACCTGACATCGATGTGTTTGGTCTTTGTATGCTGAACAGGATTAGCTGTTATCGCGATAGCGCTCTTCGAGTCATAGTAGATCGGGATTTTGTTGAAGTGAAAACCGTAGTCTCCCAGTTGCGTTCTCATCCACAAGACCTGAGAACATCAGCTAGCAGTATCCACATATTCTGCTTCGGCCGTTGAAGTTGAGACACATAATTGCTTCTTCGATGCCCAACTAACGAGTTTCTCACCAAGGAACGGTATATGACCTGACGTGTTCTTCCTGTCTAGCATGGAACCAGCATGATCTGCGTCTGTATATGTTGTTAGTTCAAAACTAGTATATTTAGGATCCCACAGACCAAGATCTGCTGTCCCCTTCGGATATCTAAAAATGCTCTTAATTGCAGACACATCGGATTCTTTAGGACTAGCCTGATATCTAGTACATAAACATGTAGAAAACATTATATCCGGCCTACTTGAAGTAAGATACATTAAAGAACCTATCATTCCTCTATAAGTCGTAACATTAACAGCCTTTCCCGAAGGATCGGTGCCAATCATAGTACCAGGTGCCATTGGGGTACCAATCGGTTTACAATTTTCCATTTTGAACTTCCGAAGAATATCAAGAATGTATTTATATTGATTGATGAAAATCCCCGATGAAAATTGTTTGACTTGTAATCCGAGAAAGAAATTCATCACTCCCATCATATTCATCTGAAAACGTGACACCATAAGGTTTGAAATTTTTTTACAGTATTTAGGATTTGTAGAGCCAAAAATTCTTACAGTATTTAGGTTTGAAAAATTCTTACAGTAAAATTTGACAATGTGATCGCCTAATCAACTACAACAACTTACAACCAAGTATTTTCAAAAACAAACACTTTTTGAAAATTTGATCGATGGTACAGTGACTTTGAAGATGAAGAACATTGTGAGTTCTATAAATTTGATTTGAATCTGGTCTAAGCTCTGATACCAATTGTCGGTCCCTTATATTTGAACAAGATCTTACTAGACAATAACAAACACAAATATATATGATTTACCAACCTGTTCGATTACAAAACAACGGATTACATGATTGATTTCTCTTGAATCTCTCTATATTTTCTCTCTAGATAGTTGTTGGGTCGATGATCAGATTGTGAGAGATTCTAATATCTCACCTAACATTACATCTAACATAATAATATCTAAAAACATAATATCTAAACTTAATAATATCCTGAAATATCTTAACAAATAGATATTTAGGAATATTATAATAATATAAAATACAATAATTAACTTTGACAGTTATTATAAACTAACATTAGACTAATATTGAGAGTGGCTTTTCAGCTTTAGCTTCAGATTCCAGTCTTCAGATTGGATGATTTGAATCCAATATATCTGAGATCTAACACAAGATCATCTTCAAAAAGAAATTTAGAATTAACGAGCAATCTCCCCCTTTGTTTGATCTTTAACAAATTCCATCTCCCTCTTTAAGATGAATACAGGAAATCTTCTTCTTACAATCAATCTTCCCTTTGATAAATCTCTTCAACACGTTAATAAATTTTCCTTTCTTTGGAATGTCTTCAAATTTTCTATAATCTCCCCGAAGTCTGTTATTATCTTCTTCAAGAATATTAACAATCTCGCCCAAGGATTATAATCATTTCTTTCAATCCTCAATAAAAGAAATTATCTCCAGCTTTAGCTCACTTAGCTTCAGCATATCATCTTCAAAGAAAATTTCAACAAAATTTCATCAACCTTTCTGGACTTTTGAACTTTCTCTTTTATTCTGAACATTCTCTCCATATTTCTGACGATAAATCTTTCAAAGAAGTCATTTCTTGAAATACTATCTCCCCAAAACAGTTACAAACTGTTCTTCAGACAACATTTCTTGAAATTCTTTCTCCCCCTTTTTGATGATTTAGAGCATAGAAATCATCAAAACTGTTTCCAAGAAATGTCATGAAACTTATTATGACCACTGATCTTTCCAAATTAGCCGTTGATCATCTGTCAATTTATAAAGTATTCATCTGAATCTTTTCAAATTCAAACAAATAAACGTGTAAACCTGAGTCAACAAATGAATCAGTTAAAATGCCTGTAAGTAGCACGAAGTTGCTTAGTACAACACATGTACTGTACAAGGGGATTAATTGATAATCATTCCCCAGGTCTTCCATTCAATGATCGAATAACACAAGGTAATTCTATGAACGTTCTAACAGAAAAACAAATTTTTTGTGTGTTCGTGCTTGTGTATGAAAGAATTTAAACATGAATGTTTTATAATAGGCTCAAAATGTGTAAACCATTGAGACAATAACAGTATTACACAGACTCAATTGTGCATGATCGAAATACGAAGGTGGGGTAGACTTCCTTCTTTTTCAATATCCAAATCTTCTATATGAAGATCAGATAGCATATGTGATGCGTCCCCATGAAAATATGAAACATTTGTCTGTTGAGAAAGAAATGAGTAGCTGGTGGGGTTTAAATCAAGTGTTTGCATGGGCTAGTCTTGTTTCAATGAAGGTCACCAAAGAATGTGAACCAACAGATTATGTGGTTTCCCTTCTCAAAGAAAGTTAGTGCATAGTTTTAATATTCTTTTAACTCTGTTCTCACACCCTCTTTCTTTTTATCATTTAAGCTCACTTCTAACCAACCTCTCTTGTCATTTTACCTCAACACACACCCACACTCAGATATTGACACCTCGCCTCTCGATCCCGTGAATTTATAGAAGTTCTTCGGTAAGAAACACTGGTTATACTGAATCTATAGAAGTTCTTTTAAGTCCTCACATTGATCCCGTGAATTTTGTCCTAAAAAATATTGCTCAACGATTTACCTTTAATAGTTAAAGCGCAATAATATGGAATACATGTCAGATATATGTATGCTCAATAAGATAAACATGAAGATTTAAGCATTTTAAAACATGGAAGATTTTCTCAACACAAGTATATTGAATGAATGAAATTAATACAAACTGCTTGTTTCAGAATCTGACAATGTATGGAAAAGATCAAATATGAATGAATTAACAATAATGGCTTAGGTCATGAAAAATTAGATGTTGTCTATACGAATCAAATATAGACTTTCTTGAAAGAATCATTTTGAATGAAATGAATTAACGCTCAACGAACATTGAATTTCAAACGGGGTGTCCTACCATCGAAACATTAGTTACAATTTGAGACATACAAAACCGGTGTGTATGAATGTAACATCATAAAATTTAGAGTGAAATAAACTCGCAAATTCATAGTGAAGAACTCGTAGAGGGCAAGAACTCGCAGGGGTGAAGAACTCGCAAGTTGCTTTGTTTTTGTGTTTTATTTGTTAAATTTTTTCCAAGGCAAGAACTCGCAGAGTGATATTTGCGACAAGCTCAGAAGTCGCAAACTTCGACCTACGACAAGTTACTTATCGCAAGCCACTATCTGCGACAAGTTACTATTTATCTTCTTCGGTCTGTGAAAAGTTTAAGAACTCGCAAGTCAAGCGTTACGACAAGTGTTCTTTTTGCAACAAGTTAATTGATTGAAAATTGTCTAAGTATAGAACTCGCAGACGCATTGCGACAAGTTATTTGCTCGAAAATTTTCTAAGTGTAGAACTCGCAAGAAGTTTTAAGCTCATAACTCGCAACTTTCAAACTGCGACAAGTGAGAACTCGCAAGCTTCAATCTGCGACTTCCTCATTTCTTAGTTCATTTGGTCCGCGACAAGTGGGTTGAATAGTGTTTTGCGAAAAGTACTCTTTAGTGCTTTGCGAATTCTAATACTTAGTCACATTTTTTAGTTTTATCAAAAGTTTATGTTTTGTGTTTAAAGATCAGTGCTCAGTTCAAGATGACTTCAAAGGATGATCTTGATGTCGGTACAGATGTTAAACCACCAGTTCTATTCAAAGGAGAATATGAGCAATGGAAGGACAGATTCCTGGATTTCATAGACAGACATGAGAATGGAGAATACATCAAACAGTCAATTGATGAGGGTCTAATGAAACCAGTAATTGTTGTTCTACCTATTGAAGATAATGAGAATTCAGATAGTGAAGATGGTACTGAGAACAGAGAATAATATAATTGCTTCTTTCAATAGACTTAAAGAATGGCTTCACCTGCATATTGCAGAGCCGAAAAAGGCAATTAGTTCTAGACAATTTTCAATGTTCTTTGCTGAATATACAGATCACATAAAAGAGCTTCAAATAGAAGTTCTTGATGCTTTGAAAGGTGATAAATGGCTGGAAGCTGAAAAATCAGGTCAACATAAGATTAAGATGATTAAAGAAGAAGCTACTTGAGATAGAAGAAGATGCTACTATGAAGTGTGCAAAACTGAAATGAAAAGAAAAGGAAAATATCAGTTTAGAACAACAGATTGCTAAAAACAGAGCAGAGTTTGACAAGGAAAAGGAAGTTTTTGAGACTGAAAGAAAGACATTTTGCCCAGAAGTGTTCATAATTTTCAAGAAAAACTTTTGAAGAGAAGAAAGTTGTTGAGGTTAAGTGTGCAAAACTTTCTCAACAAGTGTCAGATTTTGAGAAATTTATCATTATGGAAAGAGATAAATTTGCAAAGGAGAAGAAGATGGTTGAACAGAAGAATGTTGGTGTTTTCATAGAAATATCTGATCAACGAAAGAGCATAGAAAAAGATTTTGAAGAAGAAAGAAAGGTATTTGAGACAGAGATCAAGAAGCTTACAAAGAAATTGTCTGAACTATCAACAACATCAATGAAAGAGAAGGTTATGAAGTTTGAACTACAGAAGAAGATTGATCTACTCACTACAGAAAGAAACAGTTTGTCTGCTAAGATCACATATCATACAACTGTTTCTACAAAAAGGTCAATCAAATGAAATGATCAGATTTGTACTACTAACCTTTTCTATGATATATCTCTTGATGGCACAGGTTACATTCCTATCTATAAGCAAGTCAAGATGAAATGGAAGTTAAAAGTTCTGATGATGAGAAGAATATTCAAAAATCATTTGTGCATACATCAAATGCCAAGAAGAACAATGTTCATAAAGGTAAATCTTTTGGTAAACCTGAGTTTGCTTATTCTAGAAATCAATTACTCAGGTTAGCTAAAAAGAAAATTAGTTATTCTTATTGTCGTACGAATGATTTTGTTCATAAAACTTCTGATCATCATTGGTATGGAACAAACAGATATGGACCCAAGTTGCAATGGGTACCAAAACCGAAAGCTACTTCATCTATGTTGCCGGTACCACAAGTATAGAAGGAGTAAGAATGATGATTTCTGATTATGTACAAATAAGGACTCGATCCTCAATGATCAAGAATGGCTTTTGGATAATTCAGTTCAGAACCCGTACCTCAAAGATCAAGTTTGACTTCTAAACACAACAGTTTAGGACTCGTACTTCAAAGATCAAGAGTTTTTGTACTCTGATGCATAAGCGATGATCGACCTTCAAGGGGGAGTATATATTTTTTCTATTGACAAATATTGTGAATGCAATATTTCAGAAGGGGTAAATGACTTCTAGATATATCAGCCTAGAACACAATCTTTAAAGATTTTTGTTTGACTTATGATTACTTCAGATCAGAACTCGTTACTCAATGTCTGACTTCTGTCTTTGACTATGACTTTGGTACACTGACGACATTTTTTTTTGACTTTTTGCAGATTTCGAAGGGGACCTTACAAGTTTTCATTCAATTAATCATGATTTAAGGGGGAGTTATGAGATTTAAGCTGAATGTAAGATTTTTGAAACAATTTGAGATTGTTAATCTGTTTGAAAGAAGGACGACTTTTAGATATGAAAACATATTTTCTTTAACATTCAAACCACTTCTCGATTCTTAAAAAGATTTCATGGATTTAGAAGTGTGATTTTAAATGTTTTCATACTTGTGCGTTATTGATTAACTGACCGTGTGTTTCCAAAGATTAATACTTGTGTATTATCTTTTCCATATACTGTCAAGTATCATACACACCGGTTTAGTCATTCTTATTGATTTTGTTATTACCATGTCTCATATTGAAACAATTTTACGATGGTAATAAACCCCGTTTGATTTTAATGTTTGTTGAGCATTACATTCATTTCAAAACATAAGTGATTCTTTCAAAAATGTCTATATTTGTTCATATAGACACATTCCAATAATTTCATGACCTAAACTTTAAATGATTATCATTCATATTTGATCTTTCGATACGTTGTCATTTTCTCAACCAAGTTTCTTGTATTCATTTCATTCATTCAATATACTTGTTATGAGAAAATCTTCAAAGTTTCAAATGCTCAAATATTCATGCAATTTTTAGCTTAGCATTCATTTATCTGACTTTGTCTTCATGTTACTGAGCTTTGAATGTTCAAGATAAACTGTTGGACATCATTCTTTTAGGATATTTTCATGGGATCAGTGTGAGAAATTAAAAGAACTTCGATGGATTCACGTTAACCAATGTTTCCTACCCAAGAAGTTATCCTGAGTGCTCGAGAGGCGAGGGGTCATAAATCAAATAGTGGGGGAGGAAGTTCATCCGGTTGAAAAACCTCATTGAGATAAGCGAAAAAATGGAAAAGAGAGTTTGGTTAGAAGTGAGCTTAATGATAAAAAGAAAGAGGGTGTGAGAACAGAGTTAAAAGAACATCAGAACTTTGCACCAACCACTTTCTGAGCCGGGAAACCACATTCCTGTTGTTTCACAATTCTTTCGTGAACATCATTGAAACAGGCAGTGAGCCCATGCCAACTCTTGACTTAACCCCACCAGTACTCATTTCTTTCTTAACAAAGAAATGTTTCATATTTTGACAGGGACGCAACACATATGCTATCTGGTCTTCATTTGGAAGTTCTGGCTATTGAAAAGAAGTAAGTTTGCCCTACCTTCGCACTTCAATCATGCACATTGAGTCATGGAAAAACTTCTTGTGTATTAACAGTTCCACATTTTTGAGACAGATAAAGCATAAATTCTTAATTCTTTCATACACAAGCACGTACACACAGAAAATTCGTTTTTCTGTCGGAACGTTCATAGAATTACCTTGTGTTATTCGATGATTGAATGGAAGACCTGAGGAGTGATCATCAACAAAACTCCTTGTACAGTACATTCGTTGTACTAAGTGGTGCTACTTAAAGGCATCTTAACTGATTCATGTGTTGATTCAGGGTTACCACTCAATTATGAATTTGAAAAGATTCAGAATCATTATGAATTGACGAATGTTACGTAAATCAGTTGGAAAGATCAAATGATCATTTGTTTAAAAGAGGGAAGAATGCTTTTTCATGCCAAGTTTTGATGATGCTGATGCTCACGTTCATCAAAAAGGGGGAGAAGATCATGAATGAAGAAGTAATTTATGAGAAATGATATCAAGAAATGATTTATGTAGGAGAAGACAAAGAATGGCAAAGAAATTTCTGAGCATAACAAGAGAAAGATAAAGCGGTTTCAAAGAACGAAACAGTTCAAAATATGTTGATTCAAAGAATACAGAAATTTCAGTGAAGATTACAGAAATTTTCTTTGAAGATTGTTCGAAAGAGTAAAGTGAGCAAAAGCTGGAGATAATTTCTTTGCTGAAGATTATATGAAAAGAGAAGTTTGTTACAGACTTTGGGGGAGATTGTTAAAGTCTGAAATCGTTCCAAAGAAAGGGGAGATTGTATTCCAAATATTGTTTGACTTCAAAAGAGAAGATTGTTAAAGCTGAATTTATTTTTGAAAAATGATCTCGAATCCAAAGGGGGCATTGTTGGAGAAAATATTGTTGTATCCGAGATCGTGAATTGAGGGTTACATTTTGAAGATCAAAGGGTCAAAGTTTGAAGAGTAAATGTCAAAGTCAACATCCTAATTGAAGAAAGTCAAAGTCAAAACTTACTTTGTTTAAAAGTTAAAGTTCTTTAATTGTGTTTTGTCAATGTGTAGTTTTGTTTCTTTTGTATTGATGTAGGTATAAATACCTTTGTCTTTGTATTTTGGGTTAGGATCTTTCATTGTAAACATCTTAGTGAGAGAAAGTTGGAGAGAGAGATTAGATGATCATTTCATGTAGAGAGAGAAAGGTTATTGAAATCAAAGAATATGGGATTTGTGGTTGATTTTCATGTTTTAGATTGTTAAATTGGGAGAAAAATAACGTCTATAAATGGAGAAAACCTGTCTACCCTAAAATAGGGGATCAATTAACCTGAATAATTTGGACATGACAAATCGAACCCAAGAGTATCATCCCAAAACGAGGAATAAGGTACGTCGTTTACAACCCAAATATAATGAAGAATAGAACCAACAACCTAATAATCTAAATTTGTCAACAAGATTATAATGGGGTATCGCAATCCTTCCAAAAATGTATATCTTCAGAGATCAAGTATGTTGGTCACTATTTCTCCAAAAAGACCAATCACGACCCCAAGGTGTCTACTCAGTCCCGACGAGCCCCACCGCTAAGATGACCTGTCAAACATGACAACCAAAGAACAACCATTAGGCTAAAGCCAAGTGAGGAAAATTGAATGTAAACAGAAATACTAAACGCATTTGAAGTCGCACGGTGGATATATCCATGAGCTAAGTCAAGCAATCAAATAAACCATTAATAATCATAATATGGTACAAATAACACCAATCATATAGTGAGCTCAACTCTTCAAAGTCTATTGCTCGAAAACATCAAGTCAACCCCTCCAGGTCTATTCTAAAGAGTTCCAAAACAGGAACTCAAGCACAAGAGAATTACATCTTAATGCCCATGGGACGCTGCCCCGACCATATAGGTCCACACCTTACTTACCATGGTGACCTGATGCCTATTCCGTGTCCAAGTGGCGAATCTAATGTCCAAAACGGGACATAGGAACACCGTGCCTATGATCCATTACACTAATACTAAAACCAAAACATACCTAGATATACCCACAATTTAATGTACACCTTAAAATTGATGTCAATTTATATTCATAACACTCCATACTTGGAAGTCTTGACCCCCATTAACTTGGAGAAAAATCATTTAGCGCAAATCTCACCAAATATCATCAAAACAATTTTTACACAATAATAATTACCGTTCATGACCTTTGACCCAAAAAGGTTAAATCTAGATAAAACCCTAATTTAGTTGGGGTATATTAATCCCCTTAAATGCAAGGGTAAGAAAATAATATTTGTAGAAAATATAAGTAAACATCAATCCCTTATGAACCTCTTTTGGAAATCACATTTGTTACCACCAACCACTGAAACCCCAAAATTTAGGTTTTAGGTTGAGATTTTATAAATCAACTGTTGAATCAAATAATTGTATTCAAGATTAAAGTTAATGAGGGGGTCTTGTCATGATCGAATTCTCAACAAGAATTAATTCTCAGAAACAATATCAAAGAAGTTTGCGGAACAACACTTTGATATTCAATGAAATAGTAAATCAATACAGAAAATATGAGGAACAAACTGTAAACTTGTATTGAATGCTTTGAAGTTACAGGATTACACACTCAACCTCAATATTGATGAACAGACTCACCAATACGAATTCTACTTCTCTAGAATTAGGATCTATGCCTTGAGGTTGATTTCTCTCTTGAAAAATAATTAAAAAAAAAAAATTATTTCTATCTATTCTAAACATTCTATACATATACTGATAAAAAGATAATTACAAAGAATAAACAAATCTTCAGTATATCTTCCATGTATATCTTCTAAGTATATCTTCAGTATATCCAGCTGTAGTATTTTCCATCCGGATCTCTTTAGCAGCACTAATAATGCTCAGCAGCATTAACTTCATCTAGCAGCATTAACTTCATCTAGCAGCATTAACTGCAAGCAGTACTAACTAGCTAAGCAGTACTAACTTTGTTCAAGCAGTACTAACTTTAACTAGCAGTAGTAATTCTACTAGCAGTAGTAACACTTAGCAGTATTAATCTTCAACTTGTTCTGGCAGTAGTAACTACATTTATATTAGCAGTAGTAACTACACTTAGTAGAATCTTCAGTTCCCAACAATCTCCCCCTAACTTGACTTTTAGGAAAAGAAGTCAAGTTCTTCAGATCTTCTTCAAGATACTTTCAACACCTTACATTTAGTTGCCCAAATTTGGATCTAGGCCCAAACTTTGATTTACAGTTCTTCTCACCACAATCTTGGCCATTTCTGAATCCTTTGTACAAACCAGTGTAGCTTTAAGCATCCCTTCTAACTTCTCCTTGCTATGCTCATATATTTTGTCCACCAGGTAGTATTCATGATAACAATTGTCAATAGTAATCATGTATACTCCACAGTTTTCAAACAGTATCCATTTGTCAATCTTCTTGAATATGAACTCATGCATATGATCTTTAATCCTATGGTGCACTCTTGCAGGCTCAAACATCATGCACAAGTATTCCAATGTCACTTTGAGAAGATTCTCTTCAGTACCTTTCAACACAAGTTCATAAAGTTTCATCCCAACTTTATGTAGTTCTTCCATATCAGCTCTTGAACAACTTCTGATGACTTTCCCCCATGTTGAATAAGCTTCAAATGAACCATCAGCTCTCTTGATTCTGAAGAAATTCTTTCCATTGTCTCTCAGAATATCCCAGAAGATGATCTCTGGAGCTTGCATAGAGATTGGAACAGCTTTCAAAGGTTCCACTATTGTCATGTACGGATCCATACTTTCATCAGTATGCTTAGTGACCTGCTCTGGGCTCTGTACTGGCTCTGTTGGGGATGTGATTGAAGGTTCTGCTTCCTTTTCAGTTTCTTCCACCCTAGGCCTTTTCAACTGCCTTTTTGGAGCAATTGTTTTCACTCTTTTTCCAGACTTGGCTTCTCTACCAACATTTCCAGGTTCTTCCTTCTTCTCTTCTGCTTCTTCTTTGGAAGGTGTGGTTTTCTCAGGGAATGGTTGTTGGATGTTGAGATCATGTCTCTCTTTCATCCTCTTTCTGCTTCTTCCCTTTGAGAGGAATCCCCTTGGAGCTTTGTCATTTCCTTCCTGTATAGGTCTTCAACCTGAGAGTATGCCATATGAGTAAACATCTCCCCCTTAGCTTTACCCTTTGTATCCTTCAACCCTGCCTCACTTCTTTCTTGTGTCTTCTTTTCAAGGTCTCCTTCATTGATGACCACTCCCTTAGCCTTTTGAGTAGCCTTAGGAGTGTCATTCTTTGCTTTTACTAAGGTTTCAGCTATTTCCAATTCTTCAACAGATAGCCCTGTTGCTGCTTGAACTTTATCTGTTTCTACTTCTTGAGCTTCTGTTTCTGCAGCTTTCTCCCCCTTAACATCAAATCCCATCTCAGAAATACTTTCTTTTTCTGCTTCAGCCTCTGAATTCTCCCCCTTGTTGAAATCATCTTCAACACTTGTCCTCCTCTTTAGCACAAACTGTTTCCTTCTCCTTTTCTGTAACAATCTTGTCACCATTTTCTTCAGTTTGGTGATCTGAACTTGTTCAGATAGAATAATCAGCTTCATCTCCTCTATTTCTTTTCCTTGCTTGATGACATCCTGGTTGATGTTTCCCATGGTCTCCATCAATTCATCATAGTTATATCTGTCCTCACCTTCTCCAGGAGTGTTACCCCCTATTGAAGGATCATTGGATCTTTTAGTAGTGGAAGTCTTCTGCCTAGCAGAAGCACTATCCACCCCTGTGGTTTCTTGGCACCAGGGACCTTCAAATGATTGCTCATTCAAAGTTGCCATGGGGGAGGTCTTATTGATGTTACCACTTTCCTCCTCTGTGTTAGCAGGAGTAGTGGCAGCCTCATCACCCATATGCTCTACCTCCTCCTCAAAGAGCACCTCCTTTGGGTTGGGAGACACCCTTGTGGTTTCCCTTTGGATATTCTCTAGGGGAGAATTCTCCCTTAGAGGGCTTAAAGGCTTAGTGGGTGATGGTACAAGAAGGGAAGGAGCCTTCTTTACCTGTTTTCTTTGATAAGTTTGGGTAATTGGAGAAGTGGGCTTATTTAGTAGGGACTGTGGGATAGATATAGAGTGGGAAGGTTGGGCTTGGCTAGCAGTGGATTGATCTAATGAGGGCCTTGACCCTGCTGCCATACCTTCATTGGGTTGGGACACCACCATCATTGTAGAGAACAATGGGGTGTCAACTCCTTCAGAGTCCCCAGCAGATCTTCTCATATTTGAGAAAACCTTGCCTTTGGGGGGTTTTGGTACATAAATTCCATCAGAATGAGGAATATCCGTCAATTCATGGTTGATAACTGCTTGAACAAACCTGGGATACATATAAAAGCTCTTTTTGTTTCCCATGTTTGAGACAAGATCATTGAAAATCATTTGTGAAAAATTGTACCTTCTGGCAGTGGCCAAACAGACCAAAGCATAAGCAATGGTACTGCTGAACTCACTCCATCCAGTAGTCTTTTTAGAAATGCAGTGCATCAAGGTATGAACAAGAAAACGCCATTGGGGTGAAAATTTAGCTTTTGAGAACTTAAAAATACCCAATGGGCCTCCATACCCCATTCTTGTCAGAGTAGAAAACAGTTCATCATTAGGGATAGACGTTATACCAGAGGCATCGTCTAGACGTAGACTGATGCGAACTATCTCTTCAGTAACTGTCAATGGATTGCCACATACTGTCGACTTGATCATTCGCACACCATCCTCAGTAACAATGGTGGCATGTGCCCAGAATTGCCTTTGGTGCTCAATGTAGATAGTTGGAGACATAGTGAGAGCATGGGCAATGTGGCTCGACTTCAGAAAGTCGACTATCTGATGAAAACCTTCAGATTGTTTTGGCTTTTGGAGCATCGCAATTTCATTGTGCTCATCAATGAACGCCATGGATGCCATAGACCTTGAAGATTCTTGCCTGAAAACTTTGAACTTTGAGAGAGAAAGGGTTTAGAGCGCAGGTGAATAGTATGCAAAGAGTCGTTATAAGCTTTTAGGCGGGCAAAGAGTATTTATAGTATTCGGAATAGAAGCAGTATTAACCTAGAGCAGTATTAACTAACTTGCAGTATTAACCGCGAGCAGTATTAACCACGAGCAGTATTAACTGAACTAGCAGTATTAACTACTAGCAGTATTAACTAACTAGCAGTATTAACCGCGAGCAGTATTAACTGAACTAGCAGTATTAACTACTAGCAGTATTAACTAACTAGCAGTATTAACCGCGAGCAGTATTAACTGAACTAGCAGTATTAACTACTAGCAGTATTAACTAACTAGCAGTATTAACCGCGAGCAGTATTAACTGAACTAGCAGTATTAACTACTAGCAGTATTAACTAACTAGCAGTATTAACCGCGAGCAGTATTAACTGAACTAGCAGTATTAACTGCTCTTACACTTTTTGACACCATCCCTTTTCTCTTACTTTTTACTACTTTGTTCATCCCTTGATCCTTTTCTTCTTGATCCTTCATGATCATTACTCCCTCTGGAGTATTTCTAACTTCAACCTTCTGCTGGATTAAAAGTAACATGTCCTTCATCAAATTTTTTTAAAGAATTTGAAGGTAGTCCATGTTCCTTGTTATGTGCCAAGAGCAACCATTTTCTTCATTCTGAATGCTCTTCCTCTTGAGCTTTTGATTGCCCTGCACACTTGATAAATCAGTTAGTCTTGGAGGGAACCCAAGCCAAAGTGGTCTTGGGTTGACCTTTCTCATTAATATAATCTGTCAGTTTGGTCTGAATGAGTTGTTTAGGAATCTCATGGCTGGAATACTTTGTCAAGATTATAGGTTTAGCTGTATTACTACTAGAAGCAGCACTAGCCTTGTTAGCAGTACTAACTTGGTTAGCAGTACTAACAGGTTTCTTTGCAATTGGAACCCAAACTTGAACAAAGTTGCTTGCTTTCTTTGTCTTTAAATTACTCCTTGGCTTATTTGGAGTAATTTTCTTTGGTTTAGCAAACTTGTTATGAGCATGTGATCTTATAGGTGCTCTGTTCTCAACCATATGATTCCTTCTTTTATTCCTATAACCAAAAGAGTTTTGTGGTTTTCTTTGAAAAGTGACTCTTTGGTTGATAGGGTTGAAATAACAGTGTTTGGCAAGATGATTCAATTTGCCACAGATAAAACAAGGTTTTGGTCTATTGATTTTACTCAAATCAACTCCTTGTTTTTGTGCCCACTGATTATTCCAGTTTCTCTGATTTCCCCTTGGTTTATCATGTTTTTGGGGCTCAGATTCATTGCAAGAACACTGTTTACAAGGGACAGGATTCACAACTGTGGTTTGCTTATAATGGACCTTCTCAGACTTTCCCTCAGTCTTTTCTATGTCCTTAGAATTGATCCAAGCCTTTCCACATCCCTCATTGGTGATAATGTTATTTTCTAGAGTAATCTCACCACTCACAGTGTTCTTCTTACTTTTTTCATTAAAGTTTTCTTCTTCAGAGTCTGTTTCAACGACCACTTTGTCTAATGGATCTACCTTAGTGACTTCATCAGACAATTCCTTCCTATTCTTGGTCTCTAGCAAGTCTGATATAGGAGGGATGTAGTTGTTGTTGTATGGTGGTGGTGTGGTGTTATATCCTATTCCTCTTCTAAGTTTGTCATGGATTTGAGTTTGGAGCAAAGAGTCCATTGCTTTAGAGGCATTGGAAAATTTCTCAATATCCAGCTTGGCTTTCTCAAACTCACTTTTTATCTTTTCATTCTCCTCTTCTTTCTGTTTAAGCTTAAATTCATACTGATCTTTCTCCCACTTCCAGTAGTTTGTGTCATAGGAATGTTGAAGCTCATTGGCTTGAAAACTCTTAATCTGCTCTTCAAACCTCTCAACAATCCTAACATAGTCTTTTATATCTTTTTCTAATCTCTTAAGGTCATCACTCATCTTCTGATTGTGATCCCTGTACCTTTTAACAGTTTCAATACAGGGTTTAGAACAAAGATTAGATGTTACCTCTGTTGGAATTTCTGAGCTTGAAGACTCTGAACCTTTAGCCATGATGATTGTGATTTTGAGTGTAGGTTTCTGAGAATACTAGCTCTGATACCACTTGTCAGGATCGAATTCTCAACAAGAATTAATTCTCAGAAACAATATCAAAGAAGTTTGCGGAACAACACTTTGATATTCAATGAAATAGTAAATCAATACAGAAAATATGAGGAACAAACTGTAAACTTGTATTGAATGCTTTGAAGTTACAGGATTACACACTCAACCTCAATATTGATGAACAGACTCACCAATACGAATTCTACTTCTCTAGAATTAGGATCTATGCCTTGAGGTTGATTTCTCTCTTGAAAAATAATTAAAAAAAAAAATTCTTTCTATCTATTCTAAACATTCTATACATATACTGATAAAAAGATAATTACAAAGAATAAACAAATCTTCAGTATATCTTCCATGTATATCTTCTAAGTATATCTTCAGTATATCCAGCTGTAGTATTTTCCATCCGGATCTCTTTAGCAGCACTAATAATGCTCAGCAGCATTAACTTCATCTAGCAGCATTAACTTCATCTAGCAGCATTAACTGCAAGCAGTACTAACTAGCTAAGCAGTACTAACTTTGTTCAAGCAGTACTAACTTTAACTAGCAGTAGTAATTCTACTAGCAGTAGTAACACTTAGCAGTATTAATCTTCAACTTGTTCTGGCAGTAGTAACTACATTTATATTAGCAGTAGTAACTACACTTAGTAGAATCTTCAGTTCCCAACATCTAAATTGTAAGAGTATTTAATACTCTAGGGGGTATTTTGTATTTATTATATAGTTAGTTTGTTTGTGGGCCTCAACCCCGTTAAGCATTAAGCATAAGCCCATTAGGCATTAGGCTTAAGTATATAATGTTTTAGTTAATTAGGTTTTAGGGTTAATCTCTCAATTATACAATAATCATTATTATAGAGAGGTAGCCGTACGTATTCTCTGTATCACATTCAAGGTATCAAGAACACAAAAGATTTTCATTGTTTAATCAAGAATCGTGGTATGTTATTCTGATTCATTAATCTCTTGATTTATATTGTGTTGTGTGTTAATCTATTAACTAGAATACTGGGTTTAACAAGTGGTATCAGAGACTAAAGAATCAAGTTTTTGGATTAAAAACAAGTTTATCGACTTTTCACCGTGTTCATCGACTTCTCACGCTATGTGAAAATTGATTTCTTGAATTAATGTGTTTTTATGCTTGAAATCGATCTAATTAGATGAGTTTCATGCTATTGAAGGTTATATGATGATTTAATTGCATTGTAACTCTTAAATTGATTGAATTTTTGATGCTTTCTGGACTCTGGTTTCTCATATCTTGCGACCACTATGTTTATTAAATTGAAACTTGAAAGTTGATTTTAGTCATTGGTGTTGATTGCATTCTGATTGATATATGTTTTGGGTTACAAAAGTCTGAGATCAGCATTGGGTTTCTGTGTTTTGTGTGGTTTCTGGGTTAATTATCGTCGTTCTGGGTCGAAACTAAGAACATACCGGTCGTTATTCATCACTCCGGTCCCGGTCGAAACATCGGTCGACCAGGTTTGCGCCACAAACTACCCCGGTCGAATATACCATACCGGTCAATCTCTATACCGGTCAACTTACTCATAAAAATCCCGGTCAGCAGCATACCAGTCAAATACACCGTATCGGTCCACATCCATACCGGTCACACCATACCGGTCATGGACTTTTGGTCGACACACTCTTGTCCGGTCGACAGGATACCGGTCGAAGTACCTCTCCGGTCATGCAACATACCGGTCGCATCCTATCGATCACACTATACCGGTCGTAAGACATGTCCGGTCGGAATACCAGTCGGCGAGTTCCCGGTCAAGCAAGTTACCGGTCAAGCAAGATTCCGGTCGACACCTCTTTTGCGCCAACAGTTACTCGCGCAAAACCACACTTTGCGCCACCTGTGGTTCGCGCAAACCTCCTCTTTGCGCGACCCACCTCTCACGCAAATCTCACTTTGCGCCATTCACGGTTCGTGCAAAACCTTATTTCGGGCGACCTGTGTTCTCGCGTGAATCGTCCTTTGCGCCACTACCTTAGCTTATTTTTGCGCCAGATTTTATGTGGTTACTCTATTTGTGTATTTTACTGTGCGAGTACTGCATTTAATTATTTTTGGAAATTTATCTTTCTGAAAAAATTTTAGTGTAGTTTTTATCCAACTCTTGATTCTAACGATCTCATCTAGTTGATTGTCTTGGTACATATTAGTTTGATTTCTAACCATACAGCTAAGATGTCGAATCAGCTTATCTCAATGGCCACTCAGTCCAAACCTCCTGTCCTCATGGCTGATGAGTATCAGCAATGGAAGAAAAGAATGATCCAGTTTCTGAATCACAAGAACAGAGACTACATGGAATCAATCATCAATGGTCCAGTAAATCCAATGATCAGAGTACCTGGTCAAGCAGAAACTGAAACCTCTCAAGAAATTCCTGATAGATTTGTCCCGAAACCGTACCATTACTTCAATGAAAAGGAGAAAGAGTTGTACAAGATAGATGAAGAGGCTCTCATTTATCTATCAATGGCAATACCAAATGACATCTACAACTGTGTAGACAGTCAGAGGTCTGCTAAAGAAGTCTAGGATGAACTATCAAGACAGTTTGAAGGAAGTGAAGCCTCCATCCAAACCAAGCAGAACCTATGCATAAATGCATATGAGGGATTTCACGCAAAGGAAGGAGAGACGCTGCTAGAGACCTACAACAAATATAATATCATTCTCAATTACTTGCGGAGGAACAATATCTCTAAATCTGCTTCAGAGATAAATTATAAGTTCATCAAGAATCTAAATCCTGAATGGAAAAACTTTGCCATCAACTTTCAGATGTCAAAGAATATGGCTCAAGAAAATGTCACTGATATCTTCTCTACTCTTTCTCAGCATGAGGATGAGGTGAGAACCATCAATAATGAGTCTAATAAACTGAAGGATTCAGTGGCTCTCATAGCTGGCAAAGGTCCTGTATCCTCTGCAAGGTCAAAGAAAAAGGTGTCTAAAGCTCTTGTTCTGGATTTTACTGAATCCAAATCTGATTCAAGTGATGAAGAACTGGAGATTGATTCTGATCCGGATATATGAAGTTCTCTGAGGACTTGGCTCTAATTACTCAACGATTCAAGAAGAGCTTTGGCTTGAAAAAGTACTACTCAAAGCCAAAGTATGAAGGACACAAGAAAGAGAAGTCTCAAATGAGATACAAGCCAAGGTATGGAAGGAGAGAAGATAGACGAGAAGAGAGAAAATATGACAGAAATGAATATTGAAGAGAAGGAAAGAGAGAGGAGAAGAAAGAAGAAAGAAAGGATGAACCAAGCAGATGCTACAACTGTGGCAAATTTGGCACTTCTCCAGAGATTGCAGATTCAAGAAAGTCAAGAACTCAGAATACTATGATAGGAAGTCACTCATTGCCAAGAAAGTTGAAGAAGGAAAGGTGCTTATGGCTGAAGAAGTAAACTGGTTGTTCCAAAGTTTTGATGACGAGGAGCAGACACATGTCACCCAAGTTTCCTACATGGCAAAACTGGATGGTGACGATGAAGCTTCTGAGGCACATTGCAAAGATGCAAACTGTGAGGTAAGTGATAATTCTGACCTTATTGAATCTCTAATGGCCCAAATACATAGTATGAAAGATGAATTTGCTTTATTGAAAGGTAAACTTAGCTCTTCACATCAATCAACTTTAAGTTTCTGTGATGAAAACGCATTGTTAAAAGTTGTTGTGGAAGACAAAGAAAAAGAAAAGGATGGTTTAAAAGCTGAAAAAGAATCTTTAAAAAGAAAAATATCTAGCTTAAAAAAGGATCATGTAAATCTTAATGCTGAAAAGGGTGAGTTTAAAATCAAATTTGAAGTCTGTTTTCAAGAAATAAATGAAGCTTTCACTAAAATCAAGCAATTGGAGGATATTAATATGAAACGAGGTCAGATTGAGCAGACATTAAATCTGTTGACCAATAAACTCTAAGATGAAAGGTTTTATAAACATAAACCAGGTTTGGGTGTGTCAACTAACGATGTTTTGAAAAAGGCACCGGAGCACTTATATAATTTTGATAAATTTGGCTCCGCAATCAGACCCATTCCTAACATTCGTGCAACCTTTGTTGAAGCATGTACTTCTAAACCTTTTACAGAGACCAAAGGTCGAGATGAAATAGGGAAGGACAAGTCTTGTGAAACTGATTCTCAAAATTCTTTTAAATCAGTTGGTTTTAAATACAGTGATTTGAACAAAAGCTATGAAACTTGAAAGATCGATTTAACTGAGTTTGATTCACTGTTTACCACATCTTCAAAAGAATCAGTCTGCAATGACACGGTTCCACCTGAGACTGCATGCAAATATGATGAGTATGAATCGGATGTTGATCCATCTACTATACCATCAGTCTCAAATCACATTGCTTCTAAACCTTTACTTGTTGAAGAGGTTGAAGAAGAAGCTGTCATCACGAATGGATCTTGTTCTAAAAATGATAAAATGGAGTTTAATGAAAACATGACCGAGGAAAGGTTTTCTGAAATGATGAATGCCTCATATTTTGATCCTGTTTCTACTGCAAAGGAGTCAAATTCTGTGAGTGATCATACATCTGAATTGATGAAGCAAATTGCTATGTTGCAACAGTCTCTTGATGAGGTTGAAGATGAAAACTTTGATCTCAAATTTAAACTTGAAAAATCTTTGAAAGAAAATCAAGAGCTTTGCACAGAGATCAATGATTTGAAAATTACTTTGTTTAAAAATGCTTCAAATGATAAACAGATGTTCAATGATCCAAGTTGGAAGGTAAGAACTAATCCAAAATTTGATGCTCCTGCAAAACCTTCAGTTGTTTACTCTGATCGTCCTGAATATCCACCAAGTATTTTTGATAAGGGTGAGACTTCAAGTAACTCTATAAAAGAACTACCCTCTAAGATAGAGACTAACAAGGCTCCTGTTTCTGTTTCAGATATAAAAGGAAATGGAGTTAGGAGGAGTAAGAAGAATAAAGTTACTAGTTTGAATAAAAATGATAGTTTGAATTCTAGTGAATCTTTTGTGACGAACAGTTGTACTTCAGACAGTGATGTTTTGAAAAGTAATTGTTTTGATAAATCTAAGTTTATGAATTTTGCTCGAAAGAATCTATATTGCAAACACTGTTGGGATAATTCTTTTACATACTGCTCCCCTCCTAAGTCCAAAAAGAGTAAAAGAAAAGCTAAACTGAACCTTAATTCCAATTCTAATTCTAATTCTTCCACACAACCTAAACTGTTTCGAGCTAAGATTGGCAATCCTAAATCTAAAAAGCATTTTCAGGAAATAAATGTTAAAATGGTTTGGAAATGGGTTCCAAAACCCCGTTATGAATGCAGAGTTAAAGTTAAACCTGCTGATATTCCTGAATTGAGTGAAGCTAACCGCGAAGGACCCATCTTGATATGGGTACCTAAGCAAAACTAATTATCTCTTTTACAGGCCTGTCGACTGTGGGTGATAGATTCCGGATGTTCACGTCACATGACAGGATTCAAGCACCTCTTGCATAACTATGTGGAGGAGCCTGCCGGAACAGTTAGGTTTGCAAATTCTGAAGTAGAAGGACACGTCAGAGTATATGGAATGCTCGATAATGGAGTTGTGAAGATTCAAAGGGTATTATATGTTGAAGGACTTGATCACAATCTGTTTAGCACCAGTCACTCCTGTGACATGAGATATCAAGTTCGCTTCACAACAACTCATTGCTATCTTGAGGATCCCGATGGTTACGAAGTCTTCAAAGCTGAGCGCCATGGAAATCTATATTATGTAGATTTTCCTAAACTGTCTGCCACACGTCCAGTATGCCTTTTAGCCAAAGAAACTAAAGCTCAATCTTGGACGTGGCATCGCCGCTTGTCTCATCAGAATTTCTGATCCATAGCTAAGCTACAGAGGCAAGGTTTGGTCAAAGGTCTACTAGAAATGAGGTTTGAGAAAGATTCACTATGTTCTGCATGTGAGATGGGCAAAATGAAACGAAGCTCCTTCAAGTCCAAAGCGGAATCATCAACCTCATCTGCACTGGAACTTCTTCATTTGGACCTTTGTGGCCCAATGTGAACAGCCTCTATCAAGGGCAAGAAGTACGTCTTAGTAATGATAGATGACTATTCAAGGTATAAATGGCTCGAGTTTCTTCGAAACAAGTCAGATGCGCTAGAATTGATCATCGATTTTATCAAGCTCATTCAAGTACGTCTTCAATTGCCAGTCCGAACTATTCACAGTGATAACGGCACGGAGTTCAAGAATGACAGCCTGCAGAGTTATCTTATCTCTATGGGCATTTAACATAACTTCTCCGCAGCCTACACTCCACAGCAAAATGATATTGTTGAACGGAAGAACCGCACTCTTGTTGAAGCTGCTCGTACTATGCTTGCTTATTCAGATCTACCCATGTATCTTTGGGCTGAGGCAGTCGCGACAGCCTGTTTCACACAGAATCGTACCATTGTGGTCAAGCATTTTTATAAAAGAGCATATGAGTTAATCAACAATCGTAAAACTAACATCAAATTCCTTCGTGTTTTTGGTTGCAGGTGTTACATTCTTAGAGAGTGTCAAGTATTATCAAAGTTTGATAAGAAAGCAGATGAAGTATATCTCGTTGGATACTCTCTGACATCCAAAGCTTATCGAATTTACATTATTCGAACCAATACGGTTGTTGAGAGCATGAATGTCTCCTTTGATGAGAATTCTACTAGGACTTCTGGACAGAAAAGTTCAGAACTCGGACTTAAGAACAAAGCTTCTATTCACCCCGGAATAGAACCAGTGTCTAAAGGATCTACTACTTTTAACTCTAACTATACTTCATCTAAGTTAGATTTACTGTTTATTGATTCCTTCGATGATATTTGTGGCGATTTTGACAAAGGCATATCTACATCAACAACAAGCTCGGAGGTCCCTGCTATTTCTGAAGATATGTCTGGACCCTCCGAAGATGTCACTGCTACTGCATCTCCATCAGGTATAAGTAAACCGTTATTTTCTGAATCTACAAATGCTGAATTTGTCTCTGCAGATAGTCCCTCTGGAAATGAAGTCACGAGTACTTCAGCTGCTACTCCAGAAGCTTCAGTATCAGAAACACCAGTACAAGATGTCCCGAGTACATCTGTGGATCTACCTGCTGTGCACGATGAAAATGATGCGTCAAATATGCAACAAACAGTTGAATCCTTACCAAGCACACATCGTTGGACTAAGGATCATCCCCTACATAACGTGATAGGTGACGTACAATCTGGTGTCACGACACGGTCCGCATCAGCAAATTTTTGCATGTTTTCAAGCTTCCTTGGTTCCTTAGAACCAAAGAAAGCATCAGAAGCTCTACGTGATCCCTTCTGGATTTCTGCTATGCAAGACGAGCTTCTACAATTCGAACGGAACAAGGTTTGGCGCTTGATACCACTACCTAAAGGTAAAACTGTTATTGGAACAAAGTGGGTTTTCAGAAATAAGAAAGATGAGGCTGGAGTAGTTGTGAGAAATAAAGCTCGATTGGTTACAAAAGGGTACTGTCAACATGAGGGCATTGACTATGACGAAACATTCGCCCCTGTTGCAAGGATCGAAGCCACCAGAATCTTCTTGGCATATTGTGGGTCCAACAATACTATATCAAGTTCTTAGATTAACAACACAATAAGATTACCAACCTGTATTGATTATAACAAATGGTTACAAGGTTGATCAATTCAAGCTATTTTGTGTTCTCTGTGTTTTTCTCTTTTACACCTTTAAGTGTGTGTTCTTGCGGTTAGAGCCCCTGATCCGTCAATTCAAAAGATATTCATCCAGATCTTTTCAAATCCAGACAAAATAGTCGTGTAACACATGAATCAACTAATGAATCAGTTAACATGAATGTCAGTAACACTAACTCACTGTGTGTAACAAATACACATTGGAAAGGAGTTGTTTGATGTTCACTCCCCCAGGGCTTCCATTTAATCATCGAAACACCACAAAGGTTATTTCTATAAACGTTATGACAAAGAAACTAATTCCTTGTGTGTTCGTGCTTGTGTTAGAAAGAATTAAGCACTTGATGATTGCTTATTGGCTAAAAATTGTGTAAACCACTGAGACAACAGTAAGTGAAACACAGACTCAATGTGCATGATTGAAGTACGAAGGTGGGGCATACTTCCTTCTTTTCAATATACAGATTTTCTGAATGAAAATCAGATAGCAAATGTGTTGCTTCCCCTTAGAAAATGTGAAACACTTTCTTGTTGAAAAGAAAATGAGTAGATAGTGGGGTTTGATTAAGAGTTTCCTGTTTCAATAATGTTCACCAAAGAATTGTGAAACACTAGTAATGTGGCTACCCGTTTCAGAAAAAGTTGGTGCAGAGTTGTTATATTCTTTTAACTCTGTTCTCACACGCTCTTTCTTTTAAACATTTTGCTCACTCTAATCACACTCATTTCTTTTCGCTTTGCACACTCAATCACTAAGGATTTAATTTCATGGGTAGAAATCCCTGGTTAATGTGATTCCATAGAAGTTGTGTTAAGTCCTAGCACAATGATTCTTGTTTTCCTATGATGCACGTGATGCTCATATTGGTTTAACTATTTCAGTTAAAGCACAATTTAGATCATGAAAACATTTAAAATACACTCCCAAAATATAAAATCTGTTGAAAAATCGGGAAGTGGTTTGAACATTAAAAACAATGTTTTCCAATGATTGAAACTTGTCCTTCTTTCAACCATATATGAGATGAATATTTAGAATTATACCTTGACGTACGATCTTCCATCTCATGAAGCTAAGTTTTAAGTCATAAACAAATGAACTTGTAAGCATCTCTCAAAAATTCTGCAAAAGTCTTATGTCAAGTCAAAGTAAAATTTATTCACTTAAATTGAAAAGACAAAAAGAAGTAAAACTTTTTAAAGTACGAGTTCTGATCAGAAATAATCAGAAGTCATATCCGTACTCCCCTTTTGTCTTGAAGAGCTCCGCCTAAATTCTTGCATTACAAAAAAAAATTTGGCATTAAAAGGTACATGCAAAATTTTATGAGCTCCCCCTCGAAGTAATATTGACCACTTGTCAATTTCTTCTCATTCTCCCCCTTGGATTATGAACATTATATAGAAGTGAAAATATCAATCAGAGTTAAGAATGAAGAAATGATGAAAAATTATACAATTTAGAAAACTTTTATAGGTAACTACTGATTAGATTTTAAGATTTAGCATACCAAGCTTAGAGACAAGAAAGTTGAACCTCTTTTCGTCTAAGGGTTTGGTGAACAAATCGGCAAGTTGATAATCAGTTTTTAAAAAGAAAAGTTCAATTGTTTCTTTTTCAACATGATCTTTGATAAAGTGATACCTGACGTCTATGTGCTTTGACTTTGTGTGTTGAACAGGATTCGTTGATATTGTGATGGCGCTCTTGGGGTCACAGTATATCGGGATCTTGTTGAAGTGGAAACCGTAGTCACGCAATTGAGTTCTCATCCATAAGACCTGAGAACAGCAGCTAGCAGCAGCTACATATTCTGCTTCGGCCGTGGAGGTTGAAACACAAAGTTGCTTCTTCGATGCCCAACTTACTAGTTTGTCACCGAGGAACTGTACATGTCCCAATGTGCTATTCCTGTCTAACATACAACTTGTATGATCTGCATCTGTGTAGGCTATTAGTTCAAAACTAGTATCTTTAGGATACCACAGACCAAGATCTGCAGTGCCCTTTAGATACCTAAATATGCGCTTCACAGCAGATATATGGATTTCTTTAGGATTAGCCTGATATCGTGCACATAAGCATCTTGAAAATATTATATCTTGCCTAATAGAAGTAAGATACATTAAAGAACCTATCATCCCTCGATAAGTCCTAACATCAACAGCCTATCCCGAAGGATCGGTGCCAATCTTAGTACCTGGTGCCATTGGGGTACCAATCGGTTTTGAATTTTCCATTTGGAACTTCCGAAGAATATCCCTAATGTATTTTGATTGATTGATAAAAATACCCGATGAAAATTGTTTTACATGTAAACCGAGAAAGAAATTCATCTCTCCCATCATGTTCATCTGAAATCTAGACACCATAAGGTTTGCAAAATTCTTACAGTACTTCGTATTTGTAGAACCAAAGATAATATCATCTACATAGATTTGAATTAAAATGATATCGCCTTTTTCCTTTTTGATAAACAAAGTGGTATCCACCGTTCCTTTTGAAAACCCAGACTTGACTAGACAAGTGGAAAGGACATCATACCAGGCTCGAGGTGCTTGTTTCAGACCGTAGAGTGCTTTGTCGAGATTGTATATGTGATTCGGCTTCTCTTGATTGACAAAACCTTCTGGATGAGAGACGTAGACTTCCTCCTTCAGAATTCCATTCAGGAATGCTGTCTTCACGTCCATTTGAAAGACCGTGAAGTTCTTGTGGGCTGCGTAGGCTAGAAACATTCTGATTGCCTCTAATCGCGCCACAGGAGCATATGTCTCGTCATAGTCGATTCCTTCCTCTTGTCTGTATCCTTTGGCTACTAGTCTTGCCTTGTTTCGGATAACGGTACCATCTTCGTCTTTCTTTATCTTGAAAACCTATTTCGTACCTATAATTGTTTTACCTTTAGGCTTTGGTATGAGTCTCCAGACTTGAAGTGCATTGAATTGATTCAGCTCTTCTTGCATTGAGATCACCCATTCTGGATCCGCAAGTGCTTCTGATACTCTTGTTGACTCGAACTTGCTTAGAAAGGAGTCATGCATGCACATGTTCATTGATGCTGACCTAGTTTGCACCGGTTTTGATGGATCGCCCATAATCTGGCTTAGCGGGTGCTCTTTGGTCCATTTATGTTCATGAGACAGTGGATTAGATGATTGTATGTCGGTTGTATCATCTAAAAATCCACTTGTACCTTCTTCTGTTTGTTCAGGAGGAATTATGATTTCAGTTGAAGTGATAGGTTCAGAAGGCTCAGCAGGAACATCTTGTTCTGGCTGTAGATTGATCTGAATAGTATCTTTTACTGTTTCAGCTACTTCAGTCTCTTTATCATTTGTCACTTCTTCAACTGTTGTAGTCGGCATTTGAATTGTATTCTTTTGTTGAATCGGGGCGTTTGATTCAATAGGAACATCTGAACTGGTTGGATGAGTAGTTGTGAAGTCTTCCATCCTGTCAACCACAACAGATTTCTTTACATTAGATCCAAGAAATTCATCATAAAACAATTCAAATAATAAATCTAAATCAGATAAATGGTTAGTAGAAGTTGATGCTTCATTTGATTTATTCTGTTGAGACGTAGGTCCTGGACTGAGTTGCCTAGAAGCTAGTATTCCTGTTATAACGGGTTCTGAACGTTGTTGTTCGGAAGCCATTTCTTCATCAAACGAGACGTTGATGCTTTCAATCACCGTCTTTGACTTCTTCAGATAAACACGGAATGAAGTTGATGTCGAGGTATAGCCAATGAAGATTCCTTCATCCGCCTTAGCACTGAACTTATTTAGACTCTCCCTATCGTTTAGAACGAAACACTTATAGCCAAATATATGGAAGTATTTGATTGTCGGTGTTCGGTTGTTGATTATGTGTGTAGCACGCGGTCGATACAGCTTCTGCCCACAAAAATAGAGGTAAGTCTGATTAACTTAGCATAGTACGAGCAGCCTCGACTAGCGTTCGATTTCTTCTTTCGGCCACTCCATTTTGTTGAGGCGTACGCAGTGTTCAAAAAGGCGCGCCATGGCATACGCCATGGAGCGATATGGCGTAATACGCGTCTCTGCCGTTACGAAATGGCTCATAACGTTTCTGTAAGGCGTGGCTCACGCTATGGCGCCTTAAGGCGCGCCGCGACGCGCGTTTTTGCGTGACTTTTTTTCAATTTTTTTTTTAATTTTTCAATTTTTCAATTTTTTTATCTTTTGTGTTTATACATTTTTATATTTAGATTTAACACTTTTATAGATTTATCTAATCACATTACTCACAGTTTCATGAAGTCATAAACGATATGGACTCATGATTAAAACGAAGTTGTAAACTTTTTTTTCTGTGTTCTATTTTAAATATTTAATCAAAAGCTATTTTTATACTATTAATTTATATGATTTTTCTTCTTCCAATATGAATGTATATTCTTTAGTATCATTATTTGATTAGAATAATATATATAAAACATATACGTATATATATAATTTTGAATATGACATACAAATTTGCCGCCTTATCTCACGCCTTGAAAAACGCCGCGTCCTCGCCGTGGCGTGTAAGGCTTAAGGCTTGACCTCGCCGCCACGCCACGCCTCACGCTATTTTGAACCTTGGGCATACGAGCAGCAGAGTATTGATGTGAACTCCTGACAGATTTGAGATATTCTTCAACTTTATTGTTCTTGAACTCTGTGTCGTTGTCTGTTCGTAGAAACTTGACTGGTTTCTGCAGATTCACCTGGGTCGTCTTTAGGAATGTGATGAGAATATCAGGTGTCTCATCCTTTGAACGTAGAAACTTGACCTATGTGTATCGCGAGTAATCGTCCACGATCACGAGTATGTACTTCTTTCCGCCTAGACTCTGAGTTCGCATCGGACCGCATAAGTCAATATGCAATAACTCTAACGGAGCGCTTGTACTAGGTTCAGGCTTTGGTTTATGAGGTGCCCTCTTCATCTTGCCCTTTTCACAAGCTGCACAAAGATGTTCTCTTTCATAGTTGAGCTCTGGAAGTCCTTTGACGAGCTTTCCACTGACCAGATTGTTGATGTACCTGAAGTTGAGGTGAGAGAGCCTTCGATGCCATAACCAACTTTGTTGCATCGATGCTTTCGTCATTAGACAAACTTTCTTGTAAGTCTGGACATTTGATAAATTGATTGTGTAAAGGTCTGATTCTCGAGTACCGACCAAGAGTTCTTCGCCTTCTTCATTGTGAACTGAACATCTCTTGGTTTCGAAGTTGACCTCTAAGTCTTTGTCACAGAACTGGCCTATACTGAACAAGTTGTGTCGTAAGCCTTCTACATAGCTCACCTTCTTGATCGTGGAATTGTCATGTTGTACATCACCATATCCCATGATTGGAGAAAACTGGTCGTTGCCGAATTTGACTGTTCCGCAATATTTGTCTTTAAAATTGGACAGTATCTCTTTTTTCCCTTTCATGTGCTTGCAACATCCACTATCCAAGAACCATGTTTGACTAGTCTGCATAAGAGAAATTACAAATTTAGATATTTATATGACAACATTGGAATATTCACTTTGATTGTCGAAGTGCGGGTCTTGAACTGATTTGTTCAAAAGCCTATTTTGACTTTGATGTTCGGGTTTTGAACTGCATTATCCAAAAACCTATTTTGACATTGAAGAACGAGTCCTGATCTGTACATAATCAGAAGTCGATTTGTGAAATACAAATCCCTATTTATCAAGCTAAATCTCTAAACAAGATCAAACATTCAAGAATTCTAGAGAGAGAGTAGAGAGAGTAGAGAGAGAAAGTCTTCCAAATTCATGTATCTCACGTATACAAAATATTACAATTAAGTTTTCTTAGAAAATACAATGACAAAACCTATTTATACCATCTAACTAAAACAAAACTTAACCACTAAGGAGAACTAATCAATATTGACTTTGACAATACAACTTTGACTTTGCTAATGACTTTGACATTGTTGACTTACACTTTGACTTTTCTTATTAAATCTTGTATACATAATTTGGACTTAACAATCTCCCCCTTTGTATTCAAGATTTAATAAAAATTTGATACAGATCTTCAGCACTTGATTCTTCAGCTTTTATCTCTTTGCAGCTTTCACAAACTTTAAACTTTCAGCTCTTGAAGAATCTTGGAAAGTCTTTTACTCTTTGAAGCTTTGAAAGTCAACAAGCCTTGAACACGAAACGGAATTCTTGAAACTTTGAAAAACAGCTTTAACTCTGAAAATTCTTTCGACTTTGAACAAAAATGTATCTTCATCACTTTGATCTCTGAATCGTCTTTGGAAGAAACAAACTTTCTTAAATCATCAAATTTTCTTTGAACATTTTTCCTTCAGAATCTTTTGGCTCTGAATTTCTTTATGACTTTAAATCAGCAACGGAAACAATTTGAATTTTAGTCACAAACATTGAAATCGAACTCTTTGAAATTGAACACTGAAATTGAATCTTTATATAATTCTCCCCCTTTTTGATGATGTGAGCATCATGATCATCAAAATATCATCAATTTCAACACAGGCTTTGATTTCCCCTTTTGTGAATCAACAAATAATCTCCCATTTGATAATTGTCGTACTTTGATATGAAGAGCCGAATCATGAACTGTATATATCCGAATCTTTTCAAATTTAGACATAATGAACGTGTAACCCTGATTCAACAAATGAAACAGTTAGGATTGCCTGTCAGTAACACAAAGTTACTGTGAACAACAAATGTACAATATAAGGAGTTGGTTTGATGATGACTCCCCAGGACTTCCATTCAATCATTGAGAAACACAAGGTTTATCTATGAATGTTCTGACAGAAAAACAAATTTTCTGTGTGCTCGTGCTTGTGTATGAAAGAATTAGCACCATGATTTTGTTTCTTAAAGTCTCAAAGTATGTAAATCACTGACACAACAATGATTGTACATGGACTCAATGTGCATGAGAAAGGGTCGAAGGTGGGACAACTTTCCTTCTTTTTCAATATCAGTATTTTCCATGTGAAGATCCGATAGATTATGTGTTGCTTCCCCAGAAAATGTGAAACATTCCCTTTTTAAGAAAAGAATTTGTAGCTGGTGGGGTTGTATACAAGAGATGGCATGGGCTATTTGCCTATTTCAATGATGGTCACCAAAGAAATGTGAACCAATCAGTAATGTGGTTGCCCGGCTCAGAAAGATGTTTGGTTCAGAGTTTTGATATTCTTTTAACTCTGTTCTCACACCCTCTTTCTTTTAAACATATAAGCTCACATCTAACCAATCTCTCATTTCCATTTTACCTCTGCTCACTCCCACACTCAATTCTTTTAGACCCCTCTCCCCTCAATCACTCAAAGAATTTATTCCGGGGTAGGAAACACTGTTATCGTGAATCCATAGAAGATCTATTAAGCACTCACACTGAATCCCATGTTCCTAAAAGTACATGTTGGTCAATGATTTTCTTCATCATGTAAATCATAAGAAATCATATGTCAGTGTATTAATGCTCATCAAAAATTAGAAACGAAATTTGAGCATTTGAACTTTGAAGATTTCTCAAAACAAGAATATTGAATGAATGAAATGAAGTCAAGAGAATTGTTTTGAGAATCTGACAATGAATTAAACAGATCAAATCAAATGGTTAGGGTATCAAAGAATTGGAAATTTTGTTTATGTGAACGAATATAAACAATTTATCAATGAAAGCACAAATATGAAAAAGATGAATGATGCTCAACAACTTTGAATTTCAACGTGGGTATTACCATCGAAAAAATTGTTTGAATTTGAGACATGGTAATAACAATTTCAAATAAAATACTGAACCGGTGTGTGTGAATACTTGACAGTATATGGACAAGATAATACACAAGTATTGATCTTTGGAAACACACAATCAGTTACACAATAAGCTCAAAATTGAAAAACATTTAAAAGCACACTTCTAAATTCATGAAATCTTTTGAGAATAAGAAGTGGTTTGAACATTTCAGAAATTGTTTTTCATGTTCGAAAGTTGTCCTTCTTTCAAACAATAAGAGATCTAGGATCAGAAGATTTTTACCATTTCGGCTCCCCCTCAAATCATGATAATATGATTTATGTCTGTTTAGCTCCCCCTGGATATTAGCATAATATCCTTCTTTGATCATTGATGAACGGGTACTGATCTGTCATGTGATCAGAAGCCACTTTATTCACTTTATTTATTAAGAAAAATAAAAGACAGAAATCAGTAAAACGGTTTTATAGAATGAGTTCTGATAAAAAATAATCAGAAGTCATCACCTTTACTCCCCCTTAAATTAAGCATCTGAAATATGTCAGTTAAAACAGGATAGAGATCAAGCACTCCCTTTTGAATTGTTAGACCATCAATATCAGAAAAATCTGTCAGTAAAACAGTATAGGATAGAGATCAGATCAGTTCTCTTGGGATGAAGACCATCAATATCCATCGGATGCAAGCATACAGGAGTAAGGTCTTTTTGATCGTTGAGATTCGAGTCCTAAACTGTTGTGTTTAGAAGTCAAACTCCGTTGAAGACCGGGTCCTAAGCTGATGTGCTTAGAAGCCATTTTATTCTTGACATTGAGGTGCGGGTTTTGAACTGCTATGTTCAAAAGCTATTGTCTTTCTTACTCCCCCTTGGATTGAGGTGCCTGCAACACATAATCGGTTTTCTTCTTTGGTACCCACTGGTATTTGGGTCTAGAAATGTTAGTTGCAGTGCGTGTGGGGGTAATATAGTAAGAACCATACCATTAATGATCATTGGTCTTATGGATATGATCATGTGTACAACAAATGGAACAATAATATTTCTTACCGTTAGGTGCTTTGTTCTTCTTTGCTTTGTGTACATTTACACATGATTTCTTCTCTTTCATCTCATTTTCCTTATCATCTTTGACAGGTTTCTTTATCCAGACCAGTTTCTCTTTCTTGAAACTTTTTCTCCTTGGATAAGTTTCTGAACCATCTAAATATTCATCAAAGAAAAGGTTAGTGCGACGAATCTGATTAAATGATTTGACTGACCTTTGTGAAGAGATAAAATTTGACTTGAACTTGAAACAGATTTTTCAAGTTCTTTGATCTTTGATGCAAAGTTATCTCTTTCTATCACAAGCTGGTCAATCTTCGTCTTGAATTAAGACTTCGTTCTTTGTTCTTTCAGATGCAGACAGTTCAGATAATTTTGAAGTTAGCTTCTTGATTTCAGATTCAAAAATGGATCTTTCTTCCTCAAATCCTTTTTCTGACTCAGTTCTCTGGCCGGATAATTCTTTAAAGAACCCTACATTCTTCTGTTCTATGGTCTTCTTCTCCTGAGCAATTTTCTCTCTTTCTAAAATCAGTACTTTCTCAAAATCTGAGATTTGTTGAGAAAGTTTTAAGCATTTAAACTCCACTGACTTCTTCTCTTCAAAACACTTTTTAGAGAAATCTGAGAACTTCTTGGAAAAACATTTCTTTTCGCTCTCAAAATTAGCTTTATCTTCAGTAAGTTTTTGCTTCAAATATGATATAGTCTTTCTAAGCTCAGCATTCTCAGATTCCAATTTCTTAACTTTCTCCACATTGCTCTCAACAGAGACCGTCTGCTGAATTTTAGTTTCCAACTCAGAAATCTTTCCTTTTAGATCTGACACAACCG
Organism: Arctium minus; assembly: GCA_954870635.1. Lineage (NCBI taxonomy): Eukaryota > Viridiplantae > Streptophyta > Magnoliopsida > Asterales > Asteraceae > Arctium > Arctium minus. The sequence continues at coordinate 35,363,764 of OX941096.1, read as the reverse complement.
TTGGCCCTAACATCGTCCATTCAAAATAGTCCCATATCTCCTTTCCTGTTGACTTGTATAAATCTTTTCTTGTCAACTGATAGGTATTTATGTGACCCTTAATTTCATGACGAATACTATTCAAATGAAAAGTTCGAGCCATATTATCAGCATTCTTTCTTTTCTCTCAATCCTCAATACTATCTTCTGTTGGAGTATGAGATTTCATCTCTCCTTCAGTTAACGACAACCTGATATAACAACTCATCTCATGTGAATCTACAAATTTGAAAAAATCAGTTGGAGAACTGATCCTGTTTCAAACAGAGTTTGACAAAATGAGCGTCAGTTGAAATGAATCCAAAAACAAAATACAGACAATCTACAATGTTCTCTCTCAGTAAACTTTGAATGAGAAACAACTTGATAAAAAAAATGATCGTTCCCAAACAATTTAAAAAAATTTGACTGAAAGTCAAAATCAGATCAGCACAAAAAAAATAAATTCTGAAACTCTCGAACTGATGGATTCACAATAGAGAATTTTGCGTGCACGGATGGTGGCGCAAATCCCAAACACCTAGAATTATAACACCAACTCACTAATCAAACTCAGACAATCACGGCTTCACTTTGATTTTCCATCTTCACATAAGTTTTGCGTGAGTAGCTTTTGGCACAAAGAAAGACTTTGCGTGAGGTTGGATTGGCGCAAACCTTATCACCACCTTCCCATTACCTTTTTATAACCAACCAAACAAGATTTAACCTTGCAATCTCACAATTGATTTCACCACAATTCCATTAAAATATGCAATCCTCAATATGATCAATTCATCAAATTGAACAAAACAATACCACCGACCCACTATGAAAATTCTTCCAATCAAATTTAACTTGGGAAATTCATCCACCGTCCCACTATCAAATCTGCAGCACTGTTGCAAATTCAAAAAGTAGGTCAACAACTGCAGCTTTGAATTGAATTGAGTATCACCTCCCCATTAAAGAAACATCAACCAATCAAAAATTTACAACTTCAAAATGTGTCCTGCAAACAAACATGGGTTCTGAAATTAGAATTGCAAAGCAAAGTATTCAATTTGGTTTTAAGTGAGACAGAAGCGCAAAGTTGAGGTTTGCGGGTGATGCATGGAACGCAAAGCTATGGTTTGCGTGTGTAAGCTGAAACGCGAAGCTGTAACATCTAAGCTGAAACGCAAAGACTTTGTTTGATTCAAAAATCCACCGCTCCATTTGATTAAAAACATCCAATCATACAAAAACACTGCAGCACCATCATCATCTACAACACTGTGGCACCATCATCATTTATATTCTGTGATCTGAAGGTCATATTGGGTTTGCATGTGAGGTAAGAGACGCAAATCTGTGGTTTGCGTGTGTTGACCAAAACGCAAAGCTTTGAGGTTTGCGTGTGTAACCTATGGTTTGCGTGTGGTATGCAACTGTGATTTGTGAGATTTAATTCATAAAACCTCTTCACCGACCCATTAAATAAACTTAAACAATTGAAATATAGACTCCACAGAATTGAAAATGATTAATCCATACTGCAGCTACAAATTATGGTTTCAAATCACCACCAATTTTCAATTATCACCGACCCATGATTGAAACCTGCAACTGTGTGTGCGACGAAAATTTCTATCTCTGACTTGAATTTCAAAAACTGTAGATCTCTTGGTGTATTCTTCATGAAATTGATTTACAAGTTTGTTCATCACAGATTCCGTCCGATACTTTCTAAACCTGCAAAAGAATTCTGAAACACAATCTAAAACTCATTAAAAGAATCAATCTGCAAACTCAGTGACTTGTGTTATGCGTGGACTGAAATTGAATTGAAACAAGCAAACCAAATGATTTGATCTTTTTGTGTTCTTCATCAACTTGTGTGATCTTCAAATGATGAAACAAATCTGAAATTGACACTTGATGATTCACAGCAAGGATCGATTACAGCAACAAATTATCAAGAACAGAACCTGTGATCGTGAAATCGAAAAACCAAGAAAATCACATTTTCATCAATCAACTGATTAAATTGTGTTTGTGTGTGATTACAAGATGATTTCAATTATAAATCGATCACTACAAAAACGATCTTACAATCTGAAACCAACACAATAAATCGAATTCGATCAAAAGTCCTTTTTCCAAAAAATATGCACTATGTTCTTGAGTTCTTGAAAAAAATTCAGATTTTGATCAAAAATTTCCATAAATCAATTCAAAAAGATGATCTAAAATAATCAGAAATGGTTTGGTATGGCTCTGATACCAATTGTGAATTACAAATCCCTATTTATCAAGTTAAATCTCTAAACAAGATCAAACATTCAAGAAATCTAGAGAGAGAGTAGAGAGAGTAGAGAGAGAAAGTCTTCCAAATTCATGTATCTCACGTATACAAAATATTATAATTAAGTTTTCTTAGAAAATAGAATGACAAAACCAATTTATACCATCTAACTAAAACAAAACTTAACCACTAAGGAAAACTAATCAATATTGACTTTGACAATACAACTTTGACTTTGCTAATGACTTTGACATTGTTGACTTACACTTTGAATTTTCTTATTAAATCTTGTATACAAAATTTGGACTTAACACGATTTCTCTTTAAGCTTTATGTGCCTGCAACACAGATTTAGCCTTAGGTACCCACTGGAATTTGGTTCATTCTGTGTTAGCACAAGATTTTGGTACCCATTTCAAATTGGGTCCTCTTTTCTTTTGAAATGAATGTGAAGAATTAGTATGATATGAATGCACATGGTAATTGCCAAACCAATCTTCAGAATCTTGACAAGAGATAGAAACATGTTTATCATAAATAGAAGACTTTCTAGCAGATAAAGATAACTGAAATAATTGCTTCATTGTATATTGTTTTCCAGAAACAACAAGTTTTGAGTTCAAAACAGCAATATCAGCAATTAAAACATCTTTACTAAGCGAAGTCTTATTACAATTAACACTACTAAACGATAAACGGTCTTGTCAAGCTTCCGTTTTGGTTGCCATTGAGACTTAGCTTCTGGCCTTTGCTTGCTCAGATCTGTAACATGTGAAAATGGTGAGTTAGACTTTTGAGCTAAAAGCGATTGCTTCTTCTTAGAATTACCAGTAGTGTTCGGTTTCTGTGATTACTGAGATATATTCTTACCTTTAGCATTTTTAGCTTTCACAAAGACTGAGTTATCAACTTTCGTCGAATTTGCACTGTTAACAGGCATACTGGTTTTTCTCAAAGATTTCTTAACAAAAGATGAATGGTTAGGAAGTTTTGCATTAAAATCAAATTGTTCAGAACAATCATCTAAACCACCGTTAGAGTTCAGAAAATCAAGCTCTTTATTTGCTAGACCAGACATGTCCTCAGAGTTTGAAGCTTTAGAAATAATAGAATTTGAAAACACAGTTGAAAAAACTTTTTGCTCAATATTCATCAAAAGTCTTTCATCTGATAAAGAATTCTCGAGTTCAGAAATTTTACTATCTAAAACGAGAGGAGGGACATATAGTATACCTAGAATAGGTTTCGCCTCTATTTCCTTTTCAGTATAACTTTGAAAGAAATCACTTGGAATAGTTTTCTTCTTTTGATATATTGGATTTTCATCATAACTATTATTCAATTTCGCATAATAAAATGGAAGATGAACTTTAGATGATTTCAAACGTTTTTCAGATTCGTTGGCTTCATCCTTTTCAGATAGTTTAGTCCAGAAAGTTTTAAACTCAGGAATTATGTGAGCTAATTGCATAGAAAGATGATCATAAAGTCCTGGCACTTCAGACATCCCTTTTTGTAGACAGTGAGGATTCTTATAAATGATTCCCCATCTCTCTATTTCCTCTTTGGGTTTGTTCAGATGAATATTCTGTTCAGTTTGACCCATTTTATATAACTTCTCTTCCAAACTTTTTAATTTTCCAAGTAAAGAAAAGTTTTCTTTGATACATGAAGAATGCAATTCTTTAAGCTCATATAAATCAATCCCACTCTTTGTCAGTTGAGACTTGAGTTCAGAATTCTCTTTAAGAATTATTGCCTTTTCCTTTGCATTGGTCTCATTATCTTTATGTAAAATCTCAACCAATACTTTCTTCTCAGCAATTTCATTGCTAAGTTTCTGTATCAATTGGTTTTTGTCAGTTATGACATCATTTTCTTGCTCAAGATTAGATTCTAACTCTTTTTGTTTTAAACTCATGGCATGCATTTTATTCATGAAATATGAATCTGATAAATTACATACCTCCTCTTCTTCATTATCTGAATCAGCTTCAGCATCTGATTCTATCTGTCCCATCAAACACATGTTGACGGCTTCATCTTTCTCTTCATCCTCTTCTTCATCATCTGAGTGATCAAGCCAGTATTCATCCTCAGCCATCAGTGCTTTGCCAGCCTCCTGTTGCTTTGCAAGAAGCATCTTGTTCTTGTAATAATCAGAGTTTCTGACTTTTGGCCTTCGGCAGTCTCTGGCATATTGACCTGTTTTGCCACAGTTGTAGCACGTTGGTGGTTCTGTCTGACTGGATCCTTCAGCTTTGAACTTTCTTTCTTCTGGTTTGCTCTCCTCTAATCTCTTCCATTTAGACTGATATCTTCTCTCTTCAGGCTTCCTTTCCTCTGTTCTTTTCCCTTCAAATCTCTTTCCTTCATATTTACTTCCTTCAACCCTTTCCTTGTGGATGTAGTTGTTCGGACCAGAAGAATATCTCTGACTGTTTGAACTTGGCTTCGTGTAGAACTTTTTCTAAAAAGCATTTGACAGCAGAATCATTGCTTGTTTCAGTTGTTCATTTTCCTCCATGTCATAGTTTGCATAACCTTCATTTTCTTCTGATTCATACACAATCGTCTTGTTCTTCTTCTTCCTTACTACAAGAGCGACTGTGTCTTCAACTGTCTTTCCTTTCTGTCTCTTTTATTCTAGAATTTCATCCACCTCTTCTTCATTTTGTCGGAGGGTTTCATACACCTCGTCAAGTGGAATCTCATTCAAATCTTTGATCTTCTTCATTTGCCTAGCAAATCTTTTCCATTCCGGTTGAAGAATACTCAGGAATTTGACGTTCAGCTCAATTTGAGATTTGTGGACTTTGTTTTTTCTAAGTTCGTTCAGCAAAGTCACAAACCTGTCATAGGTTTCTTCTATAGTTTCTTCCACCCTGCCTTTAAATTCTTCATAATTATTTAGGCAGTTGGAGATTTTAAGCTGATTCCCAACCTTCGAGCCCAGCATCATCTTTTCAAGCTGATCCCACATTTCTTTGCCGGAGGCCTTGTAGCTGTCAATCTTTACATATATTTCGTTTGGAATTCCTTGTAAAATGTATGACTTAGCTAATCTGTCGCCTTTGGCTCTTCTGAGGTTATCATATCCTAGCTCATGAAACTTAAGTTCAACTTCAGTCGGCACATTTCCGACCAAGCGAGTCGTCGTGACTGGTTTCATAACCCCTTCTTCTATAGATTTCCTGATGAATTCACCCAACTCATGTCTGTCAATAAAGTTCAGAAACCGATCCTTCCACTATTCGTATTCTCCTTTAAAGAGAACTGGTGGCTTGGTGTCAGTTCCTATTACAAGGGCTTATCTGGATGTCATTTTGAAGAAAAGTCTATGTCTGGATTGGAGCAAAGAGAGGTTTGTGTATCAAGGTTTGCGTGCGCAAATGGAGGTTTGCGTGTCAAGTAGGTTGTGCAAACTGAGGTTTGCGTATAAAGCGGGATGCGCAAAGTGAAGTTTGCGTATCACGTTAGATGCGCAAAGTGAACTTTGCGTTTCGAGAGGGTTGCGCAAACTGGACTTGATCTTTTCGTGAAGAGATTATCACTTGAACTGAGGTTTGCGTTTCAGGTTGGATGCGCAAAGTTGGGTTTGCGTTTCAGGTTGGATGCGCAAAGTTGGGTTTTCGTTTCAGGTTGGTTGCGCAAAGTGGACTTTGCTTTTCGTGAAGAGATGAACACGTGAACTGAGGTTTGCGTATGTTGTTGTATCCGAGAAGTATGCTTTGCGTATTGCTTGAGATGCGCAAAGTTGAGCTTTGCTTATCACTTGGGGTGCGCAAAGTGAACTTTGCGTATGATGTTGGATGCGCAAAGTTGGACTTTGCATAGGTTCGTCTTCTGGTTTGCGCAAGTTCGTCTGTACTTCGAGAATTTCGACTTTTCAACCTGTATTTCCAAGATTAACAGACCCAAATGCTACCAATATGTCTAGAAACACTTCTAGAACTGAATGTGACCACTCGATCTCTATAAAAATCATTTTTTGAAAATAAAATCGATGGCACAGTGACTTTTTCAACTCGACTTTCACACCACTAAATCACCAAAATGGAACTCGATTTAAGCTTTATACCTAAATTAAACACTCACAACTCTATCTAGCATGCTAATCGATCACAACCTGATCGATTTTAACACCTAAAACACTCAAAAACTCAAAATCGATTTTTCAATAAGAACACAGAGTCGTTTTTGTAAAAACTTGATTTGATCTTAATCAGGATCTGATACCAATTGTGGCTCCAACAATACTATATCAAGTTCTTAGATTAACAACACAATAAGATTACCAACCTGTATTGATTATAACAAATGGTTACAAGGTTGATCGATTCAAGCTATTTTGTGTTCTCTGTGTTTTCTCTCTCTTACACCTTTAAGTGTGTGTTCTGTGTGTGTCGATATAATCTGATCTGATTGAGAGATACTAGAGATAACACAATATCTAACCTTAGTGTGTCTAACACACTACCATAATATCTAGATTTAATATCTAGATATTATTTCTAACTAAATAATATAACTAACTAAATAACTAGAAACTAACTAAGTTAACTAATATCTAACAAACTAGATATTAATTTAACTAGTACAATAAAAAACAACTACATTGACATTTATTACAAATGACATAGACTTTAATATCGAGAGTCGACGTTTCGGCTTTAGCTTCAGATTGCGATCTTCAGATTGGATGATCTTGAACCCAATGACACTGTGTCTTAACACATATGCAGCGCACAAGAACTTTACAGTCTATCAAATGGACGTAAAGTCGGCTTTCGTAAACGGCGTTCTGCATGAGGAGGTCTACGTGGCTCAACCTGAAGGTTTCGTTGATCCTCATCACCCTGATCATGTCTATGTGTTAGAAAAGTGCTTTATGGTCTTAAACAAGCACCACGAGCCTGGTATGAAACTCTCACTAAATTTCTCTTAGCTTCTGGTTTCAAGAAAGGTACAATTGATACTACCTTATTTCTTAAAAGGCAAGGTGAGGACTTGATTCTCATTCAGATATATGTTGACGACATAATATTTGGGTTGACAAATCAGAAATTTTGCAAAAACTTTTCTAAAATCATGGAAACAAAGTTTGAAATGTCGATGATGGGTGAATAAAATTTCTTTCTTGGTTTACAAGTAAAGCAATTACCCGAAGGCATTTTCATTAATCAAGCTAAATATATAAAAGACATGTTCAGAAAATTCAATATGTCAGATAGTTCAGTCATGAAAACACCAATGGCTAGTGGTACACTCTTAGACGCAGATCCCTCCGGTAAACCTGTTGATCAAAAGGTGTATCGTAGCATGATTGGTTCCTTACTTTATCTGACTGCCAGTCGCCCAGATATAATGTATGCCACATGTTTTTGTGTGAGATATCAGTCTAATCCTAAAGAGTCGCACTTTAATATTGTTAAGTGAATCCTTAGATATCTCAAAGGCACTCCTAATTTAGGCCTTTGGTATCCAAAGGATTCTCGTTTTGAACTAACTGCCTTTACAGATGCTGATCATACAGGATGTAAGCTAGACCGAAAAAGCACCTCTGGATCATGTCGATTTATAGGTGATAAACTTGTGAGTTGGACCTCAAAGAAACAAAATTGTGTTTCAACATCCACTGCCGAGGCTGAATATGTAGTTGCTGCTAGCTGCTGTTCACAAGTCCTCTAGATGAAGACACAGTTACGGGACTTTGGGTACAACTACAAGCACATCCCTATTTATTTTGATTCCAAAAGCGCAATCGCCATAACTGCTAACCCGGTTCAGCATTCGTAGACCAATCATATAGATGTACGTTATCACTTCATTAAGGATATGTAAAAAAAGGTGATGTCGAAATGCACTTTGTTGAAACTGACTTCCAGTTAGCTGATCTTTTCACCAAGCCGTTGGATGAAAAGAGGTTCCATTTTCTAATCAGCAAACTCGGTATGTTGAACATGTCTTCGTGACCTTACTCATGATTCGAGGGGGAGTATTCTAAAATCTTAATCCTGTGTATTATTCTACAACTGCTGCTACCGAGAGCGAAAACATTTTCACAAATGATTACCATGATTTCTTATATATGCAGGTGTTTTTAAGTGACTATGGCTTCTAATCACATCGGATTAGAACCCGCACTTCAGTGCTTTATTTTTCTGTTTTTCTGTTTAAAAAAAATCTCTTAAGTTGAGGCGGAGCTTATTTCTCAAAGAGATTAATTGAAAAACTCCTTTAGAGCTTAATTTAGAGCTTAATTGCCAAACTCTTTTTAGTTTGAGGGGGAGAATTGCATTGTCAAACACACTTATGTTTTAACTTCTACAAATTTTATTATTCATGTTTGTATTCCTTTGTGCTTACATGTACAAAAGGCTATTGAACATCACGTTCTTTTAGGAAAATACATGGGATTCAGTGTGAGCTTCACAGAACTTCCATGTGATATTGTCCTATTTAATCAAGCAATCAAACAATCAATCAAGATATTGACATTCAAAGTATATTCTAGAGAGAGAGTGTAGAGAGAGAGAGTCTTCAAACTTCATAGATCTAACAATGATACGTACAATGAACTTCCCTTACATTATTACAAAGCACCTAAGGTATTTATACCAAGGATGCTATTATAAGCTTAACAAGAAAGTAAACTCATATTGGCTAAACTAAACATTGACTTTGTTGACTTTACTAAACTTGACTTTTCCTATTAAATCTTGGATACAATAATACACTAACATTCTCCCCATTTGTATTCAAGATTTAAAAAAAAATTGACAATTGTCTTCAGCGCTTGATTCTTCAACTTTTATCTTTGACAGTCTTGAACTTTGAAGCTTTAACAATCTTCAGTCTTTGAAAAGTCTTTTGCACTTTGCATCTTTGTAGAGTTAACAAGTCTTGAACAAATCTTTGAAACTTTTTAAACTTCTTTGAAACTTTGCCTTTGAGAAACTTGTATCTTCATCTCTTTGATCTCTTGACCATCTTCGGAAAAACAAACTTTCTCGAATCATCTTAATTTGGACTTGTCTTCAGAAATCTTTGAGAATCTTTTCATCTGATTTGAACTTTCAGAAATTCTTCACAAGTCTTGACTTTGAACATTCTTCAGGACTTTGAAATTGATTTGAAATTGATCTCTGAATCGTCTTTGGAAAAAACAAACTTTCACGAATCTTCAGAATTATCTTTAGAAAGTCTCTTTTCTTCAAATCAGCTTTGAAATCTGAATCATTCAGAAATTTCTTCCACTTTTTGACATCTCATATCTGAAATTTATCTTTGTAGATTTCTCCCCCTTTTTGATGATTGTGAGCGTCATAATCATCAAAACATCTTCAATTTCAACATAATCTTTGATTCTCCCCCTTGAAAAATACATTCTCCTCCTTTTGATCTGAACTGAATCATGAACTGTATATACCCGAATCTTTTCAAATTCAGATATAATGAACGTTGTAACCCTGATTCAACAAATGAAACAGTTAGGAATGCCTGTCACTAACACAAAGTTACTGTGTACAATGAATGTACAATTTAAGGAGCTGGTTTGATGATGACTCCCCAGGACTTCCATTCAATCATTGAAAAACACAAGGTTTATCTATGAATGTTCTGACAGAAAAAAAAAATTTCTGTGTGCTCGTGCTTGTGTATGAAAGAATTTATCACAATGATTGTGTTTCATAAGGCTCAAATTGTGTAAACTGTTGAGACAGCAACAGATATTACACGGACTCAATGTGCATGAAAGAGGTGCGAAGTTCGGGCAACTTTCCTTCTTTTTCAATATCTAAATCTTCCGAGTGAAGACTAGATAGCAGATATGTTGCGTCCCCAAAGAAAATGAAACATTTCTTTGTTAAGAAAGAAACGAGTGGTTGGTGGGGTTAATGCAAGAGTTGGCATGGGCTCACTGCCTTTTTCAATGATAGTCACCAAAGAATGTGGCTGCCCGGCTCAGAAAGTGGTTGGTGCAAAGTTTTGATACTCTTTTAACTCTGTTCTCACACCCTCTTTCTTTTTATCATTATGCTCACTTCTAACCAAACTCTCATTTCCATTTTACCGCTCCACACAATGAGAAAAACTCAACCGGATGAGTTATCTCCCCCACTCTTTGATTTTGACCCCTCACCCCTCAATCACTCAAGGATAACTTCCTGGGTAGGAAACACTGGTTAAAGTGAATCCATGGAAGTTATATTTAAGCTCACACACGAATCCCATGTAAGTTCTAAAAAGAATAGTTGTTCAACAGTTTATCTTGAACAGTTAAGCACAAAATGATAACAATGTCAGAATGTATGCTCATGAGATTTGAGCAATTAAACATTGAAGATCTCTCAAAACAAGGATATTGAATGAATGAAATGAAATCAAGAGACTTGTTTTGAGAATCTGACAATGTATCAATCATATCAAAATGAAATGGTTAGGGTATCAAAGAACTATATATTTTGTTTATATGAACAAATATAAACAAATTAGCAATGAACGCTCAAGTTAAAATGATGATTGTTGCTCAACAACAGTGATTTACAAACGGGGGTATTACCATCGAAAAATAGGTTCGTTTAGAGACATGGTAATAACAAATTAAAATGAAGTACTGAACCGGTGTGTGTGAATACTTTACAGTATGTAGAAAAGATAATACGCAAGTATAGATCTTTGGAAACACACGGCCAGTTAAACATTAAAGCTCGGATATGAAAAACATTTAAAAATTCACTTCTAAATTCATGAAATCTTTTGAGAATAGAGAAGTGGTTTGACATTTCAGAAAATGTTTTTCATGTTCGAAAGTTGTTTTTCTTTCAAACAATCAGAGATCTAGATCAGAAGATATTTACCTTTGAGCTCCCCCTCAAATCATTATATCATGATTTGTTTTCTTTTTAGGCTCCCGCTGGATATTTGCAAAATATCCATATTTGAACTTTGAAGAACGGGTCCTGATCTGTCATGTGATCAGAAGCCATTGTCTTTACATTAAGGTGCGGGTCTTGAACTATGTTATTCAAGAGCCATAAACTTGTACTTTGAAGTACGAGTCCTAGACTGTTTTGTCTAGAAGTCAAAATTCTTTACATTAAAGTTTGAGTCCTAAGTTGTAGTACTTAGAAGTTAACCATTTTGCTCTCCCTATACCTGTGGTACCTGCGAAACAGATTTAACAGGTTTTGGTACCCACTGGTATTTGGGTCCTGGTATGTTAGATTTAAGAATCCACTTCTCTATAGATGTATATCTTTTAAATCCATAATTTTGAGATGTTATTCTGTAAGAACCGTACCAGTTATGAGCAGTTTTTCTTTGAATGAAGTCATTCTCTCCACTGTAAGAACAACAGATTTTCTTATGTGCGATCCTGATCAGATGATTAGTCGAGTAATATATATCAGAATTACCAAAAGATTTACCTTTATGCATTCTATTCTTTTTGGCATTTGTTGTGAAGTTGAATGCTTTGTCCTTCTTCTTTTTCTCTTCAGAAAAATCTTTTACTCTCCAGACCATATGATTTTTCGTAGAATTCTTTCCAAGAGATTTTACATAATAGCTCGCTGAACCATCAAAAGATTTGTCATAAAATAAATTTGATGGTCTGATCTGACTTGATTTGACAATGATTGGTTTGACACTTTTGTTTTTCAAAACATTTTTATCATGAATAGAACTTGAAGCTGTTTTGAAAGAACAGACTGATTCTGTTGAATGATCAACAGGTGATTGGCTAATCACATCAGTTGTTACTTTATCAGACAATTCAATGTTTGCAGCTTCTAAGTCATTTATCTTTTTAGTCAAAATGTTTATTTCATCTGAAAGTGTGTCAAACTTTATTTTCAAATCAGATCTAACCATCTGTTCTTTAAGAATATCTGATGATAGAACAGATATTTTGGACATGAGCTTGGATATTTCAGTTTCAAAATATGAACGTTCTTGCTCAAAATCTTTTTGTAAGTTCTTGGATTTATCAGAAATTTCATTGAAGATCCCAACATTTCTCTTTTCAGAATTTTTCTTTTCAGATTCAAAAGACTTTTTCTTTTCTTTAAAAATTTGTCTTTCTTTTTCTAATAAGTCTTGTAAAACTGAGATCTGTTTGGGAAATTCAGAGTTTTTATCTTCAAGAACTTTCTTTCCTTAGCAAATGTGTCTCTTTAAGTAATTAGAATCTTTTCAAAATCAGACACTTGCTTGGAAAGTTTTATGCATCTAAGCTCAAGATCCTTCTTCTCTTGTAAAATTTTCTTGGAAATCTCAGATGACTGTTGAGTTGAAGATGTCTTCACATTTGATTTTTCTTTTTCTGCTTGGAGACTTGTTTGCAGTTCAACATTTTTCTTATCCAAAGCAGATATCTGATCTTCAAAAGCCTTTAACTTCTTTTGAAGCTTGACTGATTCATCTTTCAGCTCAGATGATTTCTGTTCAGTCGTCTTCAGTCGGCTTTGAAGATTATTTATCTTTCTCCCTTTTTGCATAATAATCTTCTCTTTAACCCCTATGATTTTTTCTTTTATTTCAATTTCATTCTCACTTGCTCTGATGATACCTGCAAAATCAGATTGAGAATTATTAGCACATTTTGTATAATCAGGAGTTTTATCAGAATTTGACATTTTAGATTTGAACTCCTGAATCTGATTTAGAAGCTTTGAATTCTGATTTTTCAGCTTGTCTAATTCAGCTTCCATCTTTTGTATTTCCGGCATGTACAAAACAGCCATATCTTTTGCAGATAAAACAGTATTTCCTCTCTCGTCTGTAACAGGCATCTTGTCAGAATGTTAGCTTAAAAAAATGATCGTCAAAAATCAGAAAAATATGACCACTATCAAAATATGCCCCCCTCCGCAGACTTAGCACTGGGGTTCCGCTAAGAAATGCTTGAATAAAATGCTTGACTAAAATCAACATTCTTAGCACGGGGGTTCTGACATATTTTTCTCTAGAAAGAAATGCTTGAATAAAATGATTGTTCCCAAACCAATTCAGAAAAGTTGACTAAAAAGTCAAACTTGGATCACACAAAAAAAATTTAATTTTAAAAAAAAATCTAAGTCTTGAAACTCGCAGGTCACTGTACTCGCAGACCACTAAACACGCTAGTCACTATTCACACTGAAACTCGCAAATGGTAACATGCGCGTGTCTAGAACTCGCAGGTCATTAGTAGTGCGTTTCGATCAAACTCGCACGCCTCTTAGCGCGTTTAACCAAACTCGCATGCCTCTTAGCGCGTTTCAACCAAACTCGCAGGCTTTGACTTGCGCGTTTAACAAACTCGCTTGTCTCTATATGCGCGTTTTACCCAAACTCGCACGTGTTGCTTGCGTGTTCTTCAGACACTTGCGCGTTCTAAGGATGAACTTGCCCGTTTTCTGAATCTAGCGCGTTTTGACAGGTCGTTCACAAAATCAGTCCAAATCGACTTAAACCTGCAAATTTAAACATGAAATTACACCAATATGATCGATTTATCAATTAGAATACGAATCTACCACAAGATTTCCATTAAAAACATCAAAAATCAACAAATTGATTCAAGAAACAGTGCTCGTGTTCGTTTTTCAAGAAACTGACAATTTTGATCAAATTGATCAATCTAAAGTTTGAATTTGACAATGTGATCTGAATGAAAGATGATCCTTATGATAAAACGTTTACAATCAAATCAATTTCTTGATTTAATTGTACACAAACAAGAAAATTCGTGATCAAACAGTACTTTTTCAACAAACGAGTTCTTGACAAAAATTCTCAGAAAATCAATCAGTTTAATAAATCCAATCACTCTGAAATTGTTTCGTTTGTTCTGATACCAAATGATATTGTCCTATTTAATCAAGCAATCAAACAATCAATCAAGATATTGATATTCAAAGTATATTCTAGAGATTCACGATAATCAGTGTTTCCTACCCAGGAAGTATTCCCTGAGTGATTGATAGGAGAGGGGTTAAAAGATTGAGTGTTGGTGTTTGAAGAGTTAAATGAAAAAGAGAGATTGGTTAAACGTGAGCTTTAAAAGAAAGAGGGTGAGAGAACAGAGTAAAATAATATTAAACTCTTCACCAAACTTCTTTCTGAGTCGGGCAGCCATATTATCTGATTAGTTCTCATTCTTTGGAGACCATCATTGAAATAGGAAACTTGCCCATGCCATCTCTTGTATACAACCCCACCAGCTACTCATTTTTTTCTCAAAAACAGAATGTTTCACATTTTCTGGGGAAGCAGCACATACGCTATTGGTTCTTCATTTGGAAGATACTAATATTGAAAAAGAAGGAAAGTTGCCCCACCTTCGAGCCCTTTCTCATGCACATTGAGTCTTTGTATAATTTGTTGTTGTCTCAACAAGTTTACATACTTTGAGCCTATATTGAAAACCAATCATCTATGCTTATTTTTTTTATACACATGCACAAGCACACAGAAATTTGTTTTCTGTCAGAACGTTCATAGATAACCATATGTTATTCGATAATTGAATGGAAGTCCTGGGGAGCCAACATCAAACCAGCTCTTTATATAGTAACTATGTGTCACTGACAGGCATTTTAACTATGTCATTTGTTGATTCAGGGTTACCATATTTATTTTATTTGAATCTGAAAAGATTGAAATAATCACTTTCTCCATTTGGAGAGACTGCTCTTATTTCCACACAGGGATCTATACATAAAGACTGTGCTGAATTGAATTCTATAAAGACAAGGGGGAGATTGTTTTTGCTATGTTTTGATGATGATGATTCTCACCACTCATCAAAAAAGGGGAGAATATACAAAGGGGGAGAATAATCAACAAGGGAGAATACAAAAACTTTTGAAGTCTTGAAGTAAAGATTGCTGAAGTTTTCAAAGATGTCAAAGTGTCGGAACTTATTTGATCTACTAAAAGTCTGACTGAAGATGATCGCCAGAAGGACACTTCATTTAAAAGAAGATAAAGATGAAGACTGTATCCGAAGACTATTGCCAAAAAAAATTTAATCTTGAATCCAAAGGGGGAGATTGTTGGATCAAATAATTGTATTCAAGATTAAAGTTAATGAGGGGGTCTAAATTGTAAGAGTATTTAATACTCTAGGGGGTATTTTGTATTTATTATATAGTTAGTTTGTTTGTGGGCCTCAAGCCCGTTAAGCATTAAGCATAAGCCCATTAGGCATTAGGCCTAAGTATATAATGTTTTAGTTAATTAGGTTTTAGGGTTAATCTCTCAATTATACAATAATCATTATTATAGAGAGGTAGCCGTACGTATTCTCTGTATCGCATTCAAGGTATCAAGAACACACAAGATTTTCATTGTTTAATCAAGAATCGTGGTATGTTATTTTGATTCATTAATCTCTTGATTTATATTGTGTTGTGTGTTAATCTATCAACTAGAATATTGGGTTTAACATCAACCATAACTTAGGTTAGAAAAGTGTGAAGGACCAAAATACAAGATTATAATCATAAACAAGAGTTTAAGAGATTGATTGAACTCACCTTACAAGGTTTATACACAAACCCTAGATAAGAGATCGAGGGAAGACTATATTAGGAGACTTGAACTTCAAACACTAACTCTTAACCACAATCACCAACCTAAACCAAACCCATAAATGCATATAAGATGACTATTTGGCAGTATTAAATGAAAAGGAAGTGAAACCCTACCTTAGGACCCTTCCAAAATCTCCATCAAGGAGTTCCAAGATGAGAAATGGAAGAAAAAGGGGAGAAATCCCTATTTTAGGTCAGATGAGCTTCCCCGCGGCCTTGGTAGCGGCATTGAGGTCGCGCCGCAGACCGCGAGTAAGTCGTTGTGATTCACACTCTAATTCCAAATCCCAAGTGCTAAAGCTTAGAAACCATACACAAGTGAGAACAATGTCAGCAGTTGACTCTAGAATAAATGTACATTGTATATACATACATCCGTAAGGTGTAAGAAAATTTCTGTGGGTGTTACAATCCTCCCCATCTTGAAATGATTTCGTCCTCGAAATCTAAGCTAGGGGAATAGATGAGGGTATCTCCGCCTCATATCTTCCTCGGCTTCGCATGTCACGTTAGCACCACGATGGTGCTTCCATTGAACCTTCACCGTAGTGACTTCTTTGTGACGAAGCTTCTTCGTCTTCTTCTCTAAAATTGTGTCGGTTCCTCAATACAACGGTTTCCCTCATCCACCTGGATCTCTGAGAGAGGGATGACTCTTTCTTCCTCTGCTAGGCACTTCCGAAGATAGCAAAGGTGGAATGTGTGGTGCATTCCACTCATCTTTGGAGGGAGTTCCAATTGGTAGGCTTCAAGTCCTACCCGTTTGATTATGGTGAAAGGTCCAAGGAAATGGGGATTCAACTTCCCACATATTCCAAACCGAATTATTCCCTTCCAAGGGGACACCTTTAGCATAACCCGATCTCCCACTTGGAACTCTATTGGTCTCCTCTTCTTGTTGGCATAACTTTTCTATCGTTCTTGAGCCGCCATCAAACGCTCGCGAATACCTTTAACTTTGTCCACCTTATCTTGCACGATCTCGGGTCCGGAAAACTGCTTCTCCCCCGCTTCAAGCCAACATACGGGAGTTCGGTACTTGCGGCCATAAAGAGCTTCAAATGGCACCATTCCAATACTCGAGTGGTAGCTATTGTTGTACGTGAACTCCAGCAAAGGTAGGTGCGAGTCCTAACTATCCCCGAAGTTGATCACACAAAATCTCAACATGTATTCAAGTGTCTGAATCGTCCTATTGTTTTTTTTCCATCGGTTTGGGGATGGTAGGTCGTGCTCAACTTCAGACGCGTACCCAATTCTTGTTACAATCCGTCCCAAAAGTGTGACATGAACTGACTATCACGATCTGAGACAATAGAGTGTGGCACTCCATGGCGAGATATCACTTCATCAATGTACAATTTTGCTAGCTTGTCCATAGGTAAAGTCTAGCGCATGGCCAAGAAATGGGCGCTTTTGGTCAAGCGGTCCACTTTCACCCGAATGGTGTCATGACCCCATAAGATTTTCGGAAGTTTCATCACGAAGTCTATAGTAATATGTTCCCACTTCCACTCCGGAATTTCCAAAGATTGTAGGCTTCTATAAGGTCGTTGGTGCTCGGCCTTCACTTGCAAACAAGTCACACACTGCTCCACGTAGCATGCCAAATCAAGCTTCATGACCGGCCACCAATAATGCAATTTCAAATCTCAGTACATCATTGTACTTCCTGGATGGATAGAATAGTTTGACTTGTGGGCATCTTCAAGAAGAAGTTCTCAATTACCCCCGATTTTGGGCACCCAAACGCGTCCGTTGAATAGCTTTACACCCCGACTGTCTTCCGTCAAGAGTAGATGTTGCTTTGACATAACTTCCTCCTTGAGGTTCTCTTCTAGAAAGGCTTCGGATTGCGACGAATTGATCTGGTCAATGAGCGTGGACATCAACTCAATTCACGAAAAGGTGGCTCGAGAACTTCCCCCGTAGTCTTTTCGACTCAAAGCATCGGCGACGACGTTTGCCTTACCTGGATGGTAAAGAAACTCGCAGTCGTAATCCTTTAATAACTCTACCACCTCCTTTGTCTTATATTCAGTTCCTTTTGATCGAATATGTGCTTAAAACTTTTGTGATCCGTATATATAGTGCACTTCGTACCGTACAGGTAGTGTCGTCATAACTTCAAGGCAAACACCATTGCCGCCAATTTTAAATCATGGGTAGGATAGTTGACTAGCATGTACCTTGAGTTTCCTTGATGCGTAGGCAATCACGTTTCCCCTTTGTATTATAACACAACCCAAACCCATTTTCGACGCATCAGTATATACCACAAAGTCTTCCGACCCTTCAGGTAGAGATAGGATTGGATCTTCGTAAAGCTTCCTTTGGAGAGTCCGAAACTCATTCTCTTGATTCTCAGTCAACGCAAACTTCACGTTCTTTCGGGTTAGGGCCGTCAATGGTGAATATATCTTGGAAAAATCCTGAATGAATCTCCGACAATATCCCGCCAATCCTTGAAAACTTCGGATCTCTGACGGACTCTTGGGAGGTTCCCAATTCATCATTGCCTTGATCTTTGCCGGGTCCACCTTCATTCATTCCTTCGTGACTACATGACCCAAAAACTGCACTTCCCGAAGCCAGAAGTCACACTTTGAAAACTTTGTGTAGAGCTTTTCATGCCTTAGCTCTTCTAGGAATTCTTGGAGATGTTGCTCATGATTCGCTTCGTCCTTGGACTACACTAAAATGTCGTCGATGAACACTATTACCGACTTGTCAAGGAATGGTCGGCACACTCAATTCATCAAGTCCATAAATATTGCCGGTGTGTTGGTTAGGCCGGACGGCATCACTAGGAATTCGTAATGTCCGTATCGTATCCTAAACGTCGTCTTTGGAATGTCGTCCTTCTTCACCTTCATTTCATGATATCCCGAACGAAGGTCGATCTATGAGAAGCAACCCACGCCTTGTAGTTGATGAAACAAGTCGTCGATCCTCGGAAGTGGATATTTTTTCTTCACTATCACCTTGTTCATTTCTCTATAGTCGACGCACATCCTCATTGAGCCGTCTTTCTTCTTGATGAACAAGACCGGAGCTCCCCAAGGCAACGAGCTCGGTCTTATGAAATCCATCTCAAGAAGGTCTTGGATTTGAGTCATCATCTCTTGCATCGCGGATGGAGATAACCAATAAGGAGTTCGAGCAATCGGAGCCGCCCCCCGAAACAAGGTTAATCCGGAACTCCACGTGGCGATTGGATGGTAAGTCGAGCAGGTCATCCGAGAAAACGTCGGGAAACTCGTGTACCACCCTAACATCTTGAAGCTTACTCTTCTCGAGTTTGGTGTCGATCGCATACGCCAAGAAGGAAGAACATTCTTTCGCTAAACACCTTCGCGCTTTAATCATTGAGATAATCGCCACTTCGCCTTTCCTTCTTTCACCATAGATGATTACTGTCTTGCCATCCGCAATGGGTAGTTGAATCATCTTCTTGAAACACACGATCTTGGCTTGGTTCTCGGCTAATCAATCCATTCCTACCACCGCATCGAATTCGCCTATTTTCATAGGCATTAAATTGATAGGAAATTTCTTTCCCTCAATAGTAAGAGTGGAATCCCTCAACGCCTCATGAATTACTACTTGGCCGCCATTAGCTATTTCTATCACTATAGCATCTTCTAAAATACTTATAAGCATGACAAGATTTTGACAAAACACATCGGATATGAAAGAGAAGCTAGCGCCCGAGTCAAACAATATAAGCATAGGCACGGAGTTTAGGAGAAACGTACCCGATACCACATCGGTGGAGGCTTTGGCTTCTTCCGTCGTCATTTGAAATGCTCTTTCGGACACTCTCGGAGGATCCACTTTCTTCCCACTATTTCCTTCGGCCTTCAACTTCGGGCATTCTGCCCTAACCTGTCCCATCTCTTTGCACTCAAAACACATTTGGCTCTTGATGGGACAATCTCTAAACGAATTCTCCGACTTTCCACACTTGTAACAAGTTTCGGCATTTGAAAGACCACCTAGCATCACGTTAGGATCCGTTCCATGTTGATTATTGTTGAAGAATCTCGGCTTCTTTGAGGGCATAGAGCTTCCCTTCCACTTCCTCTTCTCGACTTGGCGGCTACCTTCCTCTTTGCCACGGTTGTAAGCGTCTTCCATTAGTTGTGCCTCTTCAATTTCCTCCCAAAGGGTGAAGGCTTTCGACACTCGGACCATTGACATCATGTCCGATGGAAGACCTTTGATATAAGCCTTGATCTTCTCCTTTTCAGTCGTGACCAAGTGTCCCACCAAACCTAATTTATCCATAAATAGACGGTTGTAACCTTTCACCGACAAGTTGCCCTTCTACAATTTCCGGAAATCTTCTTCAATCCGGTCCATCGATCTTTCATTGCTAAATTCCTCTAGAAATTTCTCTTTGAACGTCGCCCAAGTTAGTTTGTCCAAGAAAGTCGCCGCGACAGAAGCGAAGTATACATTCCACCAAGTGAGGGCCGCAACCCTCAACATCTGAGACCCAAACTTAGCCTTTTGGTAATCGCCGCACTCTCTAGTTCGGAAGGCTTATTCAATTTCTTGGATCCAATTCATGCACTAAATTGGGTCATCCACACCATTGAATTTGGGCGGTCCACAACTTAAAAACGACTTGAAGGAACAAGTGATCTAGGGTCCAAAGTCACGGGACCTTCGGTAGGGATTTCATTTGTTGTAACAAGACCTTCGGTAAGGATCATTGTAACAAGTCTTTTCGACGCTTCATTGATCTACCATATCTTACCCCATCAATTGTTACAACAATAGTAGATCAAGCATACTCACGTAAAACACCTTCATAATAACATTAGCTATGTGAAATTATGAACATATGATAAGTAAAAATTGTCGTTACCATTACCACAACTTTCAATTTGTGTAAGTTCCGTCGACTCTAAGACCATCATATCTTAAGAGTTCTACCCCATCTCACAAATCGTAGATTAATAATGTCAGGTTAAGTCCAGGAATCTTACTCTCATACCTAGTTCACTTAAACTGAAGCTCTGATACCAACTTGTAACATCCTAAAATTTAGAGTGAAATAAAATTCAAAATTTTGGCAATATAACGTCTATAAAGGTAGAAAATTTGTCCTCCCGAAAATAGGGGATCAATTAACCTGAATAATTTGGACATAACAAATCAAACCGAAGAGTATCATCCCATAACAGGGAATGAGGAATGGTATTTACAACCCAAATATAATGAAGAATAGAACCAACAACCTAGAAATCTAAAATTTGTCAACAAGATTATAGTCGGTTGTCACTATCCTTCCAAAAATGTATATTTTCACAGATCAAGTATGTTAGTTACTATTTCTCCAAAAAGACCATTCACGACCCCAAGGTCGTCTACTCAGTCCCGACGAGCTCCACCGCTAAGATGACCTATCAAACATGACAACCGAAGAACAAGAGTTAGGCTAAAGCCTAGTGAGGACAATTCAATGTAAACAGAAATACTAAATCCATTTGAAGTCGCACGGTGGATATATCCATGAGCTAAGTCAAGAAATCAAATAAACCATTAGTGATCATAATATGGTACAAATAACACCAATCACATAGTGAGCTCAACTCCTCTAAGTTTATTGCTCGAAAACATCAAGTCAACCCATCTAGGTCTATTTTTGAGAGTTCCAAAACGGGAACTCAAGCACAAGGGAATTACATCTTATTGCCCATGGGACGCTGTCCGACCGTATAGGTCCACACCTTACTTACCATGGTGATCCGATGCCTATTCCGTGCCCAAGTGGCGAACCTAATGTCCAAAACGGGACATAGGAACACCGTGCCTATGGATCCATTGCACTAATACGAAAACCAAAACATAACCAGATATACCCACAATTAAATGTACATCTTAAAATTTATGTCAAGTTATATTCATAGTGTGTGTTCCAGATTCTAGTTTCTAATCACTAACAATTACTCAAACAAACAAATTCAAACAATTAGCTGTTTTGATTTCTCTTTCAATTCAAAATACACTTTCTCTCTCTAGAACTCTCTCTCTCTCTCTCTACTGAATTTTCTCTCAAAACGTATTCTGTTAACTAACTCTACAAAACTTAAAAATAAAATCTATTTATACCAACTCCTAATACAAGGAAACTAAAATACAAAATACAAATACATTTGACTTTTATTACAAAAGACTTTGACTTTTAATGAGACTTGACTTTCCTCAGCTTCGACTTTCTTGATATTTAATCTTCAGTCTTCTTGGATCCTGTATCCAACAGATTTATGCTCTAACAATCTCCCCCTTTGGATTCAAGATCACTGTTGAAAGATCTAGCAATTCAGTCTTCACTTTTAAGCTCTGTCAGTACAATCTTCCCTTTTTCTTTGACTGTATTATTTCCAAAAATATCTTCAAACAATGAACAATCTCCCCAAAACTTTCACAAGATACTTTCAGTCTTTGGAAAGAAATTATCTTTAGAATCAGCTCGGATTGCCTTAGCAAACAATTCTTCAAAGAATATTTCCTCAAATCTTCAGAAATTCTTTGATCTTCTTCAAATCTTTATTTTTAACCTTCTGACTTGAACATTTCAGAAAATCATCTCTCAAATCTTTATCATTTCTTGATATCATCTCCCCCAAACTTCAAAATTTTAACATTTCTTGATATCATCTCCCCCTTTTTGATGATTTGAGCATCTATATCATCAAAACTTTTCTCCCAAGAAATGTCTTTGACTACTCTGATCTGTCAAACTGAGTCTCTGATTCTGTGATCCATAACCAAGTATTCATCTAGATCTTTGCAAATCTAGACAAAATAAGAACATGTAACCCCTGAATCAACAAATGAATCAGTTAAAATGCCTGTCAGTAACACGAAGTCACTGTGTGTAACGAATACACAATATAAAGGAGCTTTTTGATGTTCACTCCCCCAGGGCTTCCATCCAATCATCGAAACACCACAAAGGCAATTTCTATGAATGTTATAACAAAGAAACGAATTCTTTGTGTGTTCATGCAAGTGTAGAAAGAATTAAGCACGAATAATTGCTTTTTAAGGCTCAACAGAGTGTAATCCACTGAGACAACAGTAGATAAACACAAACTCTAAGTGCATGATCGAAGTGCGAAGGTGGGGCAGACTTCCTTCTTTTTCAATATCCCGATTTTCCAAATGAAAACTAGATAGATTATATGTTGAGTCCCCTTTAAAATATGAAACATTTTCTTTTTAAGAAGAAAATGAGTGGTTGGTCGGGTTTTATCAAGAGTTGGCATGGGCTAGTTGCCTATTTCAATAATGTTAATCAAGAATTGTGAAACACTAGTAATGTGGCTGCCCGACTCAGAAAGTTGTTGGTGCAGAGTTTGATATTCTTTGTAACACCCCGACTTTCGAAAGGTATCATTTCAGGTTAATATAGAACCCGATATATCAAGGAAAAATAAGATATTTAATCTTGGACTTGAATATTAGATTTTATAGTCTAGATGGATGAAGGATTCAATTACGAGTCCAACGGTTCTTTCCGGAGCAAAAACGGAGCTATAACGAAGAAGTTAAGGCCAAAACAGTGATCGGGGAAGTTTACAGCTCGCGATACAATCTCGACGAAAGTGCCCCGTGAGAGTGACACTTGTCACTTTCGCTGTCACTCTCGCCAACAGCGTCTGGACGATTAAAATCGCGATTTTCAGCCCCAAACTTCATTTCTTCATATCTTTCTCATCCTAGCTCCGATTTGGGCGATTCAAGTTGCTACGGTTTCGTTTTTGGGAGATTTTCATGTATCTAGCAAGATATTGGAGGTCTATTGGAGTATACAAGAGCATTTTGTGGTGGTAAGCTCCTCATCTCTCCCATTTCATCTCCTTCACCAAGTTTTCTAGGGTTTCATCCACCCTTTGTGCTTCCTTTCATAGATTGGAGATTTGTGACCATTTTGGTGAACTAGAAGTGTTTTGGTTGGTGGATTCAATCTTGGGTTAAGGTAATCTTCTATTCTCTTCGGTTATGGAAGTTAGGGTTTCGGTATTAGTTGAGGTATTCATGCACATGGTTTGGGAAACGATCCTTTGTGGTTGATTATGGTTATGTATGGTTGAATATGTATGGATTTAGGTTTTGGAATTTTGTCTTGAGAATCCAAGTGTTCTTCAAAGGAGCTCTAGTTGGGGGAAAATCTAGATTTAGCCTAAATCTAGCAAGGTGAGTTCAAGTTTATTTGTGAAAACGTTGTACATGCCAAAATGTTTATTTTAAAAGTGTTTACGTGTTTTACATGAAATTATCAAATGTTGGATTATTTGCTAATCTTTGATAATTGGAAGGATTTAACTTTATAACTTTGTATAATACCCCCATTTGGGATGTTTGGGCATTTTGATAAAGGTGTTACAAACGAATGTGTTTTGAAGTCTTTTTACATGAAGGGATCTTTGGTCAAAGAAATACACTTTTAAATGTTTGTCGAGTCTTATGTATCGTCATGAAATAGAGTGTTTTATAAAGTATCACTTGCACATTTACGTGAGGTAACTTGAAAGAATGTTTATAGTCTCCTTTTATGATTTTCATTCTTATCGGCAGTTAAATTTGGAAAATACATATTTTGTGTTATGAGTTCATTTGGAAAAGGGATTGTCTCAACTAATGTTGAGTTTTGAACTAATCTTACTTTTGGTCGTGATGTTTGCATATCCGTTGGGTGAGTGCGTTTTATCGTGTTTTTATTCCATTTATTAAAGAGTCAATGGATTGCTAAGTCTGCGGCTTGGCATTGTTATTTTGATGGGGTTTTTGGACAATAGTCCAGTTTTGGTAGCTCGACTTCGAGCCTTGTTGGGCCTTATGCGTATTATTTGGCTCATTTGATGCATTTGAGAGTCATGACCCCGTATTTGGTTTATTATTGTCCGGCGTTGGGACGATTAGTTTTCCACGTCGAGGCACGTTAGGCACCGGATGTGGGTGTAAGTCCTTCGTGTTGGACGTTAAGGTACCGGATGTGGGTATAAGTCCTTCGTGCTCAAGTATTACGATATTGGATGAGGAGCTCGACCTAGCAACCCTTCGTGGTTGAACTTGAGTTTCCGTGGGTGTATGTTTAAAGCCACTGAGCCTGACATCCTTCCTTATACTTTTGTTTATATGACTAGTCATAACAACATAAAATGGGCTTACTTTGTGGACCGTCACATTTTATGGAATCGGGAATCCCCCGTCACCGAAAGGTGTTGTTTTTGGGTATTGAGTTTTTTTATCCATGTTTTCGATGACGTTTTGTATATTTGGGTTCTACCCTTGATTTATGGGTTGAGTATTATGCCCCACCCGTGTTTTGGGTGTTTTTAAATATAAGGTTTAACCTTACTTTCTTAAATGAAGAGTTCAAGTTATATTTACGCTTTGAGTGAGTTTTGAGTTAAAAACTAATTTATGAATGGGCGACTCATGTTAGTATCATTATCTTTGAAGTAGTTGGTTTGGAAAACGTTTCAATTGGTGTTCTTTACCTAAAATGCATATTGTTGAAAATGAGTCGTTTTCACATGTAAGACGTATCATATTGAAGGACTATAACTTTTAACCGCATTCTCTCTTTTAAACTATTATTTCATATATGTTGAAAACTCTTGAACTCACTAGGCGTTAAGCCTAACCTTTTTATTTGTCGACATGTGCATCAGGTTCCAGTTGGGGTTGGTTCTAGCAGCCACGAAGAGTTGAGCCTTAGTCTTGTGCAAAAGTAAGTAGTTGGTGAAGTCATCCGCAATTTTGGAGATAGTGACTATTATGGGGTTTTAGTAGAACCCGTTCTTATCATAGGCTTTTGTATAGAATGAATGTTTGTATTGAGATTAAATCTTGATTTGGGGTTGTAGATAATTCCTTTATTGATGTATTTAGAAATTTTTAAATAAGTTGCTATTTCCAGATTTGAGGGTGTTACATTCTTTTACTCTGATCTCACACCCTCTTTCTTTTTAATCATTAAGCTCACAACTAACCAAACTCTCTTTTACATTTTACCTCATCACACCCACACTCATTTCTTTTAGACTCCTCACACTCAATCACTAAGGATTATCTTCTTGGGTAGATATCACTGGTTAACGTGATATCATAGAAGTTCATTGAAGTCCTAGCACAAAGATCCCATATAATCCTAGAAAGCATGTGTTGCTCAGATGATTTAGCTTTATCAGTTAAAGCTCATATACAAATGTCAGATAAAGTGTATGCTCAGATGATATAATCATGAAGATATGAGCATTTTTTTTAAACATTGAAATAATTTCAAACAAGTATATTGAATGAATAGATATGAATGCAAAAGACTTGTTTGAAAATTTGACATTGTATGAAAATGATCAGAAATGAAATGATATAACAATTAAGGCTTATGGTCAAGAATAATGGATATTGTCTATATGAATCAAAAATATAGACATTCTTGAAAAACCGTGTCAAAATGAATTAACTCTCAAAATTCAGTGAAATACAAGTCTTACCATCGAAAATATGTTTCAATATGAGACATGGTAAGAACAATGTGAACAAAAAGTCAAACCGGTGTGTGTGAATACTTGAAAGTATATAGAAAAAACAATACACAAGTATTTATCTTTGGAAACAAACGGTTTATGAACATGTAAGCACAAAATAAAAATGATAACATTTAAAATCACACTTCCAATTCATGAAATCTGTTTAAGAATCGGGAAGTGGTTTGAACATTTTAAGAACATGTTTTCTATGATTGAAAGTTGTCCTTCTTTCAATCATATATGAGATTAAGATAAGAAATTTAACCTTTCTATGCATTCTTAAATCTCATGAAGTCAGCTGAAAATCATAAAGATATGATCTTGATAGCTTCTCTCATTCTGCACAAGTCTCAATGTCTAGTTAAAAATTTATTCACAAAATTTATTCGAAAAATAAAAGACATAAAGCAATAAAACGTTGATTGTACTAGTTCTGATCTGAGATGATCAGAAATCATCGTCTTACTCCTTTTGACTTGACTAATATGTATGCTCCCCCTAAAATCATGCATCATGAGCAAAATTTGTCAGTTAAAGAAAAATGCAGAAATTAGGTATGCTCCCCCTCAAAATAATGTAGATCATCTTTAATCTTCTCTTACTCCCCCTGAGATCATGAGCAAAAAATTAAAGTGCAAATATCCTTCAGACAGAAAAATAAAGAAAAATGATGAAAAATAACAATTCGTAACTTTAGTAGGTAACAACCGATTACGTCTTAAGATTTAACATACCAAGCTTAGAGACAAGAAAATTAAATCTCTTTTCATCTAAGGGTTTGGTAAATAAATCTGCAAGTTGATAATCTGTTTTTACAAAATAAAGTTCAATTGTTCCTTTTTCTACATTATCTTTGATAAAATGATACCTTACATCAATGTGTTTGGTTTTCGTATGTTGGACAGGATTAGCAGATATTGCGATTGCACTCTTCGAGTCACAATAGATTGGAATTTTATCGAACTTGAATCCATAGCCTCATATTTGTGTTCGCATCCACAGGACTTGAGAACAGCAACTGGCAGCAGCTACGTACTCAGCTTCAGCAGTCGATGTGGAAACGCATAATTATTTCTTTGATGCCCAGCTAACGAGCTTGTCTCGAAGAAATTGAATGTGACCAAAAGTACTCTTTCTGTCCAACATGCAACCTACATGATCTGCATCTGAATAGGCAGTCAGTTGAAACCCAGTATCCTTAGGATACCACAAACCAAGGTCTGCAGTCCCCTTCAGATATCTAAAAATCCGTTTGACAGCAGCCAAATGGGATTCTTTGGGAGCAGCCTGATATCTAGAACATAAACATGTTGAAAACATAATATCTGGTCTACTAGATGTAAGATACATTAACAATCCTATCATACCTCTATAAGTCCTAACATCAACACTTTTACCCGAAGGATCAGTGCTGATCTTAGTACCTGGTGCCATCGGGGTTCCAATTGGTTTACAATTTTCCATTTTGTACTTCCGAAGAATATCCAAAATGTACTTAGATTGGTTAATGAAAATCCCCGTAGAAAACTGTTAACTTCTAATCCGAGAAAGAAATTTATCTCTCCCATCATACTCATTTGAAAACGTGACACCATGAGGTTAGAAAAGTTTTTGCAAAATTTTGGATTTGTAGAACCAAATATTATATCATCAACATATATTTGAACAAGGATAATATCAGCTTTTTCCTTTTTGATGAATAAAGTGGTATCAACCTTACCTTTAGAAAAATCGGACTTCACCAAGAATTTAGATAGAACATCATACCATGCTCGAGGGGCTTGTTTTAAACCATACAAGGCTTTGTCCAAGATGTAGACATGATCTGGCTTCTCTTGATTTACGAACCCTTCTGGTTGAGACACGTACACTTCCTCTTTAAGAATGCCATTCAGAAAGGCTGTTTTCACATCCATCTAAAAGACTGTGAAATTCTTATGAGCTGCGTATGCTAGAAACATGTGGATTGCTTCTATACGCGCTACTGGAGCATACATCTCATCGTAGTCTATGCCTTCCTCTTGTCGGTAACCTTTGGCAACAAGTCTAGCTTTGTTCCTTATGACGATACCATCTTCATCCTTTTTATTCTTGAATACCCATTTAGTTCCTATCACGGTTTTACCTTCTGGTTTTGGAACTAATCTCCAAACCTTTAGGGATTCAAATTGATTGATCTCTTCTTGCATAGCAGATACCCAATCCGAATCAGCAAGAGCCTCTGATACTCGCGTGGGCTAAATCTTACTGAGGAATGAGTCATGCATACATTGATTAAGAGTCGCTGACCTCGTTTGTACAGGCTTATTAAGATATCCAATTACTTGATGTAAAGGATGGTCTTTGGTCCAGTGTTGCTCATGAGGGAGTGGAGTCGATACTGATTGAACATGATCATCATCTAGAAATCCACTATCAGACTCTTCAGTTTGAATAATAGGAGGGGGATTTACAGTTGAAGTTTCAGGTGCAGAAGTATCAGTTGGAACAGCAGAATCGAGCTGTTGAGCAGACGTTGTATCACACCCAACTAAAATAGTTACTTCTGGCTCAACAGTTACTTGTATATCTTCAACTGTATGAGTAATTGTAGGAATGTGAGCTTCTGACTGAATAGGGAATTCTTGTTCAGTTATGACTTCTGAAGTGACTGGATGATTGCAACTTGTGTCTTCAGACCTGTCAGTCACAACAGATTTAGATACATTAGAACCTAGAAACTCATCATAAAAGAATTCAAATAACAAATCTAAATCAGATAAATGTGAAATAGATGTAGAAGCGTTATTCGAATTATTCGCTGTAGAAGAAGGTTCTGGACTGATCTGTCCAGAAGCTAATACTCCAGTGATAACGGGTTCTGAACTGGGTTGATCAGAAGCCATCTCTTCATCGAATGTTACATTTACGCTCTCGACAACTGTCTTTAACTTCTTCAGATAAACACAATATGCTGCCGATGTTGAAGAATAACCAATGAAGATACCCTCGTCCGCTTTAGCACTGAATTTATTCAGACTCTCCCTGTCATTAAGCACAAAACATTTACACCCAAATATGTGAAAATACTTGATTGTTGGTGTTCTGTTGTTGATCAACTCATATGGAGTCTTTTGAAACGGCGGTGTATCATGGACCTATTTTGAGTATGACATGCAGTTGACACAACTTCTGCCCACTAGAATAGAGGTATATCGGATTGGCTGAGCATAGTACGAGCGGCCTCGACTAGCGTCCAATTTCGCCTTTCGACTACTCCATTTTGTTCAGGCGTTCGAGCCGCAGAGTACTGATGTGATATGTTAAGTCTAAAAAAAGAAAAGTTTTTCAAAGAAATTCTCAGATTTCTCCAAGAAGTGTTATGAAGAGAAGAAGTCACTAGAGCTTAAATGCATCAAGCTTTCTCAACAAATCTCCGATTTTGAGAAAGTACTGATTTTGGAAAGAGAGAAGTTTGATAAATAGAAGAAGGCCATAGAACAGAAAAATGTGGGATTCTTTAAAGAATTATCTGGCCAGAGAAATGAGTCAGAGAAAGGATTTGAAGAATAACGTTTAATCTTTGAATCTGAAATCAAGAAACTAACTTCCAAATTGTCTGAAATATCTGCCAATGCGCTGAAAGAGCAAAGAACGAAGTCTGATTTCTCAAAGAAGATTGACCAGCTTGTGAAAGAAAGAGATAACTTTACGTCAAAGATCAAAGAGCTTGAAAAGTCTGTTTCAAGTCAGAAAGTTGTCTCTTCATAAAGGCAAGTAAAATCATTTAATCAAATTCGTCACACTAACCTTTTCTATGATGAATTTTTAGATGGTTCAGATACTTATCCGATGAGAAAAAGTTTCAAGAAAGAGACACTAGTTTGGCAAAAGAAACCAGTCAAAGATGATAATGAAAAAGAGCTGAATAAGAAGAAATCATGTGTTCTATTTGTTGTACCTGTACACAAAGCAAAGAAGAACAAAGCATCTAACGGTAATAAATTTTATTGTTCTATTTGTTGTACACATGATCATTTTCACAAAACAAATGATCATTACTGGTATGGTTCTTACTCCATAACCCCGACACGAACTGCAACTCACATTTCTGGACCCAAATACCAGTGGGTACCAAAAAAGAAAATTGATTTTGTGTTGCAGGCACCTCAAGTCAAGGGGGAGTAAGAGAAAAATGGCTTTTGAACACAGCAGTTCAAAACTCGCACCTCAATGTCAAGATTATGGCTTCTAAGCACATCAGCTTAGGACCCGAACTTCAAAGGAGTTTAACTTCTAAACACAACAATTTAGGACTCGGACCTCAGCGATCAAAAAGACCTTACTCCTGTATATTTGCATCCGATGGATATGACGGTCTACATCTCAAGAGAATTGATCTGATCTCTATCGTATACTTTTCACTGATATATTTTTCTGAGATGATGGTCTACAATTCAAAAGGAAGTGTCTGATCTCTATCCTGTTTTAACTGATATATTTCAGATGCCTAATTTAAGGGGGAGTAAAGGTGATGACTTCTGATTATTTCAGATCAGAACTCATACTATAAAACTGTTTTATTGCTGTCTGTCTTTTAATTTTGAATAAATGATGTGAATAAAGTGGCTTCTGATCACATGACAGATCAGGACCCGTTTTTCAATGTTCAAAGAAGGATATTGTACTAATATCCAGGGGGAGCTTAAAAGACCTAAATCATTATATCATGATTTGAGTGGGAGCTTAAAGATAAAAATCTTCTGATCTAGATCTCTGATTGTTTGAAAGAAGGACAACTTTCGAACATGAAAAACAATTTCTGAAATGTTCAAACCACTTCTTATTCTCAAAAGTTTTATGAATTTAGAAGTGTGCATTTAAATGTTTTTCTAAAATTTTTGAGCTTATTATTTAACTGACTGTGTGTTTCCAAAGATCAATACTTGTGTATTATCTTCTCCATATACTGTCAAGTATTCATACACACCGGTTCAGTATTTTATTTGAAATTGGTATTACCATGTCTCAAGTTCAAACAATTTTTCGCTGGTAATACCCCCGTTTGAAATTCAAAGTTGTTGAGCATCATTCATCTTTTTCATATTTGTGCTTTCATTGATAAATTGTTTATATTCGTTCATATAAACAAAATTTCCAATTCTTTGATACCCTAACCATTTGATTTGATTTGTTTAATTAATTGTCAGATTCTCAAAACAATTCTCTTGACTTCATTTCATTCATTCAATATTCTTGTTTTGAGAAATCTTCAAAGTTCAAATGCTCAAATTTCATTTCTGATTTTTGATGAGCATTAATACACTGACATATGATTTCTTGTGATTTACATGATTAAGAAAATCATTTACCAGCATGTACTTTTAGGAACATGGGATTCAGTATGAATGCTTAATTGATTTTCCATGGATTCACGATAACCAGTGTTTCCTACCACGGAAGAAATTCTTTGAGTGATTGAGGGGAGAGGGGTCTAAAAGAATTGAGTGTGGGAGTGAGCAGAAGTAAAATGAAAATGAGAGTTTGGTTAGTTGTAAGCTTATATGTTTAAAAGAAAGAGGGTGTGAGAACAGAGTTAAAAGAATATCAGAACTCTGCACCAAACATCTTTCTGAGTCGGGCAGCCACATTACTGATTGGTTCACATTTATTTGGTGACCATCATTGAAATAGGCAAATAGCACATGCCATCTCTTGTATATAACCCCACCAACTACTCATTCTTTTCTTAAAAAGAGAATGTTTCACATTTTCTCGGGAAGCAGCATATAATCTATCGGATCTTCTTTTGGAAGATACTGATATTGAAAAAGAAGGAAAGTTACCCCACCTTCGACCCTTTCTCATGCACATTGAGTCCATGTATAATCATTGTTGTCTCAGTGATTTACATACTTTGAGCCTTTATGAAACACAATCATTGTGATAATTCTTTCATACACAAGCACGAGAACACAGAAAATTTGTTTTTCTGTCAGAACATTCATAGATAAACCTTGTGTTTCTCAATGATTGAATGGAAGTCCTGGGGAGTCATCATCAAGCCAGCTCCTTATATTGTACATTCGTTGTACACAGTAACTTTGTGTTACTGACAGGCATTCCTAACTGTTTCATATGTTGAATTAGGGTTACACACTCAGTTTGTCTGAATTTGAAAAGATTCGGATATATACAGTTCATGATTCGGCTCTTCAGATCAAAGTGCGGAAACTGTAAAAGGGGAGATTATTAGTTATTCACAAAGAGGAAATCAAAGTCTGAGCTGAAATTGATGATGTTTTGATGATCTTGATGCTCACATCATCAAAAAAGGGGAGAATTTTATAAAGATTCAATTTCAAAGTTCGAAGTTCAAGACAGAAATTCAAAATGCTTCCGCTGATTCAAAGTGAAAAGATTCTGAAAAGAAAATTCAAAGATTCAAGAAGGTTTGTTCTTCCAAAGATGGTTCAAAGATCAAAGTAATGAAGATACAATTTTGATCAGAGACGAAAGAATTTTCAGAGATAAAGTTGTCATAGTTTAAATTCAAAGTTTCAAGTTTTCAGATTTGTTCAAGGCATGTTGACTTTTCAAAGCTTCAAAGTTTAAAAAGACTTTTCAAGATTCTTCAAAGGCCAAAAGATTAAAGATTGTGAAAGCTTCAAAGAGACAAAAGCTGAAGAATCAAGAGCTGAAGATCTGTATCAAATTTTTATTAAATCTTGAATACAAAGGGGGAGATTGTTAAGTCTAAATGTTGTATCCAAGATTTAATAGGAAAGTCAAGTATGTAATAGTCAACCTTGTCATTGTTTTAGAAAGTCATAGCTTATTTAGTTTCCTTAGCCGTTAAGGCTTTGTATTAGATAGGTAGTATAAATAGGTTTGTCTTTTAATCTTGTAGTAACGTTCTAGAGGATTATGCTTCATTGTAATATTCAGTAATTGTGGAATACAAGATCTACTTTCTCTCTCTAGATTCTCTCTGTAGTTCTTGAGCATATTTGAGTATTATTGAGTAATTGCTTGTTGTGATTGGGATTTTATGATTAACATGATATCCCGACCGATTCGAGATATTCTTCAACTATCGTGTTTTTGAACTCTGTGCCGTTGTCCGTTCGAAGAAACTTAACTTGTCGCTGCATTTTCACCTGGGTCGTCTTGAGTAATCGTCCACAATAACCAACACGTATTTCTTTCCACCCAAACTCTGAGTTCTCATTGGACCACACAAATCTATATGTAACAATTCTAACGGAGAACTAGTGCTTGGTTCAGGCTTCGGTTTATGCGGAGCTCTCTTCATCTTACCCTTCTCACATGCAGCACATAAGTGTTCTTTCTCATATTTCAGCTCAGAAAGTCCTTTAACCAATTTCCCTCTAACCAGCTTATTGATATAACGAAAGTTCAGGTGTGATAAACGTCTGTGCCAGAGCCAACTTTGTTGCAATGAAGCTTTTGTCATCAAGCAAACTTGATTTTCAATCTGAACTTTGGACAAGTTGATGGTATAGAGGTTTGTCTTTCGATGTCCACCTAAGATCTCTTTGCCGTCTTCAGTACGAACCGAGCAACTCTTAGATTTGAAGTTGACCTCTAACCCTTTATCGCAGAATTGACCAATGCTGAATAAGTTGTGCCCCAAGCCTTCGACATAACTCACCTTACTGATCGTTAAGTTGTCTTGAATGATGTCACCATATCCTAAGATTGGTGAAAGCTGATCGTTTCCAAATCTGACATTTCCACTAAATTTCTCTGTATAGTTAGACAATAAAGCTTTTTGCCCAGTCATATGCTTGGAACATCCACTGTCCAAGTACCACATACGCCGGGTCTGCAAGAGAAATCAGGAAACAATAACTTTAGGTACCCACTTGAATTTGGGGCCATGTTTGTTAGTTGCAGTTCTTATGGGAGAATAATTGTTAGATTTAACATTGACAGCACGAGAAATATTATCAGAATAATGAACATAAGAATCACTAGAAGAGAAAACATAATCATCTGAACTAGAATCAGAAGAAGAATATGAGACATCTTTTGAAATTCGAATCAATTGCTTTATAGAGTATTTTGAAATTTTATTACAAGTAGAAAATGAAACACTTTTATATATTTTGTCTACATATCTATCTTCATCAGTCGTAGGTTCAGCAGATGTCCGCTTGACCCTCCATATCTACCTTGAAGGTGTGCTCAAAGTCCTATCTGAAATATTTGAATCAGAAGAATTAGAATTTTCAGAAATAACAATATCTTGTTTCTTTGACTTCTTTGACGTTCTTCTTTTACGCTTTGTTTTATAATAATCATCATTTAGCGTAAAAGATTCATCAAGAATTTTTGATTTAAGATTTGAATCAGAAGAAGCAATTTTACCTAAGAAACCCAACTGATCAGACAATAAATCTGAACTTACCTCGGAGTCAGAACAATTTTGAGAAAAGTTTTCATATTTTAGAACTTTCTTTTTGTTTTATTTAAAATCAGAAGAAAGGCCAGAAACAGAATCTTGTTGTTGAGAAATTAATTTTTCTTGAAGATTTGAAATCATAAAAGAAAGAATGACATTAGATTCAATTTCTCTTTGAATATTTTGATCTTCCATTTTATCTTCAAGGTTAATGATTTTGCCTTCTAATACTAATGGAGGTGTATATCTCTTAGAATCATAAAAGATTGGAGAGATATTTTCCTTATCAGATTTAGTGGCATATATATCAACATAATCATTAGACACTGAAGACTTGATGGGAGATATGTCATTTAAACTTTTTCTGCCTTTATTTGATTTGTCAGGAAAATATTTGGCATTTTCGCACGTGTAAACAAAAGAAATTTCCTTTTTCTTATTATTCATCCTTTTCTCATTTTCGATTTCTAACACTTGCTTTTCATTCATCCAATCAATTTTAAATTGAGGAGCATATTTAGCAAGAGTTAGATAATCGTATTTATATAAAGTAGGGGATTTTTCAATAGCATTGTTTAAACAATGAGGATTTTCAAAACCAAGTCCCATTTTTTTTATAGACTCATAACTCCGCGGTTTGTTCAAATAAATAGTTTGTTCAGATTGATTTCTTCGATATAATTTTTCTTCTAACTCATTTATTTTATCTAAAAAATTATCTTTTAATTTGGTCATCTCTGTCAAATAATCAAGATAAGTCATATTTCATTTTTCTAAATCATCTAATTTCTTTTGAATGATGTCTTTTGTATGAGCCAAAATATATTTTTCATCTTTCAAAGAAATTTGTAATTTATCAATCAAATTTGACTTTTCTGAATTTAAATGCTTTTCAGATAATAACTTCAAGCATAAATCATGTAAAGCAGTTATAATGATATTCATCTGTGAAGAAATAAATTTGAATTCAAAATCAGAAAGTACCTCATCTTCATCAGTGTCATCATCATCACTCTGATCATCTCCGATAAAGCACATATGAGCAGTCTCTACATTATCAGCTTCATCATCGGAGTGATCTAACCAAAATTCTTCTTCAGCTAATAAAGTAGTTTCATTCTCTCTCTTTCCGGCCAGTTCCAATTTCTTTCGATAATATGCCGAATCCCTAACTTTCTTCACTCGACACTCCTTAGAAATATGACCCAGTTTTCCACAGTTGAAGCATGTAGCAAGTTTCTTAGTCTCGGAAACTTTGACATTCTTAGATCCAGAAGTGAAGATAAGATTGTTGGAACCCGAACGAGGTTGGAACTTTTTGTTGTAGTGTTGAGAGAGAAGAATCATAGCTTTCTGAAGTGCTTCGCCATCGTCATCAGTTGCACCGTCATAAGCATTCTCGGATAATGCTTGTTCAGACAGTTTGCTTGTGAGTACTGCACCTGGATCCACTATTTTCTTATTCTTCTTGTCATGTTTGGCCTTTTTCTCTATGACTATGCACTCATTTGTCAGCAATATTTCATACATCTCTTGGATTTACATAGTAGATATTCTCACATCATTCCTCAAGCGATGAAAAGATTTATTCCATTCTGGTTGCAAAGCATTGAGGAACTTCATATTAGTCGCCAGCTCATTCTTTTCCACTTTTATCCTTCTCAGATCATTTATCACCGCACAAATTCTGTCATAAACATTTTTCAGTGGCCCCACATCTTTCGCATTGAATTCTTCAAAGTTTTTCATGTAGCGTGTATGCCGAAGTTGTGTTGCAACTGAAGACCCCAGCATAATCTTCTCTAGATGTGCCCACATTAGTTTAGGATTGTTTTTGAAACAATCAATCCTGTTGTAGATAGAATTTGGCAAGGCTAGCATCAGATTTGCCTTTATATTACGATCGGCTTTATATTGCACAAACTCATCGGGTGTATACTCTTTGGTAGGCTTTGATAATCCAGAAGCCAGAGTGGGTTGTACAAAAGATCCTTCAGATAGAATCTTCATCATGTCATCTCCGTTCTTTTGACGCTCGATGAAATTCAGAAATCGATCTTGCCACTAAGTAAATTCATTTTCATCAACCAGAACCGGAGGACGAGTTTTTGTGCCCAATGACATCATGAGATCACTCTTGTAGAACTGAGCTTGAAACGCAACCTTTTCAGAATCCACATCTTCTGAAATCTAGAAAAAAAATTCTAAGTCTTGAACACAGAGAAACTGGCGCAAACTGAGATTCGCACTAACAGAGGATAGCGCAAACTAGGTTTTGCGCAAGCAGAGGATGACGCAAAAGAAATTTGCGTGATTAATGAGTGGCGCAAAACTGATTTTGCGCTATATTCTGATGGCGCAAATGTAACTTTTGCTTTAGAAGAATCTGGTGCAAACTTGATTTTGCACTAAACGATGATAGTGACAATAACCATTCTTTGCTTGACTGAGATGACAAACAACTGAACTTTGCTTGATCAAAAGATGGCGCAAAAGAGATTTGCGTGAGATGTTGTTAGCGAGAACTTTCACTTTGTTTGAGCAGAAGGTGGCGCAAAAGTAACTTGCGCGAGAAAGAGATGGCGAGAACCACTCTTTGCGTGAGAGGTAAATGGCGCAAATTGATCTTTGCGTGAGATTGAGATGGCGCAAATCTAACTTTACGTGAGAAGCTGATGAAGAGAACTTGATGAAAAACAATTGATGAAACTCGCGCAAAGTTCAGATCTGGCGCAAAACGATGAAAATCAAGAAAAAACCTCCAAAATCGAATACTGAACTGAATGTAATGACAAATTTCGCACACAGATGTGATCGCAAACTGTTTTCTAACACTTTTCAATCAAACATATCGATCAATAATCATAAAAATAGAGAATTCTTTAAACCAACAGTACTTTCAACGACTTTTTCAAAAAATTTGAAAATCTCAAAATTGAATAACAAAAACTAATTTTCTTGAAAAATGATGTGAATCAAATATGTTCTACTATCAAAATCGAATCCAACAAACCAATTTTCAGGAAAACTCGTTCAAAAATCAGTCCAAATTTGATGAAAAATCAAGAAAATCGATCAAATTTTCTGATTTAAACACAAATTCAGAATCAAAAATCGTTTCTCTCAATTCTCTCAGATTTAGAACAGCTCTGATGCCAATTGATAATCCCAAAATCAACTAAATCTTAGAGAGAGAAAGTAGAGGGAGAGATTGAAAGCGCAAAGTATGATTTCTATAGAGTGAGCGTGAAAGTCTTCTTGAACACTAAGCCATAAGGGACTTAAATACCCTTGGCTAATACAGAACGGATAAGCAACCTAAACACAGTATTAGACCAATCCAATAAATACAATGATTACTATAAAATCTGACTTAACAGGATTTGGCATCGAAGACTCTCTCATCCAGATTTCAAGGCCATCAATACTCTTGCAAGCAAAGGCTTGGTCAGAGGTCTACCTGAAATGCGATTTGAAAAAGATTCCTTATGCTTAGCTTACGAAATGGGTAAGATGTAAAGGAGCTCACTCAAAGCTAAAATGAAATCTTCGTACAAATCACCGCTTGAAATGATACACATGGACCTTTGCGGACCAATGAGGATTCATTCGATCAACGTCAAGAAGTATATTCTGAAGCACCAGAGTTGATAGTTTCCTTCATTAAGAATATTCAAGTTCTGCATCAACTACCTGTTCAAAAGCCATGGAGCGCAAACGACACAGAATTCAAGAATGAGACCCTACAAAGATACTTACAGTCAGTAGGCATCTCTCATAACTTTTATGCCGCCTGTACTCCACAACAGAACGGTGTTGTAGAACGTAAGAACAAAACTATGGTGGAAGATGCAAGAGCTATGCTCGTCTATTCGGGGCTACCGTTGTATCTTTGGGCCGATGTCGTTACCACTTCCTGTTTTACTCATAACAGAAAGATCATCACTAAACGGTTACAGAAAATGGCATATGAGATTATTAATAATCGAAAACCTAATATGAAGTTTTTATGTGTTTTTGGATGCAGATGCTTTGTGCTCAACGATCGTGACAATCTTGGAAAGTTTGAAAAGAAAGCAGATGGGGGATATTTCTTGGGTTATTCTTTAACATCCAAATCCTATCGGATCTATAACAAAAGAACCAAGACAGTCATGGAAATCATAGACGTATCCTTTGATGAAAATCTGACTACGACTTCTTAACATAGCAGTTCAGGACTCAGTCTTAAAGAAAAGGCTTCTACTCAAGTCCGAGTGGAACCCGCTTTAACCGAGACTAAGTCTTCTAATTCTAACTCACAATCTTCTACTTCTAAGTTAGATTTACTTTTCTCTGATGCATTCATGGATATATTTGCAGATTTTGATCAATCCAATGTATTTGTATCATCATCTTTAGTGGTCCCTGATACAAGTGTTGATATTTCTGGATCATCCGAACCCGTCACTACTTATGCTAATACTACTAGTCCAAACAACTCTGATCAAATTAACAATGTTTCTGTGCCACATATAACAACTCTGAAGCTAAAGTTCCGAGCTACCTCCATCAGAGTTACAGACTGAAGAAGTACCTACAGCTATTTCTGAAGTTATACCTTCCATAACCGATGCATATAATGATCAAAATAATCGAGTCAATGTTCAACCCCTACCAAGTAGTAGTCGATGGATGAGAGATCACCCCCTGCATAACATAATTGGCGACATTGACAGTAAAGTCAAAACGCGAGCTGCATCAGCGAATTTTTTTTTATACCCAAGTTTCCTCAGTACAATTGAACCGAAGAAAGTTTCCGAAGCAGTGCAAGATCCTGATTGGATTCTTGCCAGACAAGACGAACTACTACAATTTGAACGAAACAAAGTATCACGGCTTATTCCCAGACCAAAGGACAAATCCGTTATTGGAACAAAATGGGTATTCAGAAACAAGAAGGATGAAGCAGGAATTGTGGTTAGAAACAAGGCGAGACTGGTAGACAAAGGGTATGGTCAACAAAAAGGAATAAACTACGACGAGAACATTGCTACGGTGGCGAGAATCGAGGCCATTCACATCTTTTTAGCCTATGTAGCCCACAAGAACTTTAAGGTATATCAAATGGATGTCAAGTCTGCATTTCTTAATGTGATTCTTCATGAGGAGGTTTATGTAAATCAACCGAAAGGCTTCGTAGATCCTCGGTATCCTGTTCATGTCTACATT
The DNA here is from genome assembly GCA_954870635.1 of Arctium minus. Taxonomy (NCBI): domain Eukaryota; kingdom Viridiplantae; phylum Streptophyta; class Magnoliopsida; order Asterales; family Asteraceae; genus Arctium; species Arctium minus. The sequence continues at coordinate 35,323,699 of OX941096.1, read as the reverse complement.
CTCGACAAAGCATTGTATGGTTTAAAACAAGCTCCGAGAGCTTGGTATGAAACTCTGACTCAATTCTTACTTACTTCTGGTTTTAACAAAGGTACGATAGATACCACTCTTTTTCTAAAAAGCATGTTGAAAACTTGATTTTAATTCAGATTTATGTTGAAGATATAATATTTGGTTCTACAAATCCTAAGTTTTGTAAAAACTTTTCAAAAATCATGGAGAGTTGGAGACTCAATTCAAAATGAGTATGATGGGTGAACTGAATTTTTTTCTTGGTCTACAAGTGAAACAGTCACCTGAAGGCATATTCATAAATCAGTCCAAGTACATTAAAGACATTTTGAAAAAGTTTAATATGGCTGATAGTTCTTCCATGAAAACGCCAATGGCTATTGAAACTCTTTTGGATGCGGATTTATCTAGTAAATCTGTAGATCAAAAGATGTACAGAAGCAAGATTGGTTCTTTATTATACCTTACAGCCAGTGACCGGATATCATGTTCGCTACATGTTTCTGTGCTTGTTCTCAAGTAGATCCTAAGGAGTCTCAGCTTGCAGCCGTTAAACGGATCCTTAGATATCGTAAAGGCACTCTTGAGCTAGGCCTTTGGTATCCGAAGGATTCGAGTTTTCATCTTACAGCTTTCACTGATGTAGATCACGCAAGATGTAAGTTTGACCGAAAGAACACAAGTGCTTTGGATGATGACTCAATTGAAAGATTTTGGCTACACATATAAGTGAGTGCCTATTTACTACGACTCAAAAAGCGCCATTGCCATTACTGCTAACCCGGTGCAACACTTCAAGACCAAACACATATATGTGTGCTACCATTTTATCAAGGATCATGTGGAGAAAGCGATGTCGAGATACATTTTGTACAGACCGACTACCAGCTTGCTTACATTTTCACCAAGTCGTTGGATGAAAATCGATTCAAATTCTTGATCTGTAAGTTAGGTATGCTCAACATGTCTTCAAGAGTCTGTGACATTTTCCTACATGTATCTAGGGGGAGTTTATCTTGTTCATGCTAATTTCTAAGGGGAGTTCAGAAATTTGATTATATCTTGTTATTACTGACGAAGGCGAAATCATCAAAGATGATTACAAAAATCATTCATCCATTGCAGGTTACAAAGTTGTTTTGGAAAAGTTATTATTCTCACCGGAGAATATACGACGAAGACTTCTGGATACTACAGTTCAGAACCCGTTCTTCAAAGTTTTTTTTATCTTCACTGAAAATTGAACGATCAATCTTTATCAAAAAGTTTCATTGAATTTTATGGGGGATAAATGAGATTAATTGCTACATTGATATTTTTTCTACTAATATGTTTGACTTTTTACAGATATTGACAGGGAAAATATCTTATGTTTTGTCAAGGGTGAGTTTACTTGATTACATTTTGTTTTCTTGTTTTTTTATTGAAGGGGCAGATAAAACTTTATTTTTAGAGGGGGTTAAGAATCTGAAGATGAATGTAAGTATTTTTTATTCTTAATCTCTACATATTTGAAAGAAGAACAACTTTCAGATATAATTTTTTTTTTCTTAAATGTTCAAACCACTTCTTGTTCTCAAATGATTTAATGAATTTAGAAGTGAGATTTTAAATGATTTTGTTTAGAACTTTCATGTTTAACTGACCGTGTGTTTCCAAAGATTAATACTTATGTATTATCTTTTCTATATACTGTCGAGTATTCACACACAACGGTTCAATATCTTCTTATTGACTTTGTTATTACCATGTCTCTAAAAGAACCAATTTTCGATGGTAATACCCTCGCTTTATTTCAAAGTTGTTGAGTATCAGACATCATTTCTAAAATTTGTGCATTCTTTGTTAATATGTTTATATTTGTTCATATAAACAAATTCTAATTCTTTGATACCCCAGGCTATTCATATTTCATGATATTTGATATGATTGATTCATTGTCAGCTTCTCAAAACAATTATGTTGATTTCATTTAATTCGTTCATTATTCTTGTTTTGAGATATCTTCAACTTTCAATGCTCAGCTTTTATTTATATCTTTGATGAGCATACATCTGTTTGATAGTGTTATCATTTTTTGTGCATAACTGTTCTAGTTAAATTGTTGAGCAACACCATTCTACATAGGATAAAATTTCACGGGATTCTTGTGAGTGCTTAACATAACTTCCATGGATTCACGATAATAGTGTTTCCTACCCCGAAAGTTATCCTAAAGTGATTGAGGGGTGAGGGGTCTAAATCAAAGAGTGGGGGGGATAACTCATGTTAGGACTGAAAGTCCTGTGCGTTGAAAGTTGTATAAAGCATTTATAAGGGTTCGAATTGTAATTATTTAAAAGTTATTTGTTAATGGGCCTAAAGCCCATTACGCTTTATACGTCTGATATATATTGTTTTTCTAAACCTAGAATTAGGTTAGAAGAGTTTTAGAGAAGTTTCTAGTTTCATTCATCATTCTAGTCAATAGGTTTACATTTCTTGATCAGATATTCTCTCTGTAAACCTTATTCTTTATTGAATATTAATCATATGACTAGAAGGTGTGGTATATTAATTGTTCTTCATTGATATTACTGTTCGTGATTGCACTGTACTGGGATCTACAATTGGTATCAGAGCATAGAGACAGAAGTTTTGATCCAAAAAGGTTTGTCTAAAACCCTTTAATCGCTTATTTGTTTTAATCGTGTTTATCTGATTATCTGCAAAATTTATTGATTTCTGCAAAACCTGTAGATCCCAGTACAGTGCAATCAATAGTAAATATTCAATGTAGAACAATAATCAAGCCACAACTGCTAGTCATAAGATTAATAAGCAATCAAAGGGTTACAGGTTTACAGAGAGAATTTCTGATAAGGGTATGTAAACCTATGAACTAGCAATCTAATAAATGACTTTAGTAACCTGAAATATGAACTAGAAACTCCTTTATATGCTTAGGATTACAAGCCTAATGGGCTTATGGGCTTGGGCCCATCTAATTAATTAACTATTAAAGAATTATATTAAGCACCTTTATAAATACTTTATTCCACTTTCAACACATAGGACTTTCAGTCCTAACAATCTCCCCCTAAAGTTGAATAAATCATTTAACAGCTTGAAAAACTTCAGGCCTTGATCTTCTTTCCCTCTTGAATCTTTGAAGAACTTTGGTGTTGCATGTCTTCATGACTTTCCACGCTCCCCCTTGAATAAAGCTCTTGATCTTCATAGTATCAACTTTGTAACCAGATTCAATATACAGTAGCCTCGACTGAACGCACTATCAAGCAGCTTTCAACTGTAAGAACTCAATCACATCGGATCAGCAGACAAGATAGATAATGTGAGAGTTACTTGACATTCCACGGTGCATCTTCAGTTTAAAACAAAGAATCTGTCTTTGAACCGCGAGTTGAATAAGCATTCAGTTTAAGAACTTGTTTCAATCAGCGCGTATGAGGAATGTTAAACAAACTTGTAGCAAACACCACTTGATACGGCAAAGAATAAATAATACAACTTTGAAAATTGAAACATCATCTTCATCTCTTTGATCTCTAGACTGTCTTCAGAAATAACTTTCTTTCTTTAAAACTTTGAAATTGAACTTTTTCTCCCCCTTTTTGATGATTGTGAGCATCATGATCATCAAAACTTCTTCAATTTCAGCACTTTGTTTGATCTCCCCTTTTTTGATAATTTGACATTCTCCGCCCTTTGATCTGAGTATTCGTCAATTCATGAAATATATATATGCGAATCTTTTCAAATTCAGATATAATAGGAATTGCAAACCTGAATCAACAAATGATACAGTTAGTATGCCTGTAAGTAGCACGGAGCCACTTTGTACAACGGATGTTCATTGGAAAGGAGCTTTTGTGATGTTCACTCCCCCAGGGCTTCCATTCAATCATCGAAAAACCACAAAGGAATTTTCTATGAATGTTATGACAAGAAAACTCATTCCTTGTGTGCTCATGCAAGTGTAGAATGATTGAAGCTACTTAGATACATCAGGCTCAAATTGTGTAAACTGTTGAGACAGCAACAGATATTACACGGACTCAATGTGCATGAAAGAGGTGCGAAGGTGGGGCAACTTTCCTTCTTTTTCAATATCTAAATCTTCCGATTGAAGACTAGATAGCAGATATGTTGCGTCCCCAAAGAAAATGAAACATTTCTTTGTTGAGAATGAAACGAGTGGTTGGTGGGGTTAATGCAAGAGTTGGCATGGGCTAGGTGCCTTTTTCAATGATGGTCACCAAAGAATGTGAACAAATCAAAATATGTGGTTGCCCGGCTCAGAAAGTGGTTGGTGCAGAGTTCTGATATTCTTTTAACTCTGTTGTTACACCCTCTTTCTTTTTGTCATTAAAGCTCACTTCTAACCAAACTCTCATTTACATTTTACCGCTCATCATAATGTGAAAAACTCAACCCGATGAGTTATCTCCCCCACTCTTTGATTTATGACCCCTCACCCCTCAAATCACTCTAGGATAACTTCCGGGGTAGGAAACACTAGTTAACGTGAATCCATGGAAGTTCTGTTTAAGTTCTCACACAAAACCAATGTAATTCCTATGAAGAATGATAGCTCAATAGTTTATCTTAAACATTTAAGCTCAAAATGTATGATAACATTGTCAAAATGTATGCTCATGAGATTTGAGCAATTAAACTTTGAAAATCTGACAATGTATCAATCAGATCAACTAAACTGGTCAGGGTATCAAAGAATTGGATATTATGTTTATATGAACAAATATAAACAATTTAGCAATAAAAGCACAAATTTAGAAATAATAATAGATGCTCAACAACATTGAATATCAAACGGGGGTATTACCATCGAAAAATTGTTTCGTTATGAGACATGGTAATAACAAGTACAAATGAAGTACTGAACCTGTGTGTGTGAATACGTTACAGTATAAAGATAAGATAATACACAAGTATTGATCTTTAGAAACACACAGTCATTTAAACATTAATGCGCAAAAAGTGAAAAACATTTAAATTCACACTTCTAGATTCATGAAACCTTTTGAAAATCAGAAGTGGTTTGAACATTTCAGAAACTGTTTTTCGTGCTTGAAAGTTGTTCTTCTTTCAAACAATCAGAGATCTAGATTAGAAGATATTTACCTTTTAAGATCCCCCTCAAATCATGATACAATGATTTAGGTCTTTTAAGCTCCCCCTGGATATTTGCAAAATATCCAAGTCTGAACGTTGAAGAACGGGTCCTGATCTGTCATGTGATCAGAAGCCATACTTTGTTGAAGTCCGGGTTCTAAGCTGATTTACTTAGAAGTCTTCGTTCTTCTACTCCCCCTTGATAATAGATGCCTGTAACAAAGAATCAGTTTTCGGCTTTGGTACCCACTGGTATTTGGGTCCTCGAATGTTAGTTGCAGTTCTTGTGGGGGATATAGAATAAGAACCATACCAAAAATGATCACTAGTTTTGTGAATATGATCATGTGTACGACAATAAGAATAATGGTATTTCTTACCTGACAACCTAAGTAATTGATCTCTCGAGTAGATATGATCAGGTTTATCTTTACTCGCTTTGTTATTCTTGGCATTAGACGCATGTACACATGATTCTCTTTCTTTCAACTCATCTTCAACTGGTTTCTTCTTCCAGACCAGTTCCTCATCTTTGTATCTCCTTCTTCTAGGACGTGTACCTGAACCATCTATATTTTTATCATATAAAAGGTTAGTCTTACGAATCTGATCAAAAGATTTAGCTAACCTTTGTGAAGAGACAGGTTTCTGATTTGAACTTGATACAGACTTTTCAAGCACTTTAATCGTTAAAGCGAAGTTGTCTCTTTCTTGAACAAGCAGGTCAATCTTCTTCGTGAACTCAGACTTCGTTTTCTGCTCTTTTAGTGCCTTCTCAGATAGTTCAGACAACTTGGCAGTAAACCTTTTGATCTCCATCTCAAACATGCTTCGTTCTTCTTCAAATCCCTTCTCAGATAGTTCAAACATGCCTTCTCAGATAGTTCAAACATACTTGGCAGTAAACCTTTTGTTCAATGGCCTTCTTTTCTTTTCCAAACTTTTCTCTTTCAAGAATGATTACTTTCTGAAAATCAGAAACTTGCTGAGAAAGTTTTATGCATTTCAGCTCAACTTCTTTCTTCTCGTCAGCACATTTTCTCGAAAAATCTGAGAACTTCTTTGCGAACGATTTCTCAAACTCGGATTTATCTTGAGCATGCTTTTGCTCCAAATCAGATATTTGCTTTTGAAGCTCAGCATTTGTATCGTTCAGATGCTCAATCTGCTCCTCAGAACTTTCAACATATGTTGCTTGTTGGATTTGGACAATTTGAACTTCCAAATCAGAAATCCGTCTTTTTAGTTCAGAGTTCTCAGTTTCCAAAAACTTTACTCTTGAAGACATCTTTGGTCCTGTCATTATCTTCTCAAGGAGTTCCCACAGCTGTTTTACTGTAGCCTTTTTACTGTCTAAACTTACAGAAATCTCTTTTGAAATCTCCTCGGAAATTCCTTGCAAGATAAAAGCTTTAGTCAATTTATCAGCTTCAAATCTCTTTCTTTGCTCATCTGTGTAATCCTTAAATGGTAGTGTGTACACTTCGTGTTCCGTTCTTCCATTTTCTCCCATAAAATAACAAATATCTGTCGGAGTTTCCATTCTTCCTTCCCTCAGAGATAATCTGATATAATCACCCAAGTCATGTTTATCAATGAAGTCTAAGAACTGAATCCTCCATTTGTCATATTCTCCTCTATAAAGAACAGGTGGCATCTCATCCATACTCATTGAAAGAGCTTCGCTTGAAGGCATTCCTTTTGATATACAGGGACTGAACTTGACAAGAGATGGAACTCTAAAGTGCAAGGACCAAAAGTGACAGAGTGTGAAACTTGAAAGTTTATGGTCATAAATGACACGCTACTGAAACCTTGAAGTACGAGGCCTAAAAGAACTGCACTGCAAAATGATCGTGAGACAAAAAATTTGACCCTTTTAACAAACCCGGTCGAGCAGGGTACCGGTCAAGCAAAGGACCGGTAATGACAATGTATCGGTCGAATCAAAAGGACCGGTATAGACAACGTACCGGTCGAACAAGAGGACCGATAAACCAAAGTATCAGTCAAAGGGAGGTATCAGTCAAACCAATATACCGGTCGAACTAATATCGGTCAAGCGGATTGACCGGTAATGCAGAGTACCGGTCGAAGCTAGGTGCCGGTCGAACAAGGGACTGTACCGGTCGAACAAACGACCGATAATGACAAAGCACCAGTTGAATGAAAGACCAATAATGATAATACACCGGTCGAACCAAAGGACCGGTAGAGAGACTATGTCCTGGTCAAACAAACTATCGGTCGAACCTGATTAATAACAAATTAAGATATAGACCGATAAACAGATAAGCCCGATAAAATCGAAAAAGATCGAAGAACACGATGAATCTGGAATTCGATCGAAATCAAACCCAGAAAATCGATTAATCAAGAACACGATTTGCAGAAAATCAGTCGAAAACCAAGCAACAGATTATCAACTAGATTAGCAGATTTAGTCAAACACTTATGCAGATCGATGAAGCAACCCAGAAACTTTCGACCGATAAAAACATTACCAATCGATTTTCAATAAGACACAAAGACCGATAAAAACTTTTTTCAGAAAACAAAAGACCGATAAATCTTAAAGAAATCAACCCATATCGATAGAAAACTTAGACCGATATTATGAACATAAACAGTAATCGATAAACAAAAATATCAATCGACCCAGATCAACCAAAAACTTAGCAGATTAAGCAGATAATCGAATAGGGTTTTTAGACAAACCTCTTTCTGGATCAAACCTTTAGTCTCTTTGCTCTGATACCAATGTAGAACAATAATCAAGCCACAACTGCTAGTCATAAGATTAATAAGCAATCAAAGGGTTACAGGTTTAGAGAGAGAATTTCTGATAAGGGTATGTAAACCTATGAACTAGCAATCTAATAAATGACTTGAGTAACCTGAAATATGAACTAGAAACGCCTTTATATGCTTAGGCTTACAGGCCTAATGGACTTATGGGCTTGGGCCCATCTAATTAATTAACTATTAAAGAATTACATTAAGCACCCTTATAAATACTTTATTCCACTTTCAACACATAGGAATTTCAGTCCTAACAAAACCAATCAGTCGATTTTTTTCTGGATTAAAATTTTTCTGGAAAAACAGTGAAGTTGGTCGTTTTCTGTTCTAATTCGGTCGATTACTTTCTAGACTAAGATTTTGGTTCTGCATTAAAGATTTTCTAAAATCTGAAGTGGTTGATCTGTGTTCAATCTCAGTTAAGTTCGATCGATTAAAATCTAGGTTAAATCTTGTTTTTCTGGGTTCTAGGTCGATTCCTGGTTATTGCATCTACTATCTGTTCATATTTGATTTATGGGTTAAGTCTAGTTTGATTCTGCATATTGTTTCTTATTGGTCGATTAAAGTTTTGTGGGTTTGCAAATCGATTAAATTTTATGTCTAAATTGAATTTTCTGGGTTTGCATATTGTTTGAGGTTAAGTTTATCTGTCAATTATTCGATTGTTCGAGTTGATCTCTTTAACCTGCTTAATCGAAAAAGAAAAGTGTTATCTGTTATCGACCGAAACCCTGTGACCGGACCCGCGACCGTACCCTTACCTTGCGACCGGTACTCTTGACTGGTACCTTGCGACCGGTGCTCTTAAACAATACCTTGCGACCGGTACCTTCCTGACCGGTGCCTTGCGCCCGGTGTTCTGTTGACCGGACTCGTGTCTCGACCGGACTTTGTTGTCAACCGGGTCCTTGTTCGACCGGGTCCAACTGGGTCCTTGTTCGACCGGGTTCGACCGGGTCCTTGTTCGACCGGGTCCTTGCTCAACCGGGTCCGACTGGGTTCTTGTTCGACCGAGTCCGACCGCGTCCTTGTTCGACCAGGTCCGACCGCGTCCTTGTTCGACCGGTCCTTGCCTCGACCAGGTCCTTGTTATTTATTGGCTTGGATCATTTTGTTTGTCTCACGATCGCTACAGTGCAGTTAAGATTAAAGTTTAAACCCATTAAAGTTTCATCTCTTGTCAAGTTCAGTCCCTCGATATCAAGCTTTTCAGAGCCGGATCGAATTAATTCTATTCGATACGATCAAAAAGGATGAAATCACCAAAGTTGTTGTTCAAAGGAAAATATGAAGAGTGGAAAGTTAATTTTTTGAATTTTGTGGATAAACATGAGTTGGGTTACTATATCAGATTATCATTTGACTGAAGGAGAGATGCAATTCCAAATTCCAACAGAAGCTTCTTCTGAGGAACAGGAGAAAAGACAGAGGGCTAATAATATAGCTCGATATTTTATGACAAATAGTATTTCTTGTGAACTTTTCCGTGATTGCACTGTAACAGGGATCTACAATTGGTATCAGAGCAGGATCGAATTAAGTTTATTCGATACGATAAAAAATGTTTTTTCTAAAACCTTTAAGTACTTATTAGATAATATTCTTATTGATCGAAGTCTGCATATTTGTTTTTTCTTATTGATCGATTTTTATTCTTGGATTAAATTTTTTCTGGAAAATCAAGTCTGGTTGAATTGATTGATCTAATCTCCTGCCATATCGAGTTTCTAAAATCTGGGTTAAGATTTCCGAATATCGATTTTTTTTCTGGTTCATCGTCTTTTCTAAGAATCATATCGGTCGCGGATATATTAATATATTGATTTTCTGGGTTAAGGTTCTTATCTGCATAATCGTTTTTCTGGATTAACAAGTTTTGATTTCGATTGATTTTCTGGGTTTTCATATTGTTTATGTTTTTCTGTGAGTTCGATTGTTCGATTTGATCTGCTTAATCTGCTTAATCGAAAAGGGTTATCTGTTATCGACCGGACTGGAACCAGCGACCGGACCCTTGTTGACCGGACTCTGGACCGGTGCCTTGACTTGACCGGATCGCATTTGGTAATCTGAGTTTTTTAATTGGTATCTGGGTGTAATTGGTAATCTGAGTTTTTTTATTAGTAATAGGTTTAAGTTTTTTAATTAGTAATTTGTTGATAAGAAAGGGAATTCAAACACGAAATGGCGGCTGTTTGATTTTTTTTTCCATCTCATGCATATATATTTATATATATATATATATATATATATATATATACATTGCATTCATATATATATATATATATCTCGACCGGACTATCATCTCCCCGTCCAGTGTCTGATTTTAATCGACCGGTGTGTATCAAGACCGACCGGTATCTAGCGACCGGTCTCTCTCCGACCGGTACCTCGCCCGGTCCCTCCCCGACCGGTGTTTAGCTAAGACCGGTGTCTAGTCCCGGTAGTTTTTGATCGATGTTTTAAAATTTTCGGTTGATTCGGTTGAGTTTGTGAACAAACTTTTTCGATTTTAAATTGTTAAGAGTTGCTTACAAAGTCTAAACGATCGATTTCTATCGAAAAATTTTATCTCATTTCAAGTTTTTAAATTCTCGTTCGTTTCCGAAAAAATCTTCGATTGCTTCGTTCGAGAGTTTGAGAGACTCTTTCGAGATTTAATCAGTTGAGGGAGCTTAAGGGGACATAAACGATCATTTTTGGTCGTAAAGTTTTAACCCATACTGAATTTTTAAGTTTTCGATCGTTTTTCGAAAAGTTTTCTGTTGGCTCGTTTGTGATCGTGGGTTGACCGGTTGAGTTTTAATCTGGTAAGGACTGATCAGGGAGCTTTAACGATCATTTTGCATAGAAAATTTCTAACCGTTTTCGAGTTTTGCAGGTGTGTCTCGTTGGAGAAGATGATGAATAGTAACTAACGAATTCCGTTAGTTTGCCGTTATTTTCTTTACATTTTTGGTCCATTTTCCGTTAGTCCAGTTAGTGTTAGTTAGTTTGTTAATTTAGTTAAGTTTTATTTCAATTTTAGTCCATTTTCAGTTAGTTTTTAATTAAGTCCGTTAGAAGTTTTAATTTTTACACTTTGTCCCTCTAGTTAGTAGTTTTAGTATACGTCGTCTTTAGTCCTTCTAGTTTTAACTTTCAGTTTGTGTCACTTTTAGTCCTTGCAGTTTTAAGTTTTAGTTTGTGTTATTTTTAGCCCCCGTAGTTCAAAGTTTCAAAGTTTCAGGTTTCACTTGTTGTCTTTTTTGGTCCTTGCACATTGATTCTTTCATATTTTGTCAAGTTTAGTCCCTAGACTTCAAATTTTTCAAGCAACAATGTCTCATCCAACTTATTCTGAGCTAGAAGAGAAAGTTTCTTGTTTAGAAGCCTGAGTTGAAAGACTGCTTGACAAATATGATAATCAACGAATAGAAATTGCTGGCAACTTGTGCATAATTTCAAATCTAAAGGAGGAATGTGCGAGTTTTTCAAAGGAGTCAAAAGAGTTAAAGACCAAAGTAGATGATCTTACCTATAAGCTTCGTATGTCAGAAAATGAGAAAATTGATATTGTAACTAAAAGTGTGGCTTATAAAAATGAAATTAAAAGGTTATCTACTCAGTTAAAGGATCTTGAACTGAAACTTTATAAAATTGGTCAATCTCATCAAACGCTGAATCTAATTGCACCAAAAGAATTCAAATATTCAGAGGCGCCGATACCCCACATTATCTGAAAAAGGCCTTATCCAAAGTTCTTACGTTATATGCGTTCGAATTTTTTGGAATAGACAAAACCTACCCAGAGTACAAAATCAATTAGACCAAACCACTTGATGATGAGGATACGAAACAGGACAATTTGAGAAGGAAGAATTCTACCAAAATGCAACTCCTTTTGTTTATGACTCATTGAATGCGTCATACAACACTGAAAAACCCTGTTTTCTGTCAAATGACTATTTTCGAAGCTATTCTCAAGCTGAACTTGATTCGAAAACCGTTGAAACTAAGGAGGAACCTATAGACCACAAAGTTTATGTTCCACCTCTGATTTTAGAAAAGAAAATTGTTCAGCTAGAAGAGTCATTTGTACAGGAGATGAACATTTTTCAAAAGGAAAAACAAGAGTTATTATCTCAAATTGAGTGTCTCAATTCCGATAAAAAGGAAACTGGGTCAAGGGAGGAAAAGGAATATCTTCCGACATAAATAAATCAGCTTAATTCACAACTGTCTGCCTTGGCAACAGATCTGTTAAAAAAACAACATCACAAAGCTGAGCTTCAAGCTAAGCTTGACTTACTTCAAGTTGAGAAGATTAATTTGTCAGAAAAGTCCTACCCACCCTCAGACACCTCTTCCTGTAAAGCCTTTTTGGGTGACTCGTCACCAAATTCTTCAAACAAAGGAAAAGATCCTCAATCTTTCGAAACGGATCATCATTCTGGTTTTCAAAATGCTTCCGCTAATGATCCATTTAAAGAAATAGATTCTTCCAGTGTCCTAAATCCCTCAAGTGGTAAGGTTCCTTCTGATGAGGAAATGGAATTCTCAGCCTTTCTGAATTCTGCGGTGTGTCCAGACAGTCAGCTAGACCAATTTGATTTCGATCCTAAACTTCCAAGTCATGTTGATTTTTTGGATTCAACTGGTGAGCCACCGGTCAAATTTTATAAAGGCGAATGTTCAACATTTGCCTCTCAAAAAGTTTCTATGAACAAATCTTCAAATCAAAAATCTAAAATACGTTCACAGAAACAAAGAAAGACCGACTCCTCTAACAAAAGACATACTTACTACTCCAGTTCTTCTGATTGCGAGCTTAATGATTCTTCAGATAATCATTCCTTCATAAAAGTAAAATGGTTTAGAGAAAGAAACCAACTACAGAAAGTAGTCAAGGAAACAAGTCTCAGGATTCTCCTGTAGTTGATACAAAGTTATCTATTTCCCATACTGATTCACCTACTTATGTTTATTCTACAGGAAAGTTGATCAGTTTAAATTGAGCAAAGATCTGTTGCACTCACTATGGAAATAGCGACTTTGTGGATTTAAGGTATGTCAATAATTGGTATGGTACTTATAGCATCCCCAATCCTCAGTTTAATAGCTTAAAAGCTAAGGCAATTAACAAACAAGGATCCATCACAGCATGGATACCAAAACCAAAATCTTCTTAATCTGTTTTGCAGGAATGTCATGTGTGGTTTAATTCAGATTATTCATTTCACATGACTACAATCAAGGGTTATGCCACTTTTGAGGGGGAGTACCATGTTCTTTTTAAATTTTCATATGGCTTCTGATTACAACAGATCAGGACTTGTTCTTCAATGTTCAGACTTGGATATTTTGCAAATATCCAGTAGGAGCTTATCTGATCGATATCATTCTATCATGATTTGAGGGGGAGCTTCAAGGTAAATATCTTCTAATCTAAATCTCTGATTGTTTGAAAGAAGAACAACTTTCGAACATGAAAAACGTTTTCTGAAATATTCAAACCACTTCTGGTTCTCAAAAGATTTTATGAATTTAGAAGTGTGATTTTAAATGTTTTTCAATTTTTGAGCATTAATGTTTAACTGACCGTGTGTTTCCAAAGATAAATATTTGTGTATTATCTTTTCAATATACTATCAAGTATTCATACACATCAGTTCAGTACTTCATTTGAAATTGTTATTACCATGTCTCATATCGAACCAACTTTTCGATGGTAATACTCCCGTTTGCTTTCAAATATTGTTGAGCATCAATCATCATTTCCAAATTTGTGCTTTCATTGTTAAATTGTTTATATTTGTTCATATAAACAAAATATCCAGTTCATTGATACCCTAGCCATTTAATTTGATCTGATTGATACATTGTCAGATTCTCAAAACAATTCTCTTGATTTCATTTCATTCATTCAATATCTTTTTAGAAATCTTTGTTTTGAGAAATCTTCAAAGTTCAATTGCTCAAATCTCATGAGCATACATTTTGACAATGTTATCATACATTTCGTACTTAACTGTTCAGTTAAATTGTTGAGCAACTATTCTTTTTAGGACTTACTTGGGATTTGTGTGAGAATTTAAACATAACTTCCATGGATTCACGTTAACCAGTGTTTCCTACCCCGGAAGTAATCCTTGAGTGATTGAGGGGTGAGGGGTCTTAAATCAAAGAGTGGGGGAGATAACTCATCCGATTGAGTTTTTCTCATTGTGCTAAGCGGTAAATGTAAATGAGAGTTTGGTTAGAAGTGAGGTTTAATGACAAAAAGAAAGAGGGTGTGAGAACAGAGTTAAAAGAATATGAAAACTCTGAACCAAACACTTTCTGAGTCGGGCAGCCACATCTACTGATTGGTTCACATTCTTTGGTGACCAATATTGAAACAGGCAGTGAGCCCATGCCAACTCTTGTTTTTACCACCACCAACCACTCGTTTCTTTCTTAACAAAGAAATGTTTCATTTTCTTTGGGGACGCAACATATATGCTATCTAGTCTTCACTCGGAATATTTAGATATTGAAAATGAAGGAAAGTTGCCCCACCTTCACACCTCTTTCATGCACATTGAGTACATGTAATATCTATTGTTGTCTCAACAGTTTACACATTTTTGAGCCTGAGAAAGCTAAGTAGCTTCAATCATTCTACACTTGCACGTACACACAAGGAATGAGTTTTCTTGTCATAACATTCATAGAAAATTCCTTTTGTGGTTTTTCGATGATTGAATGGAAGCCCTGGGGAGTGAATATCACAAAATCTCCTTTTCAAAGTGTTAGGTCTAAATATTGTATCCAAGATTTAATAGGAAAGTCAACAATGTAAAAGTCAATATTGTCTTAGTCAAAGCTAGTTTAGTTTCCTTTGCCATTAAGGCTTTGTAATAGATAGTGAGTATATAAGGGTTTGTGTTTGTAATCTTGTAATAACGAACTAGAGGCATTTGAATATTGTAATTCTAGAGTTGGTGTAATTCAAGATCTACTTTCACTCTCTAGACTTTCTCTCTCTAGTTCTTGATCTTAATGTTCATATCTTGAGTAATTAGCTTGATAATATGGGATTTTTATATTTAACAATTGGTATCAGAGCCGTACCAAACTTTTTAGAAAAGATTTTATCATGATTTGATTTGATTTCAGTGTGTTTTTGGATCGAAATTTTAAATTTTCGAAAATATTTTCAAGAAACGAGTTTGTTACTGTTTCATCAAATTTTTTATGAAAAGTTGATTTTATTGCTTGAAATTGGAATCATTTTGCTCGATTTGTTGTAGTGATTGAGTCTTATGTTGATTCCATATCGTAATTCGATCTAAATCTTTGTCAATTTTCGATTTTTGAGATTTTTCTTGAAATATCGTTCGGTTACTGTTCTTGAATCAAAATTGTTGATTTATGTGTTTTTAATCGAAATAGTGTATTAGAATTGTGTTCGAAATGTGTTTGTGAATGAATTGTCAAATTTTCAGATCGAAATTCGAGGTCTAGATAAGTTTTTGGTGCAAATTTGTTGGTTTTATAGATATGCGTTTCATTCATCAGATATGTGTTTCATTCATCAGATATGCGTTTCATTCATCTGAGGTGTGCGTTTCACACTACACACGCATAGCAGAGTGTGCGTTTCACACTACACACGCATAACAGAGTGTGCGTTTCACACTACACACGCACACCACAACTTTGCGCTTCAAGAAGGACCCGCATACCTCACTATGCGTTTCCTCAAGGACCCGCATACCTCAATATGCGTTTCCTTCTACACCCGCATAGTTCATTGTGCGGTTCAGGCTACATACGCATAGCCTGTTGTGCGTTTCCTCTATGACCCGAATTCCTCAATTGTGCTGGAAAATTTTTTTGGTCATCTTTGAAAATATTTTTTTTCTACATTGCGAATTAACAAGTATTGTTCAAATTTCAATTTTCAGGAAATATTTTTTTTAAGATTTCAATTCAATCTGATTTTTGATTTTCTGATATATAGTTTGGAACGGTCATTCACTGCAAGCTGATGTACTCATTCAAGATGGGATATTTTGCTGAGCTTGAAGAGAAAATTAGAAATCTGGAATTAGAGAAAATTAATCTGGGTCATGCTGTTGACTTTCACTCACAAAAGTCAAAAGAACATTATGAAGAAAGCATCAGACTGAAAGAGGAAATAAGTGCTTTAAAGATTATCAATGAAGATCTTCTGAAAAGATCTTCTGGGCAGAATGATGAGAAGATAAAAGGATTGGAATATGAGAACTTTGAGCTTAGAAAGAGTTTAACTGATTTTGAAAAACAGCTTGTTGCAAATAAAGTTGATTTTGAAAGTGAAAAGAAAATTTTTTCAAAGAAGTTCTCAGATTTCTCAAAGAAGAGTTATGAAGAGAAGAAGTCAGTGGAGCTTAAATGCATCAAGCTTTCTCAACAAATCTCAAATTTTGAGAAAGTACTGATATTGGGAAGAGAGAAGTTTGATAAAGAGAAGAAGGCCATAGAACAGAAGAATGTAGAATTCTTTAAAGAGTTATCTGGCCAGCGAAATGATTCAGAAAAAGGGTTTGAAGAAGAAAGATTAATCTTTGAATCTGAAATCATGAAACTGACTTCCAAATTGTCTGAACTGTCTGCTTCTGCGCTAAAAGAGCAAAAGACGAAATCTGAACTTTCAAAGAAGATTGACCAGCTGGTGATAGAAAGAGATAACTTTGCATCAAAGATCAAACAACTTGAAAAATCTGTTTCAAGTTCAAGTCAGAATTTTATCTCTTCACAAAGGACAGTCAAATCCTTTAATCAGATTCGTCGCACTAACCTTTTCTATGATGATTATTTAGATGGTTCAGATACTTTTCCAAGGAGAACAAGTTTCAAGAAAGAGAAACTGGTGTGGAAAAAGAAACCAATCAAAGATGATAAAGAAAATGAGCTAAAAGAGAAGAAATCATGTGTATATGTACACAAAGCAAAGAAGAACAAAGCACCTAGAGGTAAGAAATACTATTGTTCTATTTGTTGTACACATGCTTATATCCATAAGACCAGTGACCATTACTGGTATGGTTCCTACCTTGTATCCCCCACACGCACTGCAACTAACATTTCTGGACCCAAATACTAGTGGGTACTAAAATCGAAACCTGAATCTGTGTTGCGGGCACCTCAATCCAAAGGGGAGTAAGAAACAAAATGGCTCTTGAGTAAATCAGCTCAAGACCCAGACTTCAATGACAAAATGGCTTCTAAGCACATCAGCTTAGGACCCGGTCATCAAGGAGTTTGACTTCTAAACACAACAGTTTAGGACTCGGACCTCAGTGATCAAAAAGACCTTACTTCTGTATGCTTGCATCTGATGGATATTGATGGTCTTCATCCCGAGTGAATTGATCTGATCTCTATCCTAAACTTTTTCTTTGCTAAATTTTTCTGATATTGATGGACTCACAATTCAAAGGGAGTGTTTGATCTCTATCCTGTTTTAACTGACATATTTCAGATGCTTAATTTAAGGGGGAGTAAAGGTGATGACTTCTGATTACTTCAGATCAGAACTCAATTTATAAAGTGTTTTACTGCTTTCTGTCTTTTATTTTTAAATAAAGTGAATAAAATGGCTTCTGATCACATGACAGACCAGCACCCGTTTTTCAACGTTCAAAGAAGGATATTGTGCTAATATCCAGGGGGAGCTTAAAAGATTAAATCTTTATATCATGATTTGAGGGGGAGCCGAAAAGGTAAAAATCTTCTGATCCTAGATCTCTGATTGTTTGAAAGAAGGACAACTTTCGAACATGAAAAACCTTTTCTTAAATGTTCAAACCACTTCTTATTCTCAATCGATTTTATGAATTTAGAAGTGTGATTTTTAAATGTTTTTCAATTTTTGTGCTTTAATGTTTAACTGACCGTGTGTTTCCAAAGATCAATACTTGTGTATTATCTTGTCCATATACTGTCAAGTATTCATACACATCGGTTCAGTATTTTATTTGAAATTGTTATTACCATGTCTCAAATTCAAACAATTTTTCGATGGTAATACCCCCGTTTGAAATTCAAAGTTGTTGAGCATCATTCATCTTTTTCATATTTGTGTTTTCATTGATACATTGTTTATATTTGTTCATATAAACAAATATCCAATTCTTTGATACCCTAGCTATTTCATTTGATCTGCTTTTAATCATTGTCAGATTCTCAAAACAATTCTCTTGATTTCATTCCATTCTTTCAATATCTTTGTTTTGAGAAATCTTCAAAGTTCAAAATGCTCAAATTTCATTTCTGATTTTTTGATGAGCATACATACACTGACATATGATTTCTTGTGCTTAATTTCAAGAAAATCATTGACCAGCATGTATTTTTAGGAACATGGGATTCAGTATAAGTGCTTAATAGATCTTCCATGGATTCACGATAACCAGTGTTTCCTACCCCGGAAGAAATCCTTTGAGTGATTGTGGGGAGAGGGGTTTAAAAGAATTGAGTGTGGGAGTGAGCAGAGGTAAAATGGAAATGAGAGATTGGTTAGACGTGAGCTTATATGTTTAAAAGAAAGAGGGTGTGAGAACAAAGTTAAAAGAATATCAGAACTCTGCACCAAACATCTTTCTGAGTCGGGCAGCCACATTACTGATTGGTTCACATTTCTTTGGTGACAATCATTGAAATAGGCAAATAGCCCACGCCATCTCTTGTATACAACCCCACCAGCTACTCATTCTTTTCTTAAAAGGAGAATGTTTCACATTTTCTGGGGAAGCAGCACATAATCTATCGGATCTTCTCTTGGAAGATACTGATATTGAAAAAGAAGGAAAGTTGCCCCACCTTCGACCCTTTCTCATGCACATTGAGTCCATGTATAATCATTGCTGTCTCAGTGATTTACATACTTTGAGCCTTATGAAACACAATCATTGTGCTAAAATTCTTTCATACACAACCACGAGCACACAGAAAATTTGTTTTTCTGTCAGAACATTCATAGATAAACCTTGTGTTTTTCACTGATTGAATGGAAGTCATGGGGAGTCAACATCAAACCAGCTCCTTACATTGTACATCCATTGTACACAGTAACTTCGTGTTACTGACAGGCATTTATAACTGTTTCATGTGTTGAATCAGGTTTACACGCTCATTATGTCTGAATTTGAAAAGATTCGGATATATATTGTTCATGTTTCGGCTCTTCAGATCAAAGTGCGGAAATTGACAAAGGGGAGATTGTTTGTTGATAACAAAGGGGGAAATCAAAGCTTGTGATGAAATTGATGATATTTTGATGATTATGGTGCTCACATCATCAAAAAGGGGGAGAATTATACAAAGATCAATTTCAAAGATGAAGAGTTTTGTCAAAATTCGAAGTTCAAGTCAGAATTTCAATTTGCTTCTGCTGATTTAAAGTTCAAGTGATAAAGAAATTCAAAGCCAAAAGATTCTGAAGGAAGAATGTTCAAAGTTAAATCAAGATGATTCGTGAAAGTTTGTTCTTCCAAAGATGGTTCAGAGATCAAAGTGATGAAGATACAATTTTGATTGAAGACAAAAGTTTTTCAGAGATAAAGTTTCAAAGTTTTTCTATTCTTGTTCAAGGCATGTTGACTTTCCAAAGTTTCAAAGTTTAAAAAGACTTTTCATGATTCTTCAAAAGCTGCAAAAGAGCAAAGTTTTTGAAAGCGTCAAGAGATAAAAGATGAAGAATCAAGAGCTGAAGATTTGCATCAAATTTTTATTAAATCTTGAATACAAAGGGGGAGATTGTTAGGTCTAAATATTGTATCCAAGATTTAATAGGAAAGTCAACAATGTAAAAGTCAATATTGTCTTAGTCAAAGCTAGTTTAGTTTCCTTTGCCATTAAGGCTTTGTAATAGATAGTGAGTATATAAGGGTTTGTGTTTGTAATCTTGTAATAACGAACTAGAGGCATTTGAATATTGTAATTCTAGAGTTGGTGTAATTCA
Organism: Arctium minus; assembly: GCA_954870635.1. Lineage (NCBI taxonomy): Eukaryota > Viridiplantae > Streptophyta > Magnoliopsida > Asterales > Asteraceae > Arctium > Arctium minus. The sequence continues at coordinate 35,303,775 of OX941096.1, read as the reverse complement.
AGATCTACTTTCACTCTCTAGACTTTCTCTCTCTAGTTCTTGATCTTAATGTTCATATCTTGAGTAATTAGCTTGATAATATGGGATTTTTATATTTATCACAAAGTACATCCGTTGTACAAAGTGTCTCCGTGCTACTTACAGATATACTAATTGTATCATTTGTTGATTCAGGTTTACAATTCCTATTATATCTGAATTTGAAAAGATTCGGATATATATACATTTCATGAATTGACGGATACTCAGATCAAAGGGCGGAGAATGTCAAATTATCATTAAGGGAAGATTGTTAGTTCATCACAAAGGAGGAGATCAAAGAATGTGTTCAAATTGAAGAGTTTTGATGATCATGATGTTCACAATCATCAAAAAGGGGGAGAGATTTACAAAGTTCAATTTCAAAGTCAAATCTTAAATCTGAGGTTGAAAAGCCTTTAGATTCAAAGATTAATGCAACTAAGCAGAAAAGGTTTTATTGCATTTCTTTTATCCCGTATCATGTGGTGTCTGCTACAAGTTTGTCACTCCTACGAGTTGATTGAAACAAGTTCTTAAGCTGAAAGTCAATTCAACTCGCAGTTCAAAGACAGATTCTTTGTTTTAAACTGAAGTTGCAGTGTGGAATGTCACGTAACTCGCACATTATATTTCTTGTGTGCTGATCCGATGTGTTGAGTTTCTACAGTTGAAAGTTGCTTGATAGTGAATTCAGTCGAGGCTATTGTACATTGAATCTGGTTACAAAGTTGAAACTATGAAGACCAAGGGCTTTATTCAAGGGGGAGCGTGGAAAGACATGAAGACAAGCAACACCAAAGTTCTTCAAAGATTTAAGAGGGAAAGAAGATCAAGCCATGAATATTTCAAGAAGATAAATGCCTTATTCAACTTTAGGGGGAGATTGTTAGGACTAAAAGTCCTATGCGTTGAAAGTTGTATAAAGCATTTATAAGGGTTCGAATTGTAATTATTTAAAAGTTATTTGTTAATGGGCCTAAAGCCCATTAGGCTTTATACGCCTGATATATATTCTTTTTCTAAACCTAGAATTAGGTTAGAAGAGTTTTAGAGAAGTTTCTAGTTTCATTCATCATTCTAGTCAATAGGTTTACATTTGCTGATCAAATATTCTCTCTGTAAACCTTATTCTTTATTGAATATTAATCATATTACTAGAAGTTGTGGTATATTAATTGTTCTTCATTGATATTACTGTTCGTGATTGCACTGTACTGGGATCTACAACTCAATGGGATGAGTTTTTCTCTTTGTGATGAAGTAAATGAAAATAAGAGTTTGGTTAGAAGTGAGCTTAAATGTTAAAAAGAAAAAGGGTATGAGATCAGAGTTAAAAGAATATGAAAACTCAGCACCAACTTTTTCTGAGTTGGACAGCCACATCTACTGATTGGTTCACATTCTTTGGTGACCATCATTGAAAAAGGCAATAGCCCATGCCAACTCTTGCAATTACCCCCACCAACCACTCGTTTCTTTCTTAACAAAGAAATGTTTCATTTTCTTTGGGGACGTAGCATATCTGCTATATGATATTTACTCAAAATATTACGATATTGAAAAGAACGAAAGTTGCCCCACCTTTGAACCTCTTTCATGCACATTGAGTCCATGAAAACTTGTTCTTGTCTCAATATTTTACACATTTTGAGCCTGAAAAGCTAAGTAGCATCAATCATTTCTACACTTGCACGAGCACATAAGGAATAAGTTTTCTTGTCATAACATTCATAGAAAATTACTTTGTGGTTTTTCAATGATTGAATGGAAGTCATGGGGGAATGAACATCAAAAAGCTCCTTTCCAAAAGTACATTCTGTTAAGTCTGATTTTATAGTAATCATTGTATTTATAGGCTTGGTCTTATATAGTGTAAAGTGTCTTACACTGTGTTGTATTGGACCAGGGTATTTAAGTCCCTTTGGTCTTGTTCCTTGAAAAAACTATTCACGCACACATTAATACAACATCTACTTTGCGCCTCATTGTTCTCTCTCTCTACTTTCTCTCTCTAGAGATTTAGTGATCATCGACTCACAATTGGTATCAAAGTTAATCTGAATCTTGAGAGAATTGAGAGATTGATTTTTCGAATTTGAATTTGTGAATTAAATCGAAAATTTGAATTTGTGAATTAAATCGAAAATTTGATCTATTTTCATGAATTTTTCAAGAAAATCTCGTTTTCTTGATTTTTCATCAAATTCGGGTGTGTTTTTGATCGAGTTTTTTGCGAAAAATGGTTTGTTGGATCCGTTTTTACAATCTAAACATTTTTTATTCACATCAAATTTCAAGAAAATTGCGTTTTTGATCATAAATTTTGAAATATTTCGATTTCTTGAAAACTCGTGGTTACGTACTGTTTCATTATCGAAATCGTGTTTTTTGTGGATTTTAATCGAAAATTTTGATTGAAAAGTGTTTAAAAGTTGTTTTCGAACGTGTTGATATAAGAAAATTTCGTCAAAATCAGTGTTGAAATCGAGTTTTTGGAGTTTTTCTTGATTTTCTTTGCTTTGCGCTAGATCTCTACTTTGCACTAGTTCATAGTACTTTGCACGAGTTCATATTTCGAATTGCATGATCTTCCTTATTTTGTTTCAGTTTGGTACAGGTTCTCGCTTCATCTGTGTCACACAAAGTCCAGTTTGCGTTTTACACTGATCACGCAAGATTACTTTGCGTCACTCACATCTCACGCAAATACCAGTTCTCGCATTCCACTGCTCACGCAAAGCTAAGTTTGCGCAACCAGTGCTTTACGCAAAGTCAGATACTCGCAAGCCTCTTCTCACGCAAAGTCACTTTGCGTCTTCAGTTATTCACGCAAACATCAGTTTGCGTAACCTTTTCATCACGCAAAGTTGGTTTGTGTCTCTAGCTACTCGCGAGAACTTCACTTTGCGTCTCTGCCTTATAACGCAAAGCTAGTTTGCGCCACGTGCTGCTCACGCAAATCTCAGTTTGCGCTACCTTCCTCTCACGCACAACTCAACTTTGCGCCATCTCAAGTCTTATCATTTTTTCTGGATTTCTGAAATATGGATTATGACAAGTTCACTTATCAAGCTCAGTTCTACAAAAGTGATCTTATGATGTCTTTGGGTACAGAAAATCGTCCACCAGTGCTGATAGATGAAAATGAGTTTACACAGTGGCAAGATCGGTTCCTGAACTTCATTGAACGACAAAAGAATGGAAATGACATGATGATCATTTTATCTGAAGGACCGTTTGAAAAACCCAAATTGGCTTCTGGATTATATAAGCCTGCTAAAGAGTATACACATGATGAGTTGTCTGCATATCAAGCTGATCGTGATATAAAGGCAAATTTGATGCTAGCCTTGCCAAACTTGATATACAACAGGATTGACTGTTTCAAAACTCATCCTAATCTGATGTGGTAACAACTTGAGAAGATTATGCTTGGTTCTTCGGTCGCCACTCAACTCAGGCATACGCGCTACATGAATAACTTTGAAGAATTCAAAGCCAAGAATGGGGAGCCACTGAAAACTGTGTATGACCGATTTTGTGCCATTATCAATGATCTGAGGAAGATTAAAGTTGAAAAGACTGAGCTTGAAACGAATCTGAAATTCCTCAACACTCTTTAGCCTGAATGGAATAAATCTTGTCATAGACTGAGGAACGATGTCAGAATCTCCACAATGCAAATACAAGAACTTTATGAAATTCTGATGACTGATGAGAGCTTGGTGATAGAAAGGAAGACCAAACTAGAGAAAAAGAAGAAATCAGTAGACCCAGTTACTCTTCTCACGAGCCAACTGGCTGAACAAGCGTTGTTTGAAAACGCTTACAATGGGTCAACTGATGATGATGGTGAGGCACTGCAGAAAGCGATGATCCTTCTCTCTCAACATTACCAGAAAAAGTTCCAACCCAGATCGGGTTCCAACACTTCTCGCTTCACTTCTGGTTCAAGAGTAAAAGTGCTCGAGCCAAAGACTATTGCCTACTACAACTGTGGAAAGCCGGGACACATTTCAAAGGAGTATCGAGCAAAGAAGGTTAGGGACTCAGCTTATTATCGAAAGAAGCTGGAACTTGCTGAGAAGAGAGAAAGTGGAACAACTTTGCTAACCGAAGAAGAGTTTTGGCTAGATCACTCCGACGATGAAGCTGCAAATGTTGAGATTGCTCACATGTGTTTCGTGGGAGATGATCAAAATGATGATGATACTGATTCTGACACTAATGAAGATGAGGTACATTCTGATTTTGAGTACAAATTCATTACTTCTCAGATGAATATTATTATTTCTGCTTTATCTGATCTTCGCTTAAAGTTATTATCTGAAAAGAATTTAAATTCTGAAAAGTCAGATTTGATTGACAAACTGAAAATTTCTTTGAAATATGAAAAATCTATTTTGGAAAACAATAAAGACATCTTTCAAAAGAAATTGGATGATTTGGAAAATTCAAATAAGACTTATCTTGAGTCTTTGACTAAAATGACTACTTTAAAAGATGAATTTTCAGATAAAATAAATAAGTTAGAAGAAAAGCTTTATCGAAGGAACCAATCTGAACAAACAATTTTTATGAATAAATCAAGGAGTGATGAAGCTTTAAAACAAAGATGGGGACTTGGTTTTGAAAATCCACATTGTTTAAATAATGCAATTGAAAAATCCCCAACTTTATATAAATTCGATTATCTGACTCTTGCTCATTATGCTCCTCAGTTTAAAATTGATTGGATGAATGAGAAGCAAGTGTTAGAAATCGAAAATAAGAAAAGGACAAATAACAAGAAAAGAGAATTCCCTTTTGTTTACACAAGAGAAAATGCAAAATATTTTCCTGAAAAATCGAGGAGAGGAAGAAGAGTTTTAAATGATATATCTCCTATCAAATCTTCAATATCTGATGATTTTATTGATTCTTATGCTCCTAATTCTGATAAGAAAAATATTTCTCCAATCATTTATGATTCAAAGAAATATACTCCTCCATTAGTATTAGAGAGAAAAATCATCGAATTTGAATATAAGATAGAAGATCAAAATATTTTAAAAGAAATTGAATCTGATTTTATTCTTTCTTTCATGACTTCTAGTCTTGAAGAAAATCTTTTTTCTCAAAAACCATATTCTATTTCTAGCCTTTCTTCTAATTCTGAGGAAAATAAAAAGGAAGTTTCCAATTTTAAAATCTTTTCTCAAAATTCTTCAGACTCCAAAGTAAATTCAGATTTATTAATTGATCAGATTGGTTGCTTGGATAAAATTATTTCTTCTGATTTAAATATTTCATCTAAAATTCTTGATGATTCTTTTACGCTCAATGATCAATATTATAAACCTAAGCGTAAAAGAAGACGGTCAAAGAAGTTGAAGAAACAAGATAAAATTCTTTCTGACAATTCTAATTCTTTCGACTCTAATTTTTCAGATAGGACTTTGAGCATGTCATCAAAGAGGCAAATCTGGAAAGCGAAGCGGACATCTGATGAACATACTTTTGATGAGGATAAATGTGTAGACAAACTTTATAAAAGTGACTCATTTGCTACATGTAATAAAATCTCAAAATATTCTATAAAGCAAATGATTCGAATTTCAAAACATGTCTCATGTTCTACCTGAGATTCTAGTTCTGATGATTATGCTTTCTCTTCTTCTGATTCTTCTGATGTTTGTGCTTATCATTATGATTATATCTCTCGTGCTTTAAATGTCAAATCTTCTAATTATTTCCCCATAAGAACTGCAACTAGCAAACACGGGCCCAAACTCAAGTGGGTTCCCAAATCTTAATCTGATTCAAAGTTGTAGGCACCTCAAGTGAAGGGGGAGTAAGAGAAAGTTGGCTTCTGAGTACTTCAGCTCAGAACCCGTGCTTCATACACTTTGACTTCTAGACAAGTCAATCTAGAACTCGTACTTCAAAGCTTATAGCTTCTGACTAACGAGATACTGTGAGTACATCTACCTAATTTCCGCTACATTTATTTCTGATAATGATGTTTTCCAGTATTCTCAAATCATTTTCATGAATCTGAGCATTTTAAATCTTTCCTGAATTTTGTTCAACTCAATATTACATTTGAGACAGATTTAAAAAAAACAGTTTTAAAAGTTTAAATCTTTACAAATTTTATTCTTTAAAGTAACAGATTTACAGATTTTCTTTCTTTTGAATAAAATGTGTGTTTAGGATAAATTTTCAAGTTGCTTTGTTTGTATTAAAGTTTTTATATGTTCATCTTTCATTTCTAACAAAAGTCGAAAACTCAGCAACATGTTTGTAACTTTTGTTTCTGCTTTAAAGTTGTGTGATTCAGAATATTTATAGTTTACAATGCTTAGAAAACCTAAAAAGTCAGAATTTTGGATTGTAATAAAAATATGGGCTAAGCACTTAGACGTAAAACCTTGTGATTGAGATGAATATTAAATTCTTAAAATACAGAAATCTCTAAGTTTCAAAGTTTGTACCTGTGACCTTTCTGGTTTGGGAAAGTAAGTTCTGTGGGATGCTTGTCATCTGGTCCCCTAAGGTCATTTGATCTGGGAGTGATCGAACCCAAATCCTTCAATAGAATCAGATCGAAAGTCATGTTCTACTGGTATGAATGGGTTTAGGATATGTCGATGTAGCCTTTCTGATCTGGGAAAGTAAGTTCTAAAGGGTGCTTGACACCTAGTCCCCTAAGGCCAACTGCTCTGAGAGCAGCTGACCCAAATCCTGCAATTGGGTCAGATAGAAAGTTACGTTTACGGCATGTTCTTTACTTAATAAACTTTTTGATTCAAAAGATGCCAAAGTACACATGCTTAAAAGATGCCAAAGAACACACTCATATCAAGGTGCCAATGAGCACACTGCTAAAAGATGCCAATGAGCACACATCTCATGATACTTGGTGATATTTCTGAGTTGCGATAAACCTGTATATTTGTGAAAATCTTAAATTCTTGATGGCTTAGTGTGAGTACATGCAAAGTTCTCTATTATATTTTTAGAATTGCATTTTCTTGAAGCTAATCAAAGTTCGCATGATTGCACACTGAGTAGATTGATGAAAGTTTTTGAAACTGAACATGTTTTAACTTGATATGCAATAAAACTTGTATCTGTATCCAACAACATATATTTGATTTCAACTGATTTATAAATCTGTGAGATTTTACTGATTAGAATTTTATTTGTTTAGTGTTTAAATTTTTACATGTTTTAGTTGTTTCAAATTTCATATTCAGTATATTTTTCTTTTTACTTTGTTGTTTTTCATCATTGTGTTCTCATATATCTTTTTAAATGGGTTTGAGCATTATTCAAGGGGGAGTAAAAAGGAGAATTTTCTAAATGATCATATCTGTTTTCGAGGGGGAGTGTCTGATTTTCTTTATATGAACGCTAACTTGAATTGTCATATCTAGTGCATATGTGTAAGGGAGTCAAAGAGCTTAAAAAGGTAAAATTTTTCTAAGTTTAAGTCAGATTTGCGCCATCAGTTGGTCGTGCAAACCTCACTTTGCGCCACCAGCGTGTCGCACAAACCTCTCCTGTTTTCTCCATTTTATTTGATTTTACAGATCTTAAGTTGTCTCGTTTCCAACATTTGCATGACCAAGTTGATCCAGATCATCAAGGTCATGAGGGGGAGAATTAAGAAAAGTGAAGGAGATGATAAAGAGACAAAGAGCTCAAATGTTTATCTGCTGATCAAGATTCGATCAAAGATTCAAATTTCTTCAACTTTAATTTTCTTTTGCTGTTTATGCTCCGATCACCACAGCTTCTTCAAGATCATTTGAAAGAGGTGTATCGTCTAGAGCACAAGTTGATGAACCGACTGTTATTTCAAGTTTATTTCAAACTGTCCAGTCTTGTCAAGGCAGTAAAGACAACAGATCTTCAAAGATAATGAGAAGAAATTTTCTTTAAAAGTCAGAATGCTTTGCAAAGTCGCTTAGTTGGTCCATACTGTTTTAGAAGATGGATTTTGAAGACCAAAAGCGCTAATGATTACTAAGGGGGAGATTGCTAAGTCTGATTTTATAGTAATCATTGTATTTATAGGCTTGGTCTTATATAGTGTAAAGTGTCTTACACTTTGTTGTATTGGACCAGGGTATTTAAGTCCCTTTGGTCTTGTTCCTTGAAAAAACTATTCACGCACACATTAATACAACATCTACTTTGCGCCTCATTGTTCTCTCTCTCTACTTTCTCTCTCTAGAGATTTAGTGATCTTGGACTCACACATTCGTTGTACAAAGTGGCTTTGTGCTACTTACAGGATGCTAACTATTTCATTTGTTGATTCAGGGTTACAATTCTTATTTTGTCTGAATTTGAAAAGATTCGGATAAATACATACTATGAATTGACGGCTGTTCAGATCAAATGGTGTTTATTGTTCCATTCTTGGGGAGATGTTATCAAAGATCGTGCTGACATTGAAAGTGTTTTGATGATTCTGACATCTCATCATTCATCAAAAAGAGGGAGAAATTCTAAGTGTTTCAAAGTCAAGTCTCTGTTGCTTTTATCAAAAAAGTGGAGAAGATTTCAGAGTTCAATTTCAAATGAAAGTCAGAGAAGACAAAGTGTCAAAGCAAGATAATTGGAGGAAAATTTTAAGAAGTTCAGTTTCAAAGTTTTGGAGATTCAGAGAGAGACAGAGATAAAGAGTTGTTTCAAGTTTTGTTGTGTCAAAGTTTGTGAAGAATGAAATCCAAAAGGGGAAATTCATTCAATGTGACGAGAAAGTTCAAAGATTAGGTGATGCTTGTTCAAGAAAGTTTGTTCGAAGCGATAAAAGTTTTAAAGATGTGAAAGACATTATGCTGAAGAATTTACAAGTGAAAGAAGACCGGAAGATTCATGCCAAAAAAAAATTTAATCTTGAATCCAAATGGGGAGATTGTTGAGCCAAGAATGTTGAATTGAAGATTAAAAAGGGTTAGAATTGTAAATGTTGTAAAGCTGTTTTTAGAATCTTGTAAAGTCAATTTATTTGACTTTCTTTATCTTGTATTAAGTTGTAAAGTCAACAATAGTTGACTGAGTATAAATACCTTGTGTCTTGTAAACCATTAGGCACACAGACATGCACACATACATACACTTAGAAAGATTTGTGACCTAGAGAGAGAAAATAGGTATATGGCTATCTGTATTGAGAGAGAAAGCATTGTGTAATCATTTATCAATCCATATAATGATTTCTACAAATGTGTGTTGATTAATCTGTGTTTGAGAGCTTGAAACTGGAATCACAATATCAAAATTGTTGGCATTGTCGTGCAAGACGTACCACGACCTGCCCCCTTTGAGCGACTATGACATCTGCAATCTCGTCGAGGACCCACTAAGTCTCATTTTCCTCCGTTTTGTTGGTCCAAGTGTCTAAGCTAAAGGTTTAGGATCCTAGAACAGATTCCAACTGATTTCAAACTTAACCACAAACAAAACTACTAGAAGTGAGGGTTAATTTCCTAATATCACTTATTTGGAATTTCCATATGTTACACCCGACAGGTTGTCTAGTTAGCTGAGCAGGTCATGTTGTCGCAACAACTTGCTGCTTTTATGCAACAGGGATACACTTCCCCCCCCCCCTCCCAGCCCTCCTCTAGTCAGATTATTGTGCATCTCTCGTAATGTATTTTGAATTGTACAAATTGGTTATGTTGAATTTGATTGGTTGTTTTGATTTGTTATTTTTAATTTATTGGCAGGCTTTGTATAAAATATACAGGAAATACATATTATGTATGTAAAAAATTAATATTAAAAAAATCAGCGATGGAAATCCGTCGCTAATCTGGTCTGTCGTTAATCCGTCACTAATTTGGTTCATCGCTAATCTAATCCACCTCTGATCCGTCGCTAAACTGGTATGTCGCTAATCTTTCGTTGAATTACGCTCATCGTTAATCTGTCATAGAAGTCCACTGCTAATCCGTCGTTGATAGCATCACCCACGATCTTTTGACCCAAGGACGATCAGTGACAGATTAGTGATGGATCTGATCTTTAGCGATGGATTAGCGACAGTCTGGTCCATCGCTGATAGGGCCCAATTTTGTAGTGTATATTTTTCCATCCTTCAATCATTACAATCACTACTATGAAATAGGTTTTCACTAATAGAAGCAAAAATCGGTAAAATTCATCACCGACAGGCTTGTGAGAAGAAAATCTTTTAGAAAGGACTTGGTAAATAATTTTACCGAGAACAAAAATAAACAAATGTCAAAATTTATTAACGGAAAAAGTCTAAAAAAAGAATAAGTAGCTTCAATCATTTCTACACTTTCACGTACACACAAAGAATATGTTTTCTTGTCATAACATTCATAGAAAATTCCTTCGTGACTTTTCAATGATTAAATGGAATCCCTGGGGAAGTGAACATCACAAAAACTCCATTCCAATGTACATCCGTTGTACAAAGTGGCTCTGTGCTACTTACAGGAAATTCTAACAGTATCATTTGTTGATTCAGGGTTACAATGTTTATTATATCTGAATTTGAAAAGATTCGGGTATATACATTTCTCATGACTTGACGGATACTCAGATCAAAGAGCGGAGATTGTCAAATTACTATAAAGGGTGTTAGTGTATAGAAAGTTTTGCAAAGTAAATAATTGTAAAAGGCCTTGGGCCTATTGGGCTTAAATGTTTAAGATGGGCGTGGGTTTAAATGATGTAACAAGGGTGGCAGTAGGTAGTGGACTATAAATAGCCTTGTAATTGTAATGTTTCATTTCATAATTCAATATTACAAGATGTAGCCCTTAAGTCATTCTCTCTCTCTAGATTAGATTTACTTTTTCTCGCTAGAATAAATAGTCCTCTCCTATTCTATCTAGTTACATAATCTTGAGATGTTGTAGATCTAGCACCTAACAAGTGGTATCAGAGCCAAACGATAACATTTTTTATCGAAACGATTATCGGATCTCGACATTTCGTGTTTTTTAGCCCGATCTACAAGTAAGTGCCTTCAAAACTCAATTCCTCTTGACGATTTGTTCTTGATGAGATTACAGATCTAGTACATTTTTTGGATTTGAAATTCTATTAGTTTTGAAGATTTTTTGTATTTTTGATATAATAATTTAGGTCTATTTAGCTCCCCCTGGATATTAGCAAAATATCCAAGTCTGAACATTGAAAAACGGGTTCTGATTTGTTGTAATCAGAAGCCACCACCTTTACTCCCCCTATAAATTATGCATCTAAAATATGTCAGTGAAAAAGCACAAGATAGAGATCAATATAACTCCCTTTTGAATTGTAGACCGTCATATCTTCTAAATATATTGTCAATGAAAAAGCACAGGATAGAGATCAATACAACTCCCTTTTGAATTGTAGACCGTCATAACTTATCGGATGCAAAGTATTATAGGAGTAAGGTCTTTTGATCACTTAAGTACGAGTCCTAAACTGTTGTGTTTAGAAGTCAAACTCCATTGAAGAACGGGTCCTAAGTTGATTTTCTTAGAATCCTTGGTTCTCTTACTCCCCCTTGACTTGAGGTGCCTGCAACACAGAATCAGTTTTCGGCTTTGGTACCCACTGGTATTTGGGCCCATGAATGTTAGTTGCAGTTCGAATGAGAGTAATCGAGTAAGAACCATACCAGAAATGATCACTGATCTTGTGAATAGGATCATGTGTACGACAATAAGAACAATAGTATTTCTTACCTGACAACCTGATTAATTGATCTCTCGAGTAGATATGACCAGGTTTACATTTACGCGCATTGTTCTTCTTGGCTTTGTGTGTATGTACACATGACTTTTTACCTTTCAACTCATCTTTCTTTCCATTTTTCTTCTCATCTTCAACTGGTTTCTTCTTCCAGACCAGTTTCTCTTCTTTATATCTTCTCCTTCTTTGATATGTACCTGAACCATTTATATTTCTATCATAGAAAAGTTAGTAATACGAATCTGATCAGAAGATTTAATTGACCTTTGTGAAGAAACAATTTTCTGAATTGAACTTGATGCTGTCTTTTCAAGCTCTTTAATCTTTGAAACAAAAATGTCTCTTTCTTTGACAAGAAGGTCATTCATCGTCTCGCATTCAGACTTCGTGTTAGAACATAAATATGTTGGCTATAAGATCAAGAAGACAAAAGTCAAAGTTCAAGAAGTCAAAGCTGAGAAAGTCAACTCTCATGTGAAAGTCAATGTCATTTGTTAATAAAAGTCAAAGTCAACATTTGTATTTTGTTTGTTTCTTTGTATTTTGTATGGAGGTATAAATACCTTGTTTGTCTTTGTAAGTAAGTGTGTAATTCAGATTGTAGAGAGAGAGAGCAGATTAGAGAAGAGCTTCCTTGGTATATCATTCTAGTGAGAGAAAGTAGTGAGAGAAAGTAGTGAGAGAAAGTGAGAGAGTTTGTAATAGTTGTATTTAAATCAATGACATATGGATTTGGAATTCTCATCTTGATTGTGTGTAGCAATTAGAACTTGAATATTGGGAATAACAATTGGTATCATAGCAGGTCACGGGTTCGAATCCCATGGAGTGCATTTAAATGCCAAAGGCATGCTGTGCAGCCATTGACTTCTAGCGAAGATCTTGTTAGTGCTGGCAGATGCTGGGGGGGGGGGATTGTTAGGTCATTGACCAACATCTTCCTAAATCGAAACGTGACGCTGGCTGCTACGCTATAAGGAAATAAAGTTGCGCCTTCTCCACCAGCAATTGCTTATGGCGTAGTGGTAAGCGCTTGATCCTAACATGTGGTAAACTTAGTTCAGAACCCGCGATCACTAGAGTATTAGCTTCTGGGCAGATCAGTCCAGAACCTGCTTCTACAGCGAATAATTCAAATAACGCTTCTACTTCTATTTCACATTTATCTGATTTAGATTTGTTATTTGAATTCTTTTATGATGAGTTCCTAGGTTCTAATGTATCTAAATCTGCTGTGACTGACAGGTCTGAAGACACAAGTTGCAATCATCCAGTCACTTCAGAAGTCATAACTGAACAAGAATTCACCGTTCAGTCAGAAGCTCACATTCCTACAATTACTCCTACAGTTGAAGATATACAAGAAACTGCTGAGCCAGAAGTAACTGTTTCAGTTGGGTGTCATACATTGTCTACTCAACAGCCAGATTCTGTTGTTCCAACTGATACTTCTGCACCTGAAACTTCAACTGCAAACCTCCCTCCTATTATTCAAACTGAAGAGTCTGATAGTGGATTTCTAGATGATGATCATGTTCAATCAGTATCTACTCCACTCCCTCGAGCATCGTTGGACCAAAGACCATCCTTTACATCAAGTAATTGGAGATCTTAACAAGCCTGTACAAACGAGGTCAGCGACTCTTAATCAATGTATGCATGACTCATTCCTCAGCAAGATAGTGCCCACGCGTGTATCTGCTATGCAAGAAGAATTAAATCAGTTTGAAGCCCTACAGGTTTGGAGATTAGTTCCAAAACCAGTTGGTAAAACTGTGATAGGAACTAAATGGGTATTCAAGAATAAAAAGGATGAAGATGGTATCGTCATAAGAAACAAAGCTAGACTTGTTGCCAAAGGTTACCGGCAAGAGGAAGGCATAGACTACGATGAGACGTATGCTCCAGTAGCACGTATAGAGGCAATCCGCATGTTTCTAGCCTACGCAGCTCATAAGAATTTCACAGTCTTTCAGATGGATGTGAAAACAGCCTTTCTGAATGGAATTCTTAAAGAGGAAATATACGTGTCTCAACCAGAAGGGTTCGTCAATCCGGATAATCCAGATCATGTCTATATCTTGGACATAGCCCTATACGGTTTAAAACAAGCCCTTTGAGCATGGTATGACGTTCTATCTAAATTCTTGGTCAAGTCCGGTTTTTCTAAAGGTAAGGTTGATACCACTTTATTCATCAAAAAGGAAAAAAGCTGATATTATTATTATTCAGATTTATGTTGATGATATAATATTTGGTTCTACTAATCCAAAATTTTGCAAAAACTTTTCTAACCTCATGGTGTCACGTTTTCAAATGAGTATGATGGGAGAGATGAATTTCTTTCTCGGATTACAAGTTAAACAGTTTTCTACGGGGATTTTCATTAACCAATTTAAGTACATTTTGGACATTCTTCGGAAGTACGAAATGGAAAATTGTAAACCAATTGGAACCCCGATGGCACCAGGTACTAAGATTAGAACTGATCCTTCGGGTAAAAGTGTTGATGTTAGAACTTATAGAGGTATGATAGGATCGTTAATGTATCTTACTTCAAGTAGGCCTGATATTATGTTTTCAACATGTTTATGTTCTAGATATCAGGCTACTCCCAAAGAATCCCATTTGACTGCTGTCAAACGGATTTTTAGATATTTGAAGGGGACTGCAGACCTTGGTCTGTGGTATCCTAAGGATACAGGGTTTCAAGTGACTGTCTATTCAGATGCAGATCATGCAGGTTGCATGTTGGACAGAAAGAGTACTTCTGGTCATGTTCAATTTCTTGGAGACAAGCTCGTTAGCTGGGCATCAAAGAAACAATTATGTGTTTCCACATCGACTGCTGAAGCTGAGTACGTAGCTGCTGCCAGTTGTTGTTCTCAAGTCCTGTGGATGCGAACACAGCTACGAGACTTTGGATTCAAGTTCGATAAAATTCCAATCTATTGTGACTCGAAGAGTGCAATCGCAATATCTGCTAATCCTGTCCAACATACGAAAACGAAACACATTGATGTCAGGTATCATTTTATTAAAGATAATGTAGAAAAAGGAACAACTGAACTTTATTTTGTAAAAACAGATTATCAACTTGTAGATTTATTTACCAAACCCTTAGATGAAAAGAGATTTAATTTTCTTGTCTCTAAGCTTGGTATGTTAAATCTTAAGACGTAATCGGTTGTTACCTAATAAAGTTACATATTGTTATTTTTCATCATTTTTCTTTATTATTATGTTTTAAGGATATCTACACTTTAAATGTTTGCTCATGATCTCAGGGGGAGTAAGAGAAGATTAAAGGTAATCTACATTATTTTGAGGGGGAGCATAACTAATTTCTGCATTTTTTTTCACTGACAAAATTTTTGTAATGCATGATTTTAGGGGGAGCATGCATATAAGACAAGTCAAAAGGAGTAAGATTATGATTTCTGATTATTTCAAATCAGAACTCGTACTTTAATCGTTTTACTGCTTTATGTCTTTTATTTTCGAATAAATTTGTGAATAAATTTGTTTTGACTAGACTTTGAGACTTATGCAGGATGAGAGAAGCTGACAAGATCATATCTTTATGACTTCAGCTTGACTTCATGAGATTTAAGATTGTGTGAAAAGGTTAATTTCTTATCTTAATCTCATATATGGTTGAAAGAAGGACAACTTTCAATCATAGAAAACATATTTTTAAATGTTCAAACCACTTCCCGATTCTTAAACAGATTTTATAATTTGGAAGTGTGATTTTAAATGTTTTTCATTTTATTTTTGTGCTTAATTGATAAACAAACCGTGTGTTTTCAAAGATAATTACTTGCGTACTGTCTTTTCTATATACTTTCAAGTATTCACACACACCGGTTTGATTTTTTTGTTCACATTGTTCTTACCATGTCTCATATTGAAACATATTTTCGATGGTAAGACACCCCACTTGTACTTCAAAGAAATTTGAGCGTATTTTCATTTCGAAGCGTTTAGTTCGAGAATGTCTATATTTTTGTTTCATATAGACTATATCCATTATTCTTGACCATAAGCCTTAATTGATTTATCATTCATTTCTGATCATTTTCATACAATGTCAGATTTTCAAACAAGTCTTTTGCATTCATATTCATTCATTTCATATACTTGTTTGAAAATGCTTCAATGTCTAAAAATGCTCAAATCTTCATAATTATATTTTATGAGCATACATTCATCTGACATTTGTATATGAGTTTTAACTGTTAAAGTTAAACCATTTGAGCAACACATGCTTTCTAGGATTATATGGGTTCTTTGTGCTAGGACTTAATTGAAACTTCTATGAAATCACGTTAACCAGTGATTTCTAACCAAGAAGTTAATCCTTTAGTGATTGAGTGTGAGAAGTCGAAAAGAAATGAGTGTGGGTGTGATGAGGTAAAATGGAAAAGAGAGTTTGGTTAGATGTGAGCTTGATGATAAAAAGAAAGAGGGTGTGAGATCGGCGTAAAAGAATATCAAACTCTGCACCAAATACTTTCTGAGTCGGGCTGCCACATTACTAATGCTTCACAATTCTTTGGTGAACATTATTGAAACAAGCAACTAGCCCATGCCAACTCTTGACTAAACCCCACCAGCTACTCATTTTCTTCTTTAAAAGAAAATGTTTCATATTTTTCTGGGGACGTAGCATATGATCTATCTGATTTTCATTTGGAAAATCTGGATATTGGAAAAGAAGGAAGTCTGCACCACCTTCGCACTTCAATAATGCACATTGAGTCTGTGTTTATCTACTGTTGTCTCAGTGGTTTACACAATGTTGAGCCTTAAAGCAATCATCAAGTGCTTAATTCTTTCTACACGTGCACGAACACACAAAGAATTTGTTTCTTTGTCATAACATTCATAGAAATTGCCTTTGTGGTATTTCGATGATTGGATGGAAGCCCTGGG
This sequence comes from Arctium minus, assembly GCA_954870635.1. Classification (NCBI taxonomy): domain Eukaryota; kingdom Viridiplantae; phylum Streptophyta; class Magnoliopsida; order Asterales; family Asteraceae; genus Arctium; species Arctium minus. The sequence continues at coordinate 35,287,098 of OX941096.1, read as the reverse complement.
GGAGTGATCATCAAAAAGCTCCTTTATATTGTGTATTCATTACACACAGTGACTTTGTGTTACTGACAGGCATTTTAACTGATTCATTTGTTGATTCAGGAGTTACATGTTCTTATTTTGTCTGGATTTGTAAAGATCTAGATAAATACTTGGTTATGGATCACAGAATCAGAGGCTCAGTTTGACAGATCAGAATGGTCAAAGACATTTCTTGGAAGAAAAGTTTTGATAATATAGATGCACGAATCATCAAAAAGAGGGAGATGGTATCAAGAAATGATAAAGTTTTGAGAGATGATTTTAAAAGAAATGTCCAAGTCAGAAGATTCAAAAGTAAAGATTTGAAGAAGATCAAAGAATTTCTGAAGATTTGAGGAAATTTTCTTTGAAGATTGTTTGCTAAAGCAATTCGAGCTGATTCTGAAGATAATTTCTTTCCAAAGTCTGAAAGTATCTTGTGAAAGTTTTGGGGAGATTGTTAATTGTTTGAAGACAGTTTTGGAAAGAATATCATCACAGGAAAAGGGGAGATTATACTGACAGAGCTTAGAGTGAAGACTGAATTGCTAGATCTTTCAATAGTGATCTTGAATCCAAAGGGGGAGATTGTTAGAACATAAATATGTTGGACACAAGATCAAGAAGACAAAAGTCAAAGTTCAAGAAGTCAAAGCTGAGAAAGTCAACTCTCATATGAAAGTCAAAGTCATTTGTTAATAAAAGTGAAAATCAACATTTGTATTTTGTTTGTTTCTTTGTATTTTGTATGGATGTATAAATACCTTGTTTATCTTTGTAAGTAAGTGTATAATTCAGATTGTAGAGAGAGGGCAGATTAGAGAAGAGCTTCCTTGGTATATCATTCTAGTGAGAGAAAGTAGTGAGAGAAAGTGAGAGAGTTTGTAATAGTTGTGTTTAAATCAATGACATATGGATTTGGAATTCTCATCTTGATTGTGTGTAGCAATTAGAACTTGAATATTGGGAATAACACTTCGTTTTCTTCTCTTTCAGCACACTTTCAGATAGTTCAGATAACTTCTCAGTAAACTTTTTACTCTCAGTCTCAAACATGCTTCTTTCTTTTTCAAATCCCTTCTCAGCATCCTTTCTCTGGCTGGATATTTCTTTGTAGAATCCCACATTCTGTTGTTCAATGGCCTTCTTTTCCTTGGAAAACTTTTCTCTTTCCAAGATAATCACTTTCTCAAAATCAGAAATTTGTTGAGAAAGCTTGATACACTTAAGCTCAACAGTCTTCTTTTCTTCAAAACTTTCCTTGGAAAACTCCGAAAACTTCTTAGCAAACTCTTTCTTTTTACTCTCAAAATCATATTTCTCTTTAGCAAGCTTTTGCTCCAAATCAGACATTCTCTTTTGAAGCTCAGCATTAGCATCTTCTAGATCAGAAATCTTTTTCTCATAGCTTTCAACAGAAACTGCTTGTTGAGTTTTAGCTTCCAACTTAGAAATCTTTCCTTTTAGCTCAGACAAAACCGTTGACCCTTTGATCAACCATCCCATACAATCCCACAACTCTTTACCTGTCATTTTGTAGATATTTATTTTATCAGTAATTTCACGAGATATATAAAGAGAAAATTCACGTATCATAAAATGTCGAGAATTATTATCAGCTCTCTGTCTTTTCTCCTGTTCCTCAGTACAATTTTCTATTGGAATTTGAGGTTTCATCTCTCCTTCAGTCAAAGATAATCTGATATAGTAACCCAACTCATGTTTATCTACAGAGTTTAAAAAATTATCTCTCCACTTTTCGTATTCTCCTTTGTACAACTGTGGTGTGTTTAACCTGTTCCAAAAAGAACCTGTAATCATCATCTTGAATGAAATATCAGCTTGATATGAATGATCGTTCCCAAACAATTCAGAAAAATTTGACTGAAAGTCAAATTAAAATCACAAAAAATAATCTCAGAAAAAATTCTATCTCTGGAACTCTCAAATCACTGAATCTTGCACTTGAAATTTTAAAACTCGCAGATCAAACAAATATGAACTTGCAGACTGAATAGGTCAGCAAGACTAGATGGTTGAAGCTGAACTGCCTGCCAAGAAAAAGAGTCAGATTAAGTTGGATGAAGAAATGGAAAAGCTACTTCAGGCTGAATTGGAAAAGGAAGAACAACTTCAATCAGAGAAGGATAGAGAGCTTGCACAGATAATGGCAAGAAAACTCAATGCTGAGTATCAAGAGAGAGTTTAAAAGATGCAGCAGAAGCCAAGAAAAGCTCTGTGAAAGTTTCTAAGCAAAGAATGCCATTCAAAAAGCAAAAGAGACAACCTTCCAAAACATTTTTGGCCAATCAGGAAAGAAGAAAGATGATAAATTTCCTGAAAGGTGCAATTGGTGTCAAGGGGGAGATGTTCTCTAACATGGCATACACTCAGGTTGAGGAGTTGTATCAGAAAGAGATGCTCAAGCTTCAAGGGGATTCAGTCCAAAGGGAAGAGGCTGAGAGAAGAATGAAGGAAAGGCATGACCTTAATATTCCAAAGCCATTCCCTGAGGAGACCACACCCTCAAAAGACAAAGCTGAGGAGATGAAGAAAGAATCTGAGAGTGTTGGTGTAGAAGCCAAATCTGGGAAGAGGATGAAGACTATAGCCTCCAAGAAGCAGAACAAAAGGCCAAGAGTTGAAGAAACAGCAGAAACAGCAGAACCTTCAGTTACTTCTACAACTGAATCTGTAAAGAACCCAGAACAATCCACTAAGCAATATAATCTTGATCTATATATAACTACAACAGCTGATGAACCAGTTTCAGCTGATCCCATTTCTATGAAAGCGCCAGAAGTCATCTTTTGGGATATTTTGGAAGATCAAAGGAAGAAATACTTCAGGCTTAAGAGAGTGGGAGATATATATGAAGTGTACTCTACTTGGGGTAGACTCATAAGAAGCTGTTCAAGATCAGATTTAGAAGAGATGTTTAAAGTTGGGTTGGAGATGTATGAAAAGGAGCTGAAAGGAGAAGGAATGAGCTTAATCAGATTAGCTATGGAGTACTTATGCATGATGTTTGATCCTAGCAAAGTTCAACATGTGATCAGAGATTTGCATCTACAGAATAAATTCCAAAGAATAGAAAACTGGATGATATTTGAAAGGTGTGGAGTCTATGTCATCACCGTGGACAGAGCTTATCATGAGTACTACTTAGTTGATAAAATCTATGATCACAGCAAGGCCAAATTACAAGCAATGTTAAATGCTAAGCTTACATGTTCAAAAGATTCATAAATGGCAAAGATTGTGGTTAGCAGAATCATTAATCAAAGTTTGGGTTTGGATCCTAATCTAGGAGTGTAAACTGAAGTGTTGAAAGCATCTTGAAGAAGATCTGAAGAACTTGACTTCTTTTCCTAAAAGTCAAGTTAGGGGGAGATTGTTGGGAACTGAAGAATTCATCAAGTATGGTTAATGCTGCTAGTTCAGAATTACTACTGCTAGAGGACTTCAAAGTTAATACTGCTGAGTATTACTACTGCTAGTAGAATTAATACTGCTAGTCAAAGTTAGTGCTGCTTGAACAAAGTTAGTACTGCTTAGCTAGTTAGTACTGCTAGTGGTTAGTGCTGCTTAGTAGTTAATGCTGCTTATGAAGTGGAGATTCGGATGGAGAGGATGACAGCTGTAAAGAATAAAGATATTCATGGAAGGATTGAAGATAACTATGCAAGATATACTGAAGACATTCTATTTTTTTGTAATTATCTTTTTATTCAGTATATGTATAGATTTGACAGAATAGTTTAGATACAGTTTTTAATTCTAAGTTTTTGTTTAGAGAGAATCAACCTCAAGGCATAGATCCTAATTCTAGAGAAGTAGAATTCGTCTTGAAAGAGCTTGTTCTTCAAGATTGAGGTTGTGTGTGTAATCTTGTGATTTTAATACAAGTTTGCAAGTTGTTAATCATATACTGTTTGTTTACTGTTATATTGAATATCAAAGTGTTATTCCGCACTTCTTTGATATTGTTTCTGAGACTTTATTCTTGTTAAGAATTTGATCCTGACAAATTGCTTAATCAAAGAAGGTACAATTTAATCATGTTTTACGTTGTTATGTTTAGTGATGGTTGCCTTATTTTTCAAGGACTTGATCATATTGTTCCTATAAAATTTTTTATTTCAAATACTTCTCCAATGACTTCTTTAAATAGTCATCTTATAAACTTTTTTCTTAGAAATCATATTTCAAACTTTAGAATCATTTATCGACATCAAAATTATTCATATAATCATTTTAAATTATTTTCCGCGATCCTGTTCACGATTGGTATCAGATCCATGTATTCTAGTGGAATATAAATATGTTAATCAAATTCTTAATTGTATTTTATTGTCTTAATAAAGATTTTTATAAAATGAAATCTAATCTTATTTATTTAAATCAAAGTTATTTAGAGATAAAAATGATTTACCAGAAAATGAAGTCTTTTCATGATAATTGGATAGTAGCGTTGGTTTTAGCCTGGCGTTGGTTCAGCCTTGACCGTTGGAGTAGCGTAAGTGACGCAGTGAGTTGTAAGACGTCGAGCCGTACCAGGTCAGTGATAGGTGGTCCCGTCGTGGTGGTCCAGTTAATAGTTCAATAATCATAAGAATACTTAATTTTTAATAAATCAAATTTATTTCCAAAAGACACTTTTATTTAGATAAACAAGATGATGAATTTATTTTCTAAAAGGAATAATTTTGACAATGAAATCAATGAAGAAAATGAACTTCATATGAATTCTACTGAAATTCATATTTCTGACATCGAACAGAGTTTATCAAATTGGACAATTCCAAAACAAAGTTTTAATACAATATATAAAATCGGAGCTTTCGATTTTTTACATGGATATTCAATTAAAGAAACAGAACAAACTGTTTCAATTAACAAAGACTATGATAGTCTAAACCTTTTATCAAAATATGCAATCATACAACATAGAAAGAAATTTAAGTTCTTACATGTTGGCTTAGTTCAAATAGCAATCAAACCTTTATTCAGATTAGGCATAGGTGCTCCAGTCTTGTTAATACTAAGAGATGCTAGACATACAAATTTTCAAAATTCGATATTAGCCATGGCAGAGACTAATATTTCAAATGGCCCAATTTATTTTAACTGTTATCCAAATTTCTCTGTACGATTAGTTGATCCAAATATTTTAGATACTTTAGTTTTAACAATTAAAACTAAGAATCTAGAATTCAAAGAGGATACAAAAGTTATAGGCATAATATATAGAGTTGGCTATAAAACTATGTCTACAACAATAGAACCCAAAACAAAATTAACTAGTCCCAAAAATGAAACAATTATATTTGAATCAAATCCTCAACATACAAAAGTACAAACTCCAAAAAGACTCAAATGGGATGAAATTACTCAATCTTGTAATTGGAATCTCCAAGATATAAGTCTACCTAAACCTATAGGAGACACAAATCAAATATCAAATATTATAGAACATGAAGATGGTTCTATTGATATTAACTTTAATACTATTCAATCTGTTTCATCAAGATTTTCAACAGGTTCAACAAGTAGCACTATTAATTTAAGAGGTTTTCAAAAATCTAAATCACTAAGATATGTAGATTTTAATCAAAATATACCAAAGCCAATTTATCAAGAAGATAACAAAAGTGAATCTGAAGGAATACCAAACCCAACTCATTCAGACTTGTTATCATCAGAAATAAATAGATTCAAAACCACAATATGAGTAATAAAACTCAAATCTTGTGTAATCAAAATAAAATTCAAAAACTCCTTATAACTTCTTGTTCGCAAATTATACAAATGGATTCCAAAGAATTAGCCATACTCAAAAAAACAAAAATACTACAAATTAAAAACCAAAATCAAAATAAAGAATGGAATCTTTATAATAAATTAACACCTACTCAAATAATGCATTTAGGAAAAAATAATTATAAGAATAAAACAACTTGAAGAAAGAATCAAAATAATGTTCCAATGGATTCAAGATGCTAGATCCGAATTAATAATTTGTTAAAACAATAATTTATTAATATGGTAGAATCAACAATTAATATGGAATATCTTAAAAAAGAATTTTATGCTGATCATAAAAAAAAGAGAAGGGTATTACAAATTTGTCAATGATAGTGATGACGAATTTAGGCATCAACTCCAATGGAGAATGCATATTATCAAGAGAAAAGTTCATATCTCATTCTTTGAATCGTATGAACAACTGTTTTGTAAACAAAACAATATTCCAAATCTCTTTTTGAATATTTATGACACTCCAAAATTAACTCAAACATATAAAACAATAACAGATCAAAAAGAAATCATATCTATTCATCCACCTAAAGACAATATAATAATACAAAACCAATATTTAGCTACTCCTCATATAGCGATTAGAAAAGTAGAGAAAAAGGACGATCTGATTCAAGATGTAATACATCAAAATAATTATTCAAATGAAATATTATATACAATTAGTGAACAATTAAATAGAATTGAAAACAATTCTAAAGAAATAATAATTGAAGAAAAACAATGTGTGTTCCAGATTCTAGTTCTTATACAATAACAATCAAACAAACAAGATTCAAATCAAAGATTACCTGTTTGATTACTCTTTAAATCTCAAAATTTACACTTTCTCTCTCTAGAACTCTTTCTCTCTCTGAAAACGTATTCTCTCAAAACTGATATATGAACTCTTGATACTTCATACGTCTCTACCAAATACAAAGACAAAAGTATTTATACCAACTCCTAATACAAAGGAAACTAAAATAAAACTAAACAAATAGAATAGACTTATTACAAATAGACTTTGACCTTTAATGAGATTTGACTTTAGCAGCTTTGACTTTCTCAACTTTGACCTTCAGTAGTCTTGATCTTGTATCCAACAGATTTATGCTCTAACAATCTCCCCCTTTGGATTCAAGATCACTGTTGAAAAATCTAGCAATTCAGTCTTCACTTTAAACTTTGTCAGTACAATCTCCCCTTTTTCTTTGACTGTATTCTTTCCAAAACTGTCTTCAACTAATGAACAATCTCCCCAAAACTTTCATACAATACTTTCAGCTTTTGGAAAGAAATTATCTTCAGAATCAGCTCGAATTGCTTTAGCAAATAATCTTCAAAGAAAATTTCCTCAACTCTTCAGAAATACTTTGATCGTCTTCAAATCTTTACTTTTGAATCTTCGGACTTGGACATTTCAGAAAAATCATCTCTCAAATCTTTATCATTTCTTGATACCATCTCCCCCAAACTACAAAACTTTAACATTTCTTGATATCATCTCCCTTTTTTTGATGATTTGAGCATCGATATCATCAAAACTTTTCTTCCAGGAAATGTCTTTGACCATTCTGATCTGTCCAAGAGCCTCTGAATCTGTGATCCATAAGCAAGCTTTCATCTACATCTTTGCAAATCCAGATAAAATAAAAACATGTAACTCCTGAATCAACATATGAATCAGTTAAAATGCCTGTCAGTAACACGAAGTCACTGTGTGTAACGAATACACAATATAAATGAGCTTTTTCATGTTCACTCCCCCAGGGCTTCCATCCAATCATTGAAACACCACAAAGGTAATTTCTATGAATGTTATGACAAAGAAACAAATTCCTTGTGTGTTCGTGCATGTGTAGAAAGAATTAAGCACGATGATTGCTTTTCAATAAGGCTCAAAGTTGTATAAACCATTGAGACAACAGTAGATAAACACAGACTCAATATGTGCATGATTGAAGTGCGAAGGTGGGGCAGACTTCCTTCTTTTTCAATATCCAGATTTTCCAAATGAAAACCAGATAGATTATGTGTTGCGTCCCCTTGAAAATGTGAAACATTTTCTTTTGAGAAGAAAATGAGTAGCTAGTGGGGTATAGTCAAGAGTAGGCATGGGTTATTTGCCTGTTTCAATAATGTTCACCAAGGATTGTGAAACATTAGTAATGTGGTTGCCCGGCTCAGAAAGTATTTGGTGCAGAGTTTTATATTCTTTTACTCTGATCGCACACCCTTTTTCTTTTAATCATTAAGCTCACTACTAACCAAACTCTCTTTTCCATTTTACCTTATCACACCCACACTCATTTCTTTTAGAGTCCTCACACTCAATCACTAAAGAATTAACTTCTTGGGTAGGAAACAGTGGTTAACGTGAATCCATAGAAGTTTCAGTTAAGTCCTAACACAAAGAACCCATATAATCCTAGAAAAAATTTGTTGCTCAACTGGTTTAACTATAGCAGTTAAAACTCATATACAAATGTCAGATGTAAATATGCTCAGAAATATAATCATGAAGATATGAGCATTTTTTAAAACATTGAAGATATTTCAAACAAGTTAATTGAATGAATGAACAAGAATGCAAGAGACTTGTTTGAAAATCTGACATTGTATGAAAATGATCAGAAATGAATGATAAATCAATTAAGACTTATGGTCAAGAATAATGGATATAGTCCATATGAAACAAAATATAGACATTCATGAAATGACGTTTCAAAACGAAATATCGCTCAAAATTCATTGAAATACAAGCGGGGTGTCTTACCATCGAAAAATATGTATCAAATATGAGACATGGTAAGAACATGTTAAACAAAGTCAAACCGGTGTGTGTGAATACTTGAAAGTATATAGAAAAGACAATACGCAAGTATTTATCTTTGGAAACACACGGTTTGTAAACATGTAAGCACAAATAAAATGAAAACATTTAAAATCACACTTCCAAATTATAAAATCTGTTTAAAAATCGGGAAGTGGTTTGAACATTTAAAAATATGTTTTCTATATCTGAAAGTTGTCCTTCTTTCAGATACATTTGAGATTAAGATAAGAAATTTACCTTTTCGCTCAATCTTAATTCTTAGAAAGTCAAGTTGTAGTCATTTAGATATGATCGTGTCAGCTTCTCTCATCCTGCATAAGTCTCAAAGTCTAGTCAAAATTTATTCACAAAATTTATTCTAAAATAAAATGACATAAAGCAATAAAACGATTAAAGTACGAGTTCTGATCAGAAGTAATCAGAAATCATTGTCTTACTCCTTTTGATTTGACTTATAAGCTCCCCCTAAAATCATGCATCACAAAAATTTGTCAGTTAAGTAAAATGCAGAAATTAGTTATGCTCCCCCTCAAATGAATGTAGATGATCTAAAATCTTCTCTTACTCCCCCTGAGATCATGAGCAAACAATTAAAGTGCAGATATCCTTCAAACATAAAAATAAAGAAAATGAAGAAAAATAACAATACGTAACTTTAGTAGGTAACAACCGATTACGTCTTAAGATTTAACATACCAAGCTTAGAGACAAGAAAATTAAATCTCTTTTCATCTAAGGGTTTGGTAAATAAATCTGCAAGTTGATAATCTGTTTTTACAAAATAAAGTTCAATTGTTCATTTTTCTACATTATCTTTGATAAAATGATACCTTACATCAATGTGTTTGGTTTTCGTATGTTGAACAGGATTAGCAGATATTGCGATTGCACTCTTCGAGTCACAATAGATTGGAATTTTGTCAAATTTGAATCCATAGTCTCGTAGTTGTGTTCGCATCCACAAGACTTGAGAGCAGCAACTGGCAGCAACTACGTACTCTGCTTCAGCAGTCGATGTGGAAACACATAATTGTTTCTTTGATGCCCAGCTAATGAGCTTGTCTCCAAGAAATTGAACATGACCAGAAGTACTCTTTCTGTCCAGCATGCAACCTGCATGATCTGCATCTGAATATGCAGTCAATTGAAACTCAGTATCCTTAGTATACCACAGACCAAGATCTGCAGTGCCCTTCAGATATCTAAAGATCCGTTTGACAGCAGCCAAATGGGATTCTTTGGGAGCAGCCTGATATCTAGAACATAAGCATGTTGAAAACATAATATCTGGTCTACTAGATGTAAGATACATTAACGATCCTATCATACCTCTATAATTTCTAACATCAACACTTTTACCCGAAGGATCAGTGCTAATTTTAGTACCTGGTGCCATCGGGGTTCCAATTGGTTTACAATTTTCCATTTTGTACTTCCGAAGAATGTCCAAAATGTACTTAGATTGGTTAATTAAAATCCCCGTAGAAAACTGCTTAACTTGTAATCCGAGAAAGAAATTCATCTCTCCCATCATACTCATTTGAAAACGTGACACCATGAGGTTAGAAAAGTTTTTGCAAAATTTTGGATTTGTAGAACCAAATATTATATCATCAACATATATTTGAATAAGAATAATATCAGCTTTTTGTTTCTTGATGAATAAAGTGGTATCAATCTTACCTTTGGAGAAACCAGACTTGACCAAGAATTTGGATAGAACATCATACCATGCTCGAGGGGCTTGTTTTAAACCATACAGGGCTTTGTCCAAGATGTAGACGTGATCTGGTTTCTCTAGATTGATAAACCCTTCTGGTTGAGACACGTACACTTACTCTTTAAGAATGCCATTCAAAAAGGCTGTTTTCACATCCATCTGAAAAGACTGTGAAATTCTTATGAGTTGCGTAGGCTAGAAACATGCGGATTGCTTCTATACGCGCTACTGGAGCATACGTCTCATCGTAGTCTATGCCTTCCTCTTGCCGGTAACCTTTGGCAACAAGTCTAGCTTTGTTTCTTATGACGATACCATCTTCATCCTTTTTGTTCTTGAATACCCATTTAGTTCCTATCACGGTCTTTCCTTCTGGCTTAGGAACTAATCTCCAAACCTTTAGGGCTTCAAACTGATTGATCTCTTCTTGCATTGCAGATACCCAGTCCGAATCAGCAAGAGCCTCAGATACTCGTGTTGGCTCAATCTTACTGAGGAATGAGTCATGCATACATTGATTCAAAGTTGCTGACCTAGTTTGTACAGGCTTGTTGAGATCTCCAATTACTTGGTGTAATGGATGTTCTTTGCTCCAGCGATGCTCATGAAGGAGTGGAGTAGATGAAGTTTGAATATAATCATCATCTAGAAATCCACTTTCAGATTCTTCAGCTTGAATAACAAGAGGGGGGTTTGCAATTGAAGACTCAGGTGCAGAAGTATCAGTTGGAACAGCAGAATCTGGCTGTTGAGTTGACAGTGTGTTACACCCAACTGAAACTATTACTTCTGGCTCAGCATTTGCTTGTGCATCTTCAACTGTAGGAGTAACAGTAGGAATTTAAGTTTCTGACTGAACGGGGGATGCTTGTTCAGTTATGACATCTGAAGTGACTGGATGATTGCAACTTATGTCTTCAGACCTGTCAGTGACAACAGATTTAGGTATATTAGAACCTAGAAACTCATCATAAAAGAATTCAAGTAACAAATCTAAATCAGATAAATGTGAAATAGATGTAGAAGCGTTATCCAAATCTTTCACTGTAGAAACAGGTTCTGGACTGGTCTGCCCAGAAGCTAATACTCCTGTGATAACGGGTTCTGAACTGATATGATCAGAAGCCATTTCTTCATCAAATGTGACATTAACGCTCTCGATAACTGTCTTTGACTTCTTTAGATAAACACGATATGCTGCAGATGTTGAAGAATAACCGATAAAGATGCCTTCATCCGCCTTAGCACTGAATTTATTCAGACTCTCTCTGTCGTTAAGCACAAAACATTTACACCCAAATATATGAAAGTATTTGATAGTTGGTGTTCTGTTGTTGATCAGCTCATATGGAGTCTTCTGAAAACGGCGGTGTATTATGGATCGATTTTGAGTATGGCATGCAGTCGACACAGCTTCTTCCCACAAGAATAGAGGTAGATCGGATTGGCTAAGCATAGTACGAGCGGCCTCGACTAGCGTCCGATTTCGCCTTTCGACTACTCCATTTTGTTCAGGCGTACGAGCAGCAGAGTATTGATGTGATATCCCGACCGATTCGAGATATTCTTCAACTATCTTGTTTTTGAACTCTGTGCCATTGTCAGTACGAAGAAACTTAACTGGTCGCTGCATTTTCACCTGGGTCGTCTTTAAAAAAATAATGAGAACTTCCGGTGTCTCATCTTTTGATCGAAGGAATTTGACCCACGTGTATCTTGAATAATCGTCCACAATGACCAACATGTATTTCTTTCCTCCCAAACTCTGAGTTCTCATTGGACCACACAAATCCATATGTAACAATTCTAACGGAGAACTAGTGCTTGGTTCAGGCTTCGGTTTATGTGCGGCTCTCTTCATCTTACCCTTCTCACATGCAGCACATAAGTGTTCTTTCTCGTATTTCAACTCAGGAAGTCATTTGACCAATTTCCCATTAACCAGCTTGTTGATGTAACGAAAGTTCAAGTGAGATAAACGTCTGTGCCAGAGCCAACTTTGTTGCGTTAAAGCTTTTGTCATCAAGCATACTTGATTGTCAATCTGTACTTTGGAAAGATTGATGGTATAGATGTTTGTCTTTCGATTTCCAGATAAAAGTTCTGTTCCATCTTCAGTACGAACTGAGGAACTCTTAGACTTGAAATTGACCTCTAACCCTTTATCGCAGAATTGACCAATACTGAATAAGTTGTGCCCCAAGCCTTCGACATAACTCACCTTACTTATCGTTATGTTGTCTTGAATAATATCACCATATCCTAAGATAGGTGAAAGCTGATCGTTTCCAAATCTGACATTTCCACTGAATTTCTCTATATAGTTAGACAATAAAGCTTTTTGCCCAGTCATATGCTTGGAACATCCACTGTCCAAGTACCACATATGTCGGGTCTGCAAGAGAAATCAGGCAATAACAATTTTAGGTACCCATTTAAAAACAGGTCCTAACAGATTAGCACAAGATTTTGGTATCCACTTGAAAATGGACCCTTTGTTCTTTTGAAAACTTTGAAAAACATTTGATCTTGAAGAATCAACATGATAAGATCCATACCAATCAGAAGAACTATGAGAATTAACAAAATCAATTCTCCGATAATTAAAATAAAATGTAGTAGGAATAGGAGATAATTGAATCAATTGCTTTATTGAATATTTCTTGTAAGAAATTACAAGGTTTTGTTTATTTGAAGCAAATTGATCAATTACATCATTATCACTACTAACTTGGCTAGTAAAAGAATTATCAGAAACTGATCCGGCTATCTCATCCTCCTTCCGTTTTGGTCTCCATTCGGATCGAGCTTTCAACTTTTTCTTTCTTAAATCTGAAACATAAGATATAGAATTATTAGGAAAAGCAGATTTCTGAGACTGAATAATCTTTCGTGTACCAGTGTATTTCTGTTTCTGTAATCGCTGTTTCTTATATTTCTTACCTTGAGCGTAGTAATCAGCAATTACAGAAACTGATTCACCAACCTTAGTTGATGATTCAACAATATTAACACCACTTGGTAACACTCTTTTATTTTTAAGACAAGTAGAATGATCAGGAAGTTTAGAATTTAAGTCAAACAAATCAATCTCTTCTATGCACCCATCATCAGAATTAAAAGAATCATTTGCAGACTCAAATAAATCATCAGAATTATCAGTCCAAGTATGAGATACCTTAGAAATTTTAGAACACTTTGTATATGTAGATTGAAAAATCGTGTTCTTTAAAACTGTAGAAAATACACTTTGTTGAATATCACTCAAAAGTTTTTCATCAGATAAAACATTTTCAAGCTTAACTATTTTGCTTTCAAGAATAGATGTAGGAACATAAACCTTTGCAATTGCAGGTTTTGCCTTCATCTCAGAATCAGAATAGCTAACAAAATAGTCGTTTGAAAGAACTTTTGGTGTTTCTGAAAGATAACTATCATTTAACTTTACATAGTTAAACGGTAGTTGCATTTTCTTTTTATTCTTCCTATTTTCAGTTTCTTGGTCCTCAACTTCTTCTGGTAATTTGGTAACAAATTTGGGTTTCAAATGAGTATGTTTACCAGCACAAGCAAGAAAGTCATAGTTATAAAGTGCTGGTTGTTTTCTGATGGCTTTCTTAAGATAATGGGGGTTTTCATAACCAAGTCCCCATTTCTCTTTAACATCAGCTTCTTCATTTGGTGCATTGAGAAAAATGGTTTGATCTGTTTGGTCTCTTGCATAAAGTTTTGCTTCCAGACCATTTACCTTCTTATTCAAATTCTTGTTTTCAACCTGCAGTTTATAAACAGTTAGTGCAGATTCTTTCTTCTCAAACTCATATTTAGAAACTTTAGTTTCAAACTCATAAATCTTCTTTTCAAAACCATCTACTTGAGATTTAGAATTAAAATCAGACTTGCGTAAAGAATCAATGAGATCTTTGTTTGAAATAACAAACGTATTAAGCTCAAAGATCTTCTTGTTCTTTTTAGCAATTCTTTCTTTTTCCTTTTTCCTTTTTCCTTTTTCAATTTATTTTGTAATTCTTGAAGCTCAATCACCATGGTTTCCATTTTGGTAATGAAATCTTTTGGAGTTAAGTGTAATACCTCATCAGATGTCTCATCATCACTCTCGTCATTCTTTACTTCTTTGCCCATGAGACATAGATGAGCTGTTTCCTCTTTCTTTTCATCTTCATCTTCGGAATGATCAAGAGCAGTTTGTTCTGATACTATTGAGAATTACGAACTTTCGGCTTTCTACAGTCTTTTGCAAAATGACCAAGTTTGCCACAGTTGTAGCATTTAACAGGATCACTTGCTTTCTTCTCAGTAACAGTGTAGTCATTCACGAACTTCTTTCTTTCATCAGGCTTCTTTTCAACATATCTATTTTCTTCATACCTTTTTCCTTCCACTTTCTCTCGGTGCTCGTGATTCTTTGAACTTGAAGAAGAATAGCGTTGAGAATTTGATCCCGGCTTCTTATAAAATTTCTTTTGAAACGCACGGGTCAGCAATAGCATGGCTTGTTTTAGATTTTCTCCATCATCACCATCTGTTTCAGAATCTGACTCAGAACTTGTCAGAACCTTCTTTTTCTTCTTCTTCTCTATCTTTTCTTTCTTTTCTTTCTTCTTCTCACCAACAACCAAAGCAATCGGATCAGAAACCTTCTCAGCCTTTTTCTTTTCAGCTCTTTTCTCCTCTACCTCTTCCTCATTCTGACGTAATGTCTCATAAACTTCATGAAGAGGTATTTCACCTAAGTCTTTCATCTGCTTCATCCTACGTGTATGTTTCTTCCATTCAGGACGTAGGATACTCAGGAATTTGACATTGTTTTCCAGCTGCTTCTTTTTGACTTTGTTCTTTGTCAGCTCATTCAGAAGCAAAGTAAATCTTTCATATGTGTCTTCTAGACTCTCATTCTCTTTAGCTTTGAATTCCTCATAGCTATTGATGCAGTTAGCCATCTTTGATCCCATCATCATCTTTTCCAATTGATTCCACATCTGTTTAGCATCATGCTTGTAGCTATCAATCTTGATGTAGATGTCATTAGGAATACTTTGGAGTAAAAGAGATCTTGCTTGCTTGTCAGCTTTATATCGACTCTTCTGTTCTTCAGAATACTGAGATAAATTGACTTTAACTTGTTTTGTCTTTTCTGCTTTTTCCACATCACCATGTCCACTATCAAAAGAATCATCATCATAATCAGGTACATTAACTGTGATTGGTTTCATAGGACCATCTATAATAGACTCCAGAATATTCTCTCCATTTGCATGTCTTTCTATGAAATCCAAGAATATGTCCTTCCATTGTTCATACTCTCCTTTAAACAATACAGGAGGCTTCACATCAGTACCAATCGAAAGTGCATCTTTTGAAGTCATCTTGAAAAACCTGTTTGAAAAATATATCAATAAGAAACTAGAACTGATCGTTAGTCCAAAATGTGAAATCACAACAAAAATTTAAAAAAAATCAGAAATTTCGAAAAATTTGACTAAGTATCAGAACTCGCAAGTCACTATTGAACTCGCAAGCCCTTAAACTCGCATACTGAGAAACACGCAGATCAAGATTTGCGCGTTTTAGAAACTCTCAAGCAAACTCGCAGATAAACTCGCAAGCAAACTCCCAGATAAACTCGCAAGCAAACTCGCAGATCAAACTCGCAAATCAAACTCGCAGATAAACTCGCAGAAGGATGAAACTCGCAAGTGACTAAATGTGCTGAAAATTGTTCACGCTGAAACTCGCTAACAGAGGCGTGCGCGTTTACTAAACTCGCTCGTCGAAGCTTGCGCGTTTGAACAAAACTCGCTAGATTCACTTTGCGCATTTCAACACTTAGAAATATTTCTTGATGCTTCAAACTCGCAAACCACTGTTCCTTCCAAACTCGCACGTCGAAGAACTCGCAAAACACTATTCCTCTTTAAACTCGCTAGCTTTGATGAGCGCGTTTGTAGAACTCGCTGAACACTACTAGCGCGTTCTGGTCCTTAAAAAAAAATTCTCACTTTTTCAAACTCGCTGACTTGATTAGCGAGTTTCTTAGAACTCGCAGATAACCCTTGCGCGTTTGAGACCAAAATTTATCGTTTGACTTGCGTGTTCTTGTGGATGAACCTTGCGCGTTTGGACGATGAACTTGCGCGATTGAGAGATCTAGCGCGTTCTTCCGAAAGTCGACCCAAAAATTTATTTTTCCATCTGAATTCGATCTAAACTTTGTCCAATTGATCTGAAACTTTGAATTGTTGCTCGATTACAATGCTAGAACAGATTACAACTCAAGAAACTTACAAACAAACACTTACAATACAAAAAAATCGATGAAACAGTGAAAAACATCTCGTGAATAAAACTCAACAAAAATTACAAAATTCGAGTGAATTACAGTGCAATACTGAAATTAAAGTACTTAGACTCGATCTATTACACTTCTTGAAAAATTCCTAATCAAAATCTGCTCCAAAAACACTCTCAAATTCAGAATCCGAATTTTCTTTCAAGAACAGTGACGAAACCAACAAGCTTTTGAATTTCTTGATCTGATTTCACCTTTGGATCTGCTCTGATACCAATTGTGTGTTCCAGATTCTAGTTCTTATACAATAACAATCAAACAAACAAGATTCAAATCAAAGATTACCTGTTTGATTACTCTTTAAATCTCAAAATTTACACTTTCTCTCTCTATAACTCTTTCTCTCTCTAAAACGTATTCTCTCAAAACTGATATATGAACTATTGATACTTCATACGTCTCTACCAAATACAAAGACAAAAGTATTTATACCAACTCCTAATACAAAGGAAACTAAAATAAAACTAAACAAATACAATAGACTTATTACAAATAGACTTTGACTTTTAATGAGATTTGACTTTAGCAGCATTGACTTTCTCAACTTTGACCTTCAGTAGTCTTGATCTTGTATCCAACAGATTTATGCTCTAACAAACAAGAATCAAAAGCACCTATAAAGATCGATAATCCAATTTTTATACCTCAACAGATAACATATTCAAAAATAAACCTTAGATATAATAAAAAGATAGTTGATGAATTAAGTGAAAAGTTAAATAATATGAAAGTCAATGTTATTAATCAAGATTCAGATAATTCATCTGAAGACTATTCTGACAGTGAATCAAATGAAGATAATATTTCTCAAATTCAAAAAGAATTTTCAAATAATCTACAAGTTGATAATATTAAATAAATAAAATTTAATGACAATTTTGCTTCAACAAGCAGACCTCAAACCTTAAATTATTATTCAAGACCCACTTTCCCAGATGTTCAATATGACGCAAGAGACCTCTCTTTTGTTAGAAGTCAATTTGATGGTTCATCAGTATAAGAGTGGAATCTAGATGGATTATCAGAACATCAAAATTTAAATTTACTCCAAAAATTCAACATGGCTGCTAATGCTTACACCATTAAAGGCAATAATTAAAGGCAATAATCAAAGGCAAATCGCCGAATTGTTAATTTCAGGTTTTACTGGCAATTTAAAGGGGTGGTGGGATCAATATGTTACCACATATGAAAATACTACTATCTTAAATGCCACCAAAACCATAATCAAAACAGAAAATAATCAACAGATTCAAACTTAAGAATTAGATATAATTCCTACTCTTATTTATGCTATAATGAAGAATTATATAGGAGATCCAACAAAGTTCCATGAAAGAGGTGCAAAAATACTCCTCAACCTAACTTGTAGAAAACTACAAGATTTCAAATGGTACAAAGATATGTTCTTAACAAAAGTCATGTTAAGACCAGACTGCAAATAAGCTTACTGGAAAGAAAGATTCATTGCAGGACTACCAAAATTATTCACAGAAAAGATTAGAAATAATTTAAGAGAAAAATATAATAATCAAATCCTTTATAGAGATTTAACTTATGGTGAGTTAATTAATCATGATAATAAAGAAGATTTATATATATATATATATATATATAGAGGGGCAGGTTCAAGGGAAAAACCTCAAAAAAACGGAAAACTGAGAACCACCCTAATAGTCATTCATCTGGACGGTATACACTTTTGCATACAAGTAATTTGTAACATGCACACGTGCATATGCACAAGTGCATAAAACCAAAAAACACCTTAATTTACTTGTATACACAAGTACATACCGTCCAGAGGAATGACTAACAGGGTTTTCCTCAGTTTTCCATTATTTTGAGATTTTCGCTCTCTCTCTCTCTCTCTATATATATATATATATATGTATGAATTGTTAATTTTGTAAATAAAACCTAAAAGGGAGTGGATCCACGAAAAGTACCTCTTTACTATTGATGAAAGTGACGAAATGTTTAACTCTTCTTATGATGCATTGGTGCGTACCAATACAAAATGGCTTATTGTACAATTATTACTTGTGCATTTATTATGTAACCACCAAAATATAAGAGATAAAAATAATATCATATATTTTTAATTTGAGACACGAACTAGTGACTTTTTAGGAAGACTGTAAAAGACAAAAACCTTATTGTCAATTAAGCTAACTTCTCAAGGTAAAAATGTTAACGTGGAAAAAAAATTAGTTCACATATATTCACAAAGTTAAAATACATTAATGTTAATGTATGCAAGAGATGATGTCAACTTATTTGAACTTTTGTCAATTAGCGGAATGATATTCTTGCAAAATTTTATACTTCTATCTAATTAAATTCAACCATATATATCTATACTATCTATACTATATTATAAAGACGGAATAAAAAACTCTTAATTACTACTTATAAAACATAAGTTACTACTATTTTATGCATACATTTCAAAAATCTCTTAATCACGACTTAGTATGCATAAGGTACAACTCATTTGAAAAAAATTCAAACTTTACTTTTTCACTACCTTCCATATTCAAGTTTTTCCCTTCCATTTGGGGTTTCTCCAAAAGAAAAAAAAGTTATTTACTTGCTCAAATTAACATATTTCTTTAATTATGATAGTACATGTATTTTCTTCATGTATACAAGTTTTTTAAGCCTTTTGAATTCTATAAAACTAACTAATAATGAACCTATATATACGTTTAGATACAAAATAATACTATCCAACATTTTATTTGTTATTTTTACCTATTCTATATTTCAGTATTTTGAAAAAAATATTATCATTTGTTAGATATCGCTGATTAATACATGTTTTTAAAATTCAAATATACATTTAACGATGACTTTAATATAATTTCCTAATGCTTCATGATTGAAAAAACTCAAGTTATGCGTTTATCACTACTAATGCTACATAAATTATAAATATATGATTTACTCCATATATATTTTTTTTCTTTTTTTTTCTGATAAGCTATTACATTAATTTTTTATTTCCATTTACAATTGCTCACCCCGATGCATTGTACGGGTACACTGCTAGTATTATTATAAAGCACGGATAAAAAACTCTTAAATACAAATTATTAGGCACAATGTACCATCATTTTATACAAAATTTTAAAAATCTCTTAATTTACAAGTATCAAAGCACAAGATACATATTACTACTGCAAGCTTCTAACACCCACCAATTTGGTATGTGCAGGGTCTTCCTTTTATGCAAACCTTTCCATGTATCATTATTAATTAATATATTATATTATTATAATTTTGTTTTAATTATATTATTAAATATGTAATTGGTTATTTTTTTATAGATGTCATTAAAATATATAAGATAATCATTGAATTCTAACAAAATACTTAATTTTTTTATATAAAAAACATTATATTATTAAGCTTAAATTAAACAAATTTATAAAAAAAACATTATCACTTCTTAAAACCATCCAAAATCGTACTGTAAACCGACAAAAAAATAAAATAAAATATTAAAATCGTGATATATGTCGCTGCATTGCACAAGTATGATAATTGAAGGATGTAAAAGAGGTGAAATGAAGAGATTAGAAGGTTGATGGTGGCGAGTACTTTGGTAGAATACGAAAGGCAATAGAAATGCATGATGGATTGACAACACATCACTGACTGTCTTATGATTTAAGTGTTTGGAATTGACACTTGACTTGTCATTTCACAGTCTCCACCTCTTTTTCCCATTTTTCTTTTCTTTTTTTCTCCTTTCCTTTCAGTTCCTTTATAAAGCAGATTGGTCTTCTCCTCCATTTCTGCCTTTTCTGCAAACTAAACAGATTTCAACCTGATTCACGCAACTGCTCCATGTCTCCTTAACACATTATAGAATGAATACCCTTTGCTTCCCTAATTTCAGTAATTGTGTGTGTGTATACACACATATGCATATATATATATGTATATATATATTGGTCGCTATATTTGTTAATTATAACCAAGTCAAAACGTTTTTACTACACTTGCTTAATTAACTTGATAAATAAATGATCATTAGTGGCTTCTTCTTGAGCTGCTACTACCAGGACCCACCTCTAATTAGTTTGTCTAGAAGAACAACGCCATTAACATCCTCTTGAAATTCTATGAGCTAGGCGTATTTTGGTAAATTCAAAATTCCAACGATGGGTATGGTGGGAAATGGGAATAGGAAGGAACCATATCAATGTCAAGGGGGCCATCACGTACAATGCCATAATCTTTCTTAGGGAAACTCACTACATCAAAAAATGCAAAAAAAAAAAAAAAAAATATATTTTCTCTTATTTGTATATATAATATAGTATAGACGAGAGAAAGGGGGTTAGAGACGTGGGGTAGGCTCATAGGAGGCTTAGAAAGTTAATAGATAAGTAATTTGGTCATCTAAGGAATTGTTGAGTGTCTATTCCATTTTTTATGTGGCATACTACTAGGGCCTTTTACGGGGGGGAAATGGACCGAAATGGGCGTTTTACGGGGATGGATTGGCCTCCTAGCCATCCCTCTCCCCGTTTTACACAAATGGTCCAAAGGACGCAACTGGAGCCCAGGGACGCAAATGGAGCCTTAGGGCGCAAATTGCGCCTGGACGCAATTTGAGTCCTTGGGCTCCAGTTGCGCCCCTGGGCACGTGTTATATCAACCCTAATTAGGGTTTCTCCATATATTTTGGTTGGTTTGTTATTTTTTCACGTTTTAAGCTGGTTTTTCAAGTTGATGTGTATTGTATTTTTCAAAAAGTTGTTATATCAAATCAACTTTAGCAGATGAATTATTTCCCCGTGGTGGTACAAATTTGATTCACTAAATTATTGATATAAAACTGGCAACCATTGAAGATGTAAATCACAATTTTCATCCACAATCTCATACAATTGTTTCCTTGTGTATCTTCCTTTTCTGTGTGTATTTTTTAAAAATATGACTTCCGGAGAGGATAAAGTGAAGCTACATCTCTTAAGCGGTGGTTTATGGCAAGAGACAAATAACGGGTGGGAGTATGTTACCGATCAACCGATAACCCGCGTGAAGGTGGCTTCGAATATTACGCGTCCGAGGTTGGTTAGGTGTATTCACAGAAAATTTCTTATCGATCCTGCTCTTGGTAGGATTAGAATATCGTATAAATATGATGGTGCCCTTTATGAGTTATGCAACTCTGACGATGTTTCGTCGTTCATTCAACTTATTGACGGTGAAAATAATCCGCCAACACTCTGTGTTTGTCGATTCATCGATGTCCGCTGGAAGCGATCTCGGTGGTACTTCGAACACCGGAGGCGGTGTGGATGAATCTGATGATACCCCAGATGTTGTTCCTGAAACACAACAAGAAGAAGGAGAAGATGAAGAACAGGAAGAAGATGACGACGACGAAGTGTATAGACATGATGAGGAGTCTCATGTTTACCACTTGGGTTTATCTGATGTTGATACCGATGAAGACGACGATGAACCAGAAAGTAGTCCTATCAAATCATACGGTGGGATAGATGATTTCTTTGATATGCCCCTTCCACTTCTATCAGCGACCCCAGTCATCACACCCAACCAACCCCCACGTTTTAATCGTAGTGGAAGAGTAAGTTTGGGTTAAGTATTCCCGACCAAAAACGATCTTACACTGGCTCTCGGTTTGAAGTTTCTTGAAGAGGGTTTTGAGTTTGGAGTTCACCGGTCAAATAAAACTAGATACGATGCCAGATGTAGGCAAGCCGGATGTTCTTGGCGTATCTATGCGACCTCTGTCGAAAATACCGATATGTTTCATGTTCGTATATTGGATGACGTACACACTTGCTCGAGGACGCAGCTGCATCCCAACCACCATCAAGCAAACAGTAGAGTACTAGGTAATTTTATTTGCCCTACAGTGAAGGATACTAGCAGGACATACCGTGGATCCGACAGGAGAGTTGACTTTCAGCTTTGACATTCTTGAACTTTGACTTTCAATCTTCTATGATCTTATATCCAACAAATATGCTCTAACAACCTCCCCCTTTTTGATGATAGAAGCATGAAATCATCAAAACTTTACAATAAATGTCATTGAAATATGTTCTTCCATTGTTCATATTCTCCCTTGAATAGAACAGGAGGTTTAACATCTGTACCGATCGAGGGAACGTCCTTTGAAGTCATCTTTGATCTACACTGCTTGTTATGATCGTTAAAATTCAGATATAAAACTGGATCTACAAAAATCAAACTCAGTTAAATTTCAGAAAAAATCAGTAAAATATGCTAAGTACAAAACACGCACACCAATGAAAAATGCACACTTCGCGCAAGAGACTATGTGCGCGTTTTTAACTTCGCGCACACCAAATGTTGCGTGAAATACACTTCTCGCATAAAGGGTTGTGTGAATTTGTGTTTCGCGCACAAAAAAGCTTGCGTGAACCAAGGTTCGCGCACAAAATCTTACGAGAGTTTTAGGTTCTCGCACACAACTATGTGTGAGATCTATCTCTTCGCGCAAAGGCTTGCGAGTTCAAGATTTAGACAAATTTTCGAAATCAACTTCTCGCTAAATGCAAACGCGCAAGCACACTTCTCGAAGAACCCCTTGCGAGTTTTTGACTTAGAAAAATTTTGGACAAAGAACTTTGCGCTAAACGAGAACGTGCACAACGAACACTTCTCGCACACCTCAGTGAAGGAACGGTATAAACTCGCACCTAATGATGTGCGGGTTTGTTCTTCTCATAGAAAACACTTTGCGAGTTCTTCATGTTAGAGCATAAATCTGTTGGATACAAGATCAAGTATACTGAAGGTCAAAGGTTCAAGAAGTCAAGGCTGAAAGTCAACTCTCAGTCAAAGTCAAAGTCTTGTGTAATAAAAATCTAAGTCAACATTGTATTTTCTGGTTTAATTGTTTGCGTGAACAGTGTTTAGCATGAAGTTGTTCTGTTGTTTAAATTGTAGTGTGTGTGTTTTAGACTTTGAGGTAATAACAGAGTTCAGAGTGTGCGTGTTCTTGAGAGAGAAAGAAAGTTACTGTACATTGAAATTGAAATCAATAAAATAGCATTTCAATTGGAAATTCTTTGTTAATATCTTGATATATACTGATTGTGGGACACACAATTAGATGAATCGTCATCAGGTATTTGGACAGTAGGTAGTATCATGGGACCCTCCATGATTGACAGAAGAATGTTTTCTCCGTTAGTGTTCCGGTCCACAAAGTCAAGGAAACGATCCTTCCATTGTTCGTACTCCCCTTTGAACATAACAAGGGGCTTGACATTTGTGCCGATGGAAAGAGCGTCCTTTGAAGTTATCTTGAAATATACTGCTTACTGATCGTCAAAATTCAGAAAAACACAAACTGGATCTACAAAAATCAAACTCAGTTAAATTTTAGAAAAGTTCAGAAAAATTCTAAGTATAAAACTCGCGTACCAAAGAAACCCAAAGAAACTCGCTAAAGTCTGCGTGCGAGTTTGAGGAACGCGCACGACAAAGTGGCTTTTCACACAAAGAGATGTGTGAGTTTTATGCTTCGCGCACAAAGAAGTTAGCGTGAACTTCACTTCGCGCAAGAAGGGTTGTGCGAGTTTGAGGTTCGCGCACACCAAAGCTTACGCGTTTTCTCACTTCACGCACGATCTTGGGAGTTCGAGACTTAGAAAAATTTCGAAAAAGAGAAACTCGCTAAATGCAAAAACGCAAGAACAGGGCCTTGCGAGTTCTGGACTTAGAATTTTTTTGAAAAACACTTCACGCAAAGTACACTTCTCACAATCATCCACTTCTCACACAACCCCTGAAATGAACAGTAGAAACTCGCACCTAGTTATGTGCGAGTTTTAGCTTAGCGCACAACCCTACTAGCGAGTTCTACACTTGCGAGTTCTTCGTCTTTGCGAGTTCTTCGTTTGCTCGAACTGGAGATCTAGCGAGGTCTTCAGTTTGCTCGATTTTCCTCTCTGATTCGATTGAAATCTTGATCAATTGACTCAATTCTTTGCAGTGCTCCTCGAAATTGATATACAAACATATTACAATACTTGATTTTACAAAACAAACACAAATCTAAGCTTTTTGATCTTAGAACAGTTCGTACAACGTCGATAAAAAAAATCGTACTAAAATCCAAAATTCACCTTAAAAGAAAGTGAATTAGCCTAAGTGAATTAAATACAATCCAATCTAAACAACAAACCGAATCTATTGCAATCAAATTTACAATCAAATCAATACTTAATCAAGAAATTCAATGCTATAGTGAGTTCGAAAAAAAATAGTCTAAAAATCATCAAATCGATCCCTGTTTCTCCGAATTTCTCTGCTCTGATACCAATTGTGTGTCCCACAACCAGTATATATCAAGATATTAACAAAGAATTTCCAATTGAAATGCTATTTTATTGCTTTCAATTTCAATGTACAGTAACTTTCTTTCTCTCTCAAGAACACGCACACTCTGAACTCTGTTGTTACCTCAAAGTCTAAAACACGCACACTACAATTTAAACAACAGAACAACTTCATGCTAAACACTGTTCACGCACACAATAGAAACATGCAAACAATTAAACCAGAAAATACAATGTTGACTTTGATTTTTATTACACAAGACTTTGACTTTGACTGAGAGCTGACTTTCAGCCTTGACTTCTTGAACCTTTGACCTTCACACTCGATCTTTCAAAATAATTTCGATTAAACCTTCTTTAATTGGCTTGAAATTTTGCAGAACTCCTCGATTTCAAGTTTAGAACAGGTTACAAACAATTAATTTCAAACTAAAGCAATAGAAATACGAATTTGATCTAGAAACCAGTACGAATACAAACTCGAACTCAACTTTAACTAAAATAAAAAATTCACATGAACGCATGAAAATTAGACAATGAAATCCAAACTAGACTTGATCTAAATGCTAAATCTAACACAATTCAAATCAAATCAAATCAAATCAAAAACATCACTAATTCGAAGAATTCACTCAAATCCAGTCGACTTGCGAGTTCGTGAGAAGTTTCAAAATTTGATCCAACAATTCTGAATTTTGTATGCTCTGATACCAATGGTTATCCCAGATAACAATGTGTAAACAAGATGACAATGTTTGATTCAATCAATTTCCATATGTATTTCACAATTAGAATTTGTACAAAATATTCTTTCAATTTTCCCTCTCTAAATCAGATGAACACGTATGACTCTCTATTCAAGTTACACGCAAACAACACCTAAAACCTATTTATACAAGGAAACAAAAACACGCATACTACAAGAACGCGCAAACAACAAAAACACCCAAACAACTAGCTTTGACTTTTTATTACAAAAGACTTCGACTTTGACTAAGAGAGTTGACTTTCAGCTTTGACATTCTTGAACTTTGACCTTCAATCTTCTATGATCTTGTATCCAACAAATATGCTCTAACAAAAATGTTCAGACTGAGAATGATCAACCTGAAGATGAAACTGTTAATGTTCCCTATATGCCAAATCAAGATGAGACAGGTCCTTCTAATGCAAATGCACCTGAAGCATCTCTTGTTCCTACCGAAGCTGAACTAAGACATATGAGACATGCTTTTAGAGTTCCTTTCCTTGAAGAGCAGATGAAGAGGGTGTTTGTGCATAGGATCAGACCTATGGATAAGTTCAAAGTTTTGGGAGTTTCCAATCATCCAAAGGAATACCAAGAAGAGTATGCAAGCATTATCAATTATCTAAGACAAACTGAAAGAGATGTGAAAAACAAATATGGAATTGTTACTGTCAAATAAGTCATATTGAAGAAGTTTTTTAGAATTTGGTATCCAGAATTCTATGTTCAAAGAAGAGATATGAGTGAATTCCAATTTACTGAAGCTGATTTCAACTTTCTTAATATTGATGATCTTGAGCACATATACCACTTATTCTGATCAGTGGCTATCAAAGATGGGAATATTGTCTTTGCTTTGGAAGCTATAAAGAGGTTCATGAGAAGGAACATCTTTTACACTTACTGCTTTGACTTTCAGCTGAGTATTGAGACAAATAAAAAGAGAGTCAACATGATAAAGCCTAATCTGACTCTTTCTGATATTGAAAATTATGTCTTGTTTTCTGTGTTGGAAGAACCAGAGTTGGGTGTAGTTACAAGAACTGTGATAATGAAAAGAGGTTCTTCAAAGTTTCTGAGATAGCTAAGTTCTCTGATGGAACACTCAAGGTTATAAGACTACAACTCAATAACAGATTTGCTGAATGTGAAAGGCAAAGAATGCAAGAAGGTGATCATATACCAAGGAGAGAAAGGCTTGTGATGAAGAGGATTCTTGAAGCTTTAGATGACATAACTAATTTTAGAATAGGCATCCGGAAGTTTGAATCACTGTTGGGAATCAGAGATAATCGTGTTAGAAGATTTACAAACTGATCTAAAAGGGGGAGATTATTAGAGCATTAGTTTAGATCATTTGTATTTGTTTAAGTTGGACTTTTCTATGTTTTGCTTTATATGAGGTCAAGGCTTGTTTGAGCCATATATAAGCCTTGTGCTTTTGTTTTTCTTGTAAGCTTTTGTGAGACTTGTGATTACATGTTAGATAAATGACAAAAGCATTTTCTCTCTCTAAAACTCTCTCTCAATAATGTTCTTATTAGATTTGATCTTAATTATCATTTTGCTTGAATTCTTGGACTTACACGATGAATGGGAAGAACAGGACTGAAAAAAACATGAGTTGGACAAGAAAACCTAAAGACAACTCATTATGGCCATTCCCAATGACATTTTATAGTCTCTGGACTCATGTGAAACTTCTAAGGACTTATGGGTAGAATTAGAGAAACAACTTAAGGGGGGAGCCAAGATCCAAAAGAACAATAGAGCTCAGTGCATAAATTTGTACTATGCATTTAAGGCTCTGCCGAGGGAACCCCTACAGAGCACCTATGATAGATTTAAATCTCTGATAAACAAGTGCAGGAGGTATGGAATCCATAGAACCTCTAAGGAAAACAGTGTCATTTTCCTAAAGAGTCTGAATGATGAGTGGCTCCAAGTATCTAAGTCTCTACAGACAACACAAGATCTAGATACTTGGACCTTGTCAGACCTTTTTGGAACTCTTGATGGCCAAGTAAAATGTATTGTCCAGTCTAAAATTCAAGTAGGTGGGCCTCTGGGACTGGTAGGCAAGGCCACAGAGGTGCATGACAAGCCTCAGAAGGACAAGGTTGTGGAGGAAGGTATGAAAAAGAAGAAACTGAAGAAGGTTCTTGTAGCTAAAAGTGAAGTGGAGAAAAGTATTGATGAAGAGGAAGTGGACATGGCTTTCCTTGCCAAGAATTTGGCATTAATCACAAAGGACTTCAACAGAGGACTCAAAAAGAAGCCCATATTAGGCAGAAGATAGGATGATAGAGGAGATGAGAGAGGTGGTCGGTTCCGTGATCAGAGGGGATATGAACCACCACAGGGGTAAGGGCACAGAAGTTATGGGAGAGAAGAGTTTGGAGATCAACAAAGAATGCATGAGCAGAGAGGATATGAGAGAAGAATGATGGATCAACAGAAGATCATCGAGTACCCACAGATAGGTACTCAGAGAGATGATGTCAGAGGAGGAGACAAGGCAACCGCAAACACCCCACAAAACACTGGTTGCTTCAAATGTGGAAAACCTGGACACTATGCTGCAGGGTGTCGAAGCAATACCCACAGAGGTCATTAGTTGAAAGATGTTGTTTTCTACAAAAAGAAGACAGAGTACTACGCACAGAAGTCCTTGATGGAATAATAGGACATTCTCATCACTGATGAGTCCTCTGATGAAGGGGAAGGTAATTCTTTGTTCTGTGGGATGGCAGAGCTCAACTCCTCTGATACTAATAGTGAGGTATCCACATCTAACTTAGACTGTCATGACACAAAATGTAAACTGTTTAAACTTATAGAGTAATTTCATACCTTCAAAAATACATGCTCAGATCTTGAAAAGAAACTTACCTTCTATGAGCGAGAAGCTAGACTTCTTACTTAGGAAAAGGACAAGTTGTTCCTTGAAAAATCAACTCTAGAGGATGAGCATGTTAAAGAAAAGAAATCTTTAAAGGAAAAGGACATCTATCTTGATAAATATTGAAAAATTAAAATCAAGGAGCTAAAAGACAATGAGAGTGACAAATTAAATACTCTTGCACTGAAAAACTTTTTCCAAAAAGAAAGAGAAGTCCTTCATCAAGACTTTCTTGAGAAAGACTTGTTGATAAGGAAATATCAGGATGCACAGAAAGTGCATGAAAATGTTAATACCTAAGTCGGCAGAAGGGGTATAGGGTTCACTGACATTGATTCCTATACTAGAAATAAACGAAATCAATCCTTATCAAACATCTTCTGCCTTGGAGAAGTTCAAAAAACAGGGTTTCCCAACTTAACTTCTACCTTTAAGAGGCGTAAAACCTCTACAGGACCACACGAGAGGAATCCATTGGTCATGACAAATGTTTGGTATGAAAACAAGGATTTGTTATCATCAACCTCTACAAAGAGGAAATTTATTCCAAAGAAATATTTGTCCCAAAAATAGATAGGACTCTTCAAGTTTTGTCATCTAGAAACTCAAACTCAAATGGCCTTTGTGTGCATGATAACCCCTGAAAAGGAGTTGTCCTCTGAGGAACTAAAGTTCATTCTAGCCTTTGTAGAAGAAAAGATGAAGGAACATTTTGAAAAGGATTTAAAAGGAACTTATGAAAACCATTTCTTCAACAATCCTGATATAACCTCTATCGTACATAGAATCTTTGAGCAAGATTTGATGGAGAGATTAAGAGTTCCTGAAGTTGTTCCTTGCATTCTTAAAGATTTAAATACCCTAAGGGACAATGATGATGAAAAATGTAGTACAGGTCTAGAAAATCATACCTATAGTCACAAAGACTTCCTTGATTCAGACCCTGAGAATGAATCACTCTCTGTCGATACAGAGACTGGCTCTGTCGAGCTGGAAGTAGTTCCTTGCATTCTATAAGGATCTAAATTACCCTTTGACATTCCTAACAGAATGATTCCTCCCAAAAGGAGCTCTGCAAGGATCCCTATTTGCCCTGATTTCCTTGACATGTGTTTACAAGCTAAGACTTCTCTTGAGCTTGAAAAATTAAACAAACAAAAAGAGTTGTCTTCTCCGAAGCCTAAAACTCCAAGACCTTCAAAACCTTTTCAATAAAAGTCACTTGGCAACAAAAGCAGAAATGGGTTAAAAATGATAAATCCTTTGCTCTTGTGGCAGTGAACCCAAAGGAAGGATCCCACAGAGAAAGGGTACAACCAAAGAGCTATCCAAGAAGGACTTTTGAGAAAAACCAGTCTAGCCTAGATAAGCCTTTTTGTAAAAAGAAGTCCACTGCTAGGAAAGATTGTAGTAATGATTGCTCTGTACCCACCTTTGTTGATTTTAATAAAAAAAGTTTAAACAATTTGCTTCTGATGTCTCCTATTGCAAATGTTTCCATCTCATTCATGCTTTAAATCAACACTTTTCAAGCCCTCACTACTTTCTCTTTACCCATATCCAAGAATGCTTAATTCAAGGGTGAGAAGAAGCAAAATGGTTCTTCTGTCAAAGAAGGTAATGCCAAACCTAAGGATGCAAAGGCAACCTTAAAGACCTCTAACAAAAATGGACCCATTTAGAAATGGGTACCTAAATCTCCTTAATCTGTTCGCAGAAGAAGCAGCATGTGCCCATATGGTACATAGACTCCAGGTGCTCCAGGCACATGACTGGCGACAGAAGGTTGCTCTCCTCATACCAAGAAAAATCTAGAGGAGGCTCTGTGACCTTTGGAGACAACAAAAAGGGGCAAATCAAAAGCTATGGAGTCATAGCCAAAGAGGACATCGTTGTCTACAGAGTTGCATATGTGGATGGCCTTAAACACAATCTACTGAGTGTTAGCCAACTCTGCGACAATGGCTTAGATGTGATGTTCAAGCGACAATATTGTTCTTTACTTAGTGAAAAGACAGACACAGAGCTTTTACGTGCCAGTAGAAGAGGTGATCTATACCTTATGATTTTTAAAGCTACCAACAAAGAAGAAAAGATTTGTTTGTGTTAAGTCAATATTGTATTCAAGATTAAATGAGGGGTCAAAGTGTAATATTGTAAAGTGTAAGGGATTTGTTGTAAGTCAAAGTTAATGTGTTTGACTTTAGTTTAGTTGTTTGAAAGGTCATGTTGACCACATATAAATAGAGTTTGTCTTTGTGTTTGTGTGTGTGATTCTAGAGAGAATATAACATAGAGAGAACAAGAACACATACGAATTCTAGAGAGAGAAAATGTAACAAATAGGTATATGGATTTATGAAGTTGATGTAATGATTGATCTATCAATAAAATATTGATTCATACATTTTGTCTATGATTGAGTGAACTTGGAACTAGACTTTCAATTGGCATCAGAGACTAATTCGATGAAATTCAACAAAACGATGACTTCACACCCTATATTCTGATTCTTGATCGAATTTGCATTTTTGTATTGTAATTGTTTGACAAATTGATTGTGTGATGGTTGATTGATCATATAGAAATATTATGTATAGGTTTTGAACACATTTGCACTGTATTTTTCATTCAATTTGAAGTTTTTATGAATTTTTCGAAAGTTTGAGTCTATGGAATGTATCTCAATCGAAATGTATGCTTGAGTTGATCTGTTTGTAATTGACTCTAGCATTGTTCGTGGTCGAATTGGTGAACTTACAGACTCAAATTCAGAGTTTTAATGGGTTTTGGATCAATCTAAGTGTTTTTATGCCGAACATTGAAGAACCCGCATCAAGAACTCGCAAGAACTGAAATTTTCGTATCAAGAACTCGCATAAAACATGAGTTTTGAAAAAGCTAAGGGAGGAATTCGCAGGGCATTATATTCGAGAAATGGAAATTCACATGTGTCTATGTGCGAAAAGAAGAATTTCACATAATTTGATATACGAAAAGTTGTCTTAAATATTTCTAAGTACGAATTTCGCACCTCAAAGGATACGAGAAGTGAGGATCTCGCATCTCAAAGTTTAGATGTTTAGACGAGTGAATTGTTGAAGTTTAGTGTTGAGATTTTAGGTTTAGATGAGTGTTTGGTGAATTTGATCTATTTTCAAGGTTTGCGGGTGTTCTTCAAAGTTTGCGTTTCATTCAACAAGGTTTGCGTTTGATTCATCGAGGTTTGCGTTTCATTCATCAAGAAGTGAAGGTTTGCGGTTCCTTCTAGAATCTAGAAGCTAAAGTTTGCGTTTCCCTTGAGAAACGAGAAGTGGGTTTTTGCGGGCTTAATGACAAACGCAAAGTAGACGGATTTGAGCTCAGTGACGAGTAGTGGTTTGCGTTTCTATCTAGACACACAAAGTATATCTTGCGTTTGTAACTAGAAACGCAAAGAGTGTCTTGCGTTTGTAACGTGAAACGCAAAGTTTATCATTTGAGCCTGAGTCATGACACGCAAAGTCTGATTTACGTCTGCTTCTCGACAAGCAAAGTATATATTGTATAAGTAAAGTGAAACGCAAAGTAAAGCGAAGTGAGGTTTGCGTTCTATATGAGAAACGCAAAGTGTGATTTGCGTTCCCTGTGTGACACGCAAAGTTGAAGTTTGCGATTGCTGTGTGAAGCGCAAAGCGTGAAAAACTTTGAATATTTTTTTTTTCTGAGAAATTTTCAAAATTGTAATATTTTTTTAGCGGGACCCCCGTGCTAAGTCTGCGGAGGGGGATAAAAGTTCTTTCTGTGATCAAAATCTCTGAATTTTTTTTTCAAGATTTCTGTATTTTTCTTGTGATTTCATATTGGATTAACGATCATTTTTTGTCAAGTTCTATTTTGTTAACAGGTATTCAAGATGGGGTATCTTTCTGATGTTGATGACAAAAAAAATTGAAAAGCACGAATTCGATAACAAAAGTTTATCTTCCTCAGTTGACTACTATTCTAAGCGGTCAAAGAGATACAAAGATGAAAGGAATCTACTGAGAGAAGAAGTCAGCATGTTAAAGAAGATAAATGAAGATCTTCTGAAACAGACTTCAGGGCTTGATAATGAAAAGATCTTGTTTTTAGAAGCTGAAAACACTGAGTTAAAGAACAAGATCTCAGAATTAGAAGATCACATTGTCAAGTTTCAGCAAATAGGGTGTGCTAATGAAAAGAAGATCTTTGAATTAGAATTTCAAATTGTTGAAGAAAGATCAGTTTTTGATAATGAAAAGAAAGAGTTTGCTAAGAAATTCTCCGAGTTTTCCAGAAAATGTGCTGACGAGAAGAAGACGGTTGAGCTGAAATGTTTAAAACTTTCTCAACAAATCTCTGATTTTGAGAAAGTAATCATTCTGGAAAGGGAAAATTTTGCCAAAGAAAAGAAGTTAATAAAGCAAAAGAATGTTGGGATTTTCAAAGAAATATCTGGTCAGAGGACAAATGCTGAAATGGGCTTTGAGGAAGAAAGAAGCTTATTTGAAGCAGAGATAAAGAAGCTAACTGCAAAGCTATCTGAGCTATCTACTTGTGTGCTTAAAGAGCAACAAACAAAGTCTGAATTTGAGAGGAAGATTGACCTTCTTGTAAAAGAAAGAGACAGTTACTCTTCAAAGGTAAAAGTGCTTGAAAATATTGTTTCAAAGGTGGTGGTGACTGAGCAAACAACTCCAGAGTCAAAAATCCACTCACCTAGAAATTGTTCAGTTGGTTCTAACAAGCCAGCATCAAGCTCACATCAGCAAACTGTTTCTACAAACAGGTCAGTTAAATCTTCTTGTCAGATTCGTACAACTAACATTTTCTATGATTGGAAAATAGATGATTCAGGTACACACAGAAGAAGAAGGAGATATCAAGAAGAAAAGAACGTTTGGAAGGTGAAACCATCTGTTGAGGGAAAGAAGGATGAGAAGAATGATGAGAAGAAGGAAGAAAAGAAAGGAAAGAAGGAAGAGAAGACAGGTAACAAATCATTTGCATCTGCTTCAAATGCAAAGAAGAACAAAGTGTTGAAAGGTAAACCCGATCTTGCTTATTCGAGAGATCAATTGTTCAGGTTGTCAAAGAAAAGGTATTGTTCTTACTGTAATACATATGATTTTGTTCATAAAATAAGTGATCATTACTGGTATGGTTCTTATTCAGTTACTCCCATACGAACTGCAACTAACACACATGGACCCAAATACTAGTGGGTACCAAAACCGAAGATTGATTTTATGTTGCAGGCACCACAAGTCAAGGGGGAGTAAGAGAACAGTGGCTTCTGAATACTACAGTTCAGGACCCGTACTTTAATGCTTAAAGAGATGCTACTCCCGGGCTGATAAGAGATTGTACTCAGATACTCAAATAAGGAAATCAACCTTCAAGGGGGAGTACATAAATTTTTCTGGAAATATGTATTCGGAAGTTATGATGAACTACACTTCAAATGGAGTTGTAGATCTCTATCATGTGCCTTTTACTGATAAATTTCTGATGCATATTTTCAGGGGGAGTAAAGAATTATGATTTCTGATTATTTTAGATTAGAACTCGTACTTTAATCGTTTTACTGCTTTATGTCTTTTACATTTGAATAAATTTTGTGAATAAAGTTGCTTTGACTAGACTTTGAGACTTGTGCAGGATGAGAGAAGCTGACAAGATCATATCTTAATGACTTCAGCTTGACTTTATGAGAATTAAGATTGAGCG
The DNA here is from genome assembly GCA_954870635.1 of Arctium minus. Taxonomy (NCBI): domain Eukaryota; kingdom Viridiplantae; phylum Streptophyta; class Magnoliopsida; order Asterales; family Asteraceae; genus Arctium; species Arctium minus. The sequence goes on along the minus strand of OX941096.1, from coordinate 35,252,612 downwards.
AATAGGTAAATTTCTTATCTTAATCTCAAATATATCTGAAAGAAGGACAACTTTCAGATATAGAAAACATGTTCTGAAATTTTCAAACCACTTTTCGATTCTTAAACAGATTTTATAATTTGGAAGTGTGATTTTAAATGTTTTCATTTTATTTTACAAACCGTGTGTTTTCAAAGATAAATACTTGCGTATTGTCTTTTCTACATACTTTCAAGTATTCACACACATCGGTTTAATTTTTGATCAAATTGTTCTTACCATGTCTCAAAATTGAAACAATTTTTCGATGGTAAGACACCCCGCTTGTACTTTAAAGAATTTTGAGCAATATTTCATTTCGAAACGTCATTTCAAGAATGTCTATATTTTGTTTCGTATGGAAAATATCCGTTATTCTTGACCATAAGCCTTGATTGTTATATCTTTCATTTCTGATCATTTTCATACAATGTCAGATTTTCAAACAAGTCTTTTGCATTCATATTTATTCTTTCAATATACTTGTTTGAAAATACTTCAATGTTTAAAAATGCTCATATCTTCATGATTATATTTTTGAGCATATTCATATCTGACATTTGTATTTGAGCCTTAACTGATACAGTTAAACCATCTTGAGCAACACATGCTTATTAGGATATTATGGGTTCTTTGTGCTAGGAATTAACTGAACTTCTATGAAATCACGTTAACCAGTGATTTTTACCCAAGAAGTTAATCCATAGAGATTGAGTGTGAGGAGTCTAAAAGAAATGAGTGTGGGTGTGATGAGATAAAATGTAAAGGAGAGTTTGGTTAGTAGTTAGATTAATGATCAAAAGAAAGAGGGTGTGAGAACAGAGTAAAAGAATATTAAACTCTACACCAACAACTTTCTGAGCCGGGCAGCCATATTACTAGCGTTTCACAATTCTTTGGTGAACGTTATTGAAACAGACAACTAGCCCATGCCAACTCTTGACTAAACCCCACAAGCTACTCATTTTCTTCTCAAAAAGAAAATGTTTCACATTTTCAAGGGGACACAACATATAATCTATCTGGTTTTCATTTAGAAAATCTGGATATTGAAAAAGAAGGAAGTCTGCTCCACCTTCGCACTTCAATCATGCACTTAGAGTCTGTGTTTATCTACTGTTGTCTCAGTGGTTTACACAATATTGAGCCTTAAAAAACAATCATTCGTGCTTAATTCTTTCTACACATGCACGAACACACAAGGAATTTGTTTCTTTGTCATAACATTCATAGAAATTGCCTTTGTGGTGTTTCGATGATTGGATGGAAGCCCTGGGGGAGTGAACATCAAAAAGCTCCTTTATATTGTGTATTCGTTACACAGTGACTTCGTGTTACTGACAGACATTTTTAACTGATTCATCTGTTGATTCCGGAGTTACCTGTTCTTATTTTGTCTGGATTTGCAAAGATTTAGATGAATACTTAGTTATGGATCACAGAATCAGAGGCTTAGTTTGACAGATCAGATTGGTCAAAGACATTTCTTGGAGAAAGTTTTGATGATATCGATGCTCAAATCATCCAAAAGGGGGAGATGATATCAAGAAATGTTAAAGTTTTGAAGTTTGGAAGAAATGATATCAAGAAATGATAATGTTTTGAGAGATGATTTTCAGAAATGTCCAAGTCAGAAAAGTTCAAAGTAAAGATTTGATGAAGATCAAAGAATTTCTGAAGTTTTTGAGGAAATTTTCTTTGAAGATTATTTGCTGAAAGCAATTCGAGCTGATTCTGAAGATAATTTCTTTCCAAAGTTTGTAAGTATTCTGTGAAAGATTTGGGGAGATTGTTAATAATTTGAAGACAGTCTTGGAAAGAATACCGTCAAAGAAAAAGGGGAGATTGTATTGACAGAGCTTAAAGTGAAGATTGAATTGCTAGATCTTTCAACAGTGATCTTGAATCCAAAGGGGGAGATTGTTAGAGCATAAATATGTTGGATACAAGATCAAGAAGACTGAAGGTCAAAAGATCAAGAAGTCAAAGCTGAGAAAGTCAACTCTCATCAAAGTCAAAGTCATTTGTTAATAAAGTCAAAGTCAATGTAATTGTATTTTGTTTTCCTCTGTAATTGTCAAGGGTATAAATACCTTTGTTGTCTTTGTAATCTGTAGAACATTTCATTGTAAACAAATCAGAGAAGAGGTGATTAGAAAATCATTCTAGAGAGAGAGAGTGTTCGTGGAGAGAGAAAGTTATGATTTGTAATCTTTGAGTTTGGATTCAATGAATATGATTTGTGATTCTCATCTTGAGTATTTGTTATTGATTAGAACTTGATGAAATAGGGAATAACAATTGGTATCAGAGCAGATTCAAATCAAATATCAAGAAATACGAATGTTCGTACTGTGTTCTTCAAGTCCAGATCGATTCTGAGTTTAGTGAGTTTTTGGAGTTGTAATCGATTAGGTTTTATTAGGAAAGTGAAATCGATTGAGTTTGTATAGAAAGATTTGTCAATTGCACTGTAATCAATTCGATTTTTTGATTTTTTTTGATTTTTGTGTTCACGAGTTCTTGACACTGTGTCTGCATCAAATTTGTAATTTTTGTGTATTTGATCGAAATTCTGTGTTAATTTTGTGTTTTAGATGTTTAGACGAGTAAATTGTTGAAGTTTAGTGTTGAGATTTTAGGTTTAGATGAGTGTTTGGTGAATTTGATCGATTTTCAAGGTTTGCGGGTGTTCTTCAAAGTTTGCGTTTCATTCAACAAGGTTTGCGTTTGATTCATCGAGGTTTGCGTTTCATTCATCAAGAAGTGAAGGTTTGCGGTTCCTTCTAGAATCTAAGCTTTAGAAGAAATGGTTTCTGATTTGGAAGCACAAATTGTAAAAGACAGGAAATAATTTGAGAAGGAAAAGACTGACTTTGAGAGTGAAAGAAAAGGATTTGCACAGAATTTTTTTGATTTTTCAAGAAAGTCATTTGAAGAGAAGAAAGAGTGGGGCTCAAATGTACAAAACTTTCTAAGAAAGTATCTGATTTTGAGAAAGTTATTATCATGGAAAGAGATAAAGTTAAAAAAGAGAAGAAATTGTCTGAACAAAAGCATATTGGGTTGTTTAAAGAAATATGTGAGACAAAGATTAACAACCTTTCAAAGACGCTATTTGAACTATTATCAACTGGACTGAAAGAGCAGAAGACGAAGTTTGACTTACAGAAGAAGATTGATCTATTGTCTGAAGAAAGAAATAGTTTGTCAAACAAGATCACATAACTTGAAGGAATCATTTTCAAGGTTGAATTGAGGGCACAACGAAGTTCAGATACAATTTCTAAATCACCTATGAACGATGCAGCTGCTTCAGAATGTTCATTCAAAACAACTTCAAGTTCACATTTTGCAAATGTTTCTAATAATCCTTTGTTTGATAATTCCGAGGATAGTATGTCGAAGTATAAAGATCAGATTCGTCATACTAATCTTTTCTATGTCAAATTCATTGATGGTTCAGGTACTATTAGAAAGAACCAGTCTCAACAGAAAATGGTTTGGAGAAGGGAAGATGAGAAAGATAATTCAAAGTCATTTGTTCCCACACCTCAAATGAATAAAAATGACAATGCTCTGAAAGGTAGATCTCTTGGTAATTCTGATTCTTCATATTCTATAAATCATTTAATCAGGCAAGCACAAAAGAAACTTTGTTGTTCTTACTGTGGAACTGATGATTTTGTTAATAAATATTAAGTTAATAATTGGTATGAAACTTACAAAATCACTTCTCAACAAAATGAACTTAAAAGGTTTGATCCTAATGAGAAGTGGATTCCAAAATCTAACCAATATGGACCCAAATACTAGTGGGTACCAAAACCTGTTCAATCTGTTTTACAGGTACCACAGGCTTAGGGGGAGTAAGAACATTGGCTTTTGAACAAATCCGTTCATGACCCGGTCTTGAATGATAAAGATGTGGAGTTTGAATTCTGAATTTACTTCAATTCTAGTAATTCATAACTCGGTTTAATGATTAAGGATTATGCAAATGTTAAGGGTGAGCTTATATGTTTTATATTTTTACTGATACATTTTCTGATTTTTCAGGAGGAGATTAAAAGATAAATTCATTGTTACTTTTAGGGAAGTTACTATTCTCACTGGAGAATATGTGACGTTGGCTTCTGGATAATTATGTTCAAAACGCGTACCTAAGTGTTTTCATTCGTTCTGAAGCTGAAACGATATATGTTTTTCAGGATGTTTTTGTTGGTTGTTTAAGGGGGAGTTTGTTAAATTTTTCATTGTCATATTTTTAAGGGGGAGAATAGAGAACTGGTGTTAATTGTTATATTCATATTGTTCTCTGCTAATAATTTGACTTTTTACAAATACAGATGGGGAGTATGAGAGATTTTTGTCAAAGGAAGCTTAAATTATAAATATTCATTTTAGGGTGAGTTAAGATTTCTACGTTGAAGGTATATTATTCTAAATCTTAATCTCTATCACATGATGAAAGAAGAACGACTTTCGAATGTGAAAAATGTTTTCTTAAATGTTCAAACCACTTCGTATTCTCAAATGTTTTATGAATTTCAAAATGTGATTTTAAATGTTTTTCATACGGATACTTTCATGATTAACTGACCGTGTGTTTCTTAAAGATAAATACTTGTGTATTATATTGTGTGTATATTGTCAAGTATTCTTACACACATCGGTTCAGTACTTTTATTAACTTTGTTATTACCATGTCTCAAAAGATAAATCTTTCGATGGTAATACTCCTGGTTGAATCTTACATTGTTTGAAATCAGACGTAATTTCTTTTTAATTGTGGTTTCATTATCAAATTGTTTATATCTTGTTCATATAAACAAATATTCGTTCTTTGATATCCCAAAATATTTTTCTTCATGATATTTGATCTGATGGAATCATTGTCAGATTCTCAAAACTCTTCACTTGAATTCGTTTCATTCATTCAATTTCATTGTTTTGAGAGATCTTAAATGTTCAAAATGCTCAAATGTCATTCTTATTTTTAATGAACATACATTTTTTGATAATGATATCTGGTGCTTATTTGACAAGATAAACTGTTGAGCAACATTATCTGTTAGGACAAAATTTCATGGGATCAGTGTGTGAGCTTATCAGAATTTCTATGGATTTACATTAACCTGTATTTCCTTCCCAAGAAGTTATTCTAAGTGATTGAGGGGAGAAGGGTCAAAAGAATAGAGAGTGGGTGTGTGCTGAGGTAAAATGTAAAAGAGAGATTGGTTAGAAGCAAACCAAATGATTAAAAGAAATAGGGTAAGAGATAAGAGTAAAAGAATATCAAACTCTGCACCAAACATTTTCTGAGCTGGGCAGCCACATTACTGTTGTTTCACAATTTTTTCGTGAACTTCATTGAAAAAGACAATAGCCATGCCAACTCATGCAATAAACCCCACCAGCTACTCATTCTTTTCTCAATAAAAGGATGTTTCAAATTTTTAAAGGGGAATCAACACATATTCTATCAAATCTTCATTTGGAAGTTGTTAATATTGAAAACGAAGGAAAGTTCCGACCCTCTCTCATGCACATTGAGTATATTTTATAATGTTGTTGCTCAATAGTTTACATACTTTAACCCTGGTCAAGCTTTAAATGCTTCAATCATTTCTACACTTGCACGAGTACACAAGGAATATGTTTTCTTGTCTTAACATTCATAGAAATTTCCTTTGTGGTTTTTCAATGATTGAATGGAAGCCCTGGGGGAGTGAACATCAAAAATCTCCTTTCTAATGCACATTCGTTGTACACAGTGGCTCTGTGCCACTGACAGGCATGATAACTGATCATATGTTGATTCAGGGTTACCAATCTTAATTTGTCTAAATTTGAAAAGATTCGGATGAATACATTTCTGAATTGACGGCAAAATTTTCATATCATAACAGACGGAGTTCATATTCTCTTTGGGGGAGATTGACCATTTTTTCTACATGGGGGATATTATCTTCTTTCTCATGACGACCGTGCTTATCTTGATATTTGGGGGAGATATTTGAAAGACAGTACTGACGTTGAATTATTTTGATGATTCTGATTCCTCATAATTCATCAAAAAAGGGGAGATATTTCAAGATTTGAAAGTGAGATTAATGTTTATCAAAAAAGGGGTAGAAATTTAAAGAGATGATTCAAAGTTAAATTTCTGAAGGAAGCAAAGTCAAAAGAAAGTCGTAAAGCGGAGAAAATTTGTATCTCAATTCAAAGAAAAGTCTGATGATTGTCAAGTTGAAGAGATTATTACTTGAATGTGATCAAAAGGAGAGATTCAAGAGATCATGAAAGTTCTGAAGATTTCAAATTTGTGTTGAAAAAGAAGTTTCAAAGATAAAGATTATTCAAGATTTGAAGTTGTTAAAGATTCTATTTTGAAGATTTTGCAACTAGAAGATGACCTGAAGATTATTGTCATTTTTTTTAATCTTGAATCCAAAGGGGGGATTGTTAAGTCAATATTGTATTCAAGATTAAATGAGGGGTCAAAGTGTAATATTGTAAAGTGTAAGGGTTTTGCTGTAAGTCAAAGTTAATGTGTTTGACTTTAGTTTAGTTGTTTGAAAGGTCATGTTGACCACATATAAATAGAGTTTGTCTTTATGTTTGTGTGTGTAATTCTAGAGAGAATATAACATAGAGAGAACAAGAACACAAACGGATTCTAGAGAGAGAAAATGAAACCAATAGGTATATGGATTTATGGAGTTGATGTAATGATTGATCTATCAATAAAAGATTGATTCCTACATTTTGTGTATGATTGGGTGAACTTGGAACTGGACTTTTAGTTTGGTCTCAAGCAAGAACGAAGAGGCTTGTCTTTGGCATAACAGGTTCTGTCATCTATATTTTCGTTCTCTCGACAAGCTTATTAAACTAAATCTGGTAAGTGGTCTACCCAACATTAAATTTGACAGAGATCATCTATGCTCTGCTTGTGAAATGGGCTAAGTCAAAAGAGCTGCCCACAAGTCCAAGTCAGATGTGTCTTGTACTAAGGCTCTGTATATGCTTCATGTCGACCTCTGCGGTCCAATATCCATACAGAGCCTAGGTGACAAGAAGTACATCCTTGTACTCATAGATGAATTCTCTCGATATACTTGGGTTGAATTTGTCCGAATGAAATCTGATTTTCCTTTAGTACTAATCAATCTTATGAAGAGAATACAAGTTCTTTATGACAGCAAGGTCCAGAAGCTGAGAAGTAACAATGGCACAGAGTTCAAAAACTCTACCATCGAGGCTTATCTTTCAGAAGAAGGAATATCACAAAAATTCCCTGCCACAGGGACTCCAAAAAAAAATGGTGTTGTTGAACGTAAGAACAAAACACTTGTGGAGGCTGCAAGAACTATGCTCAATGCTTCAAGATTGTCTACTTCTTTTTGGGTAGAAGCAATATCAATTGCGTGCTTCACCCAAAATAGATCTCTGATTGTGAAGAGGCACTTAAAGATCCCCTACCATCTAATCAACCAGAGGAAGCCAAATATAAAGTTCTTCCATGTTTTTGGCTGCATATGCTTTGTCCTGAACAACAGAGAAAACATTGGAAAGTTTGATCGCAAAGCTAAAGAAGCCAAGTTCAATGGATATTCAGCAACCTCTAAGGCTTACAAAGTCTATGTGCTGAAATCAAAACTTATACTAGAGAATATTAATGTTTCTTTTGATGACTCTTTTATGGTGTCTTATGAGAAAATTAGCTCAGGACTCAATCTTCAATTGCAAGACTCTGGTGAATCATCTACTCGAGCAAATGAGTTACAACACTTATTCGAGGAAATGTTTCACGATGACGATCCCTCTAGAGATGATCACAGAGCCTCTGAAGTCGAAGTCGATAGGGACCAAACAGGTATATCCCTAACCAGTCCTAGTGATACTTCACCCTCTTAAACTACTTTTGTAGGACCAAATTTCCAGGGGGGGGGGGGGGGGGAAGCAGAGACCAATGACAACCAAGGTTCCACGTTTAACCAAGTTGAAGATCATCTTCCCACTATCTCAGAGGAATCGATTCCAAAGCAATCACAAAAATTCAATCAAGGCTCCACAGAGGTTTCTACTTCAACTCAAGGAGAATAGTCTACTCCTGTGGAAAGCATGAATGACCAACCTTCTACCACAGAAGTTGTTCAAGAGCCTGATATCATCTCTACAGAAGTACAAAATAATGCATCTAATGACCATCTTCCAAGAATGACTAGATGGACCAAAAGTCACTCACAGAGTCAAATCATTGGTGACCCATCTGATAAAGTCAAAACACGCTCTGCTACTGCAAATTTTTGTTTATTTACAAACTTTTCAGTATCATTGATCCTAAAAAGGTTTCTGAGGCCCTTGATGATACAAACTGGATAGAGGCTATGCGAGAAGAGCTTCTACAGTTTGAGCGCAACAAGGTGTGGACCCTAGTGCCTTTGCCGAAAGGCAAAACCGCAATAGGAACCAAATGGGTCTTCAGAAACAAGAAGGATGAAGATGGGGTGGTCATTCGAAATAAAGAAAGACCGGTGGCAAAGGGATATTGCCAAGAGGAAGGGATTGGCTACGAAGAAACTTTTTCTTCTGTTGCGCGGCTCGAAGACATTAGGATTTTCCTAGCCTTCGCAGCCTACAGAGGTTTTAAAGTATACCAAATGGATGTCAAGTCAGCCTTTCTGAATGGACAAATACAAGAATAAGTCTATGTCCAACAACTACCAGGGTTTGAAAGCTCAAAGTACTGAAACCATGTCTATTTTCTGGACAATGCTCTATATGGACTCAAACAATCCCCTAGAGCATGGTATCAAAGGCTTTCTAACTTCTTGCTTGAAAGAAACTTTGAGAGGTACAAGTGATACTACCCTATTCTTCAAAAAGAGAAAAGTTGAGATTATAATTGTACAAATATATGTGGATGATATTATTCTTGGGTCTACAAATAAATCTTATTGTAAAAAGTTTGAGTCATTAATGAAGAGTGAGTTTGAGATGAGCATGATGGGAGAACTAACGTTCTTCCTCGAGCTTCAAGCCAAACAAACCACATAGAGTATTTTCATAAACCAATCCAAATATGTCTCTGACATTCTTACAAAATACAAACTCTCTGACTCTTCAACAATGAAGACCCCCATGGCCACTGGATCAATGCTTTATGCAGATTCTTGAGGGTAAATCTATGGACTGCAATCTTTACAAAGGCATGATTGGGTCCCTTCTGTACTTAACCGCTAGTAGACCAGATATAATGTTTTCTACATGTCGTTGTGCAAGATTGCAAGCCAACCTAAAAGAATCTCATCTTCTTGCTGTTAAGAGGATCTTTAGATATCTAAAGGGCACCAAGAATCTTGGCCTTTGGTATCCAAAGAACTCTGGCTTTGATCTTATATCCTACATAGATTCAGATTATGGAGGATGTAAGCTTAACCTAAAGAGCACCTCTAGAAGTTTTCAAATCCTAGGAGGAAAACTTGTTAGTTGGACTTCTAAGAAGCATAATTGTGTGTCTACTTCCACGACGGAAGTAGAATATGTAGATGTTGCTAGCTGTTCAAGTTCTATGGATGAGAACTTAACTTAGGGACTATGGTCTAGATCCTATTGTTGACAATAGCAGTGCTATAAGCATTGTTAACAATCCAGTCAAGCACTCCAAAACAAAGCACATTGAGATCATGTATCACTTTATTAGAGATTGTAATGAAAAGAAGCTTATTCAAGTTGCTAAAGTTCATACTGACAACCAGTTTGCTGATCTATTCACTAAAGCTTTTGATGTGGGTAGATTCACTTTCTTGGTCACAAGTGTGGGCATGATTAACTCTGAATAAGCTCATGTTATAAAAAGTGTTTACATACCTGTTATTTATTATTCTTTTGTGCTACTAATCATCTTTCTCAGGAAGTATGTTGCCTTGTTCAGACCATCACAAGCTTCAAATAGTGTAAGTGCAGTTAATGATGTAGTGCAGTTTTAATACTGCCAGTGCAAAGTTAATACTGCTATTAGTTAATACTGCTAGTGGTTAATACTGCTCCCAGTTAATACTACTAGTTAGTTAATACTACTAGTGGTTAATACTGCTCTCAGTTAATACTGCTAGTTAGTTAATACTGCTAGTGGTTAATACTGCTTATGTCCCGAATCGTATAACCCTTTTTGATTACTATTCATCTGCTCTCTAACCCTTTTTCTCGCAATCACCAAGTGTTTCAGTCCAGAATACTAAAGCTCGATGGCAGCTATGGCGTTCATTGATGAACATAATGAGATTGCAATGCTACAAAAGCCGAAGCAGGCTGATGGATTTCACCAGATAGTGGATTTTCACAAGAACAACCATATCGCTTATGCTCTTACAGTATCTCCAACAATCTACATAGAGCACCAGAGACAATTATGGGCGAATGCTACTGCAGTTACAGAAAATGGTGTGCAGTTAATCAAGACAAGGGTGTGTGACAAACCCTTGTCAGTTTCTGAAGAGGTGATTCGCATCTGTCTACGACTAGACGATGCTGTAGGTATTATCTCTATTCCTAATGAGGACTTGTTCTCCAATCTTTCAAGAATGGGGTATGGAGGCCAATTGGGTGGTTTCAAATTCTCAAAAGCTAAATTTTTTACCTAATGGCGTTTTCTTGTTCATACCCTTATGCATTGTATTTCCAAAAAGACTACTGGCTGGAGTGAGATCAGTAGTACCATTGCTTATGCTTTGGTTTGCTTGACCACTGCCAGAAAGTACAATTTTTCAAGAATGATTTTCAATGACCTTGTGTCAAACTTGGGAAACAAAAAGAGTTTTTATATGTACCCAAGATTTGTACAAGTAGTAATAACCAATGAATTGACGAATATACCTCACTTTGATGAGGTATATGTACCTAAAATCCCCAAAGGCAAGGTCTTTTCAAATATGAAGAGATCTCCATTGGACTCGGAAGGAGTTGACACCCCATTGTTCTCTACAATGATGGTGGTGTCCCATAATCCAGAAGGTATGGCTTCAGGGTCAAGGCCCTCATTAGATTATCCCACTGAAAGCCAATCCCAACCTTCAATCACCATATCAATCCCACAGTCCCTTCTTCAAAAACCAACTTCACCAATCACCAATACATACATCAGGAAAAAGGTAAAGAAGGCTCCTTCCCTTCTTGTACCTTCACCCTCAAAGCCTTTAAGCCCTCTAATGGAGAATTCTCCATTAGAGAATATCTATAAGGAAACCACAGGGGTGTCTCCCAACCCTAAGGAGGTGCTCAATGAGGAGTTGTATGAGTATATGGGAGAGCAGGCTGCCACTACTCCTGCTAGCACAGAGGAGGACAGTGGTAACATCAATAAGACCTCCCCCGCTTTGAATGAGCAATCATTCAAAGGTCCTAGGTGCCAAGAAACCAAGGGGGTGGAGGGTGCTTCTGCTAGGCAGAAGACTTCCACTACTAAAAGATCCCATGATCCTTCAAAAGGGGGTAACACTCCTGGAGAAGGTGAAGACATATATGACTATAATGAATTGATGGAAACAATGGGCAACATCAATATGGATGTAATCAAGCAAGGAAAAGACATAGAAGAGCTGAAACTGATAATTCTGTCTCAACAAGTACAAATTACCAAACTGAAGAACATGGTGAAGAGATTGGTACAGAAAAAGAAAAGGAAACAGTTTGTGCTTAGAAGAAGGAAACCAGTGGATGATTCTCCCAAAAAGGGGGAGTCAGAAGCTGATGAAAACATGGAAGATGCTAAAGATAAGGGGGAGAAATTTGATTTTGAGGGGGAGCAAGCAGCTGAAACAGAGCAAGCAGTTGAAACAGAACAAACTGAAACAGAACAAGCAGCAGAAATTGTTAATACTGCTGAATTGAATGAAGCAGCAGAAATGGTTCAAGAGGTATTAACAGACCTTCATAGCAGCAATACGGAAGAACTTGAGATAGCAAAAACTTTAATCAAGGCTAAGCGTGATACTCCCAAGGTCACTTCAAAGGCCAAAGGAGTTATCATCAAAGAAAAAGGTGAAGTGATCAAGAAAGCAAGTGTTGAGAAGGTGGTAAGCAAAGACAAAGGCAAAGCAAAGTTAGTGGAATCTGATCAACCAATTAAAAAGCAAAAGTTGGTTGAGTCAGATGAAGCATTGGCCAAAAAGATTCAGGCTGAACTTGAGCAAGAAGAAAAGGTTCAAGTGGAAAAAGATAGAGAGATGGCTAAGGCTCTAGCTGCAGAGTTAAATGAAGTTTATCAACAGAGTTTAGCAACTGAGATAGCACAGAAGAAAGCTGCAACCCTAAAGAAGTCTGTGTTGGTCAAAACAACTGCAAAGAAGAGACAACCTTCAAAGACCTACCTTGGTACTCAAGAGAGAAAGAAGATGATCACTTTTCTCAAAGGTGCTGTGGGAGTCAGAAAGGAGATGTTCTCAAAGATGTCATTTGAACAGATCAAAGGGTTGTATGATTCAGAGATGACTAAGCTTCAAGGGAATGAAAAAGCTAGAGTTGAAATGGAAAAGAGGATGAAAGAGAGTAATGACTTTCTGATAGAAAAACCCTTCCGTGATGAGCAAGAAACACCAAAGAAGAAAGCCACTCTAGGTGAAAGTCTGAGGACTTTAAAAAGAACAAAAATGATGGCTAGGAGAAAATCAGCAAAGAAATCTAGAGTGGATAAGGAAGAAGCTGAGAAAGAACAGAAAGAAGCTGAAGAAGAAGGAGCATCTAAATTTGTTGAACAGGAGGCTCAAACTCAGGAAGAACCATCAAGTACTTCTGATGTGAATCTGTACATGGTAGTGATGGACAAAGTGCCTGAGCCTATATCAGCTGAACCTGTTGGAGTTAAGCCTCCAGAGATCATTCACTGGGATATACTGGAAGTTGATGGAAAAGAGTATATCAGGCTCAAGAGGAAAGATGAGAAGTATGAAGTATATCATACTTGGGCCAAGATTGTCAGAACATGTTCCAGATCTGATCTAGAGGAGATGTTTGAAGTAGGAATGGAATTGTATGCTGATCAACTTAAAGCTCCAGGGATACCAATCATAAAACTTGTGATGGAGTATCTATGTATGTTGTTCAAGCCTGAAGAAGTGAAGGATATTATCAGAAATGTGTTTCAAACAGTTAACAACTGGACTCTATATGAAACTAGTGGGGTATATGCACTAACTATGGATATAAATCACATAAAATACTTTCTAGTGGATAGAGTTTACAACCACAGCAGATTTAAGTTGCATGCCATGTTGAAGAAAAAGCTTGGTTGTGCACCAGATTCAGAAATGGCAAGGTATTTGATCCAAAGAACAATTAATCAAAGTTTGGGGTTTTATGCTGATACAGGGCTATGAATAATGAAGTTTTGGGAGCATCTGAAGAACTTGAATTCTCTTCCTAAAAGTCAAGTTAGGGGGAGATTGTTGGGAATTACAGAATTACACAAGTATGGTTAATGCTGCTAGCACAACATGGTTACTACTTCTGAAGTTACTACTGCTGAGACAGATTAATGCTGCTAACCAAGATTAATATTGCTTGAAGAAGTTACTACTGCTAAGCAAATTTAGTACTGCTAGTAGTTAGTACTGCTGAACTTAATACTGCTAAGAGTATTAATGTTGCTGTGTATTAATACTGCTCATGAAGATAGTGCTGCGTATGAGATGAAGACTTCGGATGGTAATGAAGACAACTGTATTGATTGAAGATAATCATGGAAGGCTTGGAGATAACTATGGAAGATTATACTGAAGATCTTTTATAATTTGTAATTATCTTTTATCTTTAGTATATGTATAGAATTATTGAGAATAGTTTAGAATATCAAGTTAGACAATATTATGAGTTTTGCTTTCATAGGGAGAATCAACCTCATGGTTTAGAACCCTAGTTCTAGAGAAGTAGAATTCGTATTGGTGAGCCTGTTCATCAATATTGAGATTGTGTGGGAAATCTTGTAGCTTTGAATCATTCAACAAAGTTTACAAGTTGAGATTCTGATTCACTGTTTCATTGATCTTTGAATATTAAATTGTTATTCCGCAAACTCCTTTCATATTGTTTCTGAGTGTTTATTCTTGTTAAGAATTCAGATCCTGACACCAACTTTTAAATATGTCCGAACTTACCAGAATAACCAAATCAAAACCTTGATTGGTCAAAATTCCTCTTAAACTTTCTTTCATTAGAAAATTTTGGTCTTAGAGCCTCCGCGACCTCTCACGGAGCCTCTGTGAGATGTAACAGAGTCTTTGCGACCAGACAAGACTACTTTGACCACATCATTGCTCTTTTACTATTTTGGTAAGGAGAAGTTGTCGACTCTGTCGAAGTTCTTCACCACCCCCGAAACACAAAAGCTCTAAAACCCATAGAGCCTCTGCAATACCTAACAATTATGAAGTTAATTCAAAAGTATTTTGGGATGTAGGTTATTTTTTATAGTCACATGCATTTGGGTATAGCAAATGCCATGTACGTGAGAATAGTGGGAGGCGCACGCTCTTGATCGTGAACCCCTTAACGACGTGGCAAAATTTGATTGGGCAGTGCACTGTACCGTCGTTTTTGAAATGACTCACTAGACGGCTAGGCACTCATCACAGACTTCAAATGTTTATCTTTTACCGCCTAATCCATTTACCCCTCTCACACCATATATACCCAAACCCTTTCATCTTTTTACTTTTTACCTGCAATCTTTCTCTCTCAAGAACTCGTGGCAAAAACCTACAACTTGTTTCTCTATATTTCTCTTCAATGGCTTCCCACTCCGTATCTAGCGAGAACTCCCAACATTCTATGGCCTAAAGCAAGGACAATAGCTTTGATTCAGCTGATCAACATGCCATGACTTGTCGAATGATCTTCTTCACTCCCTATGATTATCATTTGAACAATCTTCCTTTGAAGCCAAACAACCATTTCGTTGTTCTTGACCCTAAGGGCTTCTCCATGGAATTTGAACCCCTTATTCTTCTTCTAAAGAACCATTTTCTAAACAAAGCCAATGACAAGAACTGATATACCTGAATCATATGTCCAACAATTCTGGCAATCATGACGATGTGAAAAACATGAAAATTTTGGGCACTGCATCATGGGATATGCCACAACACCTACTATAAATGAAGTCCTTGAACTTGGAATTAACAGAAGGGTAATTTCCACCATTTTTAAAATCCCCACCAAAACCCAACTGAACCTCATCAGATTCTCAGATGAACCCACAGATGAAGAAATCGTTGAATTTCTGTGGTTTATTGGATATGGAAAACCCATCACCAAGAGGATTGATTTATGCAGACAATTCCTTCCATTTTTGTGGAATGTTCTCTTCTCAATCCTTAATAGGACTTTGACTGGAAAAGTGGGTAGCCCAGATCAATCAAGCCACAACTTCTTTGCAATTATGTACGGGGTGTATTTCGATTTACCACTGGATTATGCCAAGATCATTCTCGGGGAAATAGTAAATGATATGATTACCAATCAAGAGGAACGGAAGAGGGAGAAACCTCTATCGTCTGTGATCTACAACAAGTTCATCGCCGTGCTTCTGGGAAATGAAATGATCGGCCCCAACAAACTACCTGTAAAAGGCAAGCTGATCAAGCTCTACAGGATGAACTCCCACAAGCCAACTATCCTAGCCTCTGGATACCCAAACACTAGACCTCTGACAACTTCTCTCTTAACCTACTTGGGTAGTGATGAAGATAGGATGGGGTCTGTACGTGGAATCAAGACTCCAGAATCGAGTCATGCAACCCCTCCACGAATAGGAGCCAAAGCGGGTGAGGTTGTGATATTCCATAAGCCTAGTATAGAAGAGGGAGAATGTTAGTGCATAAATATGTTGGATCCAAGATCATGAAGATAAAAGTCAAAGTCAAAAGCTCAAGTCAAAGCCTCTTATTGGAAAAAGTCAAAGTCCTTGTAATAAGTCAAAGTCATTGTGTTGTTTAGTTTTGTCTTTGTAATTGCTATAGGTATAAATAGTTTTCTTTTATGTTCGTAGACTCATATGACTAAGAGAGAGTCTGAGTGTAGAGGGAGAAAACATTGAAAGCATCTTGTACTAATTGAATTGAGAATGAATGAAAATGAAAATTGTTTGATTGTTGTTCATCTTTATAATCTGTTTGCACATAAACTAGGACACACATTTGGTATTAGAGCAGATTCGATAGAATTCAACAAGAATGGATTTTCGCACCCTGTTTACTGAGTTTTGATCGATTTTCATTTTTGTGTACTGTAATTGTTTGAAATTTCAATTGTATGTTGATTGATTAGTGTTTTAGACAAGGTTTGTATTGATTTGTAATTCAATTACACTGTAATTTTCGAATAATTTTGAGTTTTTGTGATTTTTGGTTAACATGAGTTCTACGCCCTGTACCAAATTCAAAATGTATGTTCGAGTCCATTTCTTTGTGATTCAGTATTTGTAATCGATTCCTGCACTGTTTGTGGATAAGTTAGTGAAGTTTCAGACACAAATTCGATGTATCAATGGGTTTTTGGATCGATTAAAGTGATTTTGGACCGAAAACATCAAGAACTCGCAAGATTCAATCCATTCGCATGAAGAACTCACATGATGAACATGTTTGCAATGGAATTCGCATAAGACTTGGTGATTAAAAAGGTAAGGACAAAATTCGCATAGGCTTATATACGAATTGTATAGAATTCGCATTAGCCTGTATATGAAAAGTTGAGAGAAATTTGTTCAAGTGAAGAATTTGCATCGTGCTAGTTAAGAGAAGTGAAGAATTCGCATAAGCCAATATACGAAAAGTACGGATTTCGCATCTCACTACGTGCGAAAGGTGAGGATTTTGCATCAAGCATCGTACGAATGCTTGGGTTTTCGCATAGAAAGTTGGAAAATATTCTAAGTATAGAATTTGTATCAATACGGATTGTTTGAGGTTGAAATATTTTATAAGTACATAATTCGTTTCTCCCTGTTGTGCGAAAAGTTGCAAGCGAAAAGTTAGAAGTTCAAGAAAATTCTAAGTCATCAATTCGCATATAGTAGTGTGCGAATTTCTCAGAGTTCGCATATAGCTACGTGCGAATTTCTAAAATTTCGCATCACATTGTGTGCGGATTTCTCGAGTTGTGCGAATTTCAGCTAATGTGGTGTGCGAATTTCTACAAGCTTGTGAATTTTGTGAAGGTTGATAGTGTTGTGTGAATTCTATCTACAGTGGTGTTGACAAGAAGGCTAGGTCTCTATTACTTCAAAGCATACCAAATGAGATCTACATCAAGATTGATAGCTACAAGGCAACCACAAAGAAAATGTGGGATCAACTAGAAAAGATAATGATGGGATCAAAAGTTGGTAATCAGATGAAAGTGGCCAACTATATCAAGAGTTATGAAAAATTTAAAGCTAAAGATGGAGAAAGCTTGGAAGAAACTTATGAGAGGTTTGTGTCTTCGCTGAATGAGCTAGTAAAGAACAAAGTAAAGAAGAAGCAGATTGAGAACAACGTGAAATTTCTTAGTATTTTAGAGTTAGAATGGAAGAAACCTACCAGAAGGATGAAATAGATGAAAGATCTCAGTGAAATTCCTCTGCATGAAGTATATGAAACTCTCCATCAGAATGAGGAGGAAATTGAAAAGAAAAGAGGAGAGAAGAAAAAGAGTGAAAAGTCAGTAGTTGACCCTGTTGATCTTGTGATGGACAAGAAGAAAGAGAAGAAAGATTAGAAGAAAAAAAAGAAGATTGTGGTATCTAGTTCTAATGGTACTAACAACGATGATTCTGATACTGATTCTGACGATGGAGAAAGCTTGAAACAATCCATGATTCTGCTAACCCGAGCTTTTCAGAAGAAATTTTATAAGAAACCGGGTTCTAACAGTCAAAGGAATTCACCAGGATCTAGAAACTATGATCAAAAAGAAAGAATTGAAGAGAGAAGATTCGATGAAGAGTAGAGTTTTGTTGAAAAGATGCCAGAAAAGAGATATGTGAATGAGTATGTAGACAAGAAAGCTAATCAGCCAGTCAAGTGCTGTAACTATGGCAAGATAGGTCATATTGCCAGACTGCCGGAAGCCGATTGTTACCAATTCTGAGTACTACAAGAATAAGATGTTTATGGATAAACAAAAAGAAGCAGGCAAAGCACTAATAGATGAGGATGATTTCTGGCTTGATCATTCTGACAATGAGGAGGATAAAGAAGAGGCTGCTCACATGTGCCTAATAGGAAATGAAGTAAATTATGATGAATCCGATGAAGTAACTTCTGAAGAGGTACAAAACTTATCTGAATTTGATTTTTTTAAGCAAATGGAAACCATGATGGTCGAGCTTCAGGAGTTACAAGCTAAGCTCAAAAAGGAGAAAAGTAGAGTTGCGAAAAAGGGTCAAACAATTTTTGATCTCTACAAGAAAATTGTTGGGAACAAAAACTTGATTAACTCTTTGAACAAATCTGCTACTGTTTTTGAAAAACAAAAAGCTTGTTTTGAAACTTAAATTTCTGAAACAATTTCTAAGTTCAATAAGTCTGATCGTGAGACACAAGAGTTTATTTTAAAAGTTCACAACTTGCAGATTGATAATAAAATTTTGCAGAAAAAGATTAATGGTTTGGAAGCCAAGCTTTATACTCTACATCAAACGGATCAAAACATTTATCTAAACACACCAAAGGAAGAAGCATATTTTAAAGATAAGTTCGGTATTGGTTACGATAACCTACATTATTTGAAGAAAGCTATTCGAAAGCAGAAAGCTTTATATAATTTTTAGTTTTTACAAGTGGCTGACAAAAATCCTCTTTTGAAACCCAAATTTGTTACAAAATCATCTGATGAGGTTGAGACTAAGGAATATGAGAACAGAAAGAACACAACCAAAATGCAACAACCATTCTGCTTTAAAAAGTTGAATGATAGTTATCTTTCTGACCAACCAAAATTTCTATCAAATGATTATTTTCAAAGTTATTTTACTGAGGAGATGGAGGCAAAACCAGTTAAACCAAAGATTTATGTTCCTCCACTCGTTTTGGAAAGCAAAATTTTTGAACTTGAAAACATTTTAGTTGATGTAAGAATTTTGGTTGATCTTGAGAAAGTTGTGTTTTCTACTGTTATGAAGAACACTGATTTTTAATCTGAAGCTACAAATGACAACTCCGAATCAGAAAGATTTTGTGTCAACAATTCTACTAATTCAAATGCGTCATCGTGTAAAGTTTTCATGGGAAATGTTTTTACAAGTTCTAAAACTTCAGACAGTGCTAAAATGTCTTTCAAACAAAAGTGTTCTAAAGTGTCAAATGATTTCAAATTTTCAAATTCTTTCTTGGCACAACTATTTGATGATGATGATGATGACTTATTTGCGGATGAAAATGATTTTTTAAATTCCGATGGTTGTTTTGATGAAAATATTGAGAAGTTTGATTTCAATGCTAAACTTCCAGATCATTCTGAATTTCTTATCAATATTGATGCTTTACCTAGTGTGTTTGAAAAAGGTGAGTCATCAACTAAGGTTGATGAATCAGTTATGCTAAAGGTAAGAAACAAAACAAAAGACACTCACAGAAATAGATCAACACGGGTAAGCATAAGAAAGCACAAACTCTGACATCTCATGGTTCTTACAAATCTAAATCTTCTGTTTCAAATTTGAAAAGTAAAAGGTTTGAGGTAAAGCTTGAATGGCGACCTAAGAAGAATGTTGAAGAGTTGACCAAATCATTATCTGATTTGGATTGTAATAGGACTACTTTTAGTGTTACTAATGTAATTGATCAATGTGCTTCTCCTAAAACAAAACTTCTAACTTTTTACAAGGTTTATACAATAAAGCAGTTGATCCAATTATCTCGTTCTACTAGTCAGTATTCTACACATGGTCGAAATGATTTTGTTACTCAACAATATTCTGATTGTTGGTTTGGATCATATCATGTTTATTCTTCAAATGTTTTCAAAAGAAAAGAGGACCAAAATTCAAATTCAAATGGGTGCCAAAATATTATGCTAACACGAAGGGACCCATCTATAAATGGGTACCTAAACAGGTTGTTGTCTAATTTGTCTTGTGCAGACCCGTCAAATGTGGTACATGGATTCAGGTTGTTCCAAGCATATGACAGGGAAGAAAGAGATTTTATCTAATTATACAGAGATATTCTATGGCAACGTCAGATTTGGGAATGACCAGTTTTCGCCAATCTTGGGATATGGAGACGTAGTGCAAGAGAACATAAGGATTAAGAAGGTGAGTTACGTTAAAGGATTGGGACATAATCTGTTCAACATTGGACAGTTCTGTGACAAGAATTTAGAGGTTAATTTTAAGGTCAAACATTGTTGTGTTAGAACTGAAGATGGTAAAGAATTCTTGGTCGGGACGCGGAAGTCAAACCTCTACACAATCAATCTGTCAAATGTCAAGACTGATAATGCAGTGTGTCTAATTTCCAAAGCTTTTATGCAACAAAGCTGGTTATGGCATAGGATGCTATGTCATCTCAACTTCAGAAACATTAACAAGTTGGTGACTGGAAAATTGGTTAAGGGTTTACCTGGGCTGAAATACGTCAAAGAACATCTGTGTGACGCATGTGAGAAAGGTAATATGAAAAGAGTTTCTCATAAGCCTAAGCTTGAACCGAGCACAAGTACTCCTTTACAACTGTTGCATATGGATCTTTGTGGTCCAATGCAAATGCAAAGCATAAACGGCAAGAAATATGTCTTGGTGATTGTGGAAGATTATTCAAGATGCACTTGGGTCAAATTTCTTAGATCGATAGATGATACATCCGATGTCATCATCTCATTCTTAAAGACCGTTCAAGTGAACTTGCAGAATATAGTTAAGCTTCTTAGACCTGATAATGGCACATAATTCAAGAACAAAACAATTGACGATTATCTAAAATCGGTTGGGATAACTTATCTGTTCTCTACTGCCAGAACTCCGGAAGAAAATGGGGTAGTTGAACGACAAAATTAGACTCTTGTTGAGGCTGGACGAACTATGCTAAGCCAATCCGATCTACCTTTATTTTTGTGGGCCGAAGTTGTCTCAACTACATGTTATACGCAAAATTGTTCAATCATTCATCAACGGTTTGGTAAAACACCATATGCTTTGATAAATAATAGAATACCTAGCATATGCAGGTTTTTTGTACTGAACTACAAGGAGAACTTGAACAAGTTCAGTCTGAAACCTGATGAATGAATTTTCATTGGATATTCTCAAACGTCTACTGCATACAAAGTTTACATGAAGAATTCAAAGATAGTTGTTGAGAGTGTAAACCTCACATTTGAGTAAGAGATGGCTTCTGATGAAATCAGTTCAGAACCCATAATAACAAGAGTATTAGCTTCTGGGCAAATCAGTCTAGAACATGCGGTTAAAGTTTATAATTCTGATAAAGCTTCAACGTCTACATGTGATTTAACATATTTAGATTTATTGTTTGAACATTTTTATGATGAGTTTCTTGGTTTTAGAGTGACTAAACCTATTTTGATTGATCGATCTGAAGATTCAAGCAATCATCATCCAATCACTTCAGATATATCGACTGAATCAAATTCCCCGATTCAAGAAGAAACTCCAGTTCAAACACCTACTAAATCAGTTGAAGTTACACATGAAACTATTGAGCCAGAAGTTGCACATTCAGTTAAAAGTACGGTCATGCCTACTCAACAGATATCTAATGTCCAATCCACTGAACCCCTACGTGAAAAATATACTGGATATCTAGATGATCAACATGATCTGTCTACATATAATCCACTCCCTCATGTACATAAGTGGACCAATGTGCACCCGTTACATCAAATTATTGGAGATCCTTCAAAATCGCTGCAAACTAGGTCTGCAATAGCTAATGAGTGCATGTTTGATTCTTTTCAGAGCAAGTTGGAACCTACATGAGTATCCGAAGCTCTAAAAGATCCAGATTGGATAACAGCTATGCAAGAAGAGCTTAATCAATTCAAATCGCTTAAAGTCTGAAGACTCGTACCTCGACCGGAAGGAAAAACCAATATAAGTACGAAATGGGTATTCAAAAATAAGAAATATGAAGATGGTATCGTGGTCAGAAACAAATCAAGACTTGTTGCTAAAGGATACCAACAAGAGGAAGGAATAGATTATGATAAGATGTATGCTCCAGTTGCACGTATAGAGGCAATCAGAATGTTTCTAGCTAACGCTTCACACAAAAACTTCACTGTCTACCAGATGGACGTGAAGACTGGCTTTCTAAATGGCATATTGAAAGAGGAGATATACATCTCACAACCAGAAGGGTTTGTAAATGCTGAAAAACCAGATCATGTTTACATTCTTAACAAAGCTCTCTATGGATTAAGGCAAGCTCCTCGAGCCTGGTACGATGTTCTATCAAAGTTTTTAGTCAAATCTGGGTTTTCTAAAGGTAAAATCGACACCACCTTATTTATAAAAAGGGAGAAAGTTGGTATCATTTTAATTCAAATATATGTGGACGATATAATATTTGGTTCAACTAATCCAAAGTACTGTAAGAATTTTTCTAACCTCATGGTGTCACGTTTTCAAATGAGTATGATGGGAGAGATGAAATTCTTCCTCGGATTACAAGTTAAACAATTTTCCATGGGGATTTTTATAAATCAAGCGAAGTTTATTGCTGACATTTTAAAGAAATTCAATATGCCAAATTGTACTCCGATTTCAACCCTGATGGCACCAGGAACTAAGATTGTAGCCAATCTTTTGGGAAAATCTGTTGATCTTAGGACTTATAGAGGAATGATTGGTTCTTTAATATTACTTGACGGCTAGTCGTCCAGATATTAGGTTTTCTACATACTTATGTGCAAGATATCAAGCTTCGCCTAAAGAATCCCACATGACGGCTATAAAGAGAATATTTAAATATCTGAAGGGAACTGCAGATCTTGGTTTTTGGTATCCTAAAGATACAGGTTTTGAGCTAACAACGTATTCAGACGTAGATCATGCAGGTTCTTGGAGACAAACTCGTATGTTGGGCATCAAAGATACAACTATGTGTTTCCACTTCGACTGCTGAAGCAGAGTATGTAGTTGCTGCCAGTTGCTGCTCTCAAGTTTTGTGGATGAGGAAACAGTTTCGAGACTATGGATTCCAGTTCAACAAGATTCCTATATATTGTGATTCAAAGAGCGCCATAGCCATATCAGCTAATCTTGTTCAGCACACAATGACTGAACATACAGACCTGCGTTACCACTTTATCAAAAATAATGTTGAAAAAGGTACAATTGAACTTTACTTTGTAAACACATGTTATCAACTTTCTGATTTGTTTACCAAGCCGTTAGACGAAAAGAGATTTAATTTTCTCATTTTGAAACTTGGCATGTTAAACCTGAAGACATAATCTGTAGTTACCTAGTACAATTTATTTTGTTATTTTTCTTTATTTCTTTATTTTTTTTAATCTGAATGATATATGCACTTACAATTTGTTCATGATTTCAGGGGGAGTGAGATAATGATTAGATGATCTACATTATAGGACAGTTATAGAATTTTGCATATATTTTTCATTGACATATTTTGTGATGCATATGTTTAGGGTGAGTAAGGACATTGATTTCTTATTACATCGGATCAGAACTCGTTCTTTAATGTTTTACTGCATTTTTGTTTTTAATTTTTCGAATAAATGTTTATCATTTCAATAAGCCTCTGTTGTTTTGACGAATTTTTGACTAATTGCAGAATTTGAGAAGGGGCTTAATGATCATATCAATCATGACTTTCGAACTGGCTTTATGAGGTTAATATTGCGCGTAAGAATTATTCTACTCTTAATCTCATTTTGTTGGATAGAAGGACGACTTTCAGACATGAAAACATGTTTCTAAATGTTCAAACCACTTCTTATTCTCAAAACAAATTTCATGAATTTATAAGGGAGGTTTTAAATGTTTTCTTACATGAGCTTTTATTGTTAACTAACCGTGTGTTTCCAAAGACAACTACTTGTGTATTATCTTTTCTATATATAATGTCAAGTATTCATATACACCGGTTTAGTACTTTTGTTGACTATGTTCTTACCATGTCTCAAAATTGAACATAATTTTCGAAGGTATGACACCTCGTTTGAAATGCAAAGTATATTGAGCGTTGACTAATTCAAAGAGTTTCTTTCAAGAATGTCTATAATTGTTCTTATAGACAACATCCAATTTTTCATGACCTAAGCTTTTATTGATAAATCATTCATATTTGAACTTTTCCATACATTGTCAGATTCACAAAACTTTTCTATTAATTTCACTTCATTCATTCAATTTCTTTGTTTTAGGATAATCTTTCATGATTAATATGCTCATATGTTCATGATTATCTTACTGAGCATACATATACCTGACATGTATTTCATACTGTAGTTTAACTGAAAAAGTTAAACCAATTGAGCAACATATTTTCTTGGACAAAATATACGGGATCATTGTGTGAGCTTAAAAGAACTTCTATGGATTCACGATAACCATTGTTTCCTACCCAAAAAGTTTTTCTTGAGTGATCAAGAGGCGAGGGGTCAATCTCAGAGTGTAGGTGTGTAATGAGATACAATGAAAAGAGTTTTTGGTTAGAAGTGAGCTCAATTGATAAAGAGAATGAGGGTGAGAGATCGGAGTAAAACAATATCAAACTATGCACCAACTGTTTCTGAGTCGGGCAACCACATTACTATTGTTTCACAATTCATTCTTGAACTTCATTGAAACAGGCAAGAAGCCCATGCCAACTCTTGATTTAAACTCCACCTGCTACTCATTTCATTCTGAACAAAGGAATGTTTCAATTTCTCATGGGGAAGCAACACATAATCTATCTGATCTTCATTCGAAAGATGTGGATATTGAAAAAAAAGGAAGTCTATCCCACCTTCGCACTTCGATCATGCACAATTGAGTCCATGTAATACTATGGTTGTCTCAATGGTTACACATTTTGAGCCTATTATAAACATTCATGTTTAAATTCTTTCATACACAAGCACAAACACACAATTTTTTTTTCCTGTCGGAATGTTCATAGAAAAATCTTGTGTTATTCGATGATTGAATGGAAGACCTGGGGAGTGAACATCAATAAAACTCTTTGTACAGTACATTCGTTGTACTAAGTAGCTTCGTGCTGCTTACAGGCATCGTAACTGATTCATTTGTTGATTCAGGGTTACATTCTTATTTGTCTAAATTTGAAAAGATTCGGATGAATACTTTATGCATTGATGGATTTTCAGTGGCTCATATGGAAAGATCATTGTTTCGAAAATGGTTCATGACATTTCTTGAAGAAGTTTTGATTATTTTCTATGCTCTACATCATCAAAAAGGGGGAGATAGGATCAAGAAATGAAAATTATGTGAAAGGTCAAATTCAGAATATCGTGGCAAATATATAGTTCATGATGGAGATATTTCAAGAAATACAAGACTGCTTTGAAGGAAGATCAACAAATTAATAAAGTTTGCTGAAGTGTACAAAAATTTTCTTTGAAGATGATTTGTGGAAGCAAAGTGAGCTGAATATGAAAATAATTTATTTTCTGAAGTCTGAAAGAGGGTTTATTACCTTGGGGTTGATTGTTAAAGATTTTTGCAAAAGACATTCACATATTTTGGGGGAGATTACAGAAAGTTCAAAGACAGCTTAAAGAAAGGGGTGATTCAAAGAACAAGCTTTTTCGTGAATGCTGAAATTTGCTTTTGCTTATCCAAAGGGGAGATCAATTTTTTTCTGAATCAAAGTGCAGCTTCAATGTTTATTCCTTAGAAGATGATCTTGAATCCAAATGGGAATATTGTTAGTGCATAAATATGTTGGGTCCAAGATCATGAAGATAAAAGTCAAAGTCAAAAGCTCAAGTCAAAGCCTCTTATTGCAAAAAGTCAAAGTCCTTGTTATAAGTCACAGTCAAAGTCACTGTGTTGTTTAGTTTTGTCTTTGTAATTGCTATAGGTATAAATAGTTTTCTTTTATGTTCGTAGACTCACATGACTAAGAGTCTAGTGTAGAGAGAGAAATATTGAGAGCATCTTGTATTGATTGAATTGAGATTCAATGAGAATGAAAATGAAAATTGTTTGATTGTTGTTCATCTTGATAATCTATTTGCACATAAACTGGGACACAGAGAATAGGGAGGAGAAGAAGGTGAGATGAGAGTAGTTCAGAGGGAAAACCAAGAGCGTGGGGATGAGGGTGAGAAATCAAAGGAGAAAAACAAAAAGAAACCCCAAAGGAGGACTGAAGTAGTAGAAGTCCCAAACCCTCCAGAGGTTCAAGAGCCTCTAAAGAAGAAGAAGAAATCTTCAAAAAGAGTTGACTCTAAAGAGCGCAATGTCGATAAAGCCTCTGAGGTACAAGCTTATGAAGATTCTTCCAGAAAGAGGAAGAAGAAGAGGTTGATGAAATTGGCCGATAAGGCCTAAACTAGGCTTGGCTCTGTGCCATCTCCCAAGGCATAAGCAAATGTTGTTGAGAAGGAATCTGCAAGGGTAGAAGAGGCACCTCTGCAGAGGAGAATAAGGAGAAGAGTTTTCTTCGATGAAGCCCAGAACACTGAGGCTGAGATGAGCCTACACGAAACAGCGCCTAAGACCCATTGGAGATTGCTGTAGAAATTGCCACAAAGGCCACCCAGAGCAATCCTACAGAGGACCTTGCAGACATGGCCTCTGCTTTTCAAAAGTCGCCTCCAAGAACTGAAGCTACATAAGTAAATAACGAAGAGGTTCTCGTAGAGGATGTCACTGACAGAGGAAACAGTGAAGAAGAGGCTGGTGAGGAGAGAGAAAAGGAGGAGGAGTTTGAGGGACAAAAAGATGTTGAAGGCACACAATCCAAACCACTTGCTAGTGCTAACCACCCATCCACCTCTGCAGGTCTAGTGCAGAAAGGTGTTGAAGAAGGAGTGCACACTTCGAGTCCAACCCAAGATAGCCGAACAGAGGAGCTTCTTTCTTCCTCTATGCTAAATTTATCCGGGGAAAACCAACTCATCACATCCTCTCAAAAGGATGTTGATGTAAATAAAAGTGCTCCATCGCCCCAGAGCACGATACATACCTCTGTAGAGGCATTTGTTGCCTCTGATACACACAAGAGAGATATCCCAAGCGGTTCAGAGCCGTCAGTAAGGTAAACCACTGATTCTACTGGCCTAGACCACCCACAGAATCCACTCATCGTCATACACGTGCATGACTCTGAATCATCACTTGAAAAGATTGATGATGGAACATCTGTAGACGGTTCTTCCTCTGATGAACGTCGAGGATCGGATAGAAATCCTGATGAGCCCAGAATCAATGCAAGCTCTGTAAGTGCCTAGGGCGACCTGGCTTAATCTTGAGCATGTGTTTCTCTAGAGGATGACCCAACTCAACCATCACAAAGGTCGGATTTAAGGCTTTTGCTGAAGTGGTGTACACCAACATGGCCGATTTGAAAAGCTTGGTCCCCATCTCCACTATCGCAATGATCTTAAAGAAGTAAGATAAAGTCACAGAGATGGTAATCTCCATAAAAGTCATCTATGAGGCTAACTCTGCAGAACTCAAGAAGATCATTGATGCCTCTGCCTCGTCCGCAACCATGGAAGACTTCGTTAAACTGACGAGGGCAGTTGAGGCAAACTCAGAGGATCTGAGGTGTTTGGCTAAGATCGTGAACAAAAAGGACACCCCTCCTACTCTAGCCACTACTTCATCCTCTACCGAAGAAGCTCTAGCGACTCTGAGAACAAAAATAAAGGACATGGTTCGCAGTACCATCGTCCCTCTGCCATCCGCATCTCAACCGCAACCAACCGTAGATGTCAACTGTTAGGTCTATGATCAAGATTGAATTGATTAGAGAAACATAACAAGGATTATTTGGGAAAGAAATCTGTAGTTTTATTCACATAATTAAACACAAACTACAGAGAGCACTAGATACTCCTATTTATATCCCTCACACCCTTGTGTACATTTTAGCCCAAACCCAAAGTACAAGGCCCAAAACACAATTACAAAAGATTACTTTACTAAACTTCTAAACAGAACATTTATGTTCTAACAATCTCCCCCTAAGTTTTGTAAAGTAATCATCCTTTTCAGCTTCAGCTCCTCTCCCCCGTGATTTCTTTAGAAAACTTAGTGTTGCATAAATTTCAAAGCATCCTCAGCTCCCCTTTGAATATAACTCTTATCCTTGAAGTTTCAACTTTAATATCAGATTTGACGTAGATAATACCTCAACTAAGTGCACATAAAGACAACTTTTGACTCATGTAAATCCAACACATTCGTTACGCCCACAAGAAAAAAATGTGTGGATTATGGACTGACAGCCAAAGTGCATCTTCAGTATATAACATCTTATTTGTCTTTGAACCACGAGTTGAATAAGAATTCAACTTAAGAACTTATTCTGATCAGCTTATAGGAGGAAGCATCTGGTAGCAAACACTACAATGCAAGGGTTAGAAGAAAATTCCAATAGTTGTTCAACAACTGATAAAAGACTCTCATTTTCTAATTGCTTTCCAGAACACTGAACAAACGAACTCATACCTCCTTTATTCACAAATCAGCTGGATGATTATAAGAACTCAAGATTCTGAATCACCACTAAAGCATCAGAACAATGATTGCAGTCGCTCACACTCCTAATTGATCAGGTCAGAAGAATGATTAAGAGCACTCAATGGTCTAACAACATAAAGTAGCACTCCAGACTGATGATTGCAGATACTCAGGCTGCTAATTCAATCCAATCAGAGACTAAATCCATACATCCAGTATCTGAAAATCTTAACAAACATTAGCACTCGTGAAAATTTAGATCAATTGCTAAGAATATGTGACCAACGGAAGATAGGAATGATGTCACATATGCATTACGCGAAAAATCTCAGGAACGGGGCAAACTTGTAGCAAAATGGGTTCAAAAAAGTCACTTTTCGCATAGAGATAAAAACTTTTCGCATAACCCTCATAATTCGTAGATTACTATTCATTAAAGCACAATTCGCATGAGGCTTAGCCGAAATCCTCACAATTCGCATAGGCCTATATGCGAATTCCTACTTTTCGCATATGCCTATGTTCGAATTCTAGCTTCTCACATAAGACTGCCTGGGAATTCCTCGCAATTCGCATAAGGTAGGATGCGAGTTCTCAACATTTTGCACACGACTACATACGAACTCTTCACTTAGAATTTTATCGATGTGAATTCTGCACACTTCGCATATCACTGTCATATGAATTCTTTGATGCGAGTTCTTCCATGAGAGTTCTTCAAGAGTCATGCATATTTTTTGGATCTTGTGACTTATTTTCCAAAAAAACTTCATATTCACCTACAAAACTTCGAATTTGTGTCTGACAAATTGAGAGCGGGTTCGAAAATGACAATGGAGCAAATTTGTTGTTGATAATCATGTCTAAAAATGTATTAGTCATCCAATCGATCTCAACATAGTAATAAACATCTTCGAACAAGAAAATCTCAAAAATCGATACAATCAAACAAATTAATTGAAACTACAACTTGTAATTGATCCAATATGATTCGACACTATCCTCTAAATCAATTTAGCATCAAAGTTCATCCAAAATAGCATCAATTCATCAAAATTCGAAATTCTCAGAACATTGAAGGTTCGACAGTGAACTGTTCAACACCAATCAACTTGATCTCGATTGTTCGTAGAATAATTCTTCGTTAGGCTCCGATACCACTTGTTAGGTCCATGATCAAGATTGAATTGATTAAAGAAACATAACAAGAATTATTTGGGAAGGAAATCTGTAGTTTTATTCACAGAATGAAACACAAACTACAAAGAGCACTAAAATTCGTATGAGCTACCTTGTGAAAGGAAAAGTTACAAACAACTAACTAACAAACTCCTATTTATATCATTCACACCCTTGTGTACATTTTAGCCCAAACCCAAAGTACAAGGCCCAAAACACAAATACAAAAGATTACTTTACTAAACTTCTAAACAAAGCATTTATGTTCTAACATCAACTTTCTTTCTACTCTGGCAACCAAATCTGAACTCCACCGAATGGGCAAGACCTTAATGAATCAGGTCAATAAAATTGGTGATGAATTCACAGGAAAAGAAAACAAAGCAGCAGAAGATGTGAAGAAGAACTTTGCTCTGATGAAGTTCATTACCGATTACGAGTTAAACAAAGCCACAATGGTCTCCCATGACATAGTTGCCATCTTCGAGCATACCGCAATAATGCAGAGAAGAAAAAGAAGGAGTGCACCCTATTCTTGCCAAGCAGAGGCAAATGAGAAGAAGAGGAAGCACGATGACCAAGGGCTAGATGGGTCTGGTCCTTCAGGACATCGTGAGAGGGAGATCTTGCCTGGTTTACATGGAATCCCATAATCTGTACCTCCCCTAAATTAAGTACCAATGAGCTCAAAGGCCAATCCTCAGCAGAAGAAGAAAACTGCCACCACACAAGTCCAAATTCCAAAAGCTTCAGAAATTCAGAAGCCTAAAGTTGTAGAGATCCCCATGAACAAACCTTCTGCCAAAGATAAAGGGAAAGCCATAGCTACAGAGGTCTCGAAGCCAAAGTCTAAAACTCTGCCCGACACTGAAAAGTTCATGAAGAGTGCCTTCTACTCTTTTGTGATGCCCGAACTCAAGGAAGAAGACTAGGCTTTCGACCAAGAGCCTTTGTCAAAACTGCCAATCCTAGATCCTTTGGTGAAACCATCTAAGGATCGAGTAGCAGAGATCATCCAAGGCATGGAAGCAATGAGGAAGCCAATTTTTCCTCCCCTCCAAAGAAGGACCTGGAAGAGGTTGTCTACAAGTACCTCTATAGCCGAGAAATCAATGATCCACCATTAGAGCCTACTGTCAGTGCAGAAATCATTTCATAGGAGACCAGAAGGTTCTACAAAGAAAAGGCTCAGCTCAAGGCAAAGGTTTTCTCCGTGGCAAACATCACAAAGTTCTAGGAGTCAAGAAACTTCACACCAAGTGCAAAAAAATTTGGTTCAATCAGTACTTTATTCAGAGGAAAGATGGGAACCAGATGAAGTTCATAGATGCAGACCTAAGGAACCTTCACCACTTCGACCTCTCAGCCCTACACATGGACAGAGGATAGATTTGGATGAAGGCAAAAAAAAACCAGAGGGCACATCTAACAATAAGAAACGTCATGCGGGAGAAGTTGATCTACTACAGCCTAGTCGACTTTCAGGTCACTCTGACACCCCCTGATGATGACTGTCCTACGTCTACCAATATTGTACCAAACTCCATCATCACCCATCCAAAATTTGGTTACGTGTACCTAAAATCTCAAGGCGAAAAGAAGATCTTCATGGGTCACGAAAACCAAAAATACTCCACTCGGTCTCTGCTGTTCTTTCAACATGAAATCAGAAGCCACAAAGGCACATAACTTGTCAACCCTGAGGCCACAGATCAACTTCTCGCATATATAGAGGCATCCATCAGGTTTCGAGACATGTGTGATTTCTTCTATAGAGAGCTGAAGAAGGATGAAGGATTTGGAAAAAAAGATAAACGATTTCCCAGACGCCAAGATATAGGCTCTGATGTAATGTAATTTTTCTTCTTCACTATTATTTTGCTATATAGTTCTTATGCTTTGTAAATGCCTTATGGAATTCTTTATTATATGAATGAATTTTTTGTCTTCAGAGGATGGGTTTCTTTCACCTCTTTTGTTTCTAACTTAATTAGCCATACTTCAACTTTCACATGTTTTATTTTTTTCAATACATAGGGGGAGATTGTTAGCTTCAATCATTGTACATAGAAGTATTGGAAAATAGGCTAAGTATACGAACCTAGAAGAATTCTGCCATACACCAAGTTTCCACAGAAGTAAGAAGCTCAGAAGCTCTATTGACCATCAACCCGAGACAACTTAACCAGAAGATGATCCTCAACCAGCAGAGCCTCTGTGATCCTTCACAGAACCTCTGTGGTGGCTTGCTCTGGAAGATGGAAGATTTGTGAATTTCTGGGAGAGACAATGCCATGTGCAAATCACGTGCTTGCTTGCTGTACAAATATTCTCAACAATATTCTCAACATCAATAGTACACAGACGTTGTTTTAACTTTCCAGGTGGCATTCCGTTTATGGAATGTCAACCATTCTCTTGTACGTTTGTGTGCTCCATTTCTTGTATATGTAGGGAGCACCTCCCGACATATATTACAAAAAAACAGTTAAAACAACAAAAAAAACTATATCGAGATGGATGTCATATCGAAGAGCACGAAATTCTCATTTTTTTATTAATTTGTTTTATTAAAATATTAGTAATTTTTAAGATAATTTATTTTGAACTATAATTGGGTAAAAAAATTTAATTAAAAAAGAACATAAAAAGTCAAATATGGTATGCGTGAGTTTAAATTATCTTCCATCTTTACCCTTAAGCTTCATAAAATTAAAAACACTATTTAATATGAGTTGTTGGATCAATAGAGATGGAGTGGCTGAGATTTGTCTTCACATGCACAGTGAAAATTGAGTTTTCATTTGAACTTTCCTCTCTCTCTCTCTCTCTCTCTCTATATATATATATATATATATATATATATATATATATATATATATATATATATATATATAGGGGGTCATTCAATGTAGAACTCGGTTGTTTGTGTTAACCGTGAGATCCAATGTCAACCACAAATCAAAGGATAAACATGGAAATTGATAATTTTGATAATTTTGACAAAATTTTAATTAAAGGGAAATTTAGGTATTTTAGAAAATCTCCTTTCTTCTCTCTCCTTTATCCGGAGAACTTTATTCCGACAAACACATGATGCACACTATGATACCCTTCATAAAATAATGAAGAAACATAGTGTGATACATTTAATAAAGCAATGTTACTTGATACACCGTGATACACTTTGTAAAACAACAAAATAAATTGTGACACACTTCGTAAAACAACATAAACACAATGTGATACACTCCATAGAACAACGAAACCACATTATGATACACTTCATAAAACAAAAAAAAACACATTGTGATACACTTCGTAATACATCAAAAACACATTGTGGTACACTTCATAAAACAATGTTGCCTAAAAATCACATTGTGACACATTTCATCGGAGTAGCAATCTGGGTTTCTTTGAGATATGGGTTATACTGCACCGGCGAGATTTGGGTTACATCTTAAGCATTACATATCCGATGACATATGAGTTACATCTTCGGAGTTACATCTCTGACAGATCTGGGTTACATCTTCGGCGATTGGGTTACATCCTCCGACAAGATATAAGTTATGACGCCGTTCTGAAACCAGAGAGAGGGAGGGTTTGGAAACAAAATCTATATCATTGTCGTCGTCTTAAATGATCTAAAACTTGAGATAGAAGTGAGATGGTTTGGAAACAAACAAAAACCAATTGTCATCAACTTCCCCGTCAAACTAAAACCAGATCGGTGCAGATGTCCTCGTTTTGTTCTTCTCGGTCCATGTAACACCCTGGGTTTTTATACCAATTAAAGGAAAGTGTTGAACTGGGTGAATCGGTAATGGAAGAACCACATATGGAGTATGGATATAGTATCATGTGGTTGTGACATTTGCTGATTTGTCACAATAGCACCAACGGTATTGAGATTATGGTCGTCTCGACTATAGTGTCATGTGATTGTGACACTTATGAAAATAGCACCAATGGTACTAAGAGTATAGTCGTCCCGAATATATAAATATGTGGTTGTGACATATTTCATAATAACACTAATGGTACTAAAAGTGTGGTAGTCCCGACTATAGTGCCATGCAGTTGTGACATATGTCACAATAGAAATGGCGAATACCAAGTGGTTGGTCATCCCAATGAATGTTCCATGTAAGTATGACTGTTAGCTCCAGATCTTCATTTGTTTTAAAATGTTGAAAATATTCAAGTCCTACTTCAGAGGACTTCCAGAGACAGGCTTCATAGAACAAAGATTTCAGAGGACGAAGTGTCAGGATCGAATTCTCAACAAGAATTAATTCTCAGAAACAATATCAAAGAAGTTTGCGGAAATAACACTTTGATATTCAATAAAACAGTAAATCAATCCAGAAAATATGAAGAACAAACTGTAAACTTGTATTGAATGCTTTGAAGTTACAAGATTACACACTTAACCTCAATATTGATGAACATGCTCACCAATACGAATTCTACTTCTCTAGAATTAGGATCTATGCCTTGAGGTTAATTTTTCTCTCTAAAAGAATGAATTAAGTTCTGTATATTTTTATTCTAAACAATACAATATATATATACTAAATACAAAAGATAAATACAATAAAATATCTTCAGTATATCTTCCATGTATATCTCTAAGCTTCCATGTATATCCTTTCATACGAATCTTCATCATATAAGCAGTATTAATCTTCAGCAGCATTAACTTCCTTCTAGCAGCATTAACTACTAAGCAGTACTAACCACTAGCAGTAATAACTAGCTAAGCAGTACTAACTTTGTTCAAGCAGCACTAACTTTGACTAGTAGTATTAATTAACACTAGCAGTAGTAACACTCAGCAGTATTAACCTTTATGTCTTCTAGCAGTATTAACTCTGAACCAGCAGCATTAACCATACTTGATGAATTCTTCAGTTCCCAACAATCTCCCCCTAACTTGACTTTTAGGAAGAGAAGTCAAGTTCTTCAAATTTCCTTCAAGATACTTTCAACACCTCTGATTCAATTTCCCAAATTTGGATCTAGGCCCAGACTTTGATTGATAGTTCTTCTCACCACAATTCTGGCCATTTCTGAATCCTTAGTACATACTAGCTTAGCTTTCAGCATCCCTTCAAGTTTCTGCTTGCTATGATCATATATTTTGTCAACTAGGTAGTATTCATGATAACATTTATCAATTGTAATCATGTACACATCACAGTTTTCAAAGAGTATCCAATGATCAATCTTTTTGAACACATACTCATGATGAAGATCTTTAATCCTATGCACCACCTTCTCTGGATCAAACATCATACATAAGTATTCCATTGCCACTTTGAGAAGATTTTCTTCAGTACCTTTCAACACAGGCTCATAGAGTTTCATTCCCACTTTGTACATTTCCTCTATGTCTGCTCTTGAACAACCTCTGATTACTCTCCCCCAGGTTGAATATGCTTCAAATGCACCACCAACTCTTTTAAGTCTGAAGAAATCCTTTCCATTATCTTTTAGAATGTCCCAAAAGATAATCTCTGGAGCCTTCATGGAGATTGGAACAGCCTGTACAGGTTTTACTATAGTCATATACAGCCCTACATGCTCATCTGATTGCTCGTTGGACTGTTCTGGGTTCTGCACATGTTCTGCTGAAGGTGTGACTGAAGGTTCTGCTTCAATTTCTGCTCTTTCTTCCACTCTTGGCCTTTTAGACTGCTTTTTGGAAGCAATTGTCTTCACCCTCTTTGCAGATTTAATTTCTATACCAGCATTCTCTTGTTCTTCCTTCATTTCTTCAGCATTGTCCTTTGAAGGTGTGGTCTCCTCAGGGAATGGTTGTTGAATATTTAGGTCATACCTCTCCTTCATTCTTCTTTCAGCCTCTTCCCTTTGAGATGAGTCCCCTTGGAGTTTAGCCATTTCTTTCTTGTACAATTCCTCAACCTGACTGTATGCCATATTGGTAAACATTTCCCCTTTGACACCAATTGCACCTCTCAGGAAGTTAATCATTCTTCTTCTTTCCTGATTGGCCAAAAATGTCTTAGAAGGTTGTCTTTTCTGCTTCATTACTGGCATTCTTTGCTTAGACACTTTCATAGAGCTTTTCTTGGCTTCAGCTGCTGCTTTTAGACTTTCTTGATACTCTGCATTTAGTTTTCTAGCCATTATCTTTGCAAGCTCTCTATCTGTTTCTGTTTGAATCTGTTCCTCCTTTTCCATTTGCTCTTGAAGCTGCTTTGCCATTTCCTCATCCATTTCAATCTGACTCCTTTTCTTTGAAGGCAATTCAGTTTCAATAAGCTTTTCCTTTCCCTTTCCCTTTGTATCTTTCAAGATTGCTTTACTTGATTCTTTTCTTTTCTTTGAGCCTCCTCCTTCATTAATGATCACTCCCTTGGCCTTTTGACTAGCCTTAGGAGTGTCATTCTTGGCTTTAACCAATGTCTCTGCAATCTCCAGTTCCTCTACAGAGAGCCCTGTTACTGCTTCTTCTTTTTCTGCTGCTTCTTTTGTTTCAGCAGCATTAAAAGTTGCTGCTGCTTGAGTAATTTCTGTTTCTGCCTCTATTGCATCCTCTGTCTCCCCCTCAACTTCAACTCTCTTTTCAGCTGAACTTTCTTTTTTTGTTTCCCTTTCTTGCTTCTCCCCCTTGTTGGAAGCATCTTGAGCATTGTTCCTCTTCTTTAGTACAAACTGCTTTCTCCTCTTCTTTTGCAATAAACTTGTCACCATTTTCTTTAGCTTGGCAATCTGTACTTGTTGGGACAGAACTATGAGTTTAAGTTCTTCTATAGCTTTGCCCTGTTTGAGTACATCCATGTTGATGTTTCCCATGGTTTCCATCAATTAATAATAGTTATATCTGTCCTAACCTTCTCCAGAAGTGTTACCCTCTTTTGATGGATCATTGGATCTTTTTGTAGTGGAAGTCTTCTGCCTAGCAGAAGCACTATCCACCCCCTTGGTTTCTTGGCACCTGGGACCTTTGGATGATTGCTCACTCAAAGTTGCCATGGGGGAGGTCTTATTAATGTTACCTCTTTCCTCCTCTGTACTAGCAGGAGTAGTGGCAGCCTCATCACCCATATGCTCTACCTCCTGCTCAGAGAGCACCTCCTTTGGGTTGGGAGACACCCTTGTGGTTTCCCTTTGGATGGTCTCTAGGGGAGAATTCTCCCTTAGAGGGCTTAAAGGCTTAGTGGGTGATGGTACAAGAAGGGAAGGAGCCTTCTTTACCTGTTTCCTTGTATAAGTTTGGGTAATTGGAGAAGTGGGCTTATTAAGTAGGGACTGTGGGATAGATATAGAGTAGGAAGGTTGGGCTTGGCTAGCAGTGGATTGATCTAATGGGGGCCTTGACCCTGCTGCCATACCTTCATTCGGTTGGGACACCACCATCATTGTAGAGAACAATGGGGTGTCAACTCCTTCAGAGTCCCCAGCAGATCTTCTCATATTTGAGAAAACCTTGCCTTTTGGGGGTTTTGGTACATAAATTCCATCAGGATGAGGAATATCCGTCAATTCATGGTTGATAACTGCTTGAACAAACCTGGGATACATATAAAAGCTCTTTTTGTTTCCCATGTTTGAGACAAGATCATTGAAAATCATTTGTGAAAAATTGTACCTTCTGGCAGTGGCCAAACAGACCAAAGCATAAGCAATGGGACTGCTGAACTCACTCCATCCAGTGGTCTTTTTAGAAATGCAGTGCATCAAGGTATGAACAAGAAAACGCCATTGAGGTGAGAATTTAGCTTTTGAGAACTTAAAAACACCCAATGGGCCTCCATACCCCATTCTTGTCAGAGTAGAAAACAGTTCATCATTAGGGATAGAAGTTATACCAGAGGCATCGTCTAGACGTAGACTGATGCGAACTATCTCTTCAGTAACTGTCAATGGATTGCCACATATTGTCGTCTTGATTATTCGCACACCATTCTCAGTAACAATGGTGGCATGTGCCCAGAATTGCCTCTGATGTTCTATAAAGATAGTTGGAGACATAGTGATAGCATGGGCAATGTGACTAGTCTTCAGAAAGTCGACTATCTGATGAAAGCCTTCTGCTTGTTTTGGCTTTTGGAGCATTGCGATTTCATTGTGCTCGTCAATGAACGCCATTGATGCCATTGACCTTGAAGATTCTTGCCTGAAAACTTTGAACTTTGAGAGAGAAAGGGTTTAGAGCGCAGGTGAATAGTATGCAAAGAGTCGTTATAAGCTTTTAGGCGGGCAAAGAGTATTTATAGTATTCGGAATATAAGCAGTATTAACCTATAGCAGTATTAACTAATTAGCAGTATTAACTACTAGCAGTATTAACTGCGAGCAGTATTAACTAACTAGCAGTATTAACTACTAGCAGTATTAACTGCGAGCAGTATTAACTAACTAGCAGTATTAACTACTAGCAGTATTAACTGCGAGCAGTATTAACTGCGAGCAGTATTAACTAACTAGCAATATTAACTACTAGCAGTATTAACTGCGAGCAGTATTAACTAACTAGCAGTATTAACTACTAGCAGTATTAACTACTTGCAGTATTAACTGCGAACAGTATTAACTAACTAGCAGTATTAACTGAAAGCAGTATTAACTACTAGCAGTATTAACTGAAAGCAGTATTAACTACTAGCAGTATTAACTGAAAGCAGTATTAACCACTAGCAGTATTAACTACTTACTCCTTTTAAACATGCTAATCACTGAGTACTGCTATGCATATCCTGAAAAAGAAGATTAGTAACTCCAAGAATAATATACAGGTATAAAACCACTTTTTGAGAAGGGGATTATTCAGAGTTGATCATTCCCACACTTGTTACCAAGAAAGTGAATCTACCCACATCAAATGCTTTAGTGAATAGATCAGCAAACTGATTATCAGTGTGAACTTTGACAACTTGAATAAGTTTCTTTTCATTACAATCTCTGATAAAGTGATACCTGATTTCAATGTGCTTTGTTTTTGAGTGCTTGACTGGATTATTCACAATGCTAATAGCACTGTTGTTGTCAATAAAGATTGGAGTGTGTAGAAATGTTACCCCATAATCCAACATTTGATTCTGAATCCATAAGACTTGAGAACAGCAACTTGCAGCTGCTATGTACTCTGCCTCTGTTGTAGATGTGGATACTGTGGTTTGTTTCTTGCACTGCCATGAGACTAGTCTTGCACCCAAAAACTGACATCCTCCAGAAGTAGATTTTCTGTCCAAGTTTGCCCCACCTAGGTCACTGTCTGAGTATGCTATTAGGTCAAAGGGTGAGTCATGAGGATACCAAAGTCCCAATCTGGGTTGCCCTTTGAGATATCTGAATATCCTCTTAACAGCTTGAAAGTGAGATTGCTTTGGCCTAACTTGGAATCTTGCACATACACAGACTGGAAACATTATATCTGGCCTTGATGCTGTGAGATACATGAGAGAGCCAATCATGGATCTATAATGATGCACATCCATATCCTCCCCCTCAAGATCTACTGTGATCTGCTTGTGTGTTTCCATAGGTGTACTGGCAGGTTTAGATTCTGAGAAACCAAACTTGGTTAGAATATCCTGCACATACTTGGATTGACAGATGAAGATACCATCTGACTTCTGTTGAACTTGGAGACCAAGGAAGAAAGTAAGTTCCTCTTGCATTGCTTCTATCCAGCTGGATTCTTTCATAGCATCATGAGCCTTTTTAGGCTCAAGCTGTGATAGAAAACAAGAAAGCACTGTATGCTGTTGATTTGCATTTCCTGAAGTCTGCTTTGATGTCTAGTCATCATAGGAGAAGAGATATCTCCTATTATCAACTGTGGAGGATGATTCTTCTGAACTCTGGTGTTGTGACTAGGTTCTTCATTTAATCCAGCCTCAAGATTAGATTCATGCAACTCAACTGAAGTGTTTTCAGATGCCACTTCATTGTTTTCTTGAGTCTCCTCATCTCTAGTGTCTTCTTCACTCTGACTTGATTCAGAAAATGATTCCTTTTCACAGTCTTCAACTGAATTTACTGTGGGTATGGGAAAAATCACAGATTTAGATATACTTTCTTGAACTTGTGTGATCTCTGATTCTCCACTACCTGTTCCTGTATACTCATTACTGAAACCAAAAGAGTTAGTTAGTGAATCAATGTCAAATAGCCACTGAGGTCCAGACCCAACAAGATTTGGTGTGTTCTCATTGCATTTGACATTGTCACTTTCTTCAATTATTCTAGAAGAAGAGTTAAAAACTCTGTAGGCCTTACTCTGAGATGAATATCCAACAAGAAATCCATCATCTGCTTTGCTATCAAACTTACCTAAGTGAGATTTGGTATTTAGAATTGTACAGGGACACCCAAAAGGTTTGAAGAAACCAATAAAAGGTTTTCTTTGATTTAAAAGCTCATATGGGGTCTTGTTCTTTTGCTTGACCACTAGAACTCTGTTTTGGACATAACAGGCAGTATTAACTGCTTCAGCCCAGAAGGTAATTGGCAATTTTGAATCAGCCAACAGAGATCTAGCAGCCTCTATTAGTGTTCTATTTCTCCTTTCAGCAACACCATTCTGTTGAGGAGTCCTAGGAGCACTAAATTGTCTCTCAATATCTTTTTCTTCACAAAAGGTGTTTAGATCATGATTTTTAAACTCAGTTCCATTATCTGATCTAATGACTTTTACTCTTTGATTAGTTTGGTTCTCAATTCTTAGAATAAAGGATTTGATAAGACCACTTGTTTCATCCTTAGTCCTTAGAAAATATACCCAAGTAAATCTGGAGTAATCATCAACAATAACCAAGCAGTAAGATTTCTTGCCTATACTCATAACATTTGTAGGACCAAACAGATCCATATGCAGTAACTGGAGACAAGAAGAAACAGAATTTAACTCTTTGGTCTTATGAGAAGTTTTGTGTTGTTTGCCTTTAAGACAAGCAACACAATGATCATCACATGAAAAGACTTTTGAAGGTAAACCTCTTACAAGGTTATTTTTAACAAGATTGTTCATAGTCTTGAAATTCATGTGACACATCCTTCTGTGCCAAAGGGAGGATTCATCTACAGAAGCTTTTGAAACAAGACAATTTAGAGATGAATCACTATCAACATTGTCCAAATCAAGACAGTAAAGATTGTCCTTTCTTGGAGTTCTCAGTAGTATCATGCTTTCATCAACTACCTTGAACCCTGGAGCAAGAATCATACACTCAGTATTAGTAAATAATATACTATGTTGTTTGTCACAAACCTGTGATACACTTAACAGGTTGTACTTTAATTGATCAACATAGTAGACATCCTCAAATGTCATCTTACCTTTGGTGACATTACCTTTTCCACTTATCTTACCACCAGTAAGATTGTCTCCAAATGCAATATGTCCTCCATTAATATGCTTGAAATCCTGAAGGCATGACATGTTGCCTGTCATGTGCCTAGAGCAACCACTATCAACATGCCAAATGCTCTTTCCCTTGAGCTGTTGGTTGCCATGCACATTAAATAAATCAATTAGTATGATTGGGGACCCAAGCAAAAGTGGTCTTGGGTCTCCCTTTCTCATCAAAGTATTTACATTCCTTTTTAATGAGGTTTTTAAACTCAGAGCACTCTTTATTAGAGTACTTTGTCAATATGATTGGCTTAGCAGAACCAACACTAGAAGCAGTACTAACCTTAGAAGTACTAACAGAGTTAGCAGTACTAACAGGTTTAGCAGTACTAACCTTGTTAGCAGCATTAACATTGTTAG
The DNA here is from genome assembly GCA_954870635.1 of Arctium minus. NCBI lineage: Eukaryota > Viridiplantae > Streptophyta > Magnoliopsida > Asterales > Asteraceae > Arctium > Arctium minus. The sequence continues at coordinate 35,210,985 of OX941096.1, read as the reverse complement.
CAGTAGTATTACTTCTAGCAGCACTATCATTGTTAGCAACACTATTTGTGGTAGCAGTACTAACAGTTTTAGTGCTTTTAGGAATCCACATATTGACACTTTCTTTAACAGACTTTTTCTTCATGTGACTTTTAGTTTTAACAGTTTTCTTAGCCACACGGTTCTTTTCAATTTTCTTATAACCAAAGGGTTTTTGCATGGATCTTTGGAAATTCATCCTTTGTTTTATAGGATTGAAATAACAGAATTTTGCAAGATGATTCAATTTGCCACAGATAAAACAAGGTTTTGGTCTATTGATTTTACTCAGATCAACCCCTTGTTTTTGTGCCCACTGATTATTCCAGTTTCTTTGATTTCCCCTCTTTTTGTCCTGTTTTTGGGGCTCATTCTTCTTACATGCACACTGTTTGCAAGGACCTGGATTCACAACTGTGGTCTGTTTGTAATGGACCTTACCAGACTTTCCCTCTGTCTTCTCTATGTCCTTGGATTTGATCCAAGCCCTTCCACAATCCTCATTGGTGATAATGTTATTCTCTAGAGGAATCTCACCACTCACCTTGTTCTTCTTACTCTTGTCAACCTCTTTCTCAGTCTTATCCTCAACAACTACCTCATCTAAGGGATCTATTGTCAGGATCGAATTCTTAACAAGAATTAATTCTCAGAAACTAATATCAAAGAAGTTGCGGAAAAACACTTTGATATTTAATAAAACAGTAATCAAACACAGTATATAATGATCAAACAGTAAACTTGTATTGAATGCTTAAAGTTACAAGATTACACTCTCAACCTCAATATTGATGAACAGACTCACCAATACGAATTCTACTTCTCTAGAATTAGGATCTATGCCTTGAGGTCGATTTTTCTCTTGAAAAACAATTATCAAAAGTTATTTCTATCTATTCTACACATTCTATACATATACTGATAAAAAGATAATTACAAAGAATAAACAAATCTTCAGTATATCTTCCATGTATATCTTCTAAGTATATCTTCAGTATATCCAGCTGTAGTACTTTCCATTCGTATCTCTTTAGCAGCACTAATAATGCTCAGCAGCATTAACTTCAACTAGCAGCATTAACTGCAAGCAGTATTAACTACTAGCAGTACTAACTAGCTAAGCAGTACTAACTTTGTTCAAGCAGTACTAACTTTGACTAGCAGTATTAATTAACACTAGCAGTAGAAGCAGTACTAACTTTGACTAGCAGTATTAATTAACACTAGCAGTAGTAACACTCAGCAGTATTAATCTTCAACTTGTTCTGGCAGTAGTAACTACACTTGTACTAGCAGTAGTAACTACACTTAGTAGAATCTTCAGTTCCCAACAATCTCCCCCTAACTTGGCTTTTAGAAGAGAAGTCAAGTTCTTCAGATATTCTTCCAGATGCTCTTTTTAATGCTCCCAAAACTTCGAAGATCATGCTGCTAAGTCTGGATTCAGTCCCAAACTCTGATTGATTATCCTCTGAATGAGATACTTGGCCATTTCTGAATTTGGTGCACAACCCAACTTCTTCTTTAGCATGGCATGAACCTTCAGTCTGGTGTGATTATATACTCTATCCACTAGGAAGTATTCTGTGTGATTTCTATCCAAAGTCACTGCATATATTCCACTAGTTTCATATAGAGTCCAACTTGTGACTTCTTTAAACACACTCTTGATTACCTGGTTCACTTCTTCAGGTTTGAACATCATGCATAGATACTCCATCACCAGTTTTGTAAGAGAAATTCCTGGAGTATTCAGATGGTCTGCATACAGCTTAATTCCTATGTCAAACATCTCTTCTATATCAGATCTAGAGCATGTTTTGACAACCTTGATCCAAGTATTGAATATTTCATACTTGTCACCCTTCCTCTTTAGTCTGATGTAATCTTTTCCATCCATTTTCAGAACATCCCAGTGAATGATCTCTGGTGGCTTCACTCCAACAGGTTCTGCAGAAATTGGTTCAGGCACTTTGTCCATCACTACCATATATAAGCTTACATCATCTTTGATTGATAACCCTTGCTGGCTTGATGACTCAGGTGCCACTTCTTCTTCAGCAACATTTTGTTCTTCTTCTATTCTAGACTTCTTATCTTTCTTTCTTTTGGCCATCATCTTGGTTCTTTTCAAAGTCTTTTGAACCTGTACAAGAGTAGCTTCCTTCTTCTTTTCTTCCTTTTCCCTTTCCATTTCTTTTATAGGAGTTCCCTCTTCACTTTCAGGAAATGGTTGATTCATATCTATATCATGTCTCTCCTTTGCCTTCTTTTCAAACTCCACTCTATCCTTTTCATTGCTCTTCAGCTTCTCCATTTCTTTCTCATATAGATCCTTGATTTGATCAAAATTCATCTTCACAAACATTTCTTTCTTTACCCCAATTGCACTTTTCAAGAAAGTTATCATTTTGTTTCTTTCCTGAGTGGCAAGGTAAGTTTGTGAAGGTCTTCTCTTCTTTGCACTTGATCTGGCCATCATAGCCTTTCTCAAGGTTATTGCTCTTTGCTTGGCTTTCTCTGTTTCCAACCCTTTCTGGAATGCTTCATTTAACTCATTTGCTAGTGCTCTGGCCATTTCTCTGTCTTTTTCAACCTGTTCCTTTTCTGCTAGATCTAACTCTTCTTGCACTTTCTTTGCTAATGCTTCATCTGACTCAATCATCTTTTGCTTTTTAGATGGTTGATCAGATTCTATCATCTTTTCTTTCCCTTTTCTTTTTATGTCTGCAGCCATGTCTTTCTTTTCTGATTTCTTGTCTCTCCCTTCATTTATGACCACTCCCTTTGCTTTGGGAGTGTCATTCTTAGCTTTGATTAGCACTTCAGCTACTTCAATTTCTGTTGGTGTTAACTCTGTTACTGCTGCTTGTGAGGTTTCAGCAGCATTAACAGTTTCTGCTTCCTTCTCCCCCTCAACTTCAAATCCCATCTCAGAAATACTTTCTTTTTCTGCTTCAGCCTCTGAATTCTCCCCCTTGTTGAAATCATCTTCAACACTTGTCCTCCTCTTTAGCACAAACTGTTTCCTTCTCCTTTTCTGTAACAATCTTGTCACCATTTTCTTCAGTTTGGTGATCTGAACTTGTTGAGATAGAATAATCAGCTTCATCTCCTCTATTTCTTTTCCTTGCTTGATGACATCCTGGTTGATGTTTCCCATGGTCTCCATCAATTCATCATAGTTATATCTGTCCTCACCTTCTCCAGGAGTGTTACCCCCTATTGAAGGATCATTGGATCTTTTATTAGTAGATGTCTTCTGCCTAGCAAAAGCACTATCCACCCCTGTGGTTTCTTGGCACCAGGGTCCTTCAAATGATTGCTCATTCAAAGTTGCCATGGGGGAGGTCTTATTGATGTTACCACTTTCCTCCTCTGTGCTAGCAGGAGTAGTGGCAGCCTCATCACCCATATGCTCTACCTCCTCCTCAGAGAGCACCTCCTTTGGGTTGGGAGACACCCTTGTGGTTTCCCTTTGGATATTCTCTAAGGGAGAATTCTCCCTTAGAGGGCTTAAAGGCTGTGTGGGTGATGGTACAAGAAGGGAAGGAGCCTTCTTTACCTGTTTTCTTTGATAAGTTTGGGTAATTGGAGAGGTTGGTTTTGTAAGAATGGACTGGGGAATTGTTTTTGAGTGAGAAGGTTGGGCTTGGCTAGCAGTGGGATGGTCTAATGAGGGCCTTGACCCTGCTGCCATACCTTCAGTGTTTTGGGACACCACCATCATTGTAGAGAACAATGGGGTGTCAACTCCTTCCGAGTCCCCAGCAGATCTTCTCATATTTGAGAAAACCTTGCCTTTTGGGGGTTTAGGTACATATACCCCAACAGGTTGAGGTATATCCGTCAATTCATGGTTAATTACTTCCTGCACAAATCTGGGATACATAAAGAAACTCTTTTTGTTTCCCATATTTGATACAAGATCATTGAAAATCATCTTTGAGAAATTGTACCTTCTGGATGTAGCCAAGCATACCAAAGCATATGCAATTGGACTGCTGAACTCACTCCATCCAGTGGTCTTTTTGGAGATACAATGCATTAGGGTATGAACAAGAAAACGCCATTGGGGTGAAAATTTTGCTTTTGAGAATTTGAAAACACCCAATGGGCCTCCATACCCCATTCTAGTAAGATTAGAAAACAGTTCATCATTAGAGATAGACATTATACCAGCGGCATCGTCTAGACGTAGACTGATGCGAATGACTTCTTCAGTAACTGTAAGTGAGTGATCACAGATTCTTGTCTTGATCATTTGCACACCATTTTCCACAACAATGGTTGCATTAGCCCAGAACTGCCTTTGGTGCTCAATGTAGATTGTAGGTGATACAGTAAGAGCATGAGCAATGTGGCTCGACTTCAGAAAGTCGACTATCTGATGAAAACCTTCAGCTTGTTTTGGCTTTTGTAGCATCGCAATCTCGTTGTGCTCGTCGATGAATGTCATGGATGCCATTGATCTTAGTGAAAACTTGCCTGAAAACTTCGAACTTGAGAGAGAAAAGGTTTTGAGCGCAAGAGAACAGTATGCAACGAGTCGTTATGAACTTTTAGGCGGGCAAAAGGTATTTATAGTATTCGGAATATAAGCAGTATTAACCTAGAGCAGTATTAACTAACTAGCAGTATTAACCGCGAGCAGTATTAACCACGAGCAGTATTAACTGAACTAGCAGTATTAACTAACTAGCAGTATTAACCGCGAGCAGTATTAACCACGAGCAGTATTAACTGAACTAGCAGTATTAACTACTAGCAGTATTAACTAACTAGCAGTATTAATCGCGAGCAGTATTAAACACGAGCAGTATTAACTGAACTAGCAGTATTAACTACTAGCAGTATTAACTGAAAGCAGTATTAACCGCGAGCAGTATTAACTCAACTAGCAGTATTAACTACTAGCAGTATTAACTGAAAGCAGTATTAACTGAAAGCAGTATTAACCACAAGCAGTATTACCTAGACTTACTCCTTTTAAACTTGCTAAATACTGAGTACTGCTATGCATATCCTGAAAAGAAGATTAGTAACACCAAGAATAACACTATACAGGTATAAACTCACTTTTTGAGAAGAAGATTATTCAAAGTTTATCATTCCCACACTTGTTACCAAGAAAGTGAATCTACTCACATCAAAAGCTTTAGTGAATAGATCAGCAAACTGATTATCAGTGTGAACTTTGATAACTTGAATAAGTTTCTTTTCATTACAATCTCTTATAAAGTGATACCTGATTTCAATGTGCTTTGTCTTTGAGTGCTTGACTGGATTATTTACAATGCTAATAGCACTGCTGTTGTCAATAAAGATTGGAGTATGTAGAAAGGTTACCCCATAATCCAGCATTTGATTCTGAATCCATAAGACTTGAGAACAGCAACTTGCAGCTGCTATGTACTCTGCCTCTGTTGTAGATGTGGATACGGTGGTTTGTTTCTTGCACTGCCATGAGACTAGTCTAGCACCCAAAAACTGACATCCTCCAGAAGTAGATTTTCTGTCCAAGTTTGCCCCACCTAGATCACTGTCTGAGTATGCTATTAGGTCAAAAGGTGAGTTATGAGGATACCAAAGTCCCAATCTGGGTTGCCCTTTGAGATATCTGAATATCCTCTTAACAGCTTGAAAGTGAGATTGCTTTGGCCTAACTTGAAATCTTGCACATACACAGACTGGAAACATAATATCTGGCCTTGATGCTGTGAGATACATGAGAGAGCCAATCATGGATCTATAAAGATGCACATCCATATCCTCCCCCTCAAGATCTGCTGTGATCTGCTTGTGTGTTTCCATAGGTGTGCTGGCAGGTTTTGATTCTGAGAAACCAAACTTGGTTAGAATATCCTGCACATACTTGGATTGACATATAAAAATGCCATCTGACTTCTGTTGAACTTGGAGTCCAAGGAAGAAAGTAAGTTCCCCCATGGAACTCATTTTGAACCTTTGATGCATTAAATCCTCAAACTCCTTGCACATATTGTTTCTTGTAGAACCAAAAATAATGTCATCAACATATATTTGGACCAGCAAGATATCCTTCTTCTTTCTTTTGATAAATAGAGTCTTATCAATGACTCCTCTTTCAAAGTCATTTTCCAAGAGATAGGATGACAGAGTGTCATACCATGCTCTTGGGGCTTGATGTAGTCCATAAAGTGCTTTCTTTAATTTGTATACTCTGTCTGGATAGCTTGGGTTTTCAAACCCTGGTGGTTGACAGACATATACTTCTTCTTCAATTGACCCATAGAGAAAAGCACTTTTTACATCCATTTGGTAGACTTTGAAGTTCATGTAAGAAGCATAGGCTAGGAATAGTCTGATTGCTTCTATCCTAGCTACAGGTGCAAAAACTTCTTCATAATCTATGCCCTCTTCTTGAGTGTAGCCTTGAGCTACCAGCCTTGCTTTGTTTCTTATAACAATACCTCTTTCATCTCTCTTGTTTCTGAAAATCCACTTTGTGCCAATTGCTCTGTGACCTTTAGGAAGGTCTACTAGATCCCATACATCTTGTAGCTTGAATTGTAACAGTTCTTCTTGCATTGCTTCTATCCAGCTAGATTCTTTCATAGCATCATGTGCCTTTTTAGGCTCAAGCTGGGATAGAAAACAAGAAAGGACTGTATGCTGTTGATCTTGCATTTCTTGAAGCCTGCTTTGATGTCTAGTCATCATAGGAGAAGAGATATCTCCTATTACCAGCTGTGGAGGATGATTCTTTTGAACTCTTGTGTTATGACTAGGTTCTTCATTCAGTACAACCTCTAGATTAGAGTCATGCAACTCAACTGAAGTGTCTTCAGATGTCACTTCTGATTCTTGAGTCTCCTCATCTCTAGTGTCTTCTTCACTCTGACTTGGTTCAGTATATGATTCCTTTTCACAGTCTTCATTTACTGTGGGTATGGGAAAAATCACAGATTTAGATATACTTTCTTGAACTTGTGTGATCTCTGATTCTCCACCATCTGTTCCTGTATACTCATTACTGAAACCAAAAGAGTTAGTTAGTGAATCAATGTCAAATAGCCATTGAGGTCCAGACCCAACAGGATTTGGTGTGTTCTCATTGCATTTGACATTGTCACTTTCTTCAATTATTCTAGAAGAAGAGTTAAAAACTCTGTAGGCCTTACTCTGAGATGAGTATCCAAGAAGAAATCCATCATCTGCTTTGCTATCAAACTTACCTAAGTGAGATTTGGTATTTAGAATTGTACAAGGACACCCAAAAGATTTGAAGAAACCAATAAAAGGTTTTCTTTGATTTAAAAGCTCATATGGGGTCTTGTTCTTTTGCTTGACCACTAGAACTCTGTTTTGGACATAACAAGCAGTATTAACTGCTTCAGCCCAGAATGTAATTGGCAATTTTGAATCAGCCAACAGAGATCTAGCAGCCTCTATTAGTGTCCTATTTCTCCTTTCAGCAACACCATTCTGTTGAGGAGTTCTAGGAGCACTATATTGTCTCTCCATACCTTTTCCTTCACAAAAAGTATTTAAATCATGATTTTTAAATTCAGTTCCATTATCTGATCTAATGACTTTTACTCTTTGATTAGTTTGGTTTTCAATTCTTAGAATAAAGGATTTGATAAGATCACTTGTTTCATCCTTAGTCCTTAGAAAATATACCCAAGTAAACCTGGAGTAATCATCAACAATAACCAAGCAGTAAGATTTCTTGCCTATACTCATAACATTTGTAGGACCAAACAGATCCATATGCAATAACTGGAGACAAGAAGAAACAGAATTTAACTCTTTGGTCTTATGAGAAGTTTTGTGTTGTTTGCCTTTGAGACAAGCAACACAATGATCATCACATGAAAAGACTTTTGAAGGTAAACCTCTTACAAGGTTATTTTTAACAAGATTGTTCATAGTCTTGTAATTCATGTGACACATCCTTCTGTGCCAAAGGGAGGATTCATCTATAGAAGCTTTTGAAACAAGACAATTTAAAGATGAATCACTATCAACATTGTCCAAATCAAGACAGTAAACATTGTCCTTCCTTGGAGTTCTAAGTAGTATCTTGCTTTCATCAACTACCTTGAACCCTGGAGCAAGAATCATACACTCAGTATTAGTAAATAATATACTATGTTGTTTGTCACAAACCTGTGATACACTTAACAGGTTGTACTTTAATTGATCAACATAGTAGACATCCTCAAATGTCATCTTACCTTTGGTGACATTACCTTTTCCACTTATCTTACCACCAGTAAGATTGTCTCCAAATGCAACATGTCCTCCATTAATTTGCTTGAAATCCTGAAGGCATGACATGTTGCCAGTCATGTGCCTAGAGCAACCACTATCAACATGCCATATGCTCGTTCCCTTGAGCTGTTGGTTGCCCTGCACATTAAATAAATCAATTAGTATGATTGGGGACCCAAGCCAAAGTGATCTTGGGTCTGCCATTCTCATCAAAGTATTTACATTCCTTTTTAATGAGGTTTTTAAACTCAGAGCACTCTTTATTAGAGTACTTTGTCAATATGATTGGCTTAGCAGAATCAATACTGGAAGCAGTACTAACCTTAGAAGTACTAACAGAGTTAGCAGTACTAACAGGTGTAGCAGTACTAACAGGTTTAGCAGTACTAACAGGTTTAGCAGTACTAACAGGTTTAGCAGTACTAACCTTGTTAGCAGCATTAACATTGTTAGCAGTAGTATTACTTCTAGCAGCACTATCATTGTCAGCAGCACTATTTGTGGTAGCAGTACTAACAGTTTTAGTGCTTTTAGGAATCCACATATTGACACTTTCTTTAACAGAATACTTTTTCTTCATGTGGCTTTTAGTTTTAACACTTTTCTTAGCCACATGGTTCTTTTCAATTTTCTTATAACCAAAGGGTTTTTGCATGGATCTTTGGAAATTCATTCTTTGGTTCATAGGATTGAAATAACAGAATTTTGCAAGATGATTCAATTTGCCACAGATAAAGCAAGGTTTTGGTCTATTGATTTTACTCAGATCAACCCCTTGTTTATGTGCCCACTGATTAGTCCAGTTTCTCTGATTTCCCCTTGGTTTATCATGTTTTTGGGGCTCAGATTTATTGCAAGAACACTGTTTACAAGGGACAGGATTCACAACTGTGGTTTGCTTATAATGGACCTTCTCAGACTTTCTCTCAGTCTTTTCTATGTCCTTAGACTTGATCCAAGCCTTTCCACATCCCTCATTGGTGATAATGTTATTTTCTATAGGAATCTCACCACTCACAGTGTTCTTCTTACTCTTTTCATTAAAGTTCTCTTCTTCAGAGTCTGTTTCAACCACCACTTTTTCTAATGGATCTACCTTTGTGGCTCCATCAGATGATTCCTTCCTATTCTTGGTCTCTAGCAAGTCTGATATAGGAGGGATGTAGTTGTTGTTGTATGGTGGTGGGGTGGTGTTATAGCCTATTCCTCTTCTAAGTTTGTCATGGATTTGAGTTTGGAGTAAAGAGTCCATTGCTTTAGAAGCATTGGAAAATTTCTCAATATCCAGTTTGGCTTTCTCAAACTCCCTCTTTATCTTCTCATTCTCCTCTTCTTTCTGTTTTAGCTTAAATTCATACTGATCTTTCTCCCACTTCCAGTAGTTTGTGTCATAAGAGTGTTGAAGCTCATTGGCTTGAAAACCTTTGATCTGATCTTCAAATCTCTCTACAATCCTTACATAGTCTTTTATATCTTTTTCTAATCTCTTAAGGTCATCACTCATCTTCTGATTGTGATCCCTGTACCTTTTAACAGTTTCAATACAGGATTTAGAACAAAGATTAGATGTTACCTCTGTAGGAATTTCTGAGCTTGAAGACTCTGAACCTTTAGCCATGATGATGTGATGTTGAGTGTAGGTTTCTGAGAATACTAGCTCTGATACCACTTGTCAGGATCGAATTCTTAACAAGAATTAATTCTCAGAAACTAATATCAAAGAAGTTGCGGAAAAACACTTTGATATTTAATAAAACAGTAATCAAACACAGTATATAATGATCAAACAGTAAACTTGTATTGAATGCTTAAAGTTACAAGATTACACTCTCAACCTCAATATTGATGAACAGACTCACCAATACGAATTCTACTTCTCTAGAATTAGGATCTATGCCTTGAGGTCGATTTTTCTCTTGAAAAACAATTATCAAAAGTTATTTCTATCTATTCTACACATTCTATACATATACTGATAAAAAGATAATTACAAAGAATAAACAAATCTTCAGTATATCTTCCATGTATATCTTCTAAGTATATCTTCAGTATATCCAGCTGTAGTACTTTCCATCCGTATCTCTTTAGCAGCACTAATAATGCTCAGCAGCATTAACTTCAACTAGCAGCATTAACTGCAAGCAGTATTAACTACTAGCAGTACTAACTAGCTAAGCAGTACTAACTTTGTTCAAGCAGTACTAACTTTGACTAGCAGTATTAATTAACACTAGCAGTAGAAGCAGTACTAACTTTGACTAGCAGTATTAATTAACACTAGCAGTAGTAACACTCAACAGTATTAATCTTCAACTTGTTCTGGCAGTAGTAACTACACTTGTACTAGCAGTAGTAACTACACTTAGTAGAATCTTCAGTTCCCAACATCTATTTCAGTGGCTCCCTCAGGCAAGTCCTTCCTATCTTTTGTTTCTAACAGATCTGAAGTAGGAGGAATGTAATTGTTGTTATATGGTGGAGGTGTGGCATTGTACCCAATTCCTCTTCTCAGCTTATCATGAATCTGATTTTGTAGTAAAGAGTCCATTGCTTTAGAAGCATTGGAAAATTTTTCTACATCAAGCTTAACCTTGGTTAGCTCCTCTTTCAGTTTTTCACTCTCCTCTTTAGATTTGGTCAGTTTAAGTTCTAAATCCTTTTTCTCCCACTGCCAGTAATTGGTGTCATATGAGTGTTGGAGTTCATTGGCTTGAAAACCTTTGATCTGATCTTCAAATCTCTCTACAATCCTTACATAGTCTTTGATATCTTTTTCTAATCTCTTAAGGTCATCACTCATCTTCTGATTGTGATCCCTGTACCTTTTAACAGTGTCTATGCAAGTTTTAGAACAGAGATTAGAACTTACCTCAGATGGGAGATCAGATACTTTAGCCATAAGAGCTTGATTCTGAATAGTTTCTTCTGCTTGATCACTCCAATCAAACCCCATTCCTTGTTGAGAAACAAGAGCTTGAGCAGAGTTTCTGTTGTTATTGAAGCTTCCAGATTGAGCTTGTTGGTGGTTGTTGTTGTGAGACACTCCACTTCTGCATTCTCTAGCAAAATGTCCCTTCAGATGGCATTTGTAGCATTCCACCTTTGATTTATCAAACCCTGCTCCATCTTCTCTTCTTTGGGAGAAGTTGTTTCTCCCAGTCCTCTTTATAAACTTCTTAACCCTCATGGAGAGCATGGCCATCTGCCATTTAATATCCATCTCTTCCAGATCATCTGGATGAAGTTGTTCTAAGTCATCATTAATCAAAGAGGAATTTCCATGATTGGAAAGAAAAGCTTCAAACACAGAATCAGTGCCTTTATCTTGATTTGTTCCATTAGCAGCATTAACTGATTCAGGGTTAGCAGTAGAATCAATTGATGCTGATAAGAGTGCAGCATTATGAATATATCCAGAAGGCTTCTTCTTTGCCTCCACCTCAGCTTCAAATACTCTAAGATCATTGTACAGATCATCAAGTTCTTTTTCTTCCAACTGATCATTCTGTCTGAATGACACAGTGTACATGGTCCATTCATCTCCAAGGGACCTTAAGAACATTCTGTTCACATCATCTTGATTAATTTGTACTCCCATAGTAGCTAGTTCACCAATTAGGTTATTAAACCTGTCAAAAGTTTGAGTCATGGACTTATTCTTAGTTGAGATGAAGTTTTCATACTGTTGCTTTAAGATTGCCTTTTGATTTCTCTTGGTACTTTTGGTACATGAGAATCTCTTCTCTAGAGAATTCCAGAGCATCTGTGCATCAGTACAATTGCAGAATTGGTGTTGATATTCATTTGGAATGGCCAAGAGCAGTGTGCTCAAGGCTTTCATCTCTATCTGCCTTGTCTTCCTGTCTGCATCTGTCTTTGGAGGGGTTCTTTTGCCATCTTCACCAATCTTTCCTTCATCAGATGGGCCATTCTCAATGATGTCCCACATAGAGTAATCTGTGAGGAGAATATATTGCTTGATTCTGATCTTCCACATGTCAAATTCATTGGATCTGAGCATTGGAACTTTTGAGACCAAAGTACTGCTTGATTCTGTAAGATTTTCCATGATGAATAACTGTTTCTGAGAGAGTTTGGCTCTGATACCACTTGTCAGGATCGAATTCTCAACAAGAATTAATTCTCAGAAACAATATCAAAGAAGTTTGCGGAAATAACACTTTGATATTCAATAAAACAGTAAATCAATCCAGAAAATATGAAGAACAAACTGTAAACTTGTATTGAATGCTTTGAAGTTACAAGATTACACACTTAACCTCAATATTGATGAACAGGCTCACCAATACGAATTCTACTTCTCTAGAATTAGGATCTATGCCTTGAGGTTAATTTTTCTCTCTAAAAGAATGAATTAAGTTCTGTATATTTTTATTCTAAACTATACAATATATATATACTAAATACAAAAGATAAATACAATAAAATATCTTCAGTATATCTTCCATGTATATCTCTAAGCTTCCATGTATATCCTTTCATACGAATCTTCATCATATAAGCAGTATTAATCTTCAGCAGCATTAACTTCCTTCTAGCAGCATTAACTACTAAGCAGTACTAACTAGCTAAGCAGTACTAACTTTGTTCAAGCAGCACTAACTTTGACTAGCAGTATTAATTAACACTAGCAGTAGTAACACTCAGCAGTATTAACCTTTATGTCTTCTAGCAGTATTAACTCTGAACCAGCAGCATTAACCATACTTGATGAATTCTTCAGTTCCCAACACGAAGACTTCAGAGGACTTACCTGCCTCTGAAGTACACATCAAAGGAACACTTTCAGCAGAAGACATTAGAGATGGCTTCATCAGAGGCTCTCAAGACTACATCAGAGCTCTGAGGACATTCTCTCTGAAGAAGGCGCTGAAGACATTTTCCTGAAGTATCAGAACAGATAGCCAATCACTTAGTGATAAGATTTACTTTATAGAGTAGGTTACTGTTTAAGCATGTCTTGAGCTTACCTTTTAGGTAAGACACTGTTCAAGCATGCTTCTATTTTTCAGAATAGTACACTGTTTACCTTATGGTCCTATAAATAGGACCATCACTCATTTGACAAAAGTGTGCTTTTTGATATCTTGTATTGAAAGAATCAACTAAATATATCTTGAGAAGATCTTGTTCTTACTACTTATCTTATTATATGAACTGTGATATTTGAAACTGCTTTTGATATTAAACAATATTGCTTCCGCTGTTATTACTCTTGTTGTTTATATCATTTTCATCGTAAGATTAAATCTGGGATCCAACAATTGGTATCAGAGCCTTCTTTGTTTTTTAAAACAAAGAAAGATCATATCTGCATTCTCGGATAGATTTATTTCTTATTGATTCAAGCTTTTAACATATGTGCATGTTTATATAAATCCTGGTTTATTAAAATTCATATGCTCCAGATATAAAAGTAAATCACAGTTACATCATTTAATAGAAAGATCTTCATAGAAAAGCATCAGTTCTTCAAATCTTCATCTTTTCTTCACAAAATGGCAAACTCAAGCATAAGTGCCATTTATACAGCTGGATCATTAACGAAACCTCCTACACTTCTAAGGGATGAATATCCTCAATGGAAGATCAGGATGGTAAATTTCTTAGAAGGCATGGACAAGGATCTGTAAAGATCAGTGAACGATGGACCTCACCAACCAATGGTGTTGGTACCAAGAGTTCCAGCAATAGCAGATATTGCTGAAATCCCTGCTTACTATGAAAAGAAAACTTCAAACTTTACGGATGAAGAAACAAACATGATGGAAAATGATTCAAAAGCTGTTAGATTACATATAATGGCCATTCCCAATGATATCTTCCAAGAACTTGATTCTTGTGTAACTGCAAAAGAGATATGGGATTAGTTGTTAAATCAACTTGAAGGTGGCCTACAAACTCAAAAGAACAGGAGAAATCTTTGTATCAATGAATATCATGATTTTCATGCATTACCCGAAGAAACCTTGCACCAAACATACTCAAGGTTCAACATCCTCATCAACAAATGCAGAAAATTTGGAGTCATTAGAACTAAAGAAGAAAATAATGTTCTTTTTCTTAAAAGTCTAAATGAAGAATGGTCACAACTGTCAATGTTAATACAAGCCAATCAAAATCTTGAAACATGGTCATTGACTGACATTTATGGCACCCAGGTTGCACAAGAAAAAGAAGTTGTTAAACAAAAATCAAAAACTTCTTTAGGTGGACCACTTGCACTCATGTCAAAACAAAAAGGTGTATCACAAGAATGCTGAAATGCAGAAAAAGACAACTGTTCAAAGAGGGAATCTAAAAGAAAATCCAAGAAGGTTCTGATGTCTGAAGAAGTTGAACACTCAGATTCTGACTCAGATGATGACATCAATGCCTTTGCCAAATCTCTTGCATTAATCACCCATCAATTTAACAAGAAATTTGGCAAGAAAGTTTTTGAAGGAAGAAGAGATGATGAAGAAAGAAGAGGAAATCCAGAAAGGAGATTTCAGAAAACTGACTATCAACAAAAGCCCAGATCTACTCTAAATAGTGATCAAAAGGGCGTTCATTTCACAAATCATGATTCTACTCAACAATCATTTCAGCCATGGTATCCTCAACCTCAGAGGTACTTCAAGCCACAACCACAAGCACAGAAGAAATAATCCGAGACTGCTATTCCATCAAACCAAAATGATGGAAGATGTTTTAGATGTGGAAAGCCAGGCCATTACTCTGCCAACTGCAGAGGTAGACTCATCAAGGATGGAGACTACTACAAAAACAAGTACAAGTACAATGTCAAAGAAAGAGTACTTGTAGCAGAGATGTAAGATTGGCTGTCAGACACAACAAGCGATGGAGAGGAAGAACCTACCAATCTCTGTGGTATGACATTCACAAATGATCAAAATGATGGATCATCAGAGGACTACTCTGAAACGGTAAACTCTCCTTCCACCTCTGACAGTGAACTTGAATTGGATGTTATTAAAGTAACAGATGAATTTCAAATCCTAAAGCAAAAACTTGTTGAGGAAAAAGAAAAAGGAAAACAAATGACAAAAGATCTTAGTTTTTACAAAAGAGCAAAAGATCTTCTTGAGTCAGAAAAGAGAGATATTTTTGTTGAAAAATCTGAACTTGAAAAAGGTCAGAAACAAAAAGAAAAATCCTTTTCAAAAAATTCAAAGAACTTGAGAAAGTTTTAAAAGTTAAAGAAGAAGAAGTAAAAATATCTGAGTATGAAAGACTCAATGCTGTTGCCTTAACCAATTTTTTCCAAAAAGAAAGAGAAATCTTACATCAATCGCTGGAAAGGAAAGAACTTCAAATCAGAAGCTATCTTGATGCTCAAGTTGTACATATAAAGATAAACTCTCAAATGGATACTCAAGGGCTTGGATTCAATGAATTGGATCAATTCACTGGATTGAAGAAAACTTCACTTTCTTCCACTTTTTGTAAAGGAAAGGACCAGAACTCTGAATGTCCATCACTAAACAATTTCAAGAGAATAAAAACCTCAGAGAGATCAAAATCAAGGGCTCTGAATTTAAAAAATGTTGCATACTCTGAAGTGCAAAAGTTTCCAAATTGTTTCTTAAAAATAGAAAAAGAAACTTCAGAGGTATTTTTCACAAAACCTCAGAGCAATTATCCTAAAGAGATTTTCAAGTTCAATGCATTTATCAAAGATGAGTCATAGACATCTGAACAAAGTTCCTCTGAAGCAAGTACTTCTAAAGATGAACCTCAGAGTTCACTTAATCCAGATGGCCCTCTGTATTCACCAATCTCTGATGAATGCATCAGAACTACATTTGAGGATGACATCAAGAGAATAAATCAAGAAAATATCATAGCTGATTTAAAGAAGAAAGAAAGCATGAAAAGAATCATCAAAGTCTCAAGACCAAGGAAATTGAGAAACCATCAGAGTTAGTTATCTTTGGTAAGGCTGCACGAGACTTTCTTGACTCTAATTCTGAATCTGATCCAGAGGTAGATGAACAGATATTCTACAGTCCAGAGGAAGTAATTCATAAAAAGATAGATATTGTTGGTTCTGGAATTTTGAACATTCCTATTTCTGTTTTAAACAACAAACCCAGAATACCAATATGTCCTGACTTTGCAGAAATGTGTCCTAAAGCAAAAACTTCTTTGGAACATAAAAAATAATTACAAGAAAAGGCAAAGAATAAAACTATCACTTCTCAACTCTACACTTATAAACCAATCAAGTTTACTCCTGGACAAAAAGGAAAATGGCAAGAAATTAACCATTCTGATCCTGTTTGTGCAGTGAGCAACAAAGAGAAGAGGATTTTTCTGAACAAGAATAGACAACTTCAAAGAAGGTTGTCTTTCAAGCTAGAAGAAAGGAAGTAGTTAAGAATACTTGTAATATTCCTAGTACTAATTCAAAAAGGAATCATAATGTATCGAATGCATCTAATGAAATGAAATCCTTTGCTTCTACTTCTTTTTTTTCTATAAAGTGCAACTACATCCAACTGTTGATAAAACTGAAAAATCACTTCAGAGGTTCTCACTGTTTTCTTAATCAATCTCTGAATAAAAATTCAGAGACAAAGCCTCAAAAGAAAAAGGACAATATTGCCAAAACATCAAAAGATGAGAAGGCAAAATTTCAAAGAGAAAATCAAAAGTCTAACAAAATAGGACCCATAATGAGATGGGTACCTAAGAAAATCTAATCTGTCTTGCAGAAACAGTCTATGCCGATCTGGTACTTAGATTCTGGATGTTCAAGGCATATGACTGGAGATAAAAAGTTACTATCCTCTTTCAAAGCTAAATCTGGGGAGCAGTAACTTTTGGAGACAATATGCAAGGACAGATTAAGGGTGACGGGGAGCTTACAAGAGGTAATGTTTCTGTATCTAAGGTTACTAATGTTGATGGATTAAAGCATAATTTATTCAACATAACTCAACTTTGTGACCATGGTTTTGATGTGAAATTTCAAGAAAAACATTGTTCATTACTTCACTCAAAAACAGGTCAAGATATGCTCAGAGTTGACAAAAAGGGTAATTTATACAAAATGAATTTTTCCAAACACATACAAACTGACTCAGAGAAACTCTGTCTAGTATCTCTGAACAGTGAAGATGTTTGGCTCTGGCATAAAAAGTTCTCACATCTGAACTTTTCTTCACTTAATAAATTGGTCAAACTAAATCTGGTTAAGGGATTACCATCTCTGAAGTTTAACAAAGATCATCTTTGTTCTGCTTGTGAAATGGGAAAAATGAAAAGATCATCCCACAAGAACAAAAGTGATAATAATTGTCCAAAACCCCTGCATATGCTTCATGTGGACCTCTGTGGTCCTATCTCTGTGCACAGTTTATCAGGTAAAAAGTATATTCTCGTTTTGATTGACGAATACTCTAGATATACTTGGATATAATTCATCAGAGACAAGTCTGATGTCCCTGATATTTTAATATGATTGTTAAAGAGATTGCAGGTTCTGTTTGATACCAAAGTTCAGAAGCTGAGAAGTGATAATGGAACAGAGTTCAGAAATGCAAAAATCAACTCATATCTTTCAGAGAAAGGCATAACTCCAAACTTCTCTGCAGCAAGAACACCTCAACAAAATGGTGTTGTTGAGAGGAAAAACAGAACACTGGTTGAAGCTGCAAGAACTATCTTTGCAGGATCTGATCTTCCCACAAACTTTTGGGCAGAGGCAGTGGCAACAACCTGTTTCACTCAAAACAGAGCTACCATTGTCAAAAGATTCAAGAAAACATCTTATGAACTCATTAACAATAGGAAACCTAATGTTAAATATTTCCATGTTTTTGGATGTAGATGTTATATTCTAAATGATAGAGAATTTTTTGGAAAGTTTGACAAGAAAGCTGATGAAGGAAAATTCATTGGATATTCACTAGCCTCAAAAGCTTTCAGAGTGTTCAATCAGATAACAAGAACAATCCAAGAGAGTATCAATGTGTCTTTTGATGATGACAGAAAACTTGCCACCAACATAACTGCAAAGGACATCTCTGAATCATCCAAGATAAGAGAAATTGAACTAAAGAAAATATTCGAAGACTTCTTCGATGATGAAAATTTAGAGTTTATATTCAGAGATATTCACAGATCAACTTCAGAGGAACCTCAAAATACAGGTACAAATCTCTCTGGTCCCTCTGAAGTCACAACTTCTGCTTCCTTGAATGTAGGTACAAGAAATGAATCAAGACAAACAGGACAATTAACTTCAGAAGCAGAAGATGAACAAGAGACATGTGACGAATTTCTAGAGACATCTCTTACAGAAACTTCAGAGCATGCTTCACCATCTCTGGAGTCAACTTTAGAGCCTCTAGAATCAACTTCAGAGCCTCTGCTCAGCACAACAGAGATGTCTCCCATTGTCATCTCTAAAGCTCAAACTCCACCTCATATTCATGCTCCACTCACATGATAGACAAAAGATCATCCTCATGATCAGATCATTGGATCACCTTCAGAGGGTGTCAAAACCAGATCAGCCACAATCAATGAATGTTTTTTTGTAAATTTTTTAAGCATCATTCAACCAAAGAAGGTAAGCGAAGCTCTTGAAGATCCTCATTGGATCTCTGCAATGCAGAATGAGCTTCAAGAGTTTGAAAGAAACAAGGTCTGGACCTTAGTTCCCCTTCCTAAAGGAAAATTTGCAATTGGAACTAAATGGGTCTTCAGAAATAAAAAGGATGAGGATGGCATTATAATTAGAAACAAAGATAGGTTGGTTGCTAAGGGATATTGCCAAGAAGAGGGTATTGATTATGATGAAACCTTTGCACCTGTAGCTAGGCTAGAAGCAATTAGAATCTTCTTAGCCTATGTTGCATACAAAGGGTTCAAAGTATATCAGATGGATGTTAAATCTGCCTTTCTAAATGGTAAATTAAATGAAGAAGTTTATGTCCAGCAACCACCTGGATTTGAAAATACAGAGTTTCCTAACCATGTTTATTATCTTGATATAGCTCTATACGGACTTAAACAAGCTCCAAGCGCATGGTATGCTACTCTGTCCACATTTCTGATAAATAATGGTTTTGAAAAAGGTACAATAGATACAACCTTGGTCATAAAAAGGTATAAAAATGAGATGCTTTTAGTACAAATATATGTTGATGACATTATATTTGGCTCTACAAATCTAAAGTATTGTGATAAATTTTAAGAGTTGATGAAGAGTAAATTTGAGATGAGTCTCATGGAAGAATTAACATTCTTTCTAGGCTTACAAGTAAAGCAAACATCTGAGGGTACTTTTATAACTCAATCTAAGTATGTCTCTGACATTTTGAAAAAATACAGACTCAATGATTCAACCTCTATGAAAACACCTATTGCAACAGGAGTCAAACTTCACTCTAATCTTTCGGGAAAATCTGTAGATGTCAAAACCTACAGAGGCATGATAGGATCACTTCTATACTTAACTGCAAGCAGGTCTTATATAATGTTCGCAACATGTCTCTATGCTCGATATCAAGAAAATACAAAAGAATCTCATTTGTCTGCAGTAAAAAAAATTTAGATACCTCAGAGGCACACCTTATTTAGGTCTCTGGTATCTAAAACTGTTGGATCAAATAATTGTATTCAAGATTAAAGGGTTTAAACTGTATTTATTTGATAGTTAAAGTTTGAGGTTGAAATTGTAATAAGTTAATAGTTTAGTTACTATTGGGCCTCAAGCCCATAAGCCCATTAGGCCTTTTAGCCTAGGTATTTAAAGTTTTGTTTAGTTTAGTTTTAGGTTGAACTCTGATAATATTCTAGTTAATAGTCGTACGTATTTTCTCTGTACTCAAGGGTATCAAGAACACAGAAGGTTTAACTGTTTATTCAAGGGATTGGTATGTTATTCTGATCTTATTATCTCTTGATTATTATTGTGTTCTATGATTGTTTGATTATCAACTAGATTAAACTGGCATAACAAGTGGTATCAGAGCTAAATCTGTGTTGCAGGCACCCAAGGTTTAAGAGGGAGAAAGAACAAAGGCTTCTAAGTAAATCAACTTATAACCCATACTTCAACGGAGAATGGCTCCTAATCACATCAGATTAGAACCCGCACTTCAGTGCTTTTATTTTCTGCTTTATGTTGTTAAAAAAAATAAAATTCTTCAGTTGAGGGGGAGCTTCATAGAAAAAGGGCTTAATCGTCTATAAGCTTAATTGCAAAACTCCTTAGAGCTTAATTGTCAAACTCTTTTTAGTTTGAGGGGGAGAATTGCATCGTCAAACACAAATGTTTTGACTTCTCCGAAATTTTTATTCTTCATGTAACTCGGTGCTTATTTGTGCTTTCATGTACAATAGCCTGTTGACCATCATGTTCTTTTAGGAAAATACATGGGATTCAGTGTGAGAACTTAACAGAACTTCCATGGATTCACGATAACCAGTGTTTCCTACCCAGGAAGTATTCCCTGAATGATTGAGGGGAGAGGGGTCAAAAGAATTGAGTGATGGTGTGTGAAGAGGTAAAATGGAAAAGAAAGATTGGTTAGAAGTGAGATTTAATGATTAAAAGAAAGAGGGTGAGAGAACAGAGTAAAAGAATATCAGACTCTGCACCAAACTTCTTTCTGAGCCGGGCAGCCACATAATCTGATTGGTTCACATTCTTTGGTGACCATCATTGAAAAAGGCAACTAGCCCATGCCATCTCTTGCATACAACCCCACCATCTACTCATTCTTTTCTCAAAAAGAGAATGTTTCACATTTTCTGGGCAAGCAGCACATCTGCTATTGGTTCTTCATTTAGAAGATACTAATATTGAAAAAGAAGGAAAGTTGCCCCAACTTCGAACCCTTTCTCATGCACATTGAGTCTTTGTATAATTTGTTGTTGTCTCAACAAGTTTACATATTTTGAGCCTATACTGAAAAGTAATCATCAATGCTTAATTTCTTTCATACACGTGCACGAGCACACATAAATTTGTTTTCTGTTAGAACGTTCATAGATAACCATGTGTTATTCGATGATTGAATGGAAGACCTGGGGAGCCAACATCAAAACCAACTCTTTATATAGTAACTTTGTGTTACTCAGTGACTTTGTGTTACTGACAGGCATTCTAACTGAGTCATTTGTTGATTCAGGGTTACACCTATTAACTATTTGAATTTGAAAAGATTCAAATGGTTACTACTTTCTATTTTAATCTGAAAAGATTGAAATAATCACTCTTTCCATTTGGGAAGACTGCTCTTATTTCCATACAGGGCTCGTTACATAATGACCATATTCAAAGGAGGAGATTGTTTTGACAAGTTTTGATGATGATGATTCTCACCACTCATCAAAAAGGGGGAGAATATACAAAAAGGGAGAATTATCAAAGAAGGAGAATATAATCTGAAGACTGCTGACTGATGATTCCAAGGATATCAAGTTTTGAAGCTATCAACGTCATATCTGAAGAAAAGTGAAGACCCGAAGACAATTGCCAAATTTTTTTTAATTTTGAATCCAAAGGGGGAGATTGTTGGATCAAATAATTGTATTCAAGATTAAAGGGTCTAAACTGTATTTATTTGATAATTAAAGTTTGGGGTTTAAATTGTAATAACTTAATAGTTTAGTTACTATTGGGCCTCAAGTCCATAAGCCCATTAGGCCTTTTAGCCTAGGTATTTAAAGTTTTGTTTAATTTAGTTTTAGGTTGAACTCTGATAATATTCTAGTTAATAGTCGTACGTATTTTCTCTGTACTCAAGGGTATCAAGAACACACAAGGTTTAACTATTTATTCAAGGGATTGGTATGTTATTCTGATCTTATTATCTCTTGATTATTATTGTGTTATATGATTGTTTGATTATCAACTAGATTGAACTGGGATAACAAAAACTGTCTAGCTTTGATTTAACAACATACACTGATGCAGATCATGCAGGATGCAAACTAGACAGAAAGAGTACATCAGGATGTTGTCAATTATTGGGAAATAAGCTGGTAAGTTGGACATCCAAGAAGCAGAACTGTGTTTCAATTTCCACAGCAGAGGCAAAATATATTGTTGCTGCTAGTTGTTGTTCTCAAGTCATATGGATGCAAACTCAGCTCAGAGACTATGGCTTATAATATGTCAGAATTCCAATTCTGTGTGATTCAAAAAGTGCCATAGCCATCACTGCTAATCCAGTACAGCATTCCAAAACAAGGCACATTGATGTAAGGTACTACTTTCTGAAATATCATGTTGAAAAGTGAACAATAGAGATGTATTTTGTACCAACTGAACTTCAACTTGCTGATATTTTCACAAAAGCTATAGATGAACGAAGGTTCAATTTTTTAATCAGCAAGTTGGGAATGTTGGACATGTGTACCTAAAACAGGAAAACATCAGAGTCTCTGATCTATTCATCAGAGCCTCTGACATGCGTAGCATGTTCAACTAGATCTTTTGAAACTAATTTCAGAGCCTCTGGATTTTTCACAAATGGTAAAAATCATTCTTTTGTATCTCTATGTTAGTGTATTATTGTATCCAAGATTTAATAGGAAAAGTCAATTCAAGATAAGTCAACAAAGTCAAAGTATGTTTAGTCAATATGAGGTTACTTTGTTATTAAGCTTGTGGTTTTAGACTTGTGGTATAAATACCATGTTGCCTTGCAAATCATGTAGCTAGATATATTGTAATATCATTGTGAGATAAATGACATGAACACTTTCTCTCTCTACACTCTCTCTCTAGAAATATACTTTGATATTGTCATATATTGAATAGAGATTGCTTGATTTGATTGGGAATACAATTTAATTTGGTATCAGATCAAACCAAACAAATTCAGAAGGATCAGATCATCAGTTTAGATTCAAATTTGAGAAATTTTGATTTTACGATTTCATTTTCTTGAAAATCACTGTTTGATCTTAGTTTTTCATGTTTTTGCACAATTAAATGAAGAAATTGATTTGATTGTGTATGTTTTATCAATAGGATCAACTTTCGTTCAGATCACATAGGCCAATTTCGATTTTAGATTGATCAATTTGATCAAAATGTTGGTATTGTGAAAACTTGAAAGTCGTACACTGTAATTTGATTAAATCACTGTAATTTTCGATTTCTTTTATAAATTCAGTGTTGTAATCATGTTTAGTATTGAATCGTGGACTATTTGTGAGATTTTCATAATCGAAATCAAGATTTACTTGATTTTTGATCGAACAGGTGAAAATGCGCAAGAAAACCCAAGAACGCGCTAGATTCACAAAACGCGCAAGTTCATCAGTAGAACGCGCAAGGTTCATCTGAAGAACGCGCAAGCAAAGCCTGCGAGTTCACCATCAAACGCACAAGTCAAAGGATTTTATTTTTGGCCAGAAACGCGCTAACAGAGGCGTGCGAGTTTCAGAAACACGCAAGACAAAGCTTGCGAGTTTGAGCAAAAGCGCTAAGTGAGACGTGCAAGTTTCTCAGAAACGCGCTAAAAAGGCTTGCGAGTTTGGTATCCTTGAAAATTCTTAACAAGAATAAAGTCTCAGAAACAATATCAAAGAAGTTGCGGAATAACACTTTGATATTCAATGTAACAGTAAACAAACAGTATATGATTAACAACTAGCAAACTTGTATTAAAATCACAAGATTACACACACAACCTCAATCTTGAAGAACAAGCTCTTTCAAGACGAATTCTACTTCTCTAGAATTAGGATCTATGGCTTGAGGTTGATTCTCTCTAAAATAAAAACTTAGAATTAAAAACTATCTCTAAACTATTCTGTCAAATTTATACAAATACTGAATAAAAAGATAATTACAAAAAAATAGAATATCTTCAGTATATCTTGCATAGTTATCTTCAATCCTTCCATGAATATCTTTATTCTTTACAACGGTCATTCTCTTCATCCAGATCTTCAATTCATAAGCAACACTAACGACAAGCAGCATTAACTACTAAGCAGCACTAACCTCTAGCAGTACTAACTAGCTAAGCAGTACTAACTTTGTTAAAGCAGCACTAACTTTGACTAGCAGTATTAATTCTACTAGAAGTAGTAATACTCAGCAGTATTAACTTTGAAGTCCTCTAGCAGTAGTAATTCTGAACTAGCAGCATTAATCATACTTGATGAATTCTTCAGTTCCCAACAATCTCCCCCTAACTTGACTTTTAGGAAGAGAAGTCAAGTTCTTCAAATCTGATCTTCAAGTTGCTCCCAAAACTCCATCATGGCCTAAATTCCAGTATTTGTATCCAACCCTAAACTCTGATTTATTGTTCTTTGGATCAAATATTTAGCCATTTCTGAATCTGGAATACATCCTAGCTTCTTCTTCAGCATGGCATGAAGCTTTAATCTGCTATGGTTGTACACTCTATCCACTAGAAAGTATTCAGTGTGATTCAAATCCAAAGTCACTGCATATACTCCACTAGTTTCATATAGAGTCCAATTGCTGACAGATTTGAACACGTTCCTGATCACATGCTCTACTTCATCAGGCTTGAACATCATACACAGATACTCCATCACCAGTTTTGTAATTGAAATTTCTGGAGCCTTCAGTATATCTACATACAACTTCATTCCTATCTCAAACATTTCTTCAAGGTCTGACCTAGAGCATGTCCTTACAATCTTTGCCCAAGTATTGAACACCTCATACTTTTCATCCTTCCTTTTGAGCCTTATGTATTCCTTTCCATCCACTATCAATGTATCCCAAAGAATAACCTCAGGAGGCTTAACTCCTACAGGTTCTGCTGAAATTGGTTCAGGCACTTTGTCCATCACTACCATATAAATATTTACATCATCTGTACTTGATAGCTTTTTCTGTTTAGATGACTCAGGTGCCCCTTCTTTTTCAGCAACCTTCTCAGCCTCTCCTTCAGCTATTCTAGGCTTCTTGGTTGACTTTCTCCTTGCCATCATCTTGGTTCTCTTTAAAGTCCTTAGACTTTCACCCAGAGTGGCTTCTTTCTTTGGTGGTGTTTCTTGCTCATCTGGAAAAGGTTTTTCTATCATGAAATCATTACTTTCTTTCATTCTCTTCTCCATCTCCACCCTGGCAGTTTCATTCCCTTGAAGCTTGGTCATTTCAGAATTGTACAACTCCTTGATCTGCTCAAATGTCATTTTGGAGAACATCTCCTTTCTGCCTCCTATAGCACCCTTGAGAAACATTATCTTTTTGTTTCTCTCTTGAGTACCAAGGAAAGTCTTTGAGGGTTGTCTCTTCTTTGCAGCTGTTTTTATCACCACAGATTTCTTCAAAGATGCTGCTTTCTTTTGTGCAAGTTCAGTTGCCAGGCTTTGTTGATAGGCTTCATTCAGTTCAGCAGCTAGAGCCTTTGCCATCTCCCTGTCCTTTTCAACCTGAACTCTTTCTTCCTTTTCAATATCAGCCTGCATCTTCCTGGCCAAAGCTTCATCTGATTCAACCAACCTTTGCTTTTTGACTGATTGATCAGATTCTACCATGTTTGCTTTTCCTTTGTCTTTGTTCACTTTCTTTTCTACATCTGTTTTCTTGATCAATGTCCCTTGTTCTTTGATAACTACTCCTTTGGTCTTTGAGGTGAACTTGGGGGTATCATGCTTGGCTTTAAGTAAGGTTTCTGCAATCTCCAGCTCTGTTAAAACATCTTTCACAGTTTCTGCTGCTTTGCTTATTTCAGCAGTACTAACCATTTCCGCTGCTTTAATTGAACTAGCAGCATTAATGGTTTCTGTTGCTTGCTCTGTTACTGCTGCTTGTTCTTTTATCCCTGCTTGCACTGATTCTCTTTCTGTTTCTGCTTCTTGCTCCCCCTCAACTTCAGATCTCTCCCCCTCACCACCATATTTCATCCCATCAAGCTCCCCCTTTTCTGTAGCTTCTTCCATGTTGATCTCCCCCTTTTTGGGAGCATCATTCCCAGATTTCCTTCTCCTTAGCACAAATTGTCTCTTCTTCTTATTCTGTACTAGCTTCATCACCAATTTCATGAGTTTGGTAATCTGCACTTGTTGGGACAAGATTACCAATTTCATTTCCTCTATCTCTTTGCCTTGTTTAATAACATCCAGGTTGATGTTACCCAATGTCTCCATCAATTCATAGTAGGTATATCTGTCCTCACCTTCTCCAGAAGTGTTACCCTCTTTTGATGGATCATAGGATCTTTTTGTAGTGGAAGTCTTCTGCCTAGCAGAAGCACTATCCACCCCCTTGGTTTCTTAGCACCGGGGACCTTTGAATGATTGCTCATTCAAAGTTGCCATGGGGAAGGTCTTATGTATGTTACCACTGACCTCCTCTGAGCTAGCAGGAGTAGTGGCAGCCTTCTCATCCATATGCTCTTCCTCCTCCTCAGAGAGCACCTCCTTTGGGTTGGGAGACACCCTTGTGGTTTCCCTATAGATATTCTCTAAGGGAGAATCCTCCCTTAGAGGGATTAAAGGCTTAGGGGTTGATGGTACAAGAAGGGAAGGAGCCTTCTTGACTTGTTTCCTTTTGTATGTTTGGGTGATTGGTGAAGTTGGTTTATCAAGAAGAGACTGGGGAATTGATTTAGAGTGGGAAGGTTGGGATAGGCTAGCAATGGGTTGGTCTAATCGGGGCCTTGACCCTGCTGCCATACCTTCATCAGTTTGGGACACCACCATCATTGTAGAGAACAATGGGGTGTCAACTCCTTCCGAGTCCAGAGGGGATCTTTTCATGTTTGAAAAGACCTTACCTTTGGGAATTTTTGGTACATATACCCCATCAAAATGAGGTATATCCGTCAATTCATGGTCAATAACTTCTTGGACAAACCTGAGGTACATATAAAAGCTCTTTTTGGGAAAAATTATACTTTCTGGCAGTGGCTAAGCATACCAAAGCATAAGCAATGGTGCTACTGAACTCACTCCATCCAATAGTCTTTTTAGAGATACAATGCATAAGAGTATGGACAAAGAAACGCCATTGGGGTGAAAATTTTGCTTTTGAGAACTTGAACACACCCAATGGGCCTCCATACCCCATTCTTGTAAGAGTAGCAAACAGTTCATCATTAGATATAGAAGTTATACCAGAGGCATCGTCTAGACGTAGACTGATGCGAAGTACCTCTTCAGTAACTGTCAAGGGTTTGTCACACACCCTTGTTTTGATCATTTGCACATCATTCTCAGTAACAATGGTGGCATTTGCCCAGAATTGCCTCTGATGCTCTATGAAGATGGTAGGAGATAGAGTGAGAGCATGGGCAATATGACTTGACTTCAGAAAGTCGACTATCTGGTGAAAACCTTCAGCTTTGTTTTGGCTTTTGGAGCATCGCGATTTCATTGTGCTCATCTATGAACGCCATGGATGCCATTGACCTTGAAGGTTCTTGCCTGAAAACTTTGAACTTGAGAGAGAAAGGGTGTAGAGCGCAAGTGAACAGTATGCAAAGAGTCGTTATGAACTTTTAGGCGGGCAAAGGGTATTTATAGTATTCGGGACATAAGCAGTAGTAACCAAGAGCAGTATTAAAAATGCATTGGCAGTATTAACAATGCACTGGCAGTATTAAAAATGCACTGGCAGCATTAACAATGCACTGGCAGTATTAAAAATACTTACACTGTTAAACTTTGTGAAGGACTGAGTACTGCTATACTTTTCCTGAAAAAGAAGATTAGGACCACCAAGAATAAACAATATACAGGTATTTAACCACTTTTTAAGTAGGAGCTTATTCAGAGTTGATCATTCCCACACTTGTTACCAAGAAAGTGAATCTACCCACATCAAATGCTTTGGTGAATAGATCAGCAAACTGGTTGTCAGTATGAACCTTTACAACTTGAATAAGTTTCTTTTCATTACAGTCTCTTATGAAGTGATACCTGATCTCAATGTGCTTTGTCTTTGAGTGCTTAACAGGATTATTCACAATGCTAATAGCACTGCTATTATCAATAAAAATTGGAGTGTGTAGAAAGGTTACCCCATAGTCCAACATTTGATTCTGAATCCATAAGACTTGAGAACAGCAACTTGCAGCTGCTATGTACTCTGCCTCTATTGTAGATGTGGACACTGTGGTTTTTTTCTTGCACTGCCATGAAACTAGTCTTGCACCTAAGAACTGACATCCTCCAGAAGTAGATTTTCTGTCCAAGTTTGCTCCACCTAGATCACTGTTTGAGTATGCAAGTAGGTCAAAGGATGAGTCACGAGGATACCAAAGTCCCAATCTGGGTTGCCCTTTGAGATATCTGAATATCCTCTTAACAGCTTGATAGTGAGATTGCTTTGGCCTAACTTGGAATCTTGCACATACACAGACTGGAAACATTATATCTGGCATAGAGGCTGTAAGATACATGAGAGAGCAAATCATGGATCTATAATGATGAACATCCATATCCTCCCCCTCAAGATCTGTTGTTATCTGCTTGTGTGTCTCCATAGATGTGCTAGCAGGCTTTGAATCTGAGAAACCAAACTTGGTTAGAATGTCCTGCACATATTTGGACTGACAGATAAAGATTCCATCTGACTTCTGTTGAACTTGGAGTCCAAGGAAAAAAGTAAGTTCCCCCATGGAACTCATTTTGAACCTTTGATGCATTAGTTCCTCAAACTCCTTGCACATGTTGTCTCTTGTAGATCCAAAGATGATATCATCAACATAGATTTGGACCAGCAAGAAATCCTTCTTCTTTCTCTTGATGAATAAAGTCTTATCAATGACTCCTCTTTCAAATCCATTTTCCAAGAGATAGGATGACAGAGTGTCATACCATGCTCTTGGAGCTTGATGCAGTCCATAAAGTGCTTTCTTCAATTTGTATACCCTGTCTGGATAGCTTGGGTTTTCAAACCCTGGTGGTTGACAGACATATACTTGTTCTTCAAATGAGCCATAAAGAAATGCACTTTTCACATCCATTTGATAGACTTTGAATTTCATATAAGAAGCATAAGCCAGGAACAATCTAATTGCTTCTATCCTGGCCACAGGTGCAAACACTTCATCATAGTCTATTCCCTCTTCTTGTGTATACCCTTGAGCCACCAACCTTGCTTTGTTCCTTATCACTATACCTCTTTCATCTCTCTTATTCCTGAAGACCCATTTTGTTCCTATTGCTCTTTGGCCTTTAGGAAGGTCTACCAGATCCCAAACATCTTGCAGCTTGAATTTCAGTAGCTCTTCTTGCATTGCTTCTATCCAACTGGACTCTTTCATAGCATCATGTGCCTTCTTAGGCTCAAGCTGGGATAGAAAGCAAGAAAGTACTGTATGCTGTTAATCTTTCATTTCTTGCAGTCTGCTTTGATTTCTAGTCATCATAGGAGAGGATATGTCTCCTATTACCAGTTGTGGAGGATGATTCTTTTGAATTCTGGTGTGATGATTAGGTTCTTCATTAAGTCCCACCTCTAGATTGGAGTCATTCAACTCAACTGAGGTGTTTTCAGCAACTACTTCTGATTCTTTATTGTCTTGAGTCTCCTCATCTCTACTTTCTTCTTCACTCTGACTTGGTCCAGTAAATGGTTCCTTTTCACAGTCTTCAACAGGATCCACTGTGGGTATGGGAATGATCACAGATTTAGACATACTGTCTTGGACTTGGGTAGTTCTTGATTCTCCACTCCCTGAATCTGCATATTCATCACTACTGAAACCAAAAGAGTTAGTTAGTGAATCAATGTCAAATAGCCACTGAGGACCAGACCCAATTGGATTTGGTGTGTTCTCATTGCATTTGACATTGTCACTTTCTTCAATTATTCTAGAAGAAGAGTTAAGAACTCTGTAAGCCTTACTCTGAGATGAGTAGCCAACAAGAAATCCATCATCTGCTTTGCTATCAAACTTACCTAAGTGAGATTTAGTATTGAGAATTGTACAAGGACACCCAAAAGGTTTGAAAAATTCAATAAAGGGTTTTCTTTTATTTAAAAGCTCATATGGGGTCTTGTTCTTTGGCTTGACCACTAGAACTCTGTTTTGGACATAACAGACAGTATTGACTGCTTCAGCCCAGAAGGTAATTGGCAGTTTTGAATCTTCCAACAGAGATCTAGCAGCCTCTATTAGTGTCCTATTTCTCCTCTCAGCAACTCCATTCTGTTGAGGAGTCCTAGGGGCACTATATTGTCTCTCAATGCCTTTCTCTTCACAAAAGGTGTTTAGATCAAGGTTTTTAAATTCAGTCCCATTATCTGATCTAATGACTTTTACTTTTTGATTAGTTTGGTTTTCAATTCTTAGGATAAAGGATTTGATCAGTCCACTTGTCTCATCCTTAGTCCTTAGAAAATATACCCAAGTAAATCTGGAGTAATCATCAACAATAACCAAGCAGTAAGATTTCTTGCCTATACTCATAACATTTGTAGGACCAAACATATCCATATGTAGTAATTGGAGACAAGAAGAAATAGTGTTTAACTCTTTGGTCTTATGAGAAGTTTTGTGTTGTTTGCCTTTAAGACAAGCAACACAATGATCATCACATGAAAAGACTTTTGATGGTAAACCTCTTACAAGGTTGTTTTTAACAAGTTTGTTCATAGTCTTGAAATTCATGTGACACATCCTTTTGTGCCAAAGAGAGGATTCATCCACAGAAGCTTTTGAAACAAGACAGTTTATGGATGAATCACTATCAACATTGTTCATATCTAGACAATAAACATTGTCCTTTCTTGGAGTTCTAAGTAGTATCATACTTTCATCAACTACCTTGAACCCTGGAGCAAGGATCATACACTCTGTGTTTGTAAATAATATGCTATGTTGTTTGTCACAAACTTGTGATACACTTAACAGGTTGTACTTCAACTGATCAACATAGTAGACATCCTCAAATGTCATCTTACCTTTTGTAACATTACCTTTGCCACTTATTTTACCTCCAGTAAGATTATCTCCAAATGCAACATGTCCTCCATTGATATGCTTGAAATCCTGAAGACATGACATTTTGCCTGTCATGTGCCTAGAGCAACCACTATCAACATGCCATATGCTCTTCCCCTTGAGCTGTTGGTTGCTCTGCACATAAGATATATCAGTTAGTATGAATTGGGAACCCAAGCCAAAGTGGTCTTGGGTACCCCTTTCTCATCACAATACTTGCATTCTTTCTTGACAAGATTTTTAAACTTTGACTCCTCATTTCTGGAGTACTTTGTCACAATGATAGGCTTGGAAACACTTTTGCTAGCAGCAGTACTGGTTTTAAAAGTACTAACTGCCTTAGCACCACTTGCATGCTTAGCAGTACTAACCTTGTTAGAAGTAGTAACTGTGTTAGCAGCAGTAACTGTGTTGGCAGTACTAACCTTTGAAGAGGTACTAACAGTATTAGCAGCATTAATATTTTCAGCAGTACTAACACTGGTAGCAGCAGTAATGCTTCCAGCAGCACTATCCCTGTCAGCAGTACTAACAGTTTTAGTGCTTCTAGGTACCCACATTTGAATACTTTCTTTTAAAACCTTTTTCCTCATGGGGACCTTATTTTCAACAGATTTCTTCATCACATGTTTCTTTCCAGCCTTCCTATAACCAACAGGTTTTTGCACAAATCTTTGAAAGTTCATCTGTTGGTTAAAAGGATTAAAGAAACAGTGCTTAGCCAAATGGATTAACTTTCCACATATGAAACAAGGCTTTGGTCTATTAATTTTACTCAGATCAATGCCTTGTTTTTGTGCCCATTGGTTGTTCCAGTTTCTCTGATTTCCCCTTGGTTTATCATGTTTTTGGGGCTTAGAAGTATTGCATGCACACTACTTGCAAGGGATAGGGTTCACAACAGTGGTCTGCTTATAATAAACCTTCTTGTTCTTTCCCTCAGTCTTCTCTATCTCATTGGACTTGATCCAATGCTTTCCACATCCCTCATTGGTGATTATGTGGTTTTCTATAGGGATCTCACCACTCACAGTGTTGTCTTTATCCTTGAAAACTTCTTTCTCAGTTTTATCCTTAACAACTACTTCATCTAAGGGATTTATCTCAGTGGCTCCATTAGGTAGGTCCTTCCTATCCTTTGTTTCTAACAAATCTGAACTAGGAGGGATGTAGTTGTTGTTATAGGGTGGTGGTGTGGTATTGTACCCTATTCCTCTTCTAAGTTTGTCATGGATTTGAGTTTGGAGCAAAGAGTCCATTGCTTTAGAAGCATTGGAAAATTTCCCAATATCCAGCTTGGCTTTCTCAAACTCCCTCTTTATCTTCTCATTCTCTTCTTTGGATCTGGTCAGTTGAAGTTCTAAGTCTTTCTTCTCCCACTTCCAGTAGTTTGTGTCATAAGAGTGTTGAAGCTCATTGGCTTGAAAACCCTTAATCTGCTCTTCAAATCTTTCAACTATCCTCACATAATCTTTTATGTCCTTTTCCAATCTCTTAAGGTTATCACTCATGTTCTGATTGTGATCCCTATACCTCTTAACAGTGTTAATGCAATTTTGAGAACAAAGATTTGAAGTTACCTCTGTTGGGAGATCAGACACCTCTGCCATTAGAGCTTGGTTCTGGATGTCCTCTTCAGCTTGATCACTCCAATCAAACCCCATGCCTTGTTGAGAGACAAGGGCTTGAGTAGAGTTTCTGTTATTATTGAAGCTTCCAGATTGAGCTTGATGGTGGTTATTGTTTTGAGGCATTCCACTTCTGCATTCTTTAGCAAAGTGTCCCTTCTGATGGCATTTATAGCATTCCACCTTTGACTTGTCAAATCCTGCTCCATCTTCTCTTCTTTGTGAGAAGTTGTTCCTTCCAGTTCTTTTGATTAACTTCTTGACTCTCATAGAAAGCATGGCCATCTGCCATTTAATGTCCATCTCTTCAAGATCATCTGGATGGAGTTGTTCCAAATCATCATTAATGAGAGAAGAGTTTCCATGACTTGCTAGAAAGGCTTCAAATACAGTTTCAGTGCCTTTCTCTTGAGTTGCTCCATTGGCAGCACTAACTGATTCAGAGTTGGAAGTGGAATCAGTTGATGCTGAAAGGAGTGCAGCATTGTGAACATATCCAGAAGGCCTCTTCTTAGCCTCTACCTCAGATTCAAAAACTCTTAGATCATTATATAGATCATCAAGTTCCTTTTCTTCCAGTTGATTATTCTGTCTGAAAGACACAATATACATGGTCCATTCATCACTCAGGGACCTTAGAAACTTTCTGTTCAGATCATCTTGATCAATTTCAACTCCCACTGTAGCAAGTTCACCAATAAGCTTGTTGAACCTGTCAAAAGTTTGAGTCATGGACTCATTCTTGGTTGACATAAAGTTCTCATATTGTTGCTTCAGAATGGCTTTCTGATTTCTCTTGTTACTTTTGGTACCTGAGAATCTCTTCTCTAGAGCATTCCAGAGCATCTCTGCATCAGTGCAGTTGCAGAACTGATGTTGATATTCATTGGGGATAGCCAAGAGCAAAGTGCTCAAGGCTTTCATCTCTGTCTGTCTAGCCTTTCTTTCTGCATCAGTTTTTGGTGGAGTTCTCTTTCCATCTGCACCAATCTTACCTGCTTCAGAAGGACCATTCTTTATGATATCCCACATAGAATAGTCAGTGAGGAGTATGTACTGCTTGATTCTGATCTTCCACATATCGAATTCATTTGGTCTGAGCATCGGTACCTTTGAGACCAGAGTACTGTTTGATTCTGCAAAGTTTTCCATGATGAATGAATAGATGTTTCTGAGAGAACAGACTCTGATACCACTTGTCAGGATCAAATTCTTAACAAGAATAAAGTCTCAGAAACAATATCAAAGAAGTTGCGGAATAACACTTTGATATTCAATGTAACAGTAAACAAACAGTATATGATTAACAACTTGCAAACTTGTATTAAAATCACAAGATTACACACACAACCTCAATCTTGAAGAACAAGCTCTTTCAAGACGAATTCTACTTCTCTAGAATTAGGATCTATGCCTTGAGGTTGATTCTCTCTAAAGTAAAAACTTAGAATTAAAAACTATCTCTAAACTATTCTGTCAAATTTATACAAATACTGAATAAAAAAATAATTACAAAAAAATAGAATATCTTCAGTATATCTTGCATAGTTATCTTCAATCCTTCCATGAATATCTTTATTCTTTACAGCTGTCATTCTCTTCATCCAGATCTTCAATTCATAAGCAGCACTAACGACAAGCAGCATTAACTACTAAGCAGCACTAACCTCTAGCAGTACTAACTAGCTAAGCAGTACTAACTTTGTTCAAGCAGCAGTAACTTTGACTAGCAGTATTAATTCTACTAGAAGTAGTAATACTCAGCAGTATTAACTTTGAAGTCCTCTAGCAGTAGTAATTCTGAACTAGCAACATTAACCATACTTGATGAATTCTTCAGTTCCAAACACGCGCACATAGTGGCCTGCGAGTTTTTCAAACGCGTACATAACGTCTAGCGAGTTTTCAGTGAATAGTGCTTAGCGAATTTAGTGATTAGCGCGTATAGTGACCTGCGAGTTTCAAGAGATAATTTTTTTTTCTGAAATTAATTTTTTTTTTGGTGATCCAAGTTTGACTTTCAGTCAACTTTTTTGAATTGGTTTGGGAGGGGGACATATTTTGTTAGTGGTCATAATTTTCTGATTTTTGACGATCATTTTTTTTCAAGCTAATCTGTCAAGATGCCTACTACTGATGATAAAGGGAATACTATATTGTCCTCAAGAGATATGGCAGTCTTGTACATGCCTGAGATACCGAAAATATAAGCTGAACGAAATCAACTGAAAAATCAGAATTCAGTGCTTCTATAGCAGATTCAGGAGTTGAAATTTAATTTGTCAAACTCTGATAAAACTCCTGACTGTAAAAAGTGTGCTAATATGGATAAATCTTATTTTGTAGGTATCATCAGTGAGAAAGAGAAAGAGGTTAAAGATAGAGAAAAAATGATGGGAATAAAAGATAATACCATTCAGTCTCTTGAAGAAGTAATCAAGCTGAAGGAATCTTATGTTGAAAGTCTTCTAAGCCAATTGAAGATAACTGAACAAAGATCTTCAGATCTACAAGTTGAATCAGTTAAATTTGAAGATTAAAGATAATTGAAGATGAAGACGTTAGTTTTCTAACATTTTTGGTCCAAAATCTATTAAATTTGGCCAAAATTGTTTCTCAACCCCTACCGAGTGGTGCATGATCATTTGTTCCCTCTTCAAGCAACAAGTTTACGACTCTCAAGCGGAATTCTTATTCGATTCGCGGTTAATGACGAATTCGTTGTTAAACACTAAGTATGCACCGGTTCGTCACGTAAAATCCTCTTGTTGTCATTCTTGTGGGCTTAACGTAACAAGTTGGATTTCAACATTTTAAGATGCTTTGAAGTGCACTTAGTCAAGCTTATGGAGTACTTCGGATCCGGTTTCAAAATAGAAAATTCAAGAGTGAGAGCAACATTAAAGGGGGAGCCGAGCCAATAATTGTCAACTTATGCCAAAGTTTTACAAAGCAAATCAAGGGGGAGAGAAGATTAGAGCTTGAAGATGATTTACTTTCCAAAAATTTAGCGGGAGAATGTTAGTGTATAAAAGTATTGGAAAGTAAATAACATTTAATTGTATTTGATTTGTATTTGTAAAAAGGCCTTGGGCCTATTGGGCTTAGTTGTAGATGGGCTTGGGCTTAATGTTGTAACAAGGGAGTGTAGATATGGACTATAAATAAGTGTCTTGAGTTGTAATATTTCATAATTCCAATTAATCAAAGATGTAGTTCTTAAGCACTTTCTCTCTCTAGATTAGATTTAGTTTCTCTCTCTAAATAAAAGGTTCATTCCTATTATATTCTTGTTACACAAACACTTGAGATGTGAGAGATCATGGACCTAAGAGTTAAGCTTCAACAAAAGTATATGGCTTCTGAAGAAAATGTATATACATTGAAAGTGAAAAATGCTGAGTTGATAAAAAGCATTAAAGAAGATAAAGTCAAAGCAAATCTTCAAAGCCAACTGAAGACGACTGAACAGAAATCATCAAATTTGCAAGATGAATCAGTCAAGCTTCAAAACAAGTTTAAGGCTTTCGAAGAGAAAATATCTGCCTTGGAGATACAGAATGCTGAACTGAAGAAAAGTCTCCAAGCAGATAAGGTTAAATCTGATTCAGAGAAATCTTATGCTAAAAAATTGTCTGATTATTCTAAGAAAACTAACCAAGAGAAGAAGGATTTGGAGCTTAGATGCCTCAAAATTTGAAAGCAAGTATCTGATTTTGAAAAAGTTATAATCACTGAAAGAGACACTTTTGCTAAAGAAAGAAAAGTTCTTGAAGATAAAAACACTGAATTTCCCAAACAGATCTCAGTTTTACAAGACTTATTAGAAAAAGAAAGGCGGATTTTCAAAGAAAAGAAAAAGTCTTTTGAGTCTGAAAAGAAAAAATTCTGAAAAGATAAATGTTGGGATCTTCAATGAAATTTCTGATAAAAACAAGGACTTACAAAAAGATTTTGAACAAGAACGTTCATATTTTGAATCTGAAATATCTAAGCTCATATCCAAAATCTCTGTTCTATCATCAGATATTCTTAAAGAACAGATGGCTAGATCTGATTTGAAAATAAAGATTGACACACTTACTTCAGAAAGAAACATTTTAACTAAAAAGATAAATGACTTAGAAGCTGCAAACATTGAATTGTCAGATAAAGTAACAGCTGATGTGATTAGTCAATCACCTGTTTATAACTCAACAGAATCAGTCTGTTCTTTCAAAACAGCTTCAAGTTCTATTCATGATAAAAATGTTTTAAAAAAGAAAAATGTCAAACCAAACACTGTCAAATCAAGTCAGATCAGACCATCTAATCTATTATATGACAAATATATTGATGGTTCAGCGAGCTTCTATGTTAAATCACTTGGAAAGCAATCGAAGAAAAATCAGATGGTCTGGCGAGTGAAGACTCCTGATGAAGAGAAGAAGAATGACAGATCATTCAAATCCACAACCACTGCCAAATATAACAGTGCACACAAAGGTAAATCTTTTGGTAATTCTGATATATATTACTCGACTAATCATTTTATCAGAATTGCTCAAAGGAAAATCTGTTGTTCTTACTGTGGAGCACATGACTTTGTGAGTAAAAATTTTGTTAATTACTGGTATGGTTCATATTATGTAACCCCCACAAGAACTGCAACTAACACTTCAGGACCCAAATACCAGTGGGTACCAAAAGCTAAATCTGTGTTGCAGGCACCCAAAGTTTAAGGGGGAGCATGATGTTTGACTTCTGATCATGTATAGATCAGGACTCGTAATTCAAAGTACAAAATTTTGATTTCTGAGTAAATAAACTCAGGACTCGGACTTCACAGTCAAAGAGTATGGCTTTTGAACAAAACAGTTCAAAAACCGAATTTTAATGTAAAGATTGTGGCTTCTGATCATATGACAGATCAGGACCCGTTTTTAATGTTCAGACATGGATATTTTGCAAATATCCAGGGGGAGCTTAATAGACCAAAATCATTCTATAATCATTTGAGGGGGAGCTTAAAGGTAAAAATCTTCTGATCTAGATCTCTGATTGTTTGAAAGAAGAACAACTTTCAAGCATGAAAAACGTTTTGTTCTTAAATGTTCAAACCACTTCTCTATTCTCAAAAGATTTCATGAATTAAGAAGTGTGATTTTAAATGTTTTTCATTATTGAGCTTTAATGTTTAACTGACCGTGTGTTTCCAAAGATCAATACTTGTGTATTATCTTGTCAATATACTGTAAAGTATTCACACACATCGGTTCAGTACTTCATTTGAAATTGTTATTACCATGTCTCATAACAAAACAATTTTTCGATGGTAATACTCCCGTTTGCTTTCAAATATTGTTGAGCATCAATCATCATTTCCAAATTTGTGCTTTCATTGCTAAATTGTTTATATTTGTTCATATAAACAAAATATCCAATTCTTTGATACCCAAACCATTTCATTTGATCTGATTGATACATTGTCAGATTCTAAAAACAATTCTCTTGTTTTCATTTCATTCATTCAATATCTTTGTTTTGAGAAATTTTCAAAGTTCAATTGCTCAAATCTCATGAGCATACATTCTGACACTGTTATCATTTTGTGCTTAACTGTTCAAGTTAAACTGTTGAGCAACTATTCTTTTATGACTTACATGGGATTCGTGTGTGAGCTTAAACAAAACTTCCATGGATTCACGTTAACCAGTGTTTCCTACCCAGGAAGTTATCCTAGAGTGATTGAGGGGTGAGGGGTCATAAATCAAAGAGTGGGGGAGATAACTCACCCGGTTGAGTTTTTCTCATTGAGATGAGGTAAAATGTAAAAGAGAGATTGGTTAGAAGTGAGCTTCAATGTTTAAAAGAAAGAGGGTGTGAGATCAGAGTTAAAAGAATATCAAAACTCTGCACCAACCACTTTCTGAGTCGGGCATCCACATCTTCTGATTGGTTCACATTCTTTGGTGACCATCATTGAAAAAGGCAGTGAGCCCATGCCAACTCTTGCATTAACCCCACCAGCCACTCGTTTATTTCTTTACAAAGAAATGTTTCATTTTCTTTGGGGACGCAGCATATCTGCTATCTAGTCTTCACTCGGAAGATTTAGATATTGAAAAAGAAGGAATGTTGCCCCACATTCGCATCTCTTTCATGCACATTGAGTCCGTGTAATACTTGTTGTTGTCTCAACAGTTTACACATTTTGAGCCTGAAAAAGCTAAGTAGCTTTAATTATTGTACACTTGCACGAGCACACAAGGAATATGTTTTCTTGTCATAACATTCACAGAAAATTCTTTCGTGATTTTTTGATGATTGAATGGAAGTCCTGGAGGAGTGAACATCACCAAAGCTCCTTTCCAATGTACATCTGTTGTACAAAGTGGCTCCGTGCTACTTACAGGCATATTAACTATTTCATCCGTTGAATCAGGGTTACACTGTTCATTATATCTGGATTTGAAAAGATTCAGATACATATTTTCCTGAATTAACGGATATTCAGATCAAATGGCAGAAAATGTCAAATGTATCTCAAAGGGGGAGAATATCTGTAAAAAAGGGGAGATTCAAAGAAAGTGCTGAAATTGAGGATGTTTTGATGATTATGATGTTCACAATCATCAAAAAGGTGGAGAAAATCTACAGAGATCAATTTCAAAGAAAGTTCAAAGTCAAGACTTGTGAAAATTTTCTGAAAGTTGATATCAGATGAAAAGAAATCATTCTTTTCTTAAAATATTTTGAAGACAAGTTC
Organism: Arctium minus; assembly: GCA_954870635.1. Classification (NCBI taxonomy): domain Eukaryota; kingdom Viridiplantae; phylum Streptophyta; class Magnoliopsida; order Asterales; family Asteraceae; genus Arctium; species Arctium minus. Next base: position 35,171,395 of record OX941096.1, on the reverse strand, counting down.
AAAAGACTTGATGATTCAAAGTCAAATAAAGATGACTCGAGAAAGTTTGTTTTTCTGAAGACGATCAAGAGATCAGAAGAGATGAAGATACAGTTTTTGAAAGATTCCTCAAATTCAAAGATGAAGATTTCAAAGTTCAAAGATAAAAGTTTCAAAGAAGTTTCAGAAGTTTCAAAGATTTGTTCAAGACTTGTTGACTTTCCAAAGCTGCAAAGTGTTAAAGATTTTTCAAGATTCTTCAACAACTTCAGAAAGAGCTTCAAAGTTCAAAGTCGCCAGAGTTAAAGATTCAAGAATCAAGCGCTGAAGACCATTTTCAAATTGTTGTTAAATCTTGAATACAAAGGGGAAGATTGTTAGTGTATTATTGTATCCAAGATTTAATAGGAAAAGTCAAGTCAAGATAAGTCAACAAAGTCAAAGTATGTTTAGTCAATATGAGGTTACTTTGTTATTAAGCTTGTGGTTTTTGACTTGTGGTATAAATACCATGTTGCCTTATAAATTATGTAGCTAGATATATTGTAATATCACTGTGAGATAAATGACATGAACACTTTCTCTCTCTACACTCTCTCTCTAGAAATATATTTTGATATTGTCATATATTGAATAGAGATTGCTTGACTTGATTGGGAATACAATTTCACTCTAAGCATCTGTCAAGGGGGAGAAGATAAAAAGACATTGTTCTTTGGTCAAGGGGGAGACAAAGAACCTTTCATCTTTCAAGGGGGAGCAATTGAGCTTCCCTGATACTCATATCAGAGTCTCTGATCTTGTCTCTGATATTTATATATCAGAGCCTCTGATATTGTCTCTGATATTTATATCAGAGCCTCTGATATTGTCTCTGGTATTCATATCAGAGCCTCTGATCTTTTCTCATTAAACGAATATTCTAGGAAATTCTTTTAATAATAAATCTTTTGGAAAACCATTCGTTTATTTTCAAAAACCCTACTGGCGGTTTTCTGACACCAAGCGTCTCTTCCCTACACCCCTCAACGTGTCCCCTATTAATTATGGGATGATGGAACATCCTTTCTGACATTGGAACACTCAATCGCCGTTTCCATAACCTCTCCCTCTACCTTTTTGTCCATAAAAACCCTTTTTCTCTTCTCAATATTCTTTACGCTTTAAGAATCCAAAATCCTAATGTCTCTCTCTCTCTAAGCACTCATCTTTCTCAAAACCTGAAACAATGGCGGCTCATTCCCAAACCTCAGACAACTCCAGCAAACTAGTTCCAAGCTTGAACATGGCACGTTTTTATGTCCCAGTGAAAGGTAACAACTACTTTTTGGATGTCACCCCTACCAAGTACGACGAACAGTTTCGCCCAGTATTGGACTTCTTGAGCAACTGCGAATTCAATGATGTGCTCACCAAACATGCCAACGATGTTCCTTTACGATTTGTCCAACAATGGTGGTATTCAAGTGAATACGATGATGAAAAGGAAGGATTGGTTGGGTACATTGACCTAGGCGACCAAAGTATAAACATAAGAATCATCCCACAAACACTAAATCGCAGATTCAACCTGCTAACGACAGAAGATCTTCAAATAGAAAACTTTGAGAAATTACCAACTCAAGAAGTTCTTCTTCAGTTTTCCACCACTTAGGCTACAACAAGGAGATCACACGCCAAATCAATTCAGACGTCAGTACCTGCCTCCCAAGTGGAACTTTATGTTTAGTGTTCTCAATCGAACAATTACCTACAAGATTGGAAGTCAGGATCAGACCCATCCAGCGATTCTTGCCATAATGTATGCTCTCTTCTTCAACAGAAGCATAAATATGGCTCACATTCTCTTCTGTGAAATGCTGACGGCGGTGGACAAGAAGAACAAAGAATTGGCCAAAGGGAAACAACCAATTTCGGTACTGTTTCCAAGATTCATCTCTGTGGTCATTCAATGATGGAGAAATTATTCATCACTGAGGAGGGTCCAAGAACGCCTCTGTTTATTATGAACTCGTTCAAAGCAACAGAGGTTCCTCCTTATCCAAATGAGCGACGTTTCCCACACACCATGCTTGAGGTAATTCCTGCTGACTCTAATACCCATCTCCTACTTAGTCGTGTTGCCCAATCATCATAACCGATGATGGGATCCCCAACACACTTAGGTTCTGAGCCTGAGCCTGAATCAGAGAGTGACATCTCTGATACTGCTCAAAACGTTAAAAGAGCGCAACCAGACGGTGGCTCTGAGAGAGTAAGGGTGAGAATACAAGAGAACCCTCCCTCTGACGAAGAGCTTAGCTCTGTCAGAGCAGAGGAAGGTGAGGAAGAGAGATTTATAGAGGGAGAGTTTCTTAAACTAGGATCCAAGGGCGGGGAGGTAGAAAAAGATGCACTTGATGGCACATCTGAGCGATTTCAAAGCCAAAATCCCCGTGAAAACATATCATCTGTCCAAGGTGGTCCAGCATCAATAGACATTGAAACAGAGGTGCACACCTCGAACCCAACCCAAGTAAACCAATCAGAGGCATATTCTTCAGCCTCTGATGCAAACACATATGGGGATACATCTGATACGGCTAAATCCTCTCAAAAGGACTTAGACCAAGACATACGTACTCATTCACCCCAGGTTACATCACCACCTCACACACATGATGCCTTTGTGGCTCATGACGTTTTGGACCATCCCTTAGACTAGGAGAGACCTAAGATCTCTCGTAAGGACTGCCTATCAGAAAAAGAATGGCACGACCTTCTTGCACATGGTCTCCTTAGCCTAGACAGCAAGGTTTCCACACACATTCGTTTCTCATCATCATCAGATTCTGACTCTGATGATCAAAGACCAATCGGAACCATTATAGGGAAATCCTTGAAAAAGGGTTCCCAAGGATTAATTGGAAGTCCTTCCATAGTCAAAATCAAGCCAACTACGAAAGAAGGCCCCTCTAAACTCGAGGGAAACTTGGAATCATGTGTTGATCCTAAGGTCACCCCCTCTGATTACGTTACCAAAGAGGATTTCAGAATCTTTGGTGATGAAATCAGAGAATCTCTGAAAGAGTTTAACTTCAAATAGAGAAGACCTCAGAAGCCTCTGCCTCTCACTCTGATGTTACAAAGCTCACTTCAGAGGTCTCTGAGTTGCGCACGACCATAATCTCTCAAAGCTCTAAAATGGATGCTCTGGAAAGCCTGGTTATAAAAAATGACTCGGTTCTTTCCAGAGAAATTCATAACTTCATAACAGAGCTCCTCAAGGCGATTCCAACTCCCTCTGCTCCAACTCCAACCTCTGCAGACTTTTCTCAATTCAAAGAGGAAGTCTTGCAATCTTTGGCATAAGTTATTGCAAAAATCCCCACCTCCTCTACTGCTGCTCCTCTACTGCTCCTCCTACCACATCAGAATTCATTACAAAGGCTGACCTCAACAACTTCTACAAGAAGATAACCAACAATGTAATGAATATCTCCAGCAAGTTTGTCTCCAAGACTACACAGCAGAACAAGTCAATCGAAGACCTTCTGAAGAATGTTCTATCTTCAGAAGGATCATTGAAGAGGATGGAACCAGAGGTCGAATGTTGTGAGGAAGCTCGGAAGAAGGCAAGGTATGAAGACTTTGATGACCATGATGACCAACCTCAGGGGTCATCAGATCTTCATAAGGGGGAGAAGACTCAAATACCAAGAACTGTTGAAACACAAAAGGAGTCCACTCCCTCTGAAACAAACCAAGGCAAAGAGAAAGAAACAGAAAAAACGCTCAACCTCAACCTATGCTGAAGATAACCAGGCCACTCTAAAGTCTCCAGTACCTGTTGTCTTCCTAGCCCCATCTACTTCAGGTGCTCCAATAATTCCAATAATAGATGCAACTCCATAAGCTATTGCAGCTCTGGAAGAAGATGAAGACGAGCAGCTAGTAGACTTCTCTATATCAGAAGATGCATTCTCATCACCAGAAAGACCAACTTATATGATGAGAGATGCTTATGAATCAGAGGCTGAAAAAGCAGAACCAGAATCTGAAAAGGAAGAAAAATCAGATTCTGGAAAAGAAGCTGCTGAAGAATAGATTGAAGTAGTTGATGTTGAAGAGTACGTATTCAAGAATGCTCAACCACATCATACTTCAACAGCAACAAAGCTGATGGAATCACTAGAGATAGATGGCTACATCTTTGAACCTACAAAAGAAGATCCTCCACAGACAAAGGAACCAGAGACCATGGTTGCTGATGAACAGACTCCTTCAGAGAATCAAGTTCAAAAGGCAAGCATCGGTTTACCAGCCAAAGTGTTTACTCAACCTCCTACATTACTAGCATCCAATCCCAAAGCCTCAATAGAAGATCATTTCAGATACATCTACTGTGAATTTAATTTGGCTGATATTCAAGTCATCCCTCTGAATCCAAGGATCAGAGCGAACATGCCTGACTATGAGAGAAGATTTATCAGAGATAAAACCACACCTAGAGCACAGGTTCTCTCTGATGATCCAATCATCAAAATTAACAAGATCTCTGAGAAGACTTTTGCCTACAATAAAATCATCTATAGGCACTATGTGGTAACTTGCTCTGATCAGAAGATTTATGAGTTCAATGATAATGATCTCGTAAATCTAAATCCATATGATTTACCTCATTTATATGCCTATTGCTCTGCTAGATACGATCAGGGAAGAAGAGAAATCAGAATGGGCATGGTTGAAGTTAGAAAGGCAATGGAGGCCTATGTCAAACACAGAGCAAAACGTGACTTCCAGATTGCTCTGAACCTAGGAGAAGAGAAGTTGAACGTGACTAAACCTGTGGAGTCAATCGAAAATCTTGACGAACAAAAGACTAGATAATTCATAGCAAAACCTCTGGGTTTCATCTTTAAAGTAAACCAAATAAAGAAGATCTTTCTAGCTTCGGAAGTTTCAAAGTACTCTGATGAAACTTTGAGAGGAATACAGAAGATGATCCATGTGAAGGAAGAAAGGCACAGAGCAGATCAACTTCAGAGCTTTGATCATGAAGTTCCATGGAATCTGTTCAAGTGACAAATTTTAGTGTGTTTCCTTATTTTTTAATATTACTTTCTTTGTAATGAATTTTTCAAATATTTTGAGTAATGTTTAAGAGGATAATTTTCTCCTCTATGCTTTCTAGTTTAAGTTTTCTGTCTTCTTCTATTCTTGCATCTTTTGTTAGCTCCAGATCTTCATTTGTTTTAAAGTGTTGAAAATATCCAAGTCCTACTTCAGGGGACTTCCAGAGACAGGCTTCAGAGAACAAAGATTTCAGAGGACGAAGACTTCAGAGGTCTTACCTGCCTCTAAAGTACACATCAGAGGAACACTTTCAGCAGAAGATATCAGAGATGGCTTCATCAGAGGCTCTGAAGACTACACCAGAGCTCTGAAGACATTCTCTCTGAAGAAGGCGCTGAAGACATTTTCCTGAAGTATCAGAACATATAACCAATCACTTAGTGATAAGATTTACTTTATAGAGTAGGTTACTGTTCAAGCATGTCTTGAGCTTACCTTTTAGGTAAGACACTTTTCAAGCATGCTTCTATTTGTTAGAATATTACACTGTTTAATTTATGGTCCTATAAATAGGACCATCACTCCTTCGACAAAAGTGTGCTTTTTGATATCTTGTATTGAAAGAATCAACTGAATATATCTTGAGAAGAACTTATTCTTACTGCTTATCTTATTATATGAACTGTGATATCTGCTTTTGATATTAAACTATATTGTTTCCACTGTTATTACTCTTGTGGTTTATATCATTATCATCGTAAGATTAAATCTGGGTTCCAACACTGACAATGGTGTAACACCCATAATTTTTGGGTAAGTAGTATTTCAAGTTAGTGTAGAAATCGATCTTTTGAGGGAAATAGAGGAAATGGGATTTTGGGATTAAATACTAGATTTTATAGTATTTCTAGACGAGGAATTTAAATATGATTCCAACAGTTCTTTCTGGAGCATAATCGTAGCTAAAATGAAGACGTTATAGCCAAAATAGTGTTCAGTATAGTCTCGACTATTGTGCCAGCGGTTGTGACACTGTAACTATAGCTTGTCACAATCGTTGAAAGCCAAAACTCTCGGTAAATCTGAGCGATTGTTCCCGAGATTGTGACATTGTCACGATAGCATGGCACAATCGCATGGGTGTACCAGTGTGCATAAAGTCGTGATTTCAGTCCCATTCCTCATTTCTTCATATCTCTTTCATTTGTACTTCGTTTTTGGTGATTCAAAGTGCTATGGTTTCGTCTTTGGGAGATTTTCAAGGATATATTGTTAGTTTTGAGAATATCCAAGTGTATGTGGTGGTGGAGTTGATGCAAAGATCAAGAGCTCATCATCATCACCTCCATCTTCATGAAATTTAGGGTTTTCTAAGTTTTCACCAAAACCTAAGTGGTGAGTTCATCCTTCTAGTTTCTAAACATTATTATGAGTTATAATTCTTCATTGATGATTTCCTAGTGTTTATGTTTCTCAAATTTTGGTTTGCAGGATCTAGGGGATGTTAGGTCAAAACTAGGGTTTTGGACAAAATGGAGATTTTGATTTAAGATGTTTGGGGATTGATTCTAAAGTATTTGGATATGTATATTTATGTTTGGAAAACTTGTGAATCTTGGGCATGGAGGAATTTCTTGTGGATTCAAGGAATTTATATTGGGGTAAAATGTAGATTTAGCATAAATCTAGCAAGATGAGTTCAAATTGATTTGTGAAAACGTTGTACATGCCAAAAATGTCCATATTAAAGTGTTATATGTTTTATATGAAATCATCAATTGTTGAGCTATTTGGTGGGTTTTAGTTATTTGAAGTGTTTAACTATATGAACCTTGTAAAACACCCACATTCGGGATTTTTGGGCGATTTGATAAATAAATAATAAATGAAAGTGTTTTGATGATTAACTGTATAAATGGAGGTTATTTGATGAACATGCACATTTAGTGTTTGTTGGAAATATGCATAGTTTATGTAATGGTACGTTTTGAAAATACGAACGTGTGAGTCATTTGATTTTAGTCATTCGCGACCTTGTGAACATTTTAGATATTGTTAACTATTTTAGGTTTTGGGCCGAAGGCCAATTTGAATTTGAGAGTCAAAGATTTTGGGAAAATATGTGATTTGGTTTTTGTTGCCATATTGGCCCATGTATTTTAGCCAAAGGTTTATAATGCCTTTTTGGCTTGATTTGTACTCAAATGAGTCTTTGGAGAATTTGTTCAGTTACAGTAGTTCGATAAGGAGCCTTGGACAAATGGTGTATGTTAGAGCACATATTTGTTGGATTCAAGGTCATAGAGACTAAAGGTGAAAGTCAAACAAGTCAAAGTTGAAAGTCAACTCTCAAGCATGAAAGTCAATATCTTTGTAATAAAAGTCAAAGTCAATGTTTGTGTTTTTTTTCCTTGTTTTAGTTCTGGGTATAAATAGGTTCCTTGTAATAGTCTTTGTATAGAATTCAGATGTGAAGTGAGCAGATAAGAGAAGAGCATATTATAACATTATTCTAGAGAGAGAGATTGAATGTAGAGAGAGAAAGTGAGTAAGATTTGTAATCTGTGAGATCTTTGATTGTTGAATTAATGACATATGAATATGATTTATTCATCTTGATTGTTTTGTACAATTAGAACTTGAAAATTTGGAATAACAATTGGTATCAAAGCAGATCCAGATTGAAATCAAATCAAGAAATGAAGATGTTGATCCCAATAATGATGTTCTTACCTTGATTTAACCTTTCACTACACACAGATTAAGTAAATAGAGCGCGAAAGCGTTTATATAGTGTATGAAAGGTAGAACATGCAAAAGTAGTAGACACACATGTAATCAAAACAGAATAGTAAAATATTGCAAGATATTTACTCAAAACACTGTTTCATTGATTACTGAAGAACACCAAGAACATGCACAAGTGTGTGCAAATGCTCAGGGAAAATACAAATCTCTCTTACAGACTATGTGTGTGTGTGCTCACATTCTTAAAACTCTAAGGTGGTGCTCCCATAATATACAAGAAGGATGCACCCCTTAGTACAAGACAAGGCTGACATCCCATAAACGGAGTGCCACCTGGAAAGTAAAACCATTGTGCGCCGCTCCAAGGTGATCTGGAAATCTTCGTATAGCAGGCATAACGTGATTTGCATGTGACCTTGTCTTGACCTGAGTTTGATTGAATCTTTGAACTGTCTCTAGAGGTTAGCCATCACAGAGGCTCTGTGATCTGAAGACTATTATCAGGTGTTGTCCTTTGGTAGAGTGTCGACAGATGTCTTCGGAGCTTTTGAGACTTATGTGGTGCACTTGGTTGTTCTGTGATAGACTTCTGCGGTTCCTATACTTAGCCTATTTTCCAATACTTCTATACAATGTGATTGGAGCTAACAGAAGACGACACTGTTCCATCGAGATCAAAATTATTTTTGATTTTGTGATTGTTTTTCGAGGTGTAGTTGATTTGTTGATGTTCGAATTGTGTTTTAGAATGAGTTTGTGTAGTTTGATTAGTCAATTGCACTGTAATTTTTCTTGAATTTTCGAAATCTGTCAAGTTTGAGTTTCACGAGTTCGAACGATGTATCAGAGATTGATTTGTATCGATTGTTGATTGTTGTTGAAATTATTTGATTGTAATATGTTCTAGTTGTAATAGGGAACAATTTGTCAAAGCTTGAGTTCGAAATTCGAGGTCTAAGTTGGATTTTGGGCAGATCAGATTGATTTTTCTTCGAGATCTGAATAACTCTCTAAATCCATGAAGAAGTCGCAAGATTGATGAGAAGAACTCGCAGACCTTGTCCAGAACTCGCAAGCCTTTTAAGATTTCGCAGAATGTTCAAGCTTTCGCATATTTTAGTTTTCGCATTGTTTGTATTCTAAAAATTAACAAGTGTAAAATTCGCAGGCTTGTGTATTGCGAATTGCTTAACTTTTACAGATCAGAGTATTACGAATTGTTCTGAAATCGTAATTTGTGGGGAAATTTTAACAAAGGAAAGAATTCGCAGAAGACTAGTCTACGGATTCTTTGGATTTCGCAGAAGAGTAGTCTAAGTGTTGGATTCGCAGGGTTCATTTTTGCGAATTCTAACTTGTTCTTACTTACGAGTTTTGAATGTTTTCTTTAGCTTGCGAATTCTGTGTTTGTTTCTAAAACTTGTGAATTTGTTGTGATTGAAAGTATTTCTTGCGAATTCTGTGTGTATGTTACTGTGTTTTGCGAATTTACTGTAATTCATTGCATCTTGCGAATTCTAGACTTGGAGATTTTCAGAAATTTCTTTGTCTAGTTCATTTCAGTGTTATTCAATATTCTTGTGATTTCATTTTGGACTAACGATCAATTTCAAGTTTTTTTTGTAACAGAATGACTTCCAGTGAAACTCCTGCAATCAGTACGGATGAGAAGCCACCAGTACTTTTCCGAGTAGAGTATGAACAATGGAAAAATCAGTTCCTGGATTTCATTGATAGACATGACTTAGGGGATCTTATTAGAATATCTCTGAGGGAAGGACGTATGATAACTCCAAGGAAAGTTTTTACTGTTGTATATAATGAAGAAAGGAAAAGAGAAGAGCTTCCATTACTACTTGAGATGTACTCAGACGAGCAAAGAAAAAGATATAAAGCTGACAAATTAGCCAAAACTTTTATATTGCAAGGAATTTCAGATGAGATTTCAAAAGAAATTTCTATCAAATTAGAAAGTAAAAAGGCTACAGGAAAACAGCTGTGGGAACATATTGAGAAAATAATGGTAGGACCAAAGATGTCATCAAGAGTTAAGTTTTTGGAAGCTGAGAATTCAGAGCTAAAAAAAAGATCTCAGATTTGGAAGATAAATGCTTAGAATATGAGAAACTAATGTCTGAGCATTCTGAGTTAAGACAGAAGATGACAGAGATGGAGAAAGTTATAGATTGCAACAAGGATTTGGAGAGTGCAAATGCTGATTTTCATAAGAAGATTTCTGATCTGGAAGATGCTAATGCTAAACTTCAACAGACAATATCATATTTGGATCGAAAGATGGTCAAAGATAAATCTGATTTTGAGAAAGAAAAGAAAGAGTTTGATCATAAATTCTCAGAACTTTCCAAGAAGAGTTGTGAAGAAAAGAAGATGGTTTAGCTTAAATGCATCAAGCTTTCTCAACAAGTGTCTGACTTTGAGAAAATAATCATTCTAGAAAGGGAAAATTTTGAAAAGGAAAGAAAGTTCATAGAACAAAAGAATATTGGAATTTTTAAGGAAATATTTGGTTAGAGAACAAATGCCGAGAAAGATTTTGAAGAAGAAAGAAATATGTTTGAGGAAGAGATTAGGAAGTTTACTGAGAAGTTATCTGAATTATCTGAAAGTGCACTGAAAGAGCAGAAAGCGAAGTCTGAGTTAAAGAAAGAGATTGACTTGCTTGTCAAAGAAAGAGAGTTATTCTTCAAAGTTAAAAGAGCTTGAAAAGATTGTTTCTAAGGTGGTGGGGACTGAGCAAACGACTCCAGAGTCAAAAATCAATACACCTAGAAATAGTTCAGCTGACTCTAACAAGACAACCTTAAGCTGAAATAAGAAGATTGTTTTTACAAGAAGGTCAGTTAAATCATATGATCAGATTCTAACTACTAACAATTTCTTTGATGAAAATGTAGATGGTTTAGATACATATAGAAGAAGAAGAAGAAGATATGAAGTAGAGAAGCTGGTTTGGAAGGTGAAACCACTTGATGATGAGAAGAAGGAAGAAAAGAAAGGAAAGAAGGAAGAGAAGAAAGAAAACAAGTCATATGTACATGCATCAACAACCAAGAAGAACAAAATGCGAAAAGGTAAACCTGACTGTTCTTATTCGAGAGATCAAATGATCAGGTTGTCTAGAAAAAGGTATTGTTCCTATTGTCATACATATGATTATGTTCATACGTCTAGTGATCATTTCTGGTATGGTTCTTACTCTGTTACTCCTAATAGAACTGCAACTAATAAATATGGACCCAAATACTAGTTGGTACCAAAGCCGAAAAATGAATCAGTGCTGCAGGCACCTAATGTCAAGGGGGAGTAAGAGAACTAAGGCTTCTGAATATATCAGTTCAGGACCCATACTTCAACGGAGTTTGACTTCTAAACACAACAATTTAGGACTCGTACTTCAAAGATGAAAAGTAATGATACTCCCGAGCTGAAATGAGATTGCACTCAGATACTCAAAAGAGGAAATAAACCTTCAAGGGGGAGTACATATGTTTCTGGAAATATGTATTCGGAAGATATGATGAACTACAATTCAAAAGGGAGTTGTAGATCTCTATCTTGTGCTTTTTCACTTACAAATTTTAGATGCATATTTTCAGGGGGGAGTAAATAATTATGATTTTTGATTAATTCAGATCAGAACTCGTTCACTAAATGTTTTTCGGCTTTCTGTTGTTTACTTTTCAATAAATTTGTGAATAAAGTTGCTTTGACATGACTTTGAGTCTGATGCAGATTGAGAGGATGCTTACAAGATCATATTCTTATGACTTTAAGCTTGACTTAGTGAGATTTAACATTGAACGGAAAGGTTTATTTCTATTCTTAATCTCATATATGGTTGAAAGAAGGACGACTTTCAATCATAGAAAACATGTTCTTAAATGTTCAAACCACTTACCGATTCTTAAATAGATTTCATGAATTGGAAGTGTGATTTTAAAATGTTTTCAATTTTACTTGTGCTTAAACGATTAACAAACCGTGTGTTTCCAAAGATAAATACTTGTGTATTGTCTTTTCCATGTACTTTCTATTATTCACACACACCGGTTTAATTTTTTTTGAATATGTTATCACCATGTCTCATATTTGAATAATTTTTTTGATGGTGATACACCCCGATTGAATTCAACAGAATTTTGGGCGTGATTTCATTTCGAAACGTTCTTTCAATAATGTCTATATATTGGTTCGTATAGATAACATTCAATTTTTGTTGACCTAAGCCTTTAATAGATAAATCATTTGATTCTGATCAGTTCATACAATGTCAGATTTTCAAACAAGTTTCTTGTATTCATTTCTTTCATTCAATATACTTGTTTGAAATATTTTCAATGTTTTAAAATGCTCAAATCTTCATGATTACATCTATGTTAGGACTGAGAGTCCTGTGTGTTGAAAGTTGATTAAAACATTTATAAGGGGATAATTTGTAATTATTAGAAAGTAATTAATAGTTGTTTTGTTAGTTAGGCCTAAAGCCCATAAGCCCATTATGTTTGTAAGCCTAAGTATATAAAGGCGTATTTAGTTCATTATTCAGATTAGACGTTTTAGACAGTTTAGAAGTTTAGTCTCATAATTTCCAAATCTCTAGTCAATAGGTTTACTTTTCTCTGATCAGAAATTCTTTCTGTAAACCTGTAACCCTTTGATTTCATATTAATCATATGACTAGAGTATGTGGCTATATTACTGATCATAATTGATATTCTTTGTTGTTGATTGCATTGTACTGGGATCTACAATTGGTATCAGAGCAGAATCGAATTAATTTTATTCGATACGATCCAAAAAAGGTTTGTCTAAAACCCTTTAATCGATTATTTGCTTAATATTGCTTATCGTATTCAATTGATTTCTGGGTAGATTATTTTTTATTGAAAATCGATTAACTGTTTCTGGGTTTTAGTTCGATCGGTCTGGTTCTTGGAAATCAATTTTTTTTATCAATCGACTTACTGGGTTGTTCATCCACCTGTATTGAGGTTAAGATTAAATTTGTATATTTGATTGAGTCTGCATAATTGCTCATTGATTTCGATTTATGGGTTATCTTTATAATTTCTTAATCGATTGTTTTTCGGGTTTGATTACGATCGATTTCCAGAATTCATCGTGTTTATGGCTCCCTGTTCTTCGATTTTATCGGGCCTTCAAGTTGATCTGTTATTTGATAAGTTTTATCATCAACCGACCCTTTTGACCGGTACCCTGCTTGACCGGTACATTGTAGAACGGTATATTGTTTGACCGGTAGTTAGCCTTGACCGATACATATTTTTTTTGACCGGTAGACTACAATTGGTGGCATCTGTTCTATCGCATATATATATATATATATATATATATATATATCTTGAGCATATTGGTCCAATTCTCAAGGTTTTGTAGACTACAATTTTCAAGGTTTTGTAGACTACAATTGGTGGCATCTGTTCTATCGCATATATATTTATATATCTTGACCATATTGGTCCAACTTTCAAGGTTTTGTTGACTACAATTTTCAAGGTTTTGATCTCAGGATACAATCTCCTTCGTCCACATTTATACAACGTGTGTATATATATATATATATATATATAGACACGCTCTTCGCATATATATATTGTTCTTTGCATCTCTGTGGGATACGTGAAAGCTGAAAGAAATCTGCTTGTTGAGGTTGACAGCAATAGAATCGTCAAGCTATATTGTTCTTTCCAGCAATTGCTATCGACCGGTGTCTCCCAAACCCCGGTCCCCGATATCTTGACCGATGCATTGCTCGCCCGGTACCATAAATTGACCGGTATCTAACACCCGATATTCTTCATTCGACCGACACCTAAAACGACCGGTACCATCATTTGACCGGTACCTAAAGCGACCGATACTATCATCAATCGACCGGATCACCAACCGACCGATATCTAACGCCCGGTGTCTCGACCGGACCACCCTTCGACCGGTGCCTCGTCGTCCGGACCCTCCATCGACCGGTGTCTCCCCGACCGGTCCCTTGCGGCTCCCGGTGTCCATCGAACCAACTTCTCACGTCAAGAACAAGTTCTTGAGTTTTTCGAAATCATTTCAGTTGACTCGGTAGAGATAGTGAACGAACTTTTTCGGTTTTAAATTGTTAAGGGTTGCTTACAATGTCTAAACAATCGATTTCTATCGAAAAATTTCATCCCATATAAAATTTTAAATTCTCGTTCGGTTTCCGAAAAAACTTCGGTTGCTTCGTTCGAGAGTTTGAGAGTTTTTTTCGAGATTTAATCAGTTGAGGGTACTTAAGGGAACATAAACGATCATTTTTGGTCGAAAAGTTTTATCCCATACTGACTTTTTAATTTTTCGATCGTTTTCCGAGAAGTTTTCAGTTGGTTCGTTTCTGATCGTGTGTTGACCGGTTGAATTTTAATCTATTGAGGACTGATCAGGGAGCTTTAACGATCGTTTTGCATTGAAATTTTCTAACCGTTTCGAAGCTTTGCAGGATGGCTCAACGAGGAAGATGATGAATAGTGTTTCGGTTAAGTGATGGTTAATTTTCTTACTTTTTGGTCCTTTTCCGTTAAGTCTCCGTTAGTCCGGTTACTTTGTTAGTTTGGTTAGTTTTATTTCATTTTTGGTCCATTTTCGTTAGTTTTCAGTTAAGTCCGTTAGAAGTTTTATTTTTTACACTTTTAGTCCCTCTAGTTAGTAGTTTCAGTTTGTGACATTTTTAGTCCTTCTAGTTTTAAGTTTCTGTTTGTGTCGCTTTTAGCCCCCGTAGTTCAAAGTCTCAAAGTTTGTCATCTTTGACCCCGAAGCTTTCAAGTTTCACACGTTGTCACTTTTGGTCCTTGGACTTTAGAGTTTCATCTTTTGTTAAAGATGGTGAACCCACCAAGTCTGCGGTCCAAAGGAGAATATGAACGGTGGAAAGATGATTTTTTGTATTTTGTAGATGAACATGAGGTGGGTCCCTATATCAGATTATCTTTGACTGAAGGAGATATACAATCCCAAATTCCGACAGAAGCTTCTCCTGTGGAAAAGGAGAAAAGAGAGAGGGCTAATAATTTAGCTCGAAATTATATGACAAATAGTATCTCTTGTGACCTTTTTCGTGACATTTTGAGTGAAATTTATGGTCAAATAAATACTTACAAAATGACAGGAAAAGAGTTGTGGGATTGCACTGAATGGTTGATTCTAGGGCCAAAGGAATTGTTGAAAGGAAGAGAATCAGAATTTGAGAAATCATTCGCAAAGAAGTTCTCAGATTTTTCGAGAAAATGTGCTGATGAGAAGAAAGAAGTTGAGCTAAAATGCATAAAACTTTCTCAACAAGTTTCTGCTTTTGAGCAAGTAATCATCGTTGAAAGAGAGAAGTTTGCCAAAGAGAAGAAGGCTATTTAATAGAAGAATGTTGGATTCTTCAAGGAAATATCTGGCCAAAGAAAGGATGCTGAGAAGGGATTTGAAGAAGAAAGAAGCATCTTTGAGACTGAGATTAAAAAGCTGACTGCCAAGTTATCTGAACTGTCTGAGAAGGCACTAAAAGAGCCGAAACCGATGTCTGAGTTCACGAAGAAGATTGACCTTCTTGTTAAAGAAAGAGACAACTTTGTTTCGACGATTAAAGTGCTTGAAATGCCTTGAAAGTCCAAGAATCACTAAATCTCTAGAGAGAGAAAGTAGAGAGAGAGAGAGAGTATACGCTCCAAATGTAAAATGATATTCAAAGTAAGGTTCCAAAGTTACAAACTCAAAGCACCTAAGGGACTTAAATACCCCATGTCTTAACCAATACAGATAAGCACTCTAAGAACAGTAAAGACAACTGAGAATGAATACAATGATTACTACAAAATTAGTCTTAACAATGTCCCCCTTAGTAATCATTGGCGCATTGCTCTTCAAAACTCAATCTTCTAAACCAGCATTGACCATCTAAGCGACTTTGGTGAATCATTGACGCTCTTCTCTTTGACGAAGTCTATTCAGTCCAATTAACACTTCCAAACATCGCAGAGTAGAGCGGAAATTCAATCTCTCTTGAATAGTATCCAAAGTCTTCTTGAGGAGATGAATTTCATCATTATCAACCAGAAATGCATTACTTCTTGTTTCCAAAAATCTTCTTTTAGCCTCTTTCAGACGTTGCTCCAACTGAAGCTTGATCACCTTTAAGGTTCCATCAGAGTAATGAGCAATTTCTTCAAATCTGAAAAAGAATTTTTCATTTGAGCCATTTTTATAGACAACTCCATGAGGATCTTGAACAATGGTGAGTAGAGGATAAGACTCTAAGTTTGGCAAGCTTCGATTGGGCCTTTGAAGATTTACAACTGGCTGAAAGCTTTCAACGACCATCTGGAAATCAAAAACTCTAAAGAATCGGATTTGCCGTCGAATGAATCTTTTTATAACGAACAATGCCTGAGAAACATCCTGATTTCTATGATAGAGATTCCTGAAATGATCATATAAGAACTCAATATCATCAATGGAAAGATCAGTAAAATCTGCCTCTGAGAAGTTATACCGCCTGCAATCTCTTCTTTCAACTTCAAAGTTAGGATACCAGATATTCACAAACTTGTTGATCGTGACACTGATGACTCGAACAATCAAGTGTGGATAAGAGACGGTATTATTCCTTTTGCGCTGGCACTTAATGAACATTAAGTATTCATACTGATAGACATCTGACTCTTTCTCAACTCCAAGAATTGCATAAATGTTGATCGTTCTTCTTTTAGAAACAAAGATGTTACTCTGAGTATCTTCTAGAAAACCTGATCTTTGCCTGGAAGCCAAATATATACGTTGCAAACTTCTTTGTCTCTGTTGTCTGGTCAAAGTTGGTCCTTCTTCCAGGATAGTCGGTGGAATCACGGGTTCAGAGAGAGGAACATCAGCTTGTGCTCTAGACGACTGACCAACTTCAAATGAGCTTGAAGGAATGGTGGTAGTCGGAGTTGAACTAACAACAGGAGTAGAAGTAGCTGTAGTTTCATGTACTTGAGTTGCTTCAGTAACTGGAGATGATTCAGGAACCTCATCATGAGTAGGAATATCACTGTACAACATGTCGGAAATTTCTTCGTCCTTTGCATCCAAAAACACAGAATCATCTTCTGTATCAGAAATGACGATTAAGTCATCACACTCCTCTTCTTTGACTTGGCAAATTTTCTCAAATCTGACATCTTCATCATCATCTGAATTTTTTTCTATGAAATTTGCAAAGAATGATCTCATATCATTAGTTGCCTCAGATTCTTCAATCTCTTGAGCCCTTGCTGAAACATCTGGATCCACATACACAACAATCTGCATATTATTTTCAATATTGTGCTCAGAAATATTCAGTACATTAGGCATAGAAGACAAGTCAACATTTTCTATCATAACATTCACAAGATCGTGAATGCTACAGTCTTGAACGTTATCAGTACTCTTCTCTTTATCAACTGCATCTTCTTGTGACTGATCCTCTCTAGCAGAAAAACTCTCCACCCGCTGTCTCTTATTCATCTCACCCTCATGACCTTGAGGATCGGGATCATCCTGGTCATGCCGGCGTTTAACAGACGGGCCAGCCTCAGTTCTGCAGCTCTGTTCAAGATGATCAACCTTGTTAGAAAGTTCTGAAAAAACTTGAGTCTTAAAAGACCTAAGATCAGCAAAGCTGGATTGAACTTCTGATCGGAAAGACTTTAATTCTTCAGACAAAGCAGTAATCCGGTCAAAATCAGATGAAGGAACTGGAGGCGGCGTAGGCTGAAAATTCCTTAGGAGAGAAATCAGATCTTGATCTTGATGTTGTGGCGGTGACATAGACAATAAACGCGCATAGAGTAGATCGGTTAACTCAGAAATCAGAACATCATGAAGAGAAGATCGTGAAGATGTACCCATAGGAGATGATGTAGAAATACCCGGAGACTGCGTAAACGGCGGAGGTAGAGGAATAGACATAATAGCAGGAGCAGATGATTGAACTGCAGAAGATGGTTCTCTAATCACAACCCCAGATGGGCGTCTGAACGGAATCACTTCAGGGATAGAGGATGTATCAATTTTCGGCATTTTTCCTTTGAAGAAAGCACGCAATTTCTGAATTTCTACTTGCTTGTGCTCTTCAAACTGTTCACTCATCTTTTGAATTAACTCATTCAAAGTAGAGAATTTAACCATTGTATCTCGTACCTCGACTGAAGAAGTCTCGACACTAGAAGTAAGAGATACTGATGTATCTTGAACTTGATGAGAAGTTGAAGCATTGACAAATGCTAAGTGAAGTTCATCAACATGTATATTTGCAACTGCAGCGTTAATTGGAACAAACTCTTCTTCAGACTCAACCTCTTCTTGAACAACCATTTCTGGTTCCCTGAATTTTCTTTCATAAACCTGAAGACTCGGTTGATCAGCATCATCAACATCATCACCATCAGAATCATCATCTTTATCAGCAATAACATCATCATCAACAGCAGTATCAACATTATCATCATCATCATCCTCAATGTCAATAGCAGCAGCAGTACTAGCTTTAGGATCAAGATCAGCAAGAACATCATCAACTTGTTGTGTTGCAACTGCTTCTTGTTCTGCAGTTACTTCAGCTTCTTGCTCAACATCTGTTTCAATTTCAATCTCTTTATCAGCAACAACTTCTTCAACGTCAACGATTTGAACAGCAACAACTTGTGTGTCATGGGATGGGTCATTTTGTGCAGCTTCCATGAATTCATTCTCCATGCAGTACTCAATGATGCTTTCATCGGTCATATCAGCGTAGTTCGCAATTAAAGCATATGGAATGGTTAGAGAGTAATTGAATGACTGCTTCTGTTTCTGAATATAGAGCATTTCTGTATCCGGAACCTGTGGCCAAGATAATCTGCGTGGAATATCTGTATTGCTTCTGAGTACACTTCTAACGATCAGCTTCAAGAATCTGATAAACGGAATGAATTTGCGCTTCTTGTTTGTAAGCTTGTCTTGTACCCTCTCCGAGAGTTCTGTCCAGAAAATGAAAGTGTAGTCGACATGCAAGTCATAGATGACTGCATGGAACAATCGGAGATACAGAAGACTAGAACTCTCCGTTCCAGAATGTTTTGCCGTAAGACATCTGATGAGAACAGAGAAGAGAGCATACCAAACTGGAGGAAGATGTGATTTGTCAAAGTCACTAACTCTGTTTAATCTTCCAGTATATCCAAGATTTCTAATTCCTTCAAGAACATCGTCTTCAGTAGGAAATTTGTCATATGTAGTTCGGCCTGGTCTGGAGTTGGGCTCAGGAAGCTCTAGTACCAGTCGTAGACGCTTGTATGAAAGAAAGGAATCATACTGGTCAATTTGTAGATCAAAGCGGTGCGGGCATGCAAGCTCATTCTTGGTAATTGTATGCCAGGCTTGCTAAATGTATACCTCTGGAACTTAAGCACATGATGTAAGAGCCTGTGCAAGTGGATGTCCTCTAAGAATCGCTCGAATCACCGGATGAATCTTAATTCGGTCAAAATCCACAAAATAGTTGTTCGGCTTATATGGCAGAATATACAACATGATTGGGAAGACATCGTTCGGCGTTCGGCGTGATGCAGACAGATTTGCCTTTATTGAAGGAACAGACGGCATCGACGTCTCATGTGAAGCTTGATCAGATGGATCCTCGAGAATGACATTCTCGTCTTGGATCATGGGATCAATATGGGTGTCAGAAGACATTGAATAGACCTGGAAAACAAAAATGAAGAAAAATTAAACAAAGTAAGAAAACTTAAAAATTTGAAAAATGTTCTAAGTCTGGTTTGCACAACATGTTAGAAACGCAAAGGGAGGTTTGCGCAATGAGCGTGACACACAAAGATCAGTTTGCGGAACATGCAAGATACGCAAACTGGAGTTTGCGTATTCAGTTCATTACGCAAACTAAGGTTTGCGTGATGAACTTGTTGCATAAACAAGACCTGAAAAACTTTCAACACAAAACACAAAGTTTACGGGACACGAAGGTTACGCAAAGTAGACTTTGCGTGACCAACAGGTTACGCAAAGTGAACTTTGCGTGACCAAAGTGTTACGCAAACTAAACAAAACAACAAACAAGCACTGACAAGGTTTGCGTATCAAAGAGATTACGTAAAGTAGATTTTGCGTGACTAACAGGTTACGCAAAGTAGCCTTTGCGTGTCCTTAAAGATACACAAACTAAACTTAAACAAACAATCACGAAAACATCGAGGTTTGCGTGTCAAGCGTGATACGCAAAGGACACTTTGCATGACCAACGGGATACGCAAACTGAACTTTGCGTGTCCTGTTGGTTGCGCAAAGTGAGCTTTGCGGGACATCGTACTTGATACGAAAACTCTAGTTTTCGTGAGTTCAGAACCGAAAAACATAAAAACAAGAAATTAAGGAACTTAAAGATCAAATTAAAGGGTAAAAAGACATACCTGGAGTTCGAAAATACGAACTAAATGACCCCCAATATCCAATTTTAAACAAAAACACTTCGAATCTGATGAACACGATGAACAGTAAAAGAATGAAAATCGCACAGTAAGAAAACGAGAAAGAAAATCAAAATCAAAATCAAATATAAACCAAAGTAAACTAATCTTAACTACAAAACAACAACAAAACTAAAAGGAAATACAAACCTGAAATCAAAACACAATACTGAGAACACAATAGGAAATCGGCGCACAGAGAGAGAGAGAAGAAGATGAACAGTTGAAAGTTCAAAATATAAAAATGGACCGAGAAAAATAAAATGAACAGGACAAATGCTATTTATACTAAAAACACTTAATACAAAAAAAATTTACTTAAAAAAATATTCCTAAAAAAATCAGTAAACTTACCTGTCAAGTTCTTTTTACTCCCCCTACACAAATGCACAGAATATAACAAATTAGAAAAGCATTTGTGTAGAAATATCAGAAAATACTTACCTGATGAATTTCTGATCAGTACGTGAAGTAATTTATCAGCTATTTTCACTCCCCCTCAAAAACAGACTATTGTTCAAATTGGCAGTTAGATATTCTCTCCCCCTCGAAAATTGCACAGACCAGTTTTTACAAAAATATGGATACACAACCATATAAACATTAGTGTAAAAAGAAAAATAATACTGAAAATAAATTTTGAAACAACTGAACATATAAAAATTTAAACACTAAACAAATTAAAATCTACTCAGTAAAATTTCACAGATTTATCAATCAGTTGAAATCAAGCATATGTTGTTGGATACAAGAACAAGTTTCATTGCATATCAAGTTAAGACATGTTCAGTTTCAATAACTTCCATCTTTCTATTCAGTGTGCTCGCATGTGAACTTCGATTAGCTTAAAAAAATGCAATTCTAAAAATATTATAGAGAACTTTGCATGTACTAACACTAAGCCATCAAAAATTAAGACTTTCACAAATTTACAGGTTTATCGCAACTCAAACATTTCACCAAGTTTCATGAGATGTGTGCTCATTGGCATCTTTGTAGCAGTGTGCACATTGGCATCTTTACATGAGTGTGCTCTTTGGCATCTTTTAAGCGTTGTGCACTTTGGCATCTTTTAATCAAAAAGTTCGGTAAGTAAAGAACATGTCGTAAACGTAACTTTCTATCTGACCCTATTGCAGTATTTGGGTCAGTCGCTCCCAGACCAGTTGGCCTTAGGGGAGTAGGTGTCAAGCACCCCTTGGAACTTACTTTCCCGGATCAGAAAGGCTACATCGACAAATCCTAAACCCATTCACACCAATAGAACATGACTTTGGTTCTGGTTCTATGAAGGATTTGGGTTCGATCACTCCCAGACCAAATGACCTTAGGGGACCAGATGACAAGCATCCCAAGGAACTCACTTTCCCAAACCAGAAAGGTCATAGGTACAAACTTTTAAACTCAGAGATTTCTGTATTTTATGAAATTATAATTCATCTGAATCACTCAGATCAACATCTAAGTGCTTAACCCATATTTTCATTCCGATCTATAATTCTGATTATTTAGGTAGTCTAAGCAAAGTAAACCATAAAAAAATTCCGACTCACATATCTTTAAAGCAGAATCAAAAGCTACAGACATGTTGCTGACTTTTCGACTTTTGTAAGACTTGAAAGTTTAACATATAAAACTTTAATATAAACATAGAACTTGTAAAAGATCCTAGACACACATTTTATTCAAAAGAAAAAAAATCTGTAAAATTTTCCTTTATAGAATAAAATTTGTAAGGATTTAAACTTTTAAATTCAACATACCAAGTTTTGAAAGCAGAAAATTAAAACGTTTTTCATCTAAGGCTTTTGTAAAGATATCAGCAAATTGATATTTAGTTGATACAAAATATAATTCAATAGTACCTTCTTCCACATGATGCTTTATGAAATGGTACCGCATATCTATGTGTTTGGTCTTAGTGTGCTGGACCGGATTGACTAATATTGCGATCGCGAATTTGCTGTCACAATAGATTGGCACTGTCTTGTATAGCATCCCGTAATCGCGAAGTTGCGTTTTCATCCAAAGCACTTGAGCACAGCAACTAGCTGCAGCGACGTATTCAGCTTCGGCTGTTGATATAGACACACAGTTTTGCTTTTTCGACGCCCAGCTTATCAGTCTGTCACCCTGTTGGGAACTGAAGATGTGAACAAGTCTTTAATGCTGCTAGTTTAGAATTACTACTGCCAAAGGACTTCAAAGTTAATACTGCTGAGTATTACTACTGCTAGTAGAATTAATACTGCTAGTCAAAGTTAGTGCTGCTTGAACAAAGTTAGTACTGCTTAGCTAGTTAGTACTGCTAGTGGTTAGTGCTGCTTAGTAGTTAATGCTGCTAAGACCAAGTTAATGCTGCTAGAAGAAATTAATGCTGCTGAGTATAGTTAGTACTGCTTATGACTTAAAGAACCGGATGGAAAGGATGACAGCTGGAAAGAATCAAGATATTCATGGAAGGCTTGAAGATAATGATGGAAGATATAATGAAGATATTTTATTTATTGTAATTATCTTTTTATTCAGTATATGTACAGATTTGATAGAATAGTTTAGATAGAGATTAATTTATTCATTCTAAGTTTTTAGAGAGAATCAACCTCAAGGCATAGTTCCTAATTCTAGAGAAGTAGAATTCGTATTGGTGAGCCTGTTCATCAATATTGAGGTTGTGTGTTTAATCTTGTAACTTCAAGCATTCAATACAAGTTTACAAGTTGTTGATTATATACTGTTTTGGTTTACTGTTTTATTGAATATCAAAGTGTTATTCCGCAACTTCTTTGATATTAGTTTCTGAGAATTTATTCTTGTTAAGAATTCGATCCTGACAAGTGGTATCAGAGCCTAACTCCCTCAGAAACATCTATTCATTCATCATGGAAAACCTTGCAGAATCAAACAATACTCTGGTCTCTAAGGTTCCAATGCTCAAACCCAGTGAGTTTGACATGTGGAAGATCAGAATTAGACAATACATTCTTCTCACTGACTACTCAATGTGGGATATCATTAAGAATGGTCCTTCTGAAGCAGGAAAGATAGGACCAGATGGGAAAAGACCTCCACCAAACACAGATGGTGAGAGGAAGATCAGACAGACAGAGATGAAGGCCTTAAGCAATCTGCTCTTGGCTATTCCCAATGAATATCAGCATCAATTTTGCAACTGCACTGATGCTTAGATTCTCTGGAATGCTCTAGAGAAAAGATTTTCTGGAACTAAAAGTATCAAAAGAAATCAAAGAGATGTTCTAAAGCAGCAGTATGAGAATTTCACTTCTTCAAAGAATGAGTCTATGACTCAAACTTTTGATAGATTCAACAAGCTCATTGGTGAACTGGCTACTGTAGGGGTGAAGATGGAACAAGATGATATCAACAGAAAGTTCCTCAGATCTCTTGGGGATGAATGGACTATGTACACTGTCTCATATAGACAGAGTGACAATCTGGAAGAGAAGGAACTTGATGATCTATATAATGATCTAAGAGTTTTTGAAACTGAGGTAGAATCCAAGAAGAATCCCACTGGTTATATCCACAATGCTGCACTTCTTTCAACATCTACTGATACTACTGCTAACCCTGAAGCAGTTAGTACTGCCAGTGGAGTAAATTCAGAAAAAGGCACTGGAACTATCTTTGAAGCCTTTTTGTCCAGTCATAGCAACAATTCCTTGATTAATGATGATCTAGATCAACTTCACTCTGATGACCTGGAGGAGATGGACATTAAATGGCAGATGGCCATGTTATCTATGAGAGTGAAGAAGTTTATTAAAAGAACAGGAAGGAACAACTTCTCTCAAAGAAGAGATGATGGAGCTGGATTTGACAAGACTAAGGTGGAATGCTATAAGTGTCACATGAAAGGACACTTTGCTAGAGAGTGCAGGAGTGTTGTTCCAAACAACAACCACCAACAAGCTCAGAATGGAAGATACAATCAAAACAAGAATCCTGCTCAAGCCCTTGTTTCTCAACAAGGAATGGGATTTGACTGGAGTGATCAAGCTGAGGAAGCCATTCAGAATCAAGCTCTTATGGCAGAAGTGTCTGATCTCCCCTCTGAGGTAATTTCTAATCTTTGTACTAAATCTTGCATAGACATTGTCAAAAGATACAGGGATCAGAATCAAAGTATGTGTGATGACCTCAAAAGATTAGAAAAGGACAGAAGAGATTATGTGTTGATAGTAGAGAGATTTGAAGGGCAAATCAAAGGCTTTCAAGCTAATGAACTTCAACACTCTTATGACACAAACTATTGGAAGTGGGAAAAGAATGAGTTAGAGACCAAACTGTCTAAGTCCTTAGAAGAGAATGATAGGCTGAAAGAGGAACTGTCTAAAGTTAAGCTTGACATAGAAAAGTTTTCATATGCTTCAAAAGCAATGGATTCTCTTCTAAAGGCTCAGATTCATGATAAGATGAAGCCTGGTATTGGATACAACAATACACCTCCTCCTTACAACAACAACTATATCTCTCCTACTTCAGACTTGTTAGAAACCAAGGAGAAAAAGGACTTGTCTGAGGAAGCTCTTAAGATAGATCCTTTGGATGAGGTAGTAGTTAAGGATTTGACTGAGAAAGAAGCTAGTAAGAATAGGGATAATACTGTGAGTAAAAAGATACCATTAGAAAACAATATTATCACCAATGAGGGATGTGAGAAAATCTGGGTCAAGTCCAAGGAGATAGAGAAGACCAAAGGAAAGGATAACAAGGTCCATTACAAACAAACCACAGTGTGCTTGCAATAAAGCTAAGAGCCTAAATTCTGGTATAAAAAGAGGTAATCAAAGAAACTGGAATAATCAATGGGCTCAGAAACAAGGAGTTGATCTGAATAAAATCAATAGACCAAAACCTTGTTTCATATGTGGCAAGTTGAATCATTTGGCTAAGTATTGTTACTTTAACCCTATTAACCAACAGATGAACTTTCAAAGATTTGTGGAAAAACCTGTTGGTTATAGGAAGGTTGGAAAGAAAAATGTGATGAAGAAATCTATTGAAAGTAAAGGCCCTATGAAAAATAAGGTTTTAAAAGAAAGTATTTTACTATGGGTACCTTGAAGTACTAACAGTGTTAGTACTGCTAAAAATATTAGTACTGCTAACAGTGTTAGTACTGCTAAAAATATTAGTATGCTAACACAGTTACTACTGCTAACAGTGTTAGTACTGATGAAAATATTAATGCTGCTAACACAGTTACTACTGCTAACAAGGTTAGTACTGCTAAGCATGCTAGTGCTGCTAAGGCAGTTAGTACTTCTAGAATCAGTATTGCTTCTAGCAAAAATGTTTCCAAGCCTATTATTGTGACAAAATACTCCAAGCATGAGGAGTCAAAGTTTAAAAATCTTGTCAAGAAAGAATGCAAGTATTTTGATGAGAAAGGGGTACCCAAGACCACTTTGGCTTGGGTTCCTTATTCAAACTAACTGATTTATCTAATGTGCAGGGCAACCAACAGCTCAAAGCAATGAGCAATTGGCATGTTGATAGTGGTTGCTCTAGGCACATGACAGGTAACATGTCATGCCTTCAGGATTTCAAGCATATCAATGGAGGACATGTTGCTTTTGGAAATGATCTTACTGGTGGTAAAATAAGTGGCAAAGGTAATGTCACAAAAGGTAAGATGACATTTGAGGATGTCTACTATGTTGATCAATTGAAGTACAACCTGTTAAGTGTATCACAGGTTTGTGACAAACAACATAGCATATTATTTACAAACACAGAGTGTATGATCCTTGCTCCAGGGTTCAAAGTAGTTGATGAAAGCATGATACTACTTAGAACTCCAAGAAAGGACAATGTTTATTGTCTAGATTTGGACAATGTTAATAGTGATTCATCCCTGAACTGTCTTGTTTCAAAAGCTTCTGTGGATGAATCCTCTCTTTGGCACAGAAGGATGTGTCACATGAATTTCAAGACTATGAACAAACTAGTTAAAAACAATCTTGTAAGAGGTTTACCTTCAAAAGTCTTTTCATGTGATGATCATTGTGTTGCTTGTCTTAAAGGCAAACAGCACAAAACTTCTCATAAGACCAAAGAGTTAAATTCTATTTCTTCTTGTCTCCAGTTACTGCATATGGATCTGTTTGGTCCTACAAATGTTATGAGTATAGGCAAGAAATCTTACTGCTTGGTTATTGTTGATGATTACTCCAAATTTACTTGGGTATATTTTCTAAGGACTAAGGATGAGACAAGTGGACTTATCAAATCCTTTATTCTAAGAATTGAAAACCAAACTAATCAAAAAGTAAAAGTCATTAGATCAGATAATGGAACTGAGTTTAAAAATCTTGATCTAAACACCTTTTGTGAAGAGAAAGGCATTGAGAGACAATATAGTGCTCCTAGGACTCCTCAACAGAATGGAGTTGCTGAAAGGAGAAATAGGACACTAATAGAGGCTGCTAGATCTCTGTTGGCTGATTCAAAATTGCCAATTACCTTCTGGGCTGAAGCAGTTAATACTGCTTGTTATGTCCAAAACAGAGTTCTAGTGGTCAAGCAAAAGAACAAGACTCCTTGTGAGATTTTAAATAAAAGAAAACCATTTATTGGATTTTTCAAACCTTTTGGGTGTCCTTGTACTATTCTCAATACCAAATCTTATTTAGGTAAGTTTGATAGCAAAGCAGATGATGGATTTCTTGTTGGCTACTCATCTCAGAGTAAGGCTTATAGAGTCTTTAACTCTTCTTCCAGAATAATTGAAGAAAGTGACAATGTCAAATGCAATGAGAATACACCAAATCCAATTGGGTCTGGTCCTCAGTGGCTATTTGACATTGACTCACTAACTAACTCTTTTGGTTTCAGTAGTGATGATTATACAGGTACAGGGAGTGGAGAATCAGGGACTACACAAGTCTCAGAAAGTATATCTCAATCTGTGATATTTCCCATACCCACAGTGAATCCTGTTGAAGACTGTGAAAAGGAACCATCTACTGGACCAATTCAAGGTGAAGAAGAAAGTAGAGATGAGGAGACTCAAGAAAATAAAGAACCAGAAGTGGCTACTGAAAACACTTCAGTTGAGTTGAATGACTCTAATCTAGAGTTGGGACTTAATGAAGAACCTAGTCATCACACCAAAATACAAAAGAATCATCCTCCACAGCTGGTAATAGGAGATATATCATCTCCTATGATGACTAGAAATCAAAGTAAACTTCAAGAAATCCAAGATCAACAACACACAGTGCTTTCTTTCTTTTTATCCCAGCTGGAGCCTAAAAAGGCACATGATGCTATGAAAGAATCCAGTTGGATAGAAGCCATGCAAGAAGAGCTACTGCAGTTCAAGCTGCAAGATGTTTGGGATCTGGTAGACCTTCCTAAAGGGCAAAGGGCAATAGGAACAAAATGGGTCTTCAGGAATAAAAGAGATGAAAGAGGTATAGTGATAAGGAATAAAGCAAGGCTGGTGGCTCAAGGGTATACACAAGAAGAAGGAATAGACTATGAAGAAGTATTTGCACTTGTGGCCAGGATAGAAGCAATTAGATTATTCCTGGCTTATGCTTCCTACATGAAATTCAAAGTCTATCAGATGGATGTGAAAAGTGCATTTCTTTATGGTTCAATTGAAGAAGAAGTATATGTCTGTCAACCACCAGGGTTTGAAAACCCAAGCTATCCAGATAGAGTATACAAATTGAAGAAAGCACTTTATGGACTACATCAAGCTCCAAGAGCATGGTATGACACTCTGTCATCCTATCTCTTGGAAAATGGCTTTGAAAGAGGAGTTATTGATAAGACTCTATTTATCAAGAGAAAGAAGAAGGATATCTTGCTGGTCCAAATCTATGTTGATGATATTATCTTTGGATCAACAAGAGACAACATGTGCAAGGAGTTTGAGGAACTAATGCATCAAAGGTTCAAAATGAGTTCCATGGGGGAACTTACTTTCTTCCTTGGACTCCAAGTTCAACAGAAGACAGATGGAATCTTCATATGTCAGTCCAAGTATGTGCAGAACATTCTAACCAAGTTTGGTTTCTCAGATTCAAAACCTGCTAGCACACCTATGGAGACACACAAGCAGATAACAGCAGATCTTGAGGGGGAGGATATGGATGTTCATCATTATAGATCCATGATTGGCTCTCTCATGTATCTTACAGCCTCTAGGCCAGATATAATGTTTCCAGTGTGTGTGTGTGCAAGATTCCAAGTTAGGCCAAAGCAATCTCACTATCAAGCTGTTAATAGGATATTCAGATATCTCAAAGGGCAACACAGATTAGGACTTTGGTATCCTCATGACTCATCCTTTGACCTACTTGCATACTCAGATAGTGATCTAGGTGGAGCAAACTTGGACAGGAAATCTACTTCTGGAGGATGTCAGTTTTTGGGTGCAAGACTAGTGTCTTGGCAGTGCAAGAAACAAACCACAGTATCCACATCTACAACAGAGGCAGAGTACATAGCAGCTGCAAGTTGCTGTTCTCAAGTCTTATGGATTCAGAATCAAATGTTGGATTATGGGGTAACCTTTCTACACTCTCCAATTTTTATTGATAACAGCAGTGCTATTAGCATTGTGAATAATCCTGTCAAGCACTCAACGACAAAGCACATTGAAATCAGGTATCACTTCATAAGAGACTATAATGAAAAGAAACTTATTCAAGTTGTAAAAGTTCACACTGATAATCAGTTTGCTGATCTATTCACTAAAGCTTTTGATGTGGGTAGATTCACTTTCTTGGTAACAAGTGTGGGAATGATCAACTCTGAATAAGCCCCTTCTCAAAAAGTGGTTCTATACCTGTATATTGTTTATTCTTGGTGTTACTAATCTTCTTTTTCAGGATATGTATAGCAGTACTCAGTGTGTCGCAAGGTTAAAGGAGTAAGTTCAGTTAATACTGCTAGTAGTTAATACTGCTCTTAGTTAATACTGCTAGTAGTTAATACTGCTTTCAGTTAATACTGCTTTCAGTTAATACTGCTTTCAGTTAATACTGCTTTCAGTTAATACTGCTCTTAGTTAATACTGCTAGTAGTTAATACTGTTCTCAGTTAATACTGCTAGTAGTTAATACTGCTTTTAGTTAATACTGCTTTCAGTTAATACTGCTAGTAGTTACTACTGCTCTTAGTTAATACTGCTAGTAGTTAATACTGCTTTCAGTTAATACTGCTAGTAGTTAATACTGCTAGTAGTTAATACTGCTCTAGGTTAATACTGCTTATGTTCCGAATACTATAAATACTCTTTGCCCGCCTAAAAGCTCATAACGACTCTTTGCACACTGTTCACTTGCGCTCTAAACCCTTTCTCTCTCAAAGTTCAAAGTTTTCAGGCAAGAATCTTCAAGGTCAATGGCATCAATGGCGTTCATTGACGAGCACAATGAAATCGCGATGCTCCAAAAGCCAAAGCAAGCTGAAGGTTTTCATCAGATAGTCGACTTTCTGAAGTCTAGCCACATTGCCCATGCTCTCACTATGTCTCCTACTATCTTCATAGAGCATCAGAGGCAATTCTGGGCACATGCCACCATTGTTACTGAGGATGGTGTGCAAATGATCAAGACGACAGTATGTGGCAAGCCATTGACAGTTACTGAAGAAGTAATTCGCATCAGTCTACGTCTAGACGATGCCTCTGGTATAACTTCTATCCCTAATGATGAACTGTTTTCTACTCTTACAAAAATGGGGTATGGAGGCCCATTGGGTGTTTTTAAGTTCTCAAAAGCTAAATTCTCACCCCAATGGCGTTTTCTTGTTCATACCTTGATGCACTGCATTTCTAAAAAGACCACTTGATGGAGTGAGTTCAGCAGTCCCATTGCTTATGCTTTGGTCTGTTTGGCCACTGCCAGAAGGTACAATTTTTCACAAATGATTTTCAATGATCTTGTCTCAAACATGGGAAACAAAAAGAGCTTTTATATGTATCCCAGGTTTGTTCAAGCAGTAATCAACCATGAATTGACGGATATTTCTCATTCTGATGGAATATATGTACCAAAACCCCCTAAAGGCAAGGTTTTCTCAAATATGAGAAGATCTGCTGGGGACTCGGAAGGAGTAGACACCCCATTGTTCTCTACAATGATGGTGGTGTCCCAGACCAATGAAGGTATGGTAGCAGGGTCAAGGCCCCCATTAGACCAACCCACTGCTAGCCAATCCCAACCTTCCATCTCTCAAATTTTCCCTCAGTCCTTTGCTGCTAAACCCACTCCCATAATATCCAAGACCTATGTCAAGAGAAAGGTACACAAGGCTCCTTCCCTTGGTGTACCTACTATTAACCAAGAGCCTCCAAGCCCTCTATTGGAGCATTCTCCAGTAGAGAATATCCAAAGGGAATCCACTAGGATGACTCCCAACCTAAAGGAGGTGCTCTCTGAGGAGGAGGAAGAGCATATGGGAGAGAAGGCTGCCACTACTCCTGCTAGCTCAGAGGAGGTCAGTGGTAACATCCATAAGTCCTTCCCCATGGAAACTTTGAATGAGCAATCATTCAAAGGTCCCCGGTGCCAAGAAACCAAGGGGGTGGATAGTGCTTCTGCTAGGCAGAAGACTTCCACTACAAAAAGATCCAATGATCCTTCAAAAGAGGGTAACACTTCTGGAGAGGGTGAGGACAGATATACCTACAATGAATTGATGGAAACAATGGGGAACATCAACCAAGATGTTCTCAAACAAGGAAAAGAAATTGAAGAGATGAAGATGGTCATCCTGTCACAACAAATCCAGATTGCCAAATTAAAGAAAATGGTGACAAGGTTGGTGCATAAGCAGAGAAGAAAACAATTTGTTTTAAAGAAGAGGTCAAATAAGAAAAATGCTTCCAAAAAGGGGGAGAATTCAAGCTTAGAACTGATGGATCAACAGTTTGAGGGGGAGTTTGTTGAAGAAAGGGCTAAATTTGTTGAAGAAAAAGCAGCAGTAACAACCCCAGCAGCAGAAACTGTTACTACTGCTAAGCCAAAACAAGCAGCAGAAACTGTTAGTGTTGCTGAAACTTCACAAGCAGCAGTACCAGAGTTAACACCAACAGAAATTGAAGTAGCTGAAATGCTCATCAAAGCAAAGAATGACACTCCCAAAGTAAAGGGAGTGGTCATAAATGAAGGGGGAGCAGAGAAAATAGAGAAGAAAGAAATGGGTGCAGATACAAGGAAAAAGGGAAAAGCAAAGATGATAGAATCTGATCAACCATCTAAAAAGTAAAAGATGATTGAGTCAGATGAAGCATTAGCAAAGAAAATGCAAGAGGAGTTAGATCTAGCAGAAAAGGAACAGGTTGAAAAAGACAGAGAAATAGCCAGAGCACTTGCAAATGAGTTAAATGAAGCATTCCAGAAAGGGCTGGAAACAGAGAAACCTAAGCAAAGAGCAATGTGCTTGAAAAAGGCTATGATGGCCAGAACAAGTGCTAAAAGGAGAAGACCTTCACAAACTTACCTTGCCACTCAGGAAAGAAACAAAATGATAACTTTCTTGAGGAGTGCAATTGGTGTAAAGAAAGAAATGTTTGTGAAGATGAATTTTGATCAAATCAAGGAGCTCTATGAGAAAGAAATGGGGAAGCTGAAGAGTAATGAAAAGGACAGAGTGGAGTTTGAAAAGAAAGCTAAGGAGAGGCATGATGTGAATATCAATAAACCCTTCCCTGAAAGTGAAGAGGGAACTCCAACAAAGAAAAAGGTGGAGATTAAGGAAGAAGAGACTCTAGCTCAGAAGATCAAAAGAGTTAAGTCTATTGCTTCTAAAGGCCCTAGATCAGAAGAAAGGAAAAAGGAAGAAAAGAAGAAAGAAGCTACTATAGGACAAGGGCAAAGGATACTGAAGAGAACCAAGATGATGGCAAACAGAAAGAAAGTTGTCAAGAAGTCTAGAGTAGAAGAAGAAAAGAAAGTTGAATCTCAGGAAGAAGTACCACAGAGTTCAGATGTAAACTTGTACATGGTGGTAATGGATAAAATTCCAAAGCCTATTTCAACTGAACCTGTTGGATTCAAAACTCCTGAAGTTATCCTCTGGGATACTGTAGAGGTGGATGGTAAAGAGTACATCAGACTGAAAAGAAAGGATGAGAGGTATGAAGTCTACAGCACCTGGAGCAAAATTGTCAGAGAGTGTTCAAGATCTGATTTGGAAGAAATGTTTGCAGTGGGGATGAAAGTTCATGCAGATCAGTTGACAGCTCCAGGGTTACCAATTGTGAAGCTAGTTATGAAATATTTGTGCATGTTGTTCAAACCAGAAGCAGTAAAGCATTTGATAAAAGATGTATTTAAGACTGTTAGAGGTTGGACTCTATATGAAAGGAGTGGAGTCTACGAACTAGCATTGGATACTTTTCACAGGGAGTATTACTTGGTGGATAGGGTATACAACCATACAAATCTGAAGCTTCATGCCAGGTTAAATAAGAAGTTGAGTTGTACACCAAATTCAGAAATGGCAAAGTACTTAATTCAAAGAACTATTAATCAGAGCATGGGACTGGATCCTAACATTGGAGTAGATCAATGAAGATTTTGGAAGCATTTGAAGAACTTGACTTCTCTTTCTAAAAGTCAAGTTAGGGGGAGATTGTTGGGAACTGAAGATGTGAACAAGTCTTTAATGCTGCTAGTTCAGAATTACTACTGCCAGAGGACTTCAAAGTTAATACTGCTGAGTATTACTACTGCTAGTAGAATTAATACTGCTAGTCAAAGTTAGTGCTGCTTGAACAAAGTTAGTACTGCTTAGCTAGTTAGTACTGCTAGTGGTTAGTGCTGCTTAGTAGTTAATGCTGCTAAGACCAAGTTAATGCTGCTAGAAGAAATTAATGCTGCTGAGTATAGTTAGTACTGCTTATGACTTAAAGAACCGGATGGAAAGGATGACAGCTGGAAAGAATCAAGATATTCATGGAAGGCTTGAAGATAATGATGGAAGATATACTGAAGATATTTTATTTATTGTAATTATCTTTTTATTCAGTATATGTACAGATTTGATAGAATAGTTTAGATAGAGATTAATTTATTCATTCTAAGTTTTTAGAGAGAATCAACCTCAAGGCATAGTTCCTAATTCTAGAGAAGTAGAATTCGTATTGGTGAGCCTGTTCATCAATATTGAGGTTGTGTGTTTAATCTTGTAACTTCAAGCATTCAATACAAGTTTACAAGTTGTTGATTATATACTGTTTTGGTTTACTGTTTTAGTGAATATCAAAGTGTTATTCCGCAAACTTCTTTGATATTAGTTTCTGAGAATTTATTCTTGTTAAGAATTCGATCCTGACACACCCAAAAATTGAAGGTGACTTGAAGTACTTTACCGGTCCAATTGATTACCACCAAAATCTGCATCAGAATAAGCAATCAACTTATAGTCAGAACTCTTAGGATACCATAAACCCAAATATGGAGTTCCTTTAATATATCTAAAAATGCGTTTGACTGCTAATATATGAGATTCTTTAGGCTTGGCTTGGAATCTGGCACACAGGCACGTAGAGAACATTATATCCGGGCGACTTGCTGTGAGATACATCAGTGATCCGATCATTCCTCGATATGTCTTTTGATCAACAACTTTTCCATCTGGATCTAGTCCGATTTTGGCACCGTGAGCCATCGGCGTGCCGATTGAAGTAGATTTATCCATCTTGAATCTCTTCAAGATGTCAAATACATACTTTGACTGATTGATGAAGATTCCATCTGGAAGCTGCTTCACTTGTAAGCCGAGGAAGAAATTGATTTCTTCCATCATGCTCATCTGAAATCTAGAAGTCATAAGATCAGAAAACCAAGTTTCATAAAGATTTGTTAGTCGCACCAAAAATAATATCATCTACATATATTTGTACTAAGAAAATATCCAAGTTAGAACTATAAATGAAAAGAGTAGTATCAATTGTTCCTTTGGTGACGCCGGATTTGATCAAGAAGGCTGACAACTCATCATACCATGCACGCGGTGCTTGTTTTAGGCCGTACAGTGCTTTATCGAGAAAATAAACATGATCCAGATGATCTTTATCAACAAATCCCTTTGGCTGAGAAACGTATACTTCTTCTTTCAGTTTCCCATTCAGAAAAGTTGTCTTCACATCCATCTGATATACAGTGAAGTTCTGATAAGCAGCGAATGCCAGAAACATACGAATAGCTTCAAGTCGAGCTACCGGCGTGAATGTCTCGTCATAGTCAATACCTTCTTGTTGTCTGTATTCTTTGGCTACCAGTATTTCTTTGTTGCGAATCATGATACCATCTTTGTCTTTCTTATTCTTGAATATCCACTTGGTACCAATTATGCTCTTTCCTTTCGGCCTTCGTACAAGTCTCCAAACTTTGAGTGTGTCAAATTGATTGAGCTCCTCTTGCATTAATATAATCCAATCCGGGTCTTCCAACGCTTCAGAAACTTTTGTTGGTTCAATCTTGCTTAGAAAGCAAGTGAAGAGACATTCGTGGGATGTAGCCGTCCTGGAACGTGTAGACACACTAGCTTGAGGATCTACAATAATTTGATGAATTGGATGAGATCTTGTCCATTTTGTGGTATGAGGGAGAGGATCAATAGTTTCTTGAACAACTTCTAATTGATAAGGGAGAAGTTCAGGAGCCTCTATTTCAGATGAAGATATGGATACTGTCTTGACAGGAGGAAGGGGAAGTTCAACAACTTTAGAATCAGACTATGGAAGTGTTGGTTGAACATTAGCAGTTTGATCTTCATTCTGAACTTGTTCTTCTTGAATAGGTTGATCTTGAGCAAATTCTTCTTGAATAGGTTCAGTGATCACATGTTCAGGTTCTGATTGCTCATTTTCTGATTGTACATGATCAGATGCAGAAATACTGGTTTGAACGACAGGAGGGACTGGAATAGCATCAATGTCAGAGATAGTTGCAGCGGAATTGGATGTAGATGCGCTCGCAGTATCCTGATTCAAAGTATTTGAAACATTATCAGAATTAGACTTGGGAACATCATCATAAAAAATTTCAAAGAGAAATTCTAAATCAGAAAGATTTAGAATAGAAGAAGAAGGATCCTGATTTATCTGTTGAAGTACAGGTTCTGAACTGTGTTGTTCAGAAGCTGAATTCCCTGTAAATACGGGTTATGTGCCTGGTTGACCAGAAACCAAATTGGCAGCTTCATCAAATTTGACATTTACGCTCTCTATCACTTTTCTTCCGGAGATCAGAAAGATTCTGTAAGCAGCTGAATTAGAAGAATAACCCAGAAAGATACCCTCATCTGCCTTCAGACTAAACTTGTTCAGATTGTCTCTGTCATTCAGAACGTAGCATTTGCACCCAAATGACTTGAAATATTTAACGTTCGGTTTGATACCGTTCATCAGCTCATATAGTGTTTTGTTGAAACGACGATGCAGAATTGAGCGGTTCTGAGTATGACAGGCAGTTGACACGGCTTCAGCCCAATGAGACAAAGGAAGACCTGAATAAGCAAGCATTGATCTGGTAACCTCTACAAGCGTTCTGTTTCTTCTTTCAACAACCCCATTCTGTTGCGGTGTTCTGGCAGCATAAAACTGTTGTTGTATACCTTGATCCTCGTAGAATGCTTGAAGAGTGTTGTTCTTGAATTCAGTACCATTGTCTGATCTGACAACCTTGACTTGTTTTTGATTATTTGTCTGTATAGTTTTGATGAGGTTGATGAGGACTTCAGGAGTCTCGTCTTTTGACTTAAGAAACTTTACCCATGTATATCGAGAGTAATCATCAACAACAACCAAGACATATCTTTTCTTACTAATGCTCTTTGTCTTCATCAGACCGCATAAATCAACATATAGTAAGTCAAGTATGTCTGAAGTACAGGGTTCAGGCTTTGGTTTGTGAGGAGCTTTCTTCCTCTTTCCTTTCTCACAATCCTGACAGAGGTGGTTGATAGTCCCAAAATCTAGTTTCTAATCACACACAAACAATCAAACAAACAACATATCATAATTACCTGTTTGATTCGATTCAATAAACCACGAGATTACACTTTCTCTCTCTTTCTGTCTCTAAAATATAACTGATAAAACGTACAACTGAAACTCTTCTGTTTGTTGCTACTGATTACAAAGCAAGGAAACCTATTTATACCTACAACTAATTACAACAAGGAAACAAACAAATACGATATGTTGACTTTTATTACAAAAGACTTTGACTTTAATGAGATTTGACTTTCTCAGCTTTGACTTTCTTGACCTTTGATCTTCAGTCTTCTTGATCTTGTATCCAACAGATTAATGCTCTAACAATCTCCCCCTTTGGATTCAAGATCATTGTTGAAAGATCTAGCAATTCAGTCTTCACTTGTAAGCTCTGTCAGTACAATCTTCCCTTTTCCTTTGACTGTATTCTTTCCAAAAACTGTGTTCAAACGATTAACAACCTCCCCAAAACATTCACAGAATACTCTCAGACTTTGGAAAGAAATTATCTTAAGAATCAGCTCGAATTGCTTTAGCAAATAATCTTCAAAGAAAAATTCCTCAAATCTTCATAAATTCTTTGATCTTCTTCAAATCTTTATTTTGAATCTTCTGACTTGGACATTTCTGAAAATCATTTCTAAAATCATTATCATTTCTTGATACCATCTCCCCATTTTTGA
Organism: Arctium minus; assembly: GCA_954870635.1. Classification (NCBI taxonomy): domain Eukaryota; kingdom Viridiplantae; phylum Streptophyta; class Magnoliopsida; order Asterales; family Asteraceae; genus Arctium; species Arctium minus. The sequence continues at coordinate 35,134,403 of OX941096.1, read as the reverse complement.
TGATTTGAGCATCTATATCATCAAAACTTTACTTCCAAAAAATGTCTTTAACTATTCTGATTTATCAAACTGAGCCTCTGATTCTGTGATCCATAACCAAGTATTCATCTAGATCTTTGCAAATCCAGACAAAATAAGAACAGGTAACTCCTGAATCAACAGATGAATCAGTTAAAATGCCTGTCAGTAACACAAAGTCACTGTGTGTAACGAATACACAATATAAATGAGCTTTTTGATGTTCACTCCCCCAGGGCTTCCATCCAATCATCGAAACACCACAAAGGCAATTTCTATGAATGTTATGACAAAGAAACAAATTCCTTGTGTGTTCGTGCATGTGTAGAAAGAATTAAGCACGAATGATTGCTTTTCAATAAGGCTCAACATTGTGTAAACCACTGAGACAACATCACATAAACACAGACTCAATGTGCATGATTGAAGTGCGAAGGTGGGGCAGACTTCCTTCTTTTTCAATATCCAGATTTTCCAAATGAAAACCAGATAGCATATGTGCTGCGTCCCCATGAAAATGTAAAACATTTTCTTTTTGAGAAGAAAATGAGTGGCTGGTGGGGTTAAAGTCAAGAGTTGGCATGGGCTATTTGCCTGTTTCAATAATGTTCACGAAAGAATTGTGAATCATTAGTAATGTGGCTGCCCGGCTCAGAAAGTAGTTGGTGCAGAGTTTAATATTCTTTTACTTTGTTCTCACACCCTCTTTCTTTTTATCATTAAGCTCGCAACTAACCAAACTCTTTTTTCCATTTTACCTCATCACACCCACACTCATTTATTTTAGACTCCTCACACTCAATCACTAAAGGATTAACTTCTTCGGTAGAAATCACTGGTTAACGTGATTTCATAGAATATTCAATTAAGTCCTAGCACAAAGAACCCATATTTTTCCTATAAAGCATGTTGTTGCTCAAAATGGTTTAACTTTATCAGTTAGAGCTCAAATACAAGTCAGATGTATATATGCTCAGAATATAATCATGAAGATATGAGCATTTTTAAACATTGAAGTATTTTCAAACAAGTATATTGAATGAATGAATATGAATGCAAAAGACTTAAGGTCAGAAATGAATGATAGAACAATCAAAGCTAAAGGTCAAGAAAAATGGATATTGTCCACACGAAACAAAATATAGACATTCTTGAAATGACGTTTCGAAATGAAATATCGCTCAAATTTTTTTGAAGTACAAGCGGGGTGTCTTACCATCGAAAAGAAAAAAAATTGTTTCAATTTAGAGACATGGTAAGAACATGTTGAACAAAGTCAAACCGGTGTGTGTGAATACTTGAAAGTATATCGAAAAGACATTACGCAAGTATTTATCTTTGGAAACACACAGTTTGTAAAAAACATTTAAGCTCAAAAATAAAAATGAAAACATTTAAAATCACACTTCCAATTCATGAAATCTGTTTAAGAATCGGGAAGTGGTTTGAATATTTCAGAACATGTTTTCTATATCTGAAAGTTATCCTTTTTTCATATATATTTGAGATTAAGATGAGAAATTTACCTTTTAGCTTTGTCTTAAATCTCATGAAGTCATGCTTAAGTCAAAATGATATAATCGTGTCATCCTCTCTCATCCTGCATAAGTCTCAAAATCTAGTCAAAATTTTATTCACAAAATTTATTCGAAAATAAAAGAACATAAAACAGTAAAACGATTAAAAAACGAGTTCTGATCAGAAATAATCATAAATCATAGTCTTACTCCTTTTGATAAGCTCCCCCTAAAATCATGCATCACAAAAATTAATCATTTAAGTAAAATGCAGAAATTAGTTATGCTCCCCCTCAAATGAATGTAGATCATCTAAAATCTTCTCTTACTCCCCCTGAGATCATGAGCAAACAATTAAAGTGCAGGTATCTTTCAGAAATAGAGATAAAGAAAATGATGAAAAATAACAATACGTAACTATATTAGGTAATAACTGATTATGTCTTCAGATTTAACATACCAAGCTTAGAGATAAGAAAATTAAATCTCTTTTCATCTAATGGTTTGGTAAATAAATCTTCAAGTTGATAATCTGTTTTTACAAAATAGAGTTCAATTGTTCCTTTTTCTACATTATCCTTAATAAAATGATACCTGACGTCAATGTGTTTGGTTTTCGTATATTGGACAGGATTAGCAGATATTGCGATTGCACTCTTCGAGTCGCAATAGATTGGAATTTTGTCGAACTTGAATCCATAGTCTCGTAGCTGTGTTCGCATCCACAAGACTTGAGAGCAGCAACTGGCAGCAGCTACGTAGTCTGCTTCAGCAGTCGATGTGGAAACGCATAGTTGTTTCTTTGATTCCCAGCTAACGAGCTTGTCTCCAAGAAATTGAACGTGACCAGAAGTACTCTTTCTATCCAACATGCAATCTGCATGATCTACATCTGAGTAGGCAGTCAGTTGAAACCCAGTAACATTAGGATACCACAGACTAAGGTCTGCAGTCCCCTTCAGATATCTAAAAATACGTTTGACAGCAGCCAAATGGGATTCTTTGGGAACAACCTGTTATCTATAACATAAAAATGTTGAAAACATAATATCTGGTCTACTAAATGTAAGATACATTAACGATCCTATCATACCTCTATAAGTTCTAACATCAACACTTTTACCCAAAGGATCAGTGTTAATCTTAGTACCTGGTGCCATCGGGGTTCCAATTGGTTTACAATTTTCCATTTTGTACTTCCGAAGAATATCCAAAATGTACTTAGATTGGTTAATAAAAATCCCCGTAGAAAATTGTTTAACTTGTAATCCGAGAAAGAAATTCATCTCTCCCATCATACTCATTTGAAAACGTGACACCATGAGGTTAGAAAAGTTTTTGCAAAATTTTGGATATGTAGAACCAAATATTATATCATCAACATATATCTGTATAAGAATAATATCAACTTTTTACTTTTTGATGAATAAAGTGGTATCAATCTTACATTTGGAAAAACCGGACTTGACCAAGAATTTAGACAAGACGTCATACCATGCTCGAGGGGCTTGTTTTAATCCATAAAGGGCTTTGTCCAAGATATTGTCAGGATCGAATTCTTAACAAGAATAAATTATCAGAAACTAATATCAAAGAAGTTGCGGAATAACACTTTGATATTCAATAACACAGTAAACCAAAACAGTATATAATCAACAACTTGTAAACTTGTATTGAATGCTTGAAGTTACAAGATTAAACACACAACCTCAATATTGATGAACAGGCTCACCAATACGAATTCTACTTCTCTAGAATTAGGAACTATGCCTTGAGGTTGATTCTCTCTAAAAACTTAGAATGAATAAATTAATCTCTATCTAAACTATTCTATCAAATCTGTACATATACTGAATAAAAAGATAATTACAATAAATAAAATATCTTCAGTATATCTTCCATCATTATCTTCAAGCCTTCCATGAATATCTTGATTCTTTCCAGCTGTCATCCTTTCCATCCGGTTCTTTAAGTCATAAGCAGTACTAACTATACTCAGCAGCATTAATTTCTTCTAGCAGCATTAACTTGGTCTTAGCAGCATTAACTACTAAGCAGCACTTACCACTAGCAGTACTAACTAGCTAAGCAGTACTAACTTTGTTCAAGCAGCACTAACTTTGACTAGCAGTATTAATTCTACTAGCAGTAGTAATACTCAGCAGTATTAACTTTGAAGTCCTCTGGCAGTAGTAATTCTGAACTAGCAGCATTAAAGACTTGTTCACATCTTCAGTTCCCAACAATCTCCCCCTAACTTGACTTTTAGAAAGAGAAGTCAAGTTCTTCAAATGCTTCCAAAATCTTCATTGATCTACTCCAATGTTAGGATCCAGTCCCATGCTCTGATTAATAGTTCTTTGAATTAAGTACTTTTCCATTTCTGAATTTGGTGTACAACTCAACTTCTTATTTAACATGGCATGAAGCTTCAGATTTGTATGGTTGTATACCCTATCCACCAAGTAATACTCCCTGTGAAAAGTATCCAATGCTAGTTCGTAGACTCCACTCCTTTCATATAGAGTCCAACCTCTAACAGTCTTAAATACATCTTTTATCAAATGATTTACTGCTTCTGTTTTGAACAACATGCACAAATATTCCATAACTAGCTTCACAATTGGTAACTCTGGAGCTGTCAACTGATCTGCATGAACTTTCATCCCCACTGCAAACATTTCTTCCAAATCAGATCTTGAACACTCTCTGACAATTTTGCTCCAGGTGCTGTAAACTTCATACCTCTCATCCTTTCTTTTCAATCTGATGTACTCTTTACCATCCACCTCTACAGTATCCCAGAGGATAACTTCAGGAGGTTTGAATCCAACAGGTTCAGCTGAAATAGGCTTTGGAATTTTATCCATTTCCACCATGTACAAGTTTACATCTGAACTCTATGGTACTTCTTCCTGAGATTCAACTTTCTTTTCTTCTTCTACTCTAGACTTCTTGACAACTTTCTTTCTGTTTGCCATCATCTTGGTTCTCTTCAGTATCCTTTGCCTTTGTCCTATAGTAGCTTCTTTCTTCTTTTCTTCCTTTTTCATTTCTTCTGATCTAGGGCCTTTAGAAGCAATAGACTTAACTCTTTTGATCTTCTGAGCTAGAGTCTCTTCTTCCTTAATCTCCACCTTTTTCTTTGTTGGAGTTCCCTCTTCACTTTCAGGGAAGGGTTTATTGATATTCACATCATGCCTCTCCTTAGCTTTCTTTTCAAACTCCACTCTGTCCTTTTCATTACTCTACAGCTTCCCCATTTCTTTCTCATAGAGCTCCTTGATTTGATCAAAATTCATCTTCACAAACATTTCTTTCTTTACACCAATTGCACTCCTCAAGAAAGTTATCATTTTGTTTCTTTCCTGAGTGGCAAGGTAAGTTTGTGAAGGTCTTCTCTTTTTAGCACTTGTTCTGGCCATCATAGCCTTTTTCAAGCACATTGCTCTTTGCTTAGCTTTCTCTGTTTCCAGCCCTTTCTGGAATGCTTCATTTAACTCATTTGCAAGTGCTCTGGCTATTTCTCTGTCTTTTTCAACCTGTTCCTTTTCTGCTAGATCTAACTCCTCTTGCATTTTCTTTGCTAATGCTTCATCTGACTCAATCATCTTTTGCTTTTTAGATGGTTGATCAGATTCTATCATCTTTGCTTTTCCCTTTTTCCTTGTATCTGCACCCATTTCTTTCTTCTCTATTTTCTCTGCTCCCCCTTCATTTATGACCACTCCCTTTACTTTGGGAGTGTCATTCTTTGCTTTGATGAGCATTTCAGCTACTTCAATTTCTGTTGGTGTTAACTCTGGTACTGCTGCTTGTGAAGTTTCAGCAGCACTAACAGTTTCTGCTGCTTGTTTTGGCTTAGCAGTAGTAACAGTTTCTGCTGCTGGGGTTGTTACTGCTGCTTTTTCTTCAACAAATTTAGCCCTTTCTTCAACAAACTCCCCCTCAAACTGTTGATCCATCTGTTCTGAGCTTGAATTCTCCCCCTTTTTGGAAGCATTTTTCTTATTTGACCTCTTCTTTAAAACAAATTGTTTTCTCCTCTGCTTATGCACCAACCTTGTCACCATTTTCTTTAATTTGGCAATCTGGATTTGTTGTGACAGGATGACCATGTTCATCTCTTCAATTTCTTTTCCTTGTTTGAGAACATCTTGGTTGATGTTCCCCATTGTTTCCATCAATTCATAGTAGGTATATCTGTCCTCACCCTCTCCAGAAGTGTTACCCTCTTTTGAAGGATCATTGGATCTTTTTGTAGTGGAAGTCTTCTGCCTAGCAGAAGCACTATCCACCCCCTTGGTTTCTTGGCACCGGGGACCTTTGAATGATTGCTCATTCAAAGTTGCCATGCGGAAGGTCTTATGGATGTTACCACTGACCTCCTCTGAGCTAGCAGGAGTAGTGGCAGCCTTCTCTCCCATATGCTCTTCCTCCTCCTCAGAGAGCACCTCCTTTGGGTTGGGAGACACCCTAGTGGATTCCCTTTGGATATTCTCTACTGGAGAATGCTCCAATAGAGGGCTTTGAGGCTCTTGGTTAATAGTAGGTACACCAAGGGAAGGAGCCTTGTGTACCTTTCTCTTGACATAGGTCTTGGATATTATGGGAGTGGGTTTAGCAGCAAAGGACTGAGGGAAAATTTGAGAGATGGAAGGTTGGGATTGGCTAGCAGTGGGTTGGTCTAATGGGGGCCTTGACCCTGCTACCATACCTTCATTGGTTTGGGACACCACCATCATTGTAGAGAACAATGGGGTGTCTACTCCTTCCGAGTCCCCAGCAGATCTTCTCATATTTGAGAAAACCTTGCCTTTAGGGGGTTTTGGTACATATATTCCATCAGAATGAGAAATATCCGTCAATTCATGGTTGATTACTGCTTGAACAAACCTGGGATACATATAAAAGCTCTTTTTGTTTCCCATGTTTGAGACAAGATCATTGAAAATCATTTGTGAAAAATTGTACCTTCTGGCAGTGGCCAAACAGACCAAAGCATAAGCAATGGGACTGCTGAACTCACTCCATCCAGTGGTCTTTTTAGAAATGCAGTGCATCAAGGTATGAACAAGAAAACACCATTGGGGTGAGAATTTAGCTTTTGAGAACTTAAAAACACCCAATGGGCCTCCATACCCCATTTTTGTAAGAGTAGAAAACAGTTCATCATTAGGGATAGAAGTTATACCAGAGGCATCGTCTAGACGTAGACTGATGCGAATTACTTCTTCAGTAACTGTCAATGGCTTGCCACATACTGTCGTCTTGATCATTTGCACACCATCCTCAATAACAATGGTGACATGTGCCCAGAATTGCCTCTGATGCTCTATGAAGATAGTAGGAGACATAGTGAGAGCATGGGCAATATGGCTAGACTTCAGAAAGTCGACTATCTGATGAAAACCTTCAGCTTGCTTTGGCTTTTGGAGCATCGTGATTTCATTGTGCTCGTCAATGAACGCCATTGATGCCATTGACCTTGAAGATTCTTGCCTGAAAACTTTGAACTTTGAGAGAGAAAGGGTTTAGAGCGCAAGTGAACAGTATGCAAAGAGTCGTTATGAGCTTTTAGGCGGGCAAAGAGTATTTATAGTATTCGGAACATAAGCAGTATTAACCTAGAGCAGTATTAACTGAAAGCAGTATTAACTACTAGCAGTATTAACTGAAAGCAGTATTAACTGAAAGCAGTATGAACTACTAGCAGTATTAACTGAAAGCAGTATTAACTAAGAGCAGTATTAACTGAAAGCAGTATTAACTAAAAGCAGTATTAACTACTAGCAGTATTAACTGAGAACAGTATTAACTACTAGCAGTATTAACTAAGAGCAGTATTAACTACTAGCAGTATTAACTGAAAGCAGTATTAACTACTAGCAGTATTAACAAAAAGCAGTATTAACTACTAGCAGTATTAACTAAGAGCAATATTAACTACTAGCAGTATTAACTGAACTTACTCCTTTAAACTTGCGAAACACTGAGTACTGCTATACATATCCTGAAAAAGAAGATTAGTAACACCAAGAATAAACAATATACAGGTATAGAACCACTTTTTGAGAAGGGGCTTATTCAGAGTTGATCATTCCCACACTTGTTACCAAGAAAGTGAATCTACCCACATCAAAAGCTTTAGTGAATAGATCAGCAAACTGATTATCAGTGTGAACTTTTACAACTTGAATAAGTTTCTTTTCATTACAGTCTCTTATGAAGTGATACCTGATTTCAATGTGCTTTGTCTTTGAGTGCTTGACAGGATTATTCACAATGCTAATAGCACTGCTGTTATCAATAAAAATTGGAGAGTGTAGAAAGGTTACCCCATAATCCAACATTTGATTCTGAATCCGTAAGACTTGAGAACAGCAACTTGCAGCTGCTATGTACTCTGCCTCTGTTGTAGATGTGGATACTGTGGTTTGTTTCTTGCACTGCCAAGACACTAGTCTTGCACCCAAAAACTGACATCCTCCAGAAGTAGATTTCCTGTCCAAGTTTGCTCCACCTAGATCACTATCTGAGTATGCAAGTAGGTCAAAGGATGAGTCATGAGGATACCAAAGTCCCAATCTGGGTTGCCCTTTGAGATATCTGAATATCCTCTTAACAGCTTGATAGTGAGATTGCTTTGGCCTAACTTGGAATCTTGCACACACACAGACTGGAAACATTATATCTGGCCTAGAGGCTGTAAGATACATGAGAGAGCCAATCATGGATCTATAATGATGAACATCCATATCCTCCCCCTCAAGATCTGCTGTTATCTGCTTGTGTGTCTCCATAGGTGTGCTAGCAGGTTTTGAATCTGAGAAACCAAACTTGGTTAGAATGTCCTGCACATACTTGGACTGACATATGAAGATTCCATTTGTCTTCTGTTGAACTTGGAGTCCAAGGAAGAAAGTAAGTTCCCCCATGGAACTCATTTTGAACCTTTGATGCATTAGTTCCTCAAACTCCTTGCACATGTTGTCTCTTGTTGATCCAAAGATAATATCATCAACATAGATTTGGACCAGCAAGATATCCTTCTTCTTTCTCTTGATAAATAGAGTCTTATCAATAACTCCTCTTTCAAAGCCATTTTCCAAGAGATAGGATGACAGAGTGTCATACCATGCTCTTGGAGCTTGATGTAGTCCATAAAGTGCTTTCTTCAATTTGTATACTCTGTCTGGATAGCTTGGGTTTTCAAACCCTGGTGGTTGACAGACATATACTTCTTCTTCAATTAAACCATAAAGAAATGCACTTTTCACATCCATCTGATAGACTTTGAATTTCATGTAGGAAGCATAAGCCAGGAATAATCTAATTGCTTCTATCCTGGCCACAAGTGCAAATACTTCTTCATAGTCTATTCCTTCTTCTTGTGTATACCCTTGAGCCACCAGCCTTGCTTTATTCCTTATCACTATACCTCTTTCATCTCTTTTATTCCTGAAGACCCATTTTGTTCCTATTGCCCTTTGGCCTTTAATAAGGTCTACCAGATCCCAAACATCTTGCAGCTTGAACTGCAGTAGCTCTTCTTGCATGGCTTCTATCCAACTGGATTCTTTCATAGCATCATGTGCCTTTTTAGGTTCCAGCTGGGATAAAAAGCAAGAAAGCACTGTGTGTTGTTGATCTTGGATTTCTTGAAGTTTACTTTGATTTCTAGTCATCATAGGAGAGGATATATCTCCTATTACCAGCTGTGGAGGATGATTCTTTTGTATTCTGGTGTGATGACTAGGTTCTTCATTAAGTCCCAACTCTAAGTTAGAGTCATTCAACTCAACTGAAGTGTTTTCAGTAGCCACTTCTGGTTCTTTATTTTCTTGAGTCTCCTCATCTCTACTTTCTTCTTCACCTTGACTTGGTCCAGTAGATGGTTCCTTTTCACAGTCTTCAACAGGATTCACTGTGGGTATGGGAAATATCACAGATTGAGATATACTTTCTGAGACTTGTGTAGTCCCTGATTCTCCACTCCCTGTACCTGCATAATCATCACTACTGAAACCAAAAGAGTTAGTTAGTGAGTCAATGTCAAATAGCCACTGAGGACCAGACCCAATTGGATTTGGTGTGTTCTCATTGCATTTGACATTGTCACTTTCTTCAATTATTCTGGAAGAAGAGTTAAAGACTCTGTAAGCCTTACTCTGAGATGAGTAGCCAATAAGAAATCCATCATCTGCTTTGCTATCAAACTTACCTAAGTAAGATTTGGTATTGAGAATAGTACAAGGACACCCAAAAGGTTTGAAAAATCCAATAAATGGTTTTCTTTTATTTAAAAGCTCATAAGGAGTCTTGTTCTTTTGCTTGACCACTAGAACTCTGTTTTGGACATAACAAGCAGTATTAACTGCTTCAGCCCAGAAGGTAATTGGCAATTTTGAATCAGCCAACAGAGATCTAGCAGCCTCTATTAGTGTCCTATTTCTCCTTTCAGCAACTCCATTCTGTTGAGGAGTCCTAGGAGCACTATATTGTCTCTCAATGCCTTTCTCTTCACAAAAGGTGTTTAGATCAAGATTTTTAAACTCAGTTCCATTATCTGATCTAATGACTTTTACTTTTTGATTAGTTTGGTTTTCAATTCTTAGAATAAAGGATTTGATAAGTCTACTTGTCTCATCCTTAGTCCTTAGAAAATATACCCAAGTAAATCTGGAGTAATCATCAACAATAACCAAGCAGTAAGATTTCTTGCCTATACTCATAACATTTGTAGGACCAAACAGATCCATATGCAGTAACTGGAGACAAGAAGAAATAGAATTTAACTCTTTGGTCTTATGAGAAGTTTTATGCTGTTTGCCTTGAAGACAAGCAACACAATGATCATCACATCAAAAGACTTTTGAAGGTAAACCTCTTACAAGGTTGTTTTTAACAAGTTTGTTCATAGTCTTGAAATTCATGTGACACATCCTTCTGTGCCAAAGAGAGGATTCATCCACAGAAGCTTTTGAAACAAGACAGTTCAGGGATGAATCATTATTAACATTGTCCATATCTAGACAATAAACATTGTCCTTTCTTGGAGTTCTAAGTAGTATCATGCTTTCATCAACTACTTTGAACCCTGGAGCAAGGATCATACACTCTGTGTTTGTAAATAATATGCTATGTTGTTTGTCACAAACCTGTGATACACTTAACAGGTTGTACTTCAATTGATCAACATAGTAGACATCCTCAAATGTCATCTTACCTTTTGTGACATTACCTTTGCCACTTATTTTACCACCAGTAAGATCATTTCCAAAAGCAACATGTCCTCCATTGATATGCTTGAAATCCTGAAGGCATGACATGTTACCTATCATGTGCCTAGAGCAACCACTATCAACATGCCAAATGCTCTTTGCTTTGAGTTGTTGGTTGCCCTGCACATTAGATGAATCAGTTAGTTTGAATAAGGAACCCAAGCCAAAGTGGTCTTGGGTACCCCTTTCTCATCAAAATACTTGCATTCTTTCTTGACAAGATTTTTAAACTTTGACTCCTCATGCTTGGAGTATTTTGTCACAATAATAGGCTTGGAAACATTTTTGCTAGAAGCAATACTGATTTTAGAAGTACTAACTGCCTTAGCAGCACTTGCATGCTTAGCAGTACTAACCTTGTTAGCAGTAGTAACTGTGTTAGCAGCATTAATATTTTCATCAGTACTAACACTGTTAGCAGTAGTAACTGTGTTAGCAGTACTAATATTTTTAGCAGTACTAATATTTTTAGCAGTACTAACACTGTTAGTACTTCTAGGTACCCATAGTAAAATACTTTCTTTTAAAACCTTATTTTTCATAGGGCCTTTACTTTCAATAGATTTATTCATCACATTTTTCTTTCCAACCTTCCTATAACCAACAGGTTTTTGCACAAATCTTTGAAAGTTCATCTGTTGGTTAATAGGGTTAAAGTAACAATACTTAGCCAAATGATTCAACTTGCCACATATGAAACAAGGTTTTGGTCTATTGATTTTATTCAGATCAACTCCTTGTTTCTGAGCCCATTGATTATTCCAGTTTCTTTGATTACCTCTTTTTATACCAGAATTTAGGCTCTTAGCTTTATTGCAAGAACACTGTTTACAAGATCCAGGATTCACAACTGTGGTTTGTTTGTAATGGACCTTGTTATCCTTTCCTTTGGTCTTCTCTATCTCCTTGGACTTGACCCAGATTTTCTCACATCCCTCATTGGTGATAATATTGTTTTCTAATGGTATCTTTTTACTCACAGTATTATCCCTATTCTTACTAGCTTCTTTCTCAGTCAAATCCTTAACTACTACCTCATCCAAAGGATCTATCTTAAGAGCTTCCTCAGACAAGTCCTTTTTCTCCTTGGTTTCTAACAAGTCTGAAGTAGGAGAGATATAGTTGTTGTTGTAAGGAGGAGGTGTATTGTTGTATCCAATACCAGGCTTCATCTTATCATGAATCTGAGCCTTTAGAAGAGAATCCATTGCTTTTGAAGCATATGAAAACTTTTCTATGTCAAGCTTAACTTTAGACAGTTCCTCTTTCAGCCTATCATTCTCTTCTAAGGACTTAGACAGTTTGGTCTCTAACTCATTCTTTTCCCACTTCCAATAGTTTGTGTCATAAGAGTGTTGAAGTTCCTTAGCTTGAAAGCCTTTGATTTGCTCTTCAAATCTCTCTACTATCAACACATAATCTCTTCTGTCCTTTTCTAATCTTTTGAGGTCATCACTCATACTTTGATTGTGATCCCTGTATCTTTTGACAATGTCTATGCAAGATTTAGTACAAAGATTAGAAATTACCTCAGAGGGGAGATCAGACACTTCTGCCATAAGAGCTTGATTCTGAATTGCTTCCTCAGCTTGATCACTCCAGTCAAATCCCATTCCTTGTTGAGAAACAAGGGCTTGAGAAGGATTCTTGTTTTGATTGTATCCTCCATTCTGAGCTTGTTGGTGGTTGTTGTTTGGAACAACACTCCTGCACTCTCTAGCAAAGTGTCCTTTCATGTGACACTTATAGCATTCCACCTTAGTCTTGTCAAATCCAGCTCCATCTTCTATTCTTTGAGAGAAGTTGTTCCTTCCTGTTCTTTTAATAAACTTCTTCACTCTCATAGATAACATGGCCATCTGCCATTTAATGTCCATCTCCTCCAGGTCATCAGGGTGAAGTTGATCTAGATCATCATTAATCAAGGAATTGTTGCTATGACTGGACAAAAAGGCTTCAAAGATAGTTCCAGTGCCTTTTTCTGAATTTACTCCACTGGCAGTACTAACTGCTTCAGGATTAGCAGTAGTATCAGTAGATGTTGAAAGAAGTGCAGCATTGTGGATATAACCAGTGGGATTCTTCTTGGATTCTACCTCAGTTTCAAAAACTCTTAGATCATTATATAGATCATCAAGTTCCTTCTCTTCCAGATTGTCACTCTGTCTATATGAGACAGTGTACATAGTCCATTCATCCCCAAGAGATCTGATGAACTTTCTGTTGATATCATCTTGTTCCATCTTCACCCCTACAGTAGCCAGTTCACCAATGAGCTTGTTGAATCTATCAAAAGTTTGAGTCATAGACTCATTCTTTGAAGAAGTGAAATTCTCATACTGCTGCTTTAGAACATCTCTTTGATTTCTTTTGATACTTTTAGTTCCATCAAATATTTTCTCTAGAGCATTCCAGAGAATCTGAGCATCAGTGCAGTTGCAAAATTGATGCTGATATTCATTGGGAATGGCCAAGAGCAGAGTGCTTAAGGCCTTCATCTCTGTCTGTCTGATCTTCCTCTCACCATCTGTCTTTGGTGGAGGTCTTTTCCCATCTGGTCCTATCTTTCCTGCTTCAGAAGGACCATTCTCAATGATATCCCACATTGACTAGTCAGTGAGAAGAATGTATTGTCTAATTCTGATCTTCCACATGTCAAACTCACTAGGTTTGAGCATTGGAACCTTAGAGACCAGAGTACTGTTTGATTCTGCAAGGTTTTCCATGATGAATGAATAGATGTTTCTGAGGGAGTTAGGATCTGATACCACTTGTCAGGATCGAATTCTTAACAAGAATAAATTCTCAGAAACTAATATCAAAGAAGTTGCGGAATAACACTTTGATATTCAATAAAACAGTAAACCAAAACAGTATATAATCAACAACTTGTAAACTTGTATTGAATGCTTGAAGTTACAAGATTAAACACACAACCTCAATATTGATGAACAGACTCACCAATACGAATTCTACTTCTCTAGAATTAGGAACTATGCCTTGAGGTTGAGTCTCTCTAAAAACTTAGAATGAATAAATTAATCTCTATCTAAACTATTCTATCAAATCTGTACATATACTGAATAAAAAGATAATTACAATAAATAAAATATCTTCAGTATATCTTCCATCATTATCTTCAAGCCTTCCATGAATATCTTGATTCTTTCCAGTTGTCATCCTTTCCATCCGGTTCTTTAAGTCATAAGCAGTACTAACTATACTCAGCAGCATTAATTTCTTCTAGCAGCATTAACTTGGTCTTAGCAGCATTAACTACTAAGTAGCACTAACCACTAGCAGTACTAACTTTGTTCAAGCAGCACTAACTTTGACTAGCAGTATTAATTCTACTAGCAGGAGTAATACTCAGCAGTATTAACTTTGATGTCCTCTGGCAGTAGTAATTCTGAACTAGCAGCATTAAAGACTTGTTCACATCTTCTGTTCCCAACAGATATACACATGATCTGGCTTATCAGGATTGAGGAACCCTTCTGGTTGAGACACGTATACTTCCTCTTTAAGAATGCCATTCAGAAAGACTGTTTTCACATCCATCTGAAAGACTGTGAAATTCTTATGAGCTACGTAGGCTAGAAACATGCGGATTACCTCTATACGCGCTACTGGAGCATACGTCTCATCATAGTCGATGCCTTCCTCTTGCCGGTAGCCTTTGGCAACAAGTCTAGCTTTGTTTCTTATGACGATACCATCTTCATCCTTTTTATTCTTGAATACCCATTTAGTTCCTATCACAGTTTTACCTTCTGGTTTTGGAACTAATCTCCAAACCTTTAGGGCTTCAAACTGATTGATCTCTTCTTGCATAGCAGATACCCAGTCCGAATCAGCAAGAGCCTCAGATACTCGCGTTGTCTTAATCTTACTGAGGAATGAGTCATGCATACATTGATTAAGGGTCGCTGACCTCGTTTGTACAGGCTTGTTAAGATCTCCAACTACTTGATGTAATAGATGCTCTTTGGTCCAGCGATGCTCATTAGAAAGTGGAATAGATACAGATTGAACATGATCATGATCTAGAAATCCACTTTCAGAATCTTCAGTTTGAATAACATGAGGAAGGTTTGCAGTTGATGTCTCAGGTACAGAAGTGTCAGTTGGAACAACAGATTGTGGCTGTTGAGTTGACAGTGTGTTACACTCAACTGAAACTATTACTTCTGTCTCAGCATTTGCTTGTGCATCTTCAACTGTAGAAGAAACAGTAGGAATGTGAGTTTCTGACTAAACGGGGAATACTTGTTCAGTTATGACCTCTGAAGTGACTGGATGATTGCAACTTGTGTCTTCAGACCTGTCAGTCACAGCAGATTTAGATACATTAGAACCTTGAAACTCATCATAGAAAAATTCGAATAACAAATCTAAATCAGATAAATGTGAAATAGAAGTAGAAGCGTTATCCGAATTTTTCTTTGTAGAAACAGGTTCTGGACTAATATGCCCAGAAGCTAATACTCCAGTGATAACGGGTTCTGAACTGAGTTTATCAGAAGCCATCTCTTCATGAAATGTTACATTGACGCTCTCGACAACTGTCTTTGACTTTTTCAGATAAACACGATATGCTGCTAATGTTGAAGAATAACCAATGAAGATACCCTTATCCGCCTTAGCACTGAATTTATTCAGACTCTCTCTATCGTTAAGCACAAAACATTTACACCCAAATATATGAAAATACTTGATTGTTGGTGTTTTGTTGTTGATCAGCTCATATGGAGTCTTTTGAAAACGGCGGTGTATCATGGACCAATTTTGAGTATGACATGCAGTCGACACAACTTCTGCCCACAAAAATAGAGGTAGATCGGATTGGCTAAGCATAGTACGAGCGGCCTCGACTAGCGTCCGATTTCGGCTTTCGACTACTCCATTTTGTTCAGGCGTACGAGCAGCAGAATACTAATGTGATATCCCGACCGATTCGAGATATACTTTAACTATCTTGTTTTTGAACTCTGTGCCGTTGTCCGTTCGAAGAAACTTGACTTGTCGCTGCATTTTCACCTGGGTCGTCTTTAAGAAAGTAATGAGAACTTCGGGCGTCTCATCTTTTGATCGAAGAAATTTGACCCATGTGTATCTTGAGTAATCGTCCACAATGACCAACACATATTTCTTTCCACCCAAACTCTGAGTTCTCATTGGACCACACAAATCCATATGTAACAATTCTAACGGAGAACTAGTGCTTGGTTATGGCTTCGGTTTATACGGAGCTCTCTTCATCTTACCCTTCTCACATGCAGCACATAAGTGTTCTTTCTCGTATTTCAGCTCAGGAAGTCCTTTTACCAATTTCCCACTAACCAGCTTGTTGATATAACGAAAGTTAAGGTGTGATAAACGTCTATGTCAGAGCCAACTTTGTTGCATTGAAGCTTTTGTCATTAAGCAAACTTGATTGTCAATCTGAACTTTGGACAGGTTGATAGTATTGAGGTTTGTCTTTCGATTTTCAGCTAAGAGTTATGTGCCGTCTTCAGTACGAACCGAGCAACTCTTAGATTTGAAATTGACCTCTAACCCTTTATCGCAGAATTGACCAATGCTAAACAGATTGTGCCCTAAGCCTTCGACATAACTCACCTTACTGATCGTTATGTTGTCTTGAATGATGTCACCATATCCTAAGATTGGTGAAATTTGATTGTTTCCAAATCTGACATTTCCACTGAATTTCTCTATACAATTAGACAATAAAGATTTTTGCCCAGTTATATGTTTGGAACATCCACTGTCCAAGTACCACATATGCCGGGTCTGCAAGAAAAATCAGGAAACAATAGATTTAGGTACCCATTTAAAAACGGGTCCTAACAGATTAGCACAAGATTTTGGTATCCATTTGAAAATAGAACCTCTGTTCTTTTGAAAACCATTAAAAATATTTGATCTTGAAGAATACACATGATAAGATTCATACCAATCAGAAGAATTATGAGAATAAACAAAATCATTTCTCCGATAACTATGACAAGATTTAGTAGGAATAGGAGATAATTGAATCAATTGCTTTATCAAATATCGCTTGTAAGAAGTTAAAATGTTTTGTTTATGTGAAGCAAGTTGATCAATTACATCATTATCACTACAAACTGATCTAGTACAAGAATTATCAGAGATCCATCTATCTTATCATCCTTCCTTTTTGGTCTCCATTCAGTTCTAGCTTTCGACCTTTTTTTGCTTATATCTGAAACAAAAGATTTAGATCTATTAGGAAAAGCAGATTTCTGAGACTGAGTTTTCTTTTATGTACCAGTGTGTTTATGTTTCTGTAATCGCTGTTTCTTATGTTTTTTACCTTGAGAATAATAATCAGCAGTTACAGAAACTGATTCACCAACCTTAGTTGATGATTTAGCAGTTTTAAGATCACTTGGTAACACCTTTTCATTTGAAAGACAAATAGAATGATCAGGAAGAATAACATTCAAGTCAAACAAATCAATTTCTTCTATGCACCCATCATCAAAATTAAGAAAGTCATTTGCAGACTCAAATAAGTCATCAAAACTATCAGACGAAGTTTGAGGTGCCTTAGAAACTTTAGAACACTTTGTAGATGTAGATTGAAAAACAGTGTTCTTTAAAACTGTAGAAAATACACTTTGTTGAATATCAACCAAAAGTTTTTCATCAGATAAAACATTTTCCAACTCAACTATTTTGCTTTCAAGAATGAGTGGAGGAACATAAACCTTTGCAACTGCAGGTTTTGCCTTCATCTCAGAAACAAAATAACTAGCAAAATAATCGTTTGAAATAACTTTTGGTGTTTCTGAAAGATAACTATCATTTAACTTTGCATAGTTAAATGGTAGTTGCATTTTCTTTACATTCTTTCTATTTTCAGTTTCTTTGGCCTCAACTTCTTCTGGTAATTTGGTAACAAATTTGGGTTTTAAATGAGTATGTTTACCAGCACAAGCAAGAAAATCACAATTATAAAGTGTTGGTTGTTTTCTGATGGCTTTCTTAAGGTAATGGGGATTTTCAAAACCAAGTCCCCATTTTTCTTTAACATCAGCCTCTTCATTAGGTGCATTAAGAAAGATAGTTTGATATGTTTGGCCTCTTGCATAGAGTTTGGATTCCAGACCATTTACCTTCTTATTCAAAAGCTTGTTCTCAACCTGCAGTTTATGAACATTTAGTGCAGATTCTTTCTTTTCAAACTCATACTTAGAAATTTTAACTTCAAAATCAGAAATCTTCTTTTCAAAACAATCTACTTGAAGTTTAGAATCAGAAGCAGACTTGCGTAAAGAATCAATTAGATCTTTGTTCCCAATAACAGACTTATTAAGCTCAAATATCTTGTTGTTTCTTTTAGTAACTCTGTCTTTTTCTTTCTTCATTTGTACTTGAAGATCATTAAGCTCAACCATCATAGCTTCCATTTTGGTTATAAAATATTTTTCAGTTAAGTTTAATACCTCATCTGCTGTCTCATCATCTGACTCATCATACTTTACATCTTTTCCCATTAGACAGAGGTGAGCAGTTTCTTCCTTCTCTTTATCATCCTCTTGATCAGAATGATCCAACCAAAATTCATCTTCAGCCATTAATGCTACTCCCGCTTCTTGCTGTTTGGCCAATAGCAGTTTGTTCTGATAATACTGAGAGTTTCGAACCTTTGGCTTCCGACAATCATTAGCAAAATGTCCCATCTTGCCACAGTTGTAGCATTTGATTGAATCATTTGTTGGCTTTTCAGCAAGGGTGTAATCATTCATGAACTTCTTCCTTTCATCGAGTTTCTTCTCCACATATATGTTCTCTTCATATCTCTTTCCTTCAATTCTTTCTCGGTGATCATGATTCTTTGAACTGGATGAAGAGTATCTTTGAGAATTGGATCCCGGCTTCTTGTAGAATTTCTTTTGAAAAGCACGGGTCAGTAAAAGCATGGCTTGTTTCAGACTTTCTCCATCATCACCATCTGTCTCAGATTCTGACTCAGAACTTGTAAGCGCTTTCTTCTTCTTCTTCTTCTCTTTCTTATATTTCTTCTTTTCTCCAACAACCAAAGCAATAGGATCAGGAACCTTTTCTGCCTTCTTCTTTTCAGCTCTTTTCTCCTCCACTTCTTCTTCATTTTGCCTCAGAGTCTCATAAACTTCATGTAACGGGATGTCATTCAGATCCTTCATCTGTTTCATCCTACGTGTATGTTTCTTCCATTCAGGTCGTAGGATACTCACGAATTTGACATTGCTTTCCAGCTGCTTCTTTTTCACTTTGTTCTTTGTCAATTCATTCAGAAGCAAAGTAAACCGTTCATAAGTATCTTCCAAGCTTTCATTCTCTTTGGCTTTAAATTCCTCATAACTGTTAATACAATTACCCACTTTCAACTGATTCCCGACTTTGGATCCCATCATGATCTTTTGCAATTGATCCCACATCTTCTTAGCATCATCCTTGTAGCTATCAATCTTGATGTAAATCTCATTATGAATGCTTTGAAGTAAAAGAGATCTTTCTTGCTTGTCTGCTTTATACCGACTTTTCTGTTCTTCAGAGTACTGTGATAAATCCAATTTAACTGGTTTTGTCTTTTGTTCTCATTCCTCAGTACCATCTTCACTATCAGATGAGTCATCATCAGGTATTTAAACTGTGATTGGTACCATAGGACCTTCGTGATTGACAACATAATATTTTCCCCATTTGCATGTCTGTCTATAAAATCCAGAAATCTGTCTTTCCACTGTTCGTACTCTCCTTTGAACAAAACAAGAGGCTTGACATCAGTGCCAATGGAAAGTGCATCTTTGGAAGTCATCTTGATAAAACATGTTTGATTTCAATCCAATTTCAACAATTACAATTTTCTCTTTCTAGAACTCTCTTACTCTCTCTCTACAGAATTCTCTCTCTAACGAACTCTCTGAATTATACGCTCCACTTCTGTTAATACCAAATTACAAAGGAAAGGAAACTATTTATACCTACAACTAATTACAACAAGGAAACAAACAAATACGATATGTTGACTTTTATTACAAAAGACTTTGACTTTAATGAGATTTGACTTTCTCAGCTTTGACTTTCTTGACCTTTGACCTTCAGTCTTCTTGATCTTGTATCCAACAGATTTATGCTGTAACAGTGGTCTTTCTGGAAACGAAGAACTGGAAGACCTCTCACTGAATCATTCTTGACCAAGCGATCCATATACATAAAGTTGAGATGTGCTAGTCGTCTGTGCCAAATCCAACTTTCATGAACAGAAGCTTTAGAAAGCAAGCAGATATCTGAAGGAATTTTGATCTTGGAAAGATCAATGGTATATAAGTTGGATCTTCTTTTTCCCACCAGTAAATCTCTGCCACTCTCATTCTTCACAGCAACTCTTTTAGATTTGAAGCTAACTTCAAGATCTTTATCACAGAACTGCCCGATGCTGAATAAGTTGTGACTTAGGCCTTCAACGTAGCTGACTTTCTTGACAGTTATATTACCTTGAAGAAGATCACCATAACCAAGAATCGGAGCAGTCTCACAGTTTCCAAACTTAACACGACCGCAACATTTTTCTTTATAATTGGAAAGTAGTGGTTTGTTGCCAGTCATGTGTTTGGAACACCCCGAGTCCAGATACCATAAATGACTAAGCTGCACATACATAAACTACACAGAATTAGGTACCCATATGCTTATGGGTCCCTTCTTGTTAGATTTGTGTCTTTTACTTTTTGAAAACTTATTTTTATAATTCTCATGAAAGCAATCATCAATAGAGGAATAAACATAATCATCAAAATCAGAACTAGAAGAAGATGAAACATGCTTTGCAATGTGAATCATTTGCGGAATTGAATATTTTGTATTTTTATTACAAAAAGAAAATGTATCATTGTCACAAAGATTCACTACACAAGTATCTTCTAACAATTCAAACTCTATAGATTTCTGCTTTATCCTCCATATAAGCTTTTGTGATCTCTTCACAGTCCGATCTGAAACAGAAGAATCAGAAGAATTAGAATTTTCAGACAAGACACTATCATGTTTCCTTGACTTCTTTGACCTTCTTCTTTTACGCTTTGTTTTTGTTTTATAATACTGATCATTTAGCGTTACAGAATCATCAACAATTGAAGTAGAAGAAGAAACTTTATCTAAGAAATCAACCTGAGCATTCGACATTGAGGAACTAGCCTTGGATTGAGAATTTTGAAAAATGCACAAGTCAGGAGGAGATTTGCGCAATGCATTGGTTGCGCAAACTGAACTTTGCGCGATCAACGGCTTGCGCAAAGTGTCGGTTTGCGTAACCAACTGGTTGCGCAAATGCACACTATTTTTAAGAACTTGAGTATTTTCCTTAGAATCTTTAGAAAATCCAGAAGAAATTTTGTCTTCAAAACTTGTTTTCATTATAAAAAGAAATAAATCGTTTTTTAAATCAGTTTGAAGACTTTGTTCTTTCAATTTATCTTCAAGATCAACTATCTTACCTTCTAACACTAATGGAGGAATGTATCTCCTAGAATCATACGACACCGGAGATGCATTTTTCTTATCAGTGTTAGCATATATATCAACAAAATCAGTTGATAATGAAGATTTATTGGAAAATTTGACATTTAAAACATTTTTGGAATTTCTGGATTTCTTCATTTTCTCAGGAAAATACTTGGCATTTTCAGACGTATAAACAAATGGCATTTCCATTTACTTGTTATGCATCCTCTTATGATTTTCAATTTCTAAAACTTGCTTTTCATTCAACCAGTCAATTTTAAATTGAGGAGCATAATTCGCAAAAGTTAGATAATCAAAATTATATAAGGTTGGGGTTTTTGAAATAACATTGTTTAGACAATGAGGATTTTCAAAACCAAGTCCCCACCTTTCTTTTATAGCCTCGTCACTCCTAGGCTTTTTCATATATATAGTTTGCTCAATTTGATTTCTATTATACAATTTTTCTTCTAACACAATCATTTTATCAGATAAACTTTTGTTCAAATCAGTCAATTCAGTCAAAGAATCACGATAAGTCTGATTTGATAATTCTAAGTCATTCAAATTCTTTTGAAATTTCTCTTTTGTGTCATTTAAAATGATCTTTTCATCTTTCAGAAAAATTTTCAACTTTTCAATCAAAACAGACTTTTCTTGATTATCAAGCTTTTCAGAAATGAACTTAGAACGAAAAATCATGTAAAGCATTGACAATAATGTTTAATTGAGAAGAAACAAAATTAACATGAAACTCAGAAATTACCTCAGAATCATCAGTGGAGGTGTCACCTTCTTCATCATCACTCTTATCGTCCCCTATGAAGCACATGGCTGCAGTCTCTTCATTCTCAACCTCGTTATCAGAGTGATCCAACCAGTACTCTTCTTCAGCTAACAGGATTTTTCCATTCTCTCGCTTCTTTGCCAGTTCCATCTTCTTTCTGTAGAAAGCTGAATCCTTTACCACCTTCACTCTACACTCCTTAGCTAGGTGCCCGGGTTTCCACAGTTGAAGCAGTTCATGACCTTCTTTTCCTCCTTTTTCTGATCAACCACTTTCACTGTATCATACTTTTGAGTATATTGCTTTGAAGAAGCCCCGGGTTCTATTTTCTTTGAACCAGATGTGAAACGGAGATTGTTGGATCTTGGTCTACGCTGAAACTTTTTCTGATAGTGTTGCGAGAGAAGTATCATTGCTTTCTCCAAGGCTTCACCATCATCTTCTATGGAACCATCATATGCCTCTTCTGTCCAAGCTTGTTCAGCTAATTGACTTGCTAAGAGAGCAATTGGATCAACAATCTTAGGCTTATTCTTCTTGTCAAGCTTAGCCTTCTTTTCCAACACCATGATCTCATCGGACATCAGAATTTCATACAGTTTCTGAATGGGCATAGTAGAAATCCTGACATCATTTCTCATCTGATGACAAGATTTGCTCCATTCAGGTTGGAGTACATTCAGAAACTTCAGGTTGGCTTCTAACTCAGTCTTTGTCACCTTGATCTTGTACAGATCATTGATGACTGCCCAAAATCTATCAAATACGCTTTTTCAGACTTTCTCCATCCTTAGCTTTGAACTCCTCAAAATTATTCATGTATTTGGTCTGACGCAGTTGAGTTGACACAGCTGTACCAAGCATGATCTTTTCCAATTGAGTCCACATAAGCATAGGATTCTGTTTGAAGCAGTCAATTCTGTTGTAGATCGAGTTTGGTAGAGCAAGTATCAGGTTGGACTTTGCCTGACTGTCAACTTGATATCTCAACAATTCATCAGCGTCATACTCCCTCAGAGACTTCTCTACAGTTGAAGCCAGAGTAGTTGCAGTAGCTGGTATAACTTTCATTGGCCTCTCCATAGGACCCTCAGTCAGAGATTTCATCATGTTATCCCTATTCGGTTGTCTTTCTATGAAGTTAATGAATCGGTCCTGCCACTGTTCAAATTCATTCTCGTTGATCAGTACAGGAGGACGTGTGTCAAACCCCAATGACATCATCAGGTCATTCTTGTACACTTGAGCTTGCAAAGACATCTTTGAAAAAATCAGAAAGTCAGAAAAAAAAAATTCTAAGTCTGGAACACACGCAAACTGAACTTTTGCTTAAGCAGTAAGATCCGCAAACTAGACTTTGCGTAAGCTGAGTGATGCGAGAACTGAGCTTTCCGGAACAAGAAGATTGCGCAAACTGGGCTTTGCGTAAGAAGAAGGATACGCAAACTAAGCTTTGCGTAATAAGAAGGATACGCAAACTAAGCTTTGCGTAAGTAGAAGGATACGCAAACTAAGCTTTGCGTAATAAGCTTAAACCGAGAAGTGAGCTTTGCGGAAGCTTGTTGATACGACAAGTGAGCTTTTCGGAATCTTGATGATATGAAAACTTTGTTTCTCGGATAGCACTTGATACGCAAAATGAACTTTGCGTATATAGCTTGATGCGAAAATCCTGAAATACACTACCACAAGGATTAGTACTATATGAACTTGCGCAAAGTATTAAGAACTTACGCAAACCTATATGAATCTTGCGCAAATCTACAAGAACTTGCGCAAAACGAAGAATACAAGAAAAAATTCGCAAAAACAATTAAAACTTTGAAATTAAACCAAGAAAATCACACACTGATGATCGAAAACATTCTTTTAACAACTTTCAAGCACGAAATTAGATTAAAAACTACTAAAATACAAATTTGATGATGAAACAGTATGAGAACGAGTTTTTCCAGAAACTATTTAAAACTCAAAATCAACGATCAAAACTTGGTTTTCATGCAAAATTATGTGAAACAAATATGATCAATTAACAAATACGAATCTAATGAAACAAATTACACGCAAATTCGTCCAGAAACCTATCCAAATTTGATTAACAAGCAAAAAATGAGATTTTCTTGAAAAATCAAGAAAATCAATCAAATTTTTCGCTTAATCTACAAATTCAGTATCGAAAAACGATTTCTCTCAATCCTCTCAAGATCTAGAAAGCTCTTATACCAATTGAAAGTCCAAGAATCACTAAATCTCTAGAAAGAGAAAGTAGAGAGAGAGAGTATACGCTCCAAATGTAAACTTATATTCAAAGTAAGGTTCGATAGTTACAAACTCAAAGCACCTAAAGGACTTAAATACCCCAGGTCTTAACCAATACAATAAGCACTCTAAGAACAGTAAAGACAACTGATAATAAATACAATGATTACTACAAAATTAGTCTTAACAAGACTGTATGAAGTTCAAATCAAGAACTTGTCTCTTCACAAAGGTCAATTAAATCCTCTAATTAGATTCGTAAAACTAACCTTTTCTATGACAGCAATATAGATGGTTCAGGTACACATCAAAGAAGAAGGAGATACAAAGAAGAGGAACTGGTCTGGAAGAGGAAACCAGTTGAAGATGAGCTGAAAGAAAGAGAATCATGTGTACACGCGTATAATGCCAAAAAGAACAATGTGCGTGAAGGTAAACCTGATCATATCTACTCGAGAGATCAATTACTCAAGTTGTCAGGTAAGAAATACCATTGTTCTTATTGTCGTACACATGATCACATTCACAAAACCAGTGATCATTTCTGGTATGGTTCTTGTTCCATTACCCCGACAAGAACTGCAACTAACATTCATGGACCCAAATACTAGTGGGTACCAAAGCCGAAAGCTGATTCTTTGTTGCAGGCACCTACTATCAAGGGGGAGTAGAAGAATAAAAGGTTTCTAAGTAAATCAGCTTAGAACCCGTACTTCAACGACGTATGGCTTATGATCACATGACAGATCAGGACCCGTTCTTCAATGTTTAGACTTGGATATTTTGCAAATATCCAGGGGGAGCTTCATAGAACTAAATCATTATATCATGATTTGAGGGGGAGCCTTAAAGGTAAATATCTTCTATTATAGATCTCTGGGTGTTTGGAAGAAGAACAACTTTCGAACATGAAAAACAGTTTCTGAAATGTTCAAACCACTTCTGATTCTCGAAAGGTTTCATGAACCTAGAAGTGTGAATTTAAATGTTTTTCATTTTTGAGCTTTAATGTTTAACTGACTGTGTGTTTCTAAAGATAAATAGTTGCGTATTATCTTATCCTTATACTGTAACGTATTCACACACACAGGTTCAATACTTCTTTAGTATTTGTTATTACCATGTCTCATAACGAAACAATTTTTCGATGGTAATACCCCCGTTTGAAATTCAATGTTGTTGAGCATCAATCATCTTTTCCAAATTTGTGCTTTCATTGCTAAATTGTTTATATTTGTTCATATAAACAAATATCCAGTTCTTTGATACCTTAACCATCTTATTTGATCTGATTGATACGTTGTCAGATTCTCAAAACAATTTTTTTGATTTCATTTCTTTCATTCAATATCTTTGTTTTGAGAAATCTTCAAAGTTCAATTGCTCAAATCTTATGAGCATACATTTTGCCAGTGTTATCATACATTTTGTGCTTAACTGTTCAAGTTAAACTGTTGAGCAACCATTCTTTTTAGGACTTACATGGGATTCATGAGTGAGCTTAAACAGAACTTCCATGGATTCAAGTAAACCAGTGTTTCCTACCCCAGAAGTTATCCTAGAGTGATTGAGGGGTGAGGGGTCATAAATCAAAGAGTGGGGGAGATAACTTATCCGGTTGAGTTTTTCTCATTGTGCTGAGCGGAAAAATGGAAAAAAAAGTTTGGTTAGAAGTGAGCTTTAATGTTAAAAAGAAAGAGGGTGTGAGAATAGAGTTAAAAGAATATGAAAACTATGCATCAAACACTTTCTGAGCCGGGCAGCCACATATTCTGATTGGTTCACATTCTTTGGTGACCATCATTGAAAAGGCACCTAGCCCATGCCAACTCTTGCATTAACCCACCAACCACTCGTTTCTTTCTTAATAAAGAAATGTTTCATTTCTCTTTGGGGACGCAACATATATGCTATCTGATCTTCACTCGGAAGATTTAGATATTGAAAAAGAAGGAAAGTTGCCCCACCTTCGCACCTTCTTTCATGCACATTGAGTCCGTGTAATATCTGTTGCTATCTCAACAGTTTACACAATTTGATCCTGATATAGCTAAGTAGCTTCAATCATTCATACACTTGCACGATCACACAAGGAATAAGTTTTCTTGTCATAACATTCATAGAAAATTCCTTTGTGGTTTTTCGATGATTGAATGGAAGCCATGGAAGCTCCGTGCTACTTACAGGCATACTAATTGTATCATTTGTTGATTCAGGTTTTCAATTCCTATTATATCTGAATTTGAAAAGATTCGGATATAAACATTTCTTGAATTGACGGATACTCAAATCAAAGGGCGGAGAATGTTAAATCATCACAAAGGAGGAGATCAAAGAATGTATTGAAATTGAAGAGTTTTGATGATCATGATGCTCACAATCATCAAAAAGGGGGATAAATTTTACAAAGTTCAAGTTTTTCAAGATTGGTGAAAAGAAATCATTCCATAATGATTCAATTTCTGAATGAAGATGATTCGTGAAAGTTTGCTTTTCTGAAGACAATCTAGAGATCAAAGAGATGAAGATATGAGTTTAATGTTGTTTCAATATTCAAAGATGAAGATTTCAAAGATTGTATTTCTTCTATCCCGTATCATGTGGTGTCTGCTTCAAGTCATTCCTCCTATGAGCTGATTGAAACAAGTTCTTAAGCTGAAAGTCTATTGAACTCGCGGTTCAAAGACAGATTCTTTGTTTTAAACTGAAGTTGTACCGTGGAAAGTCACGTAACTCTCACATTATCTTTCTTGTGTGTTGATTCGATGTGATTGAGTTTCTACAGTTGAAAGTTGCATGATAGTGCATTCAGTCGAGGCTATTGTACACTGAATTTGTTTACAAAGTTTAAACTATGAAGACAAGAGCTTTATTCAAGGGGGAGCGTGGAAAGAAATGAAGACAAGCAACATCAAAGTTTTTCAAAGATTCAAGAGGGAAAGAAGATCAAGGCTGAAGTTTTCAAGAAGATAAATGCCTTATTCAACTTTAGGGGGAGATTGTTAGGACTGAGAGTCCTGTGTGTTGAAAGTTGATTAAAGCATTTATAAGGGGATAATTTGTAATTATTAGAAAGTAATTAATAGTTGTTTTGTTAGTTGGGCCTAAAGCCCATAAGCTCATTATGTTTGTAAGCCTAAGTATATAAAGGCGTATTTAGTTCATTATTCAGGTTAGACGTTTTAGACAGTTTAGAAGTTTAGTCTCATAATTTCCAAATCTCTAGTCAATAGGTTTACTTTTCTCTGATCAGAAATTCTTTCTGTAAACCTGTAACCCTTTGATTTCATATTAATCATATGACTAGAGGTTGTGGCTATATTATTGATCATAATTGATATTATTTGTTGTTGATTGCACCGTACTGGGATCTACAATCTATGAGCGTATATATATCTGACATTTGTATTTGTGCTTTAACAGATAAAGTTAAACCATTTTTGAGCAACATTGCGCTTTAATAGGAAAATTTGGGTTCAATGTGTAGGACTTATCTGAAACTTCTATGGATTCACGTTAATCAATGTTTCCTACCCAAGAAGTTAATGCTTAGTGATTGCGTGTGAGGAGTCAAAAAGAAATGAGTGTGGGTTGTGTGACGAGGTAAAATGTAAATGAGAGTTTGGTTAGATGTGCGCTCAATGATAAAAAGAAAGAGGGTGTGATATCAGATTAAAAGAATATCAAACTCTGCACCAAATACTTTTTGATTCGGGCAACCACATTACTAATGTTTCACAACTCTTTGGTGAACATTATTGAAATAGGCAATTAGCCCATGCCAACTCTTGATTATAACCCCACTAGCCACTCATTTTCTTCTTAACAAGAAAATGTTTCATATTTTCAAGGGGAGGCAACATATAATCTATCTGATTTTCATATGGAAAATTTGGATATTGAAAAAGAAGGAAGTCTGTCCCACCTTCGCATTTCAATCATGCACATTTAGTCTGTGTTTATCTACTGTTGTCTCAGTGGTTTACACAATTTTGAGCCTTTATAAGCAATCATCAAGTGCTTAATTCTTTCAATCACTTGCACGAACACACAAGGAATTTGTTTTGTTGTCATAACGTTCATAGAAATTGCCTTCGTGGTGTTTCGATGATTGGATGGAAGCCTTGAGGAGTGAAAATAACAAAATCTCCTTTACAATGTGTATTTGTTACACACAGTGACTTAGTGTTACTAACAGGCATTTTAACTGATTCATTTGTTGATTCAGGTGTTACATTCTAATTTGTCTGGATTTGAAAAGATCTAGATGAATATTTTGGAGGATTGACAGTGAATCAAAGGCTCAGTATGAAAGATCAGTGGTCAGAACAAAATTTCAGTGACATTTGTTGTTAAAAGTTTTGATGATTTCATGCTCCAATCATCAAAAAGGGGGAGAAGAGTTCAAGAAATGTTTGAGTCAGAAATGTTAAAGTTGAGGGAGAACATCTAGAATTATTTGAAAGGTGTTCAAGAGTTATTCGTTTGATAAAGGAAAGTTTAAGCTAAACAGAGAAAAGTTCAAAGTTTTTCAGAATTGTTGAAGATTATTTGCTGAAGCAAAGTGTGCTATTGTTGAAGATTATTTGCTGAAGCAAAGTGTGCTAAATCTGAAGATAGTTTCTTTTCATGTCTGAAAGAGAGGTTTGTTTACAAGCTTGGGGGAGAATGATACTATTCGTAGAAAACAAACTTTGGGAAGATTGCTGAAAGTTTAAAGAAAGTTTAAAGATAGTGTTTTTTCAAAGAAAGAGGATAATGTAAATTTTTCATATTAATAGGGGGGGGGGGGGAATGTTGATTGCTTGAGAAGGTTGTGTTTACATAAAAAGGGGAAAGATTCAAACTGAACTTAAAAGAGAAGATTGAATTGCAATATCCTTTTAGAGATGATCTTGATCCAAAGGGGGAGAATGTTAGAGCACATATTTGTTGGATTCAAGATCATAGAGACTAAAGGTGAAAGTCAAACAAGTTAAAGCTGAAAGTCAACTCTCAAGCATGAAAGTCAAGGTCTTTGTAATAAAAGTCAAAATCAATGTTTGTGTTTTTGTTTCCTTCTTTTAGTTGTGGGTATAAATAGGTTCCTTGTAATAGTCTTTGTATAGAATTCGGATGTGAAGTGAGCAGATAAGAGAATATCATATTAGAACATTATTCTAGAGAGAGAGAATGAATGTAGAGAGAGAAAGTGAGTGAGATTTGTAATCGTTGAGATCTTTGATTGTTGAATCAATGACATATGAATACGATTTATTCATCTTGATTGTTTTGTACAATTAGAACTTGAAAATTGGGAATAACAATGTACTTAGTTGTGTCTTGTTTGAGAGTTACATATTTTGAATGTGTTGGTTCATTCCTGGGAATCATGAAATGTTTTAGACTGTAATGAATTGGATCCAAAGGCATTAGAGTCAGTCTTTATTATTTTTAATGGGACGATTGTTCCCATGTAGGGACCAGGATTAGTCATGGGGTCATCGAGGGCCTTATGGTGCGGGCTCTTGGAGTCAAACATCTATCATTGACCCTGTGATGTAATTTCTAAGTCAGTTTTTATAGGATAGTTATTCCAGTTGTAACTAGTTGAGACATTGGGTCCTCGGGGGAAACTATAACACCCTCAAATTTGGTAAGAACAACTAATTAAAAATCTCGATACAATAGCAAATAAAGGACAAAACTTCCACTTAACAAGTCAAAACTCTATATACCTCAATTTATAGTTCTATCTTTAACCACAACAATTATAAGACTGTAGTCTTATATACAAGGACTAAATCGAAGTTGGATGTCACTTAACCTAAATACAAGTTTCTCTTCCCTAAACAATATGGAAGACTTCACCAAGCTAACCACTTCTCGAGCTCACAACAAGCACTCGTCTCTTCATAGTGTTTCTAGAACTAAACCCAAAACGGAACCTGATGCACATGCCGACAAATAAAAAGGTTAGGCTAACTCCTAGTAAGTTCAAGAGTTTTTATCATGATTATAAAAATTGTTAAACGAAAATTATGCAACTTAAATCATTATCCTTCAGAATGAATTACTTTAAATATGAGAACAACCCGCTTTCCAATAATACGCATTTTATAGATGAACGCCTCAACGCCAAAACATTCTTTCATGAAGTAATGCAACCTAACACTTACTCCAAAATGTGAATAATTGTAAATACTCCAGTATTGAAATTTGAATAAAACTTTATAAACCAAACGACCGAAGTATGAGTAAACTCGAGCCTTCAAAATTATAACATATGAATAATACCCCAAACTCAAAACGTCACCAAAAATATGGATAAGACTAAATACCCAAAATAACACCTTTAGGTGACGGGGGTGACCCGAATTCCATGGTTAGTGGCAGAACACAAAATTAGGCCACATTCCAAGTTATGAGCTCACCATTCTATGATCAAGGCCACAAACTCGCCGACTCGTACTCATATGTGGGGGAGGGCACCCTATGATCCTAATCATGCTCATTCACTAGGATTTACATTTACGACCCACGCCTAGTATCCGGTCCTACGTAGTCGTACCAAGTTGTCCTTCCTAGGGTTCAATGTCTCAACTAATTACAAACGGGAATTATCCCATAATTAAGCCGACTCTGTACCTAGGGATCCACTAGTAATAGTCTAAAGCTTGTCACCATTTCATTGGTGACTCAAACCATAATCACACATATGGTTTACATCAATATTCCCACAAACACCTTTATTAAGCAAAATTCATGATATTTGAAAATCTTCAAGGTAATTCAAATGCATTTATACGAAAGGATTTACACCCGTAACATAAATCATTAAAAGACAAATGTGAATGCTAAATATTTACTCATCGAAGTACTTAAAATACATCTTTTTCCCAAAACCAAAGATTCACAATTTCCGAAATGTTCACAAGGTCAGGAATGACCAACACCCATCGACCCACACATTGGTACTTACAAAACATTCCATAAAACACCCATGCATATTTCCAATAAATACTAAAATGCATTTTTATCAAATAACCCCCATTTACCCAATAAATCACCAAAACACTTTCATTTAGGATTCATTTATCAAGTCGTCAAAAAATATCAAATGTGGGTGTTTTGCAAGGTTTATGAAGTTAAACATTTTAAATAGTCAATACCCACCAAATAACCAAACAAATGATAATCTCATGTAAATCATATAAACACTTTAAAATGGACATTTTGGCATGTACAACGATTTCATAAATCACTTGAACTCACCTTGCTAGATTTAGGCTAAACTATATTTTTTCCCAACTTGAGCTCCTTTGAAGAAACTTGAATCCTCATGCCAAAACTCCCAAAAATCTAGATCCACAAGTTTCCAACCATAAATATTCATTTTAAATCATATCGAATCGTTTCCCCAAACATTATACATGAATATCCCAATTTATACCAAAACCCTAATTTCCATAGATGAAGAAAAGAGAATATTACCTTTGCCATAGTTTGAATCCATCAACAATACTCTTCTACATCCCGAGAATAGACCACAAACTCCCAATCTTCAAAATGATGAAAATGGTTGGTTGAAACCCCAAGAAACATGGTTAGGAAGATGAACATGAAGGACTATTGTTCTAGCTTCCAAAACTTGTGAGATGATGAAGAATAATTTCTTTTTATAAGGAAAAACACTCAAAAATAAGTTAGGGTTCATTTGGGAGGATGGGGTCGGTTTGGGAGAGAAAGTGGGGAGAGATTTGAGGGTTTAGTGAGAAATGGGGTTGGAGGTCGATTTTCCTTTTTTATATGCGTACAGTGCTTGCGCGCGAGTGGTGTTGCGACCCGACTCACGCGAAGAGGTGCACCGCGATCTGGACAAAGCCTCGCATAGATCACGACGCAGTTTGATCTGCTCGGAACACTACCGCCATTTTTTGTCTTCATTTCGGCCAAAGATTTTGGGGTGTTACAATCCTCACCGCCTTAAAAGAGATTTTATCCTCGAAATTTGACCCCGACCAAACACCCAACGTCACATTTAGGGAGATCAATTGGTTCTCTATCCAATAGGGATACCTCCATGTGTGTCCAAGTAATACATGCAAATCAGATCAAGATGAACAAAGAAATCGATTCAATATGTCATGTGATTCACTAAAATACTCAGATTACAAAGATGCTCTCTTTCACAATATTTCTCTTAGTAAGTTCTCTCATACAGTGTTCTAGTGTCACACGCTTACAAGGAAAAAGAAAACTATTTATACTTGAAAGATATACACGACAAAAACTAAACAACACTTTGACTTTGACTTATTACAAAGACTTTGACATTTGCAATAAGAGGCTTTGACTTGAGCTTTTGACTTTGACTTTTATCTTCATGATCTTGGATCCAACATATTTATGCACTAACAATCTACCCCTTTGAATTCAAGATCATCTTCAAAAATAATAAACATAGAAGTTCCCCCTTTGATTCAAAAACAATTTCAGCATTCACGAACAGTTTTCTCCTATGTTTGATCTTTGACAAAAACAATCAATATCAATCTCCCCCTTTCTTTAAAATGTCTTCAAACTGTCTGTATTCTCCCCCAAAGTCTGTGAATGTCTTTTGCAAAAATCTTTAATAATCTCCCCCAAAATAATAATAACCTCTTCCAGACTTCAGAAAAAAATTATCTTCAGATTTAACTTACTTTTCTTCAGAAAATAATCTTCAAAGAAGACTTCAGTAAATTTTCATCAAGATTTCATAATTCCTTGAACTTTCTCTTACTTTCCGAACATTTCTCACATAGTTCAGAAATATATCCATCACAATCTGTCATTTCTTGAATACTCTATTCACATAACTTTCACCATCAGATCTTTAGACATAATTTCTTGAAATTAATTCTCCCCCTTTTTGATGATGTAGAACGAACAAATCATCAAAAATTCTTCAAGAAATGTCTCGAACTATTTTCTAACTACTGATCTTTCCAAAATAAGCCACCGAACATTAGTCAATTCATAATGTATTCATCCGAATCTTTTCAAATTCAAACAAATAAGAATGTAACCCTGAATCAACAAATGAATCAGTTAATATGACTGTAAGCAACATGAAGCTACTTAGTACAACGAATGTATTGACCTCTAAGTTTTTGTCACAGAACTGGCCGATACTGAACAGGTCGTGCCATAAGCCTTCAATATAGCTCACCTTCTTTATCGTGACTTGATCATGTTATACATCACCATATCCCATTATTGGTGAAAACTGGTCATTGTCGAATCTAACTGTTCCTCAATACTTCTCTTTAAAGTTGGACAACATCTCCTTTTGTTCAGTCATATGCTTGGAACATCCTCTATCCAAGTACCACATATGACGGATCTACACAAGAGAAATAACGAAACAATTGATTTAGATAGTCTTAAAACAAAGATTGAGTTAAGACTTTTTGAGCATTGAAGTGTGGGTCTTGAACTAATTTGTTCAAAAGCCATCTTTCTCTTAAGCACGGGTTCTGAACAGACGTGTTCAAAAACCATTATTTTATCTTTGAAGTGCGGGTCTTGAACTGTTGTATTAAAGAACCTATGTGTTGTGCTCCCTTTTAAACTTTGGGTGCCTGCAACACAGATTTAGCCTTAGGTACCCACTAGAATTTGGGTCCTACTGTGTTAGCACAAGATTTTGGTACCCATTTGAAATTGGGTCCTCTTTTCATTTGAAATTCATTTGAAGCATTATAATGAAATGAATGCACATGATAATTTCCAAACCAAATCTCAGAATCTTGACAAGAATTAGAAACATGTTTATCATAAAAGGAAGACTTTCTAGAAGATTTAGATAACTGGAATAGTTGCGTAAAAGAGTATTTCAAAATACTAGCAACATTCGCTTTCAAAACATCTTTACTAGGTAAAGTCTTATTACAATTAACACTACAAAATGATTTATCAGCCTTGACAAGCTTCTGTTTCGGTTGCCACTTAGATTTAACTTCTGGCCTTTGCTTGCTCAGATCTGAAACATGTGAAACTCGTGAGTTAGACTTCTGAGCAACAAACGAATGCTTCTTCTTCGGATTACCAATTGTGTTCGGTTTCCGTGAATGCTTAGATTTAATCTTACCTTTAGCATTTTTAGCTTTCACAGAGACTGAGTTATCAACTTTCGTTGATTTTATACTGTTAACAGGCATACTGGTTTTTCCCAATGATTGCACAACAAAGGATGAATGGTTAGGAAGTTTCGCATTAAAATCAAATTGTTCAAAACGACCATCTGAACCACTGTCCGAGTTAAGAAAATCAAACCCTTTGTTTGATGAACCAAACATGTCATCAGATTTAGAAGCGTTTGAAATAATAATATTTTTCAGCACGGTAGAAAAAAAATTTGTTCAATCTCAATCAAAAGTCTTTCATCTGTTAAAGAGTCCTTGAGTTCGGAAATCTTACTTTCCAAAACAAGAGGAGGGATATAAAGTTTACCTTTAACAGGCTTTGCCTCCATTTCTTTGACAGAATAACTTTGAAAGAAGTCATTTGAAAGAGATTTCTTTTCATCTTTTTGATCATAAGTATTATTCACCTTCGCATAATAAAATGGAAGGTGAACTTTAGATGATTTCTTCCATTGTTCCATTTCTATGCCTTCATCCTCTTTTGATAATCCAGTCCCGAAGACTTTAAGTTTAGGGCATCGATGAGAGAGTCTTAAGAACGTAAAATCATAAAGTGCAGGCACTTCAGATATACCATTTTTAAGAAAACGAGGATTCTCATAACCGATTCCCCAATTTTCTTTATTCTTTTTCGGTTTGTTTAGATGAATGGTTTGCTCACTTTGACCTAATGAGTATAACTTCTTTTCCAAAGCATCTAATTTAGCAATTAAAGTTTTATTTTTTTCAGCACATGAAGAATGCATTTTAGTAAGCTCACTGAAATCAGACTCACTCTTTCGTAGTTTAGACTTGATTTCAGAATTCTCTTTAAGAATTATTGTCTTTTCTTTGGCGTTGGTGTCATTGTTTCTATGTAAAACCTCAATCAATACTTCTCTCTCAGCATTTTCATTGCTAAGTTTCTGTATCGATTTGTTTTTGTCAGTTATAACACCATTTTCTCGCTTAAGCTTTGACTCTAACTCTTGTTGTTTTAAATTCATGGCATGCACTTTATTTATGAAATCTGAATAAGATAAATCACATACCTCATCTTTCTCATCCTCTTCTGAATCTTCTTCAGCGTCTGATTTCTGCTTTCCCATCAAGCACATGTTGACTACTTCATCCTTCTCTCCATCCTCTTCTTCCTTGTCTGAATGATCAAGCCAGTACTCATCCTCTACCATCAGTGCCTTACCAGCCTCTTGTTGCTTTGCAAGAAGCATTTTGTTCTTGTAAGAATCGGAGTTTCTGACTTTTGGCCTACGGCAGTCTCTGGCAAAGTGATCTATTTTGCCACAGTTGTAGCACGTTGGTGTTTCTGACTGACTGGATCCTTCAGCTTGAAATCTTCTCTCTTCCAGTTTCCTCTCCTCTATTCTCTTTCCTTCAGCATGATACCTTCTCTCTTCCGGCTTCTTCTCCTCTATTCTCTTTCCTTCAAACTTCTTTCCTTCATATCTACTTCTTTCAACCCTTTCCTTATGAGCATAGTTGTTAGGACCATAAGAATACCTCTGACTGTTTGAACTTGGCTTCGTGTAGAACTTCTTCTGAAAGGCCTTAGTTAGCATGAGCATAGCCTGCTTCGGTTGTTCTATCAGGATCGAATTCTCAACAAGAATTAATTCTCAGAAACAATATCAAAGAAGTTTGCGGAATAACACTTTGATATTTAATCAAAACAGTAAATCAACACAGTAGATATGAAGAACAAACTGTAAACTTGTATTGAATGCTTTGAAGTTACAAGATTACACACTCAACCTCAATATTGATGAACAGGCTCACCAATACGAATTCTACTTCTCTAGAATTAGGATCTATACCTTGAGGTTGATTTTTTCTCTAATTGAATTAAGAGAACTAAAGTTAACTCACTATGCTAAACTATACAATATATATACTGAATACAAAGATAATTACAAAAAATAAAATATCTTCAGTATATCTTCCATGTATATCTCTAAGCTTCCATGTATATCCTTTCATACGAATCTTCATCATATAAGCAGTATTAATCTTCAGCAGCATTAAATTCCTTCTAGCAGCATTAACTACTAAGCAGCACTAACCACTAGCAGTACTAACTAGCGAAGCAGTACTAACTTTGTTCAAGCAGCACTAACTTTGACTAGCAGTATTAATAGTACTAGCAGTAGTAACACTCAGCAGTATTAACCTTTAAGTCTTCTAGCAGTAGTAACTTTGAACCAGCAGCATTAACCATACTTGATGAATTCTTCAGTTCCCAACATGTTCACAGTCATCCGAGTCATAGTTTGCATAAGCTTCATTTTCTTCTTATTCATACACAATCGTCTTGTTCTTCTTCTTCTTCACAACAAGAGCAATTGTGTCTTCAACTGTTTTTACTTTCTGCCTCTTTTCATCTAGAATTTCATCCACCTCTTCTTCATTTTGTTTGAGGGTTTCATACACCTCATGAAGTGGAATCTCAATCAGATCCTTGATCTGCTTCATCTGTCTGACAAATCTCTTCCATTCCATGTGTAGAATACTTAGGAATTTGACGTTCAGATCGATTTCAGATTTGGTGACCTTGTTCTTGCTTAGTTCGTTTAGCAAGGTCACGAATCTGTCGTAAGTTCCTTCTAGAGACTCTCCACTTCTGCCTTTAAATTCTTCATAACTGTTTAGGCAGTTGGAAAGTTTGAGTTGGTTCCTAACCTTTGAACCCAGCATCATCTTCTCTAGTTGATCCCACATCTCTTTGCCCGAGGTTTATAGCTGCCAATCTTTACATAGATTTCGTTTGGAATCCCTTGTAGAATGTATGACTTCGATAATCAATCACCTTTTGCTCTTTTTAGGTTATCATCATCGAGCTCATGATACTTAAGTTCATACTGTGTCGACACAGTTCCAATCATACGAGTCGTCATAACTGGTGTCATAATCCCTTCTTCTATCGATTTCCTGATGAATTCACCCAACTCATGTCTGTCAATAAAGTTCAGGAACCGATCTTTCCACTGTTCGTATTCTACTTTAAAGAGAACTGATGGCTTGGTGTCAGTTCCGATTATAAGGGCTTCTCTGGATGTCATCCTGTATGATTAATAACAATAAGAACTTGGATTTGACAGTTAGTCCAGATAAAATTTGATCACACAAGAAATTTTGTCCCCCTAGGCAGACTTAACACGGGCGTCCCGCTAATTTATGACAATTAAAGACCCTATTACAGTTTTGAAAAATTCTCAGAAAAATATTCTAAGCCTGGAACAGTGATTGGCGCAAAAGGAGGTTTGCGCGAGAGGTTGCTGGCGCGAACTGATACCACTTGTCAGGATCGAATTCTCAACAAGAATTAATTCTCAGAAACAATATCAAAGAAGTTTGCGGAATAACACTTTGATATTTAATCAAAACAGTAAATCAACACAGTAGATATGAAGAACAAACTGTAAACTTGTATTGAATGCTTTGAAGTTACAAGATTACACACTCAACCTCAATATTGATGAACAGGCTCACCAATACGAATTATACTTCTCTAGAATTAGGATCTATACCTTGAGGTTGGTTTTTTCTCTAATTGAATTAAGAGAACTAAAGTTAACTCACTATGCTAAACTATAAAATATATATACTGAATACAAAGATAATTACAAAAAATAAAATATCTTCAGTATATCTTCCATGTATATCTCTAAGCTTCCATGTATATCCTTTCATATGAATCTTCATCATATAAGCAGTATTAATCTTCAGCAGCATTAAATTCCTTCTAGCAGCATTAACTACTAAGCAGCACTAACCACTAGCAGTACTAACTAGCGAAGCAGTACTAACTTTGTTCAAGCAGCACTAACTTTGACTAGCAGTATTAATAGTACTAGTAGTAGTAACACTCAACAGTATTAACCTTTAAGTCTTCTAGCAGTAGTAACTTTGAACCAACAGCATTAACCATACTTGATGAATTCTTCAGTTCCCAACAATCTCCCCCTAACTTGACTTTTAGGAAGAGAAGTCAAGTTCTTCAAATTTTCTTCAAGATGCTCCCAAAACTTTATCATGGCCTAAATTCCAGTGTTTGCATCCAAACCCAAACTCTGATTGATGGTTTTTTGAATC
Source organism: Arctium minus (assembly GCA_954870635.1). Taxonomy (NCBI): domain Eukaryota; kingdom Viridiplantae; phylum Streptophyta; class Magnoliopsida; order Asterales; family Asteraceae; genus Arctium; species Arctium minus. The sequence continues at coordinate 35,095,765 of OX941096.1, read as the reverse complement.
AAGTATTTAGCCATTTCTGAATCTGGAACACATCTTAACTTTTTCTTCAGCATGGCATGAAGCTTCAATCTGCTATGATTATACACTCTATCCACTAGGAAGTATTCAGTGTGATTTAAATCCAAAGTCACTGTATATACTCCACTAATTTCATATAGAGTCCAACTGTTGACTGACTTGAAGACATCCTTGATCAAATGCTCTACTTCTTCAGGTTTGAACATCATACACAGATACTCCATTACCAGTTTTGTAATTGAAATCCCTGGAGCCTTTAGAATATCTGCATACAACTTCATTCCTATCTCAAACATCTCTTCAAGATCTGATCTATAGCATGTTCTTACTATCTTTGCCCAAGTATTGAACACCTCATACCTTTCATCCTTCCTTTTTAGCCTTATATATTCCTTTCCATCCACTGTCAATGTATCCCAGAGAATGACCTCAGGAGGCTTAACTCCTACAGGTTCTGCTGAAATTGGTTCAGGCACTTTGTCCATCACTACCATATACAAATTAACATCATCAGTGTTTGATGGCTCTTTCTGTTTAGATGACTCAGGTGCCCCTTCTTCTCCAGCAACCTTCTTAGCCTCTTCTTCAGATACTCTAGGCTTCTTGATTGGCTTTCTCCTTGCCATCATCTTTGTTCTCTTTAAAGTCCTTAGACTTTCTCCCAGAGTGGACTCTTTCTTAGGAGGTGTTCCTTGCTCATCTGGAAATGGCTTTTGACAATCAAAGTCATTACTTTCTTTTATCCTCTTCTCCATCTCCACCATAGCAGTTTCATTTCCCTGAAGCTTTAACATCTCTGAATCATACAGCTCTTTGATCTTCTCAAAAGACATTTTGGAGAACATCTCCTTTTTGACTCCTACAGCACCTTTGAGAAATATAATCATCTTGTTTCTCTCTTGGGTACCTAGGAATGTCTTTGAGGGTTTTCTCTTCTTTGCAACTGTTTTCACCACTGATTTCTTCATACTTGCAGCTTTCTTCTGTGCAATTTCAGTTGCCATACTCAGTTGATAAGCTTCATTCAGTTCAGCAGCTAGAGCTTTTGCCATCTCCCTGTCCTTTTCCATCTGAACTCTTTCTTCCTCTTCAATGTCATCTTGTATCTTTCTAGCTAAGGCTTCATCTGATTCAACCAACCTTTGCTTTTTGATTGGTTGATCAGATTCCACCATTATTGCTTTTCCTTTGTCTTTGTTCATTGCCTTCTTGCTATTATCTTTCTTGATCACTTCACCTTGATCTTTGATGATTACTCCTTTGGTCTTTGAATTGACCTTGGGAGTATCATTCTTGGCTTTAAGTAAGGTTTATGCAATCTCAAGATCTGTTAGAACTTCTTTTACAGTTTCTGCTGCTTTATTTATGTCAGCAGTAGTAACTATTTCTGCTGCTTCTTTTGTTTCTTTTGGCATAGAATCTCCTTGTGTTTCTGCTTGCTGCTCCCCCTCAACATCAAGTTTCTCTTCATCAATCTCCCCCTTTCTTGTGGCTTCTTCCATGTTGATCTCCCCCTTTTTGGGAGCATCATTATCAGATTTCCTTCTCCTTAGTTGAAATTGCTTTCTCTTCTTCCTTTGTACCAGTCTAATCACCATCTTCTTCAGCTTAGCAATCTGTACTTGTTGTGACAGAATGACTAGCTTCATTTCTTCAATTTCTTTGCCTTGTTTGAGAACATCTTGATTGATGTTCCCCATTGTTTCCATCAATTCATAGTACGTATATCTGTCCTCACCCTCTCCAGAAGTGTTACCCTCCTTTGAAGGATCATTGGATCTTTTAGTAGTGGAAGTCTTCTGCCTTGCAGAAGCACTATCCACCCCCGTGGTTTCTTGGCACCAGGGACCTTCAAATGATTGCTCATTCAAAGTTGCCATGGGGGAGGTCTTATTAATTTTACCACTTTCCTCCTCTGTGCTAGCAGAAGTAGTGGCAGCCTCAGCACCCATATGCTCTACCTCCTCCTCAGAGAGCACCTTCTTTGGGTTGGGAGACACCCTTGTGGTTTCCCTTTGGATATTCTCTAAGGGAGAATTCTCTCTTAGAGGGCTTAAAGGCTGAGTGGGTGATGGTACAAGAAGGGAAGGAGCCTTCTTTACCTGTTTCCTCTTGTAAGTTTGGGTGATAGGAGAGGTTGGTTTTTCAAGAAGGGACTGGGGAATAGATTTTGAGAGGGAAGGTTGGGATTGGCTAGCAGTGGGTTGGTCTAATGGGGGCCTTGACCCTGCTACCATACCTTCATTGGTTTGGGACACCACCATCATTGTAGAGAACAATGGGGTGTCAACTCCTTCAGAGTCCCCAGCAGATCTTCTCATATTTGAGAAAACCTTGCCTTTGGGGGGTTTAGGTACATATACCCCAACAGATTGAGGTATATCCGTCAATTCATGAGTAATAACTTCTTGAACAAACCTGGGATACATAAAGAAGCTCTTTTTGTTTCCCATGTTTGAGACAAGATCACTGAAAATCATTTTAGAAAAATTATACTTTCTGGCAGTGGCCAAGCACACCAAAGCATAAGCAATAGTGCTGCTGAACTCACTCCATCCAGTAGTCTTTTTGGAAATGCAGTGCATCAAGGTATGAACAAGAAAACGCCATTGGGGTAAGAATTTAGCTTTTGAAAACTTAAAAATACCCAATGGGCCTCCATACCCCATTCTTGTAAGATTGGAAAACAGTTCATCATTTGGGATAGAAGTTATACCAGAGGCATCGTCTAGACGTAGACTGATGCGAATAACCTCTTCAGTAATTGTTAGTGGCTTTTCACAGATCCTTGTCTTGATCATTTGCACACCATTCTCAGCAACAATGGTGGCATTAGCCCAGAATTGCCTTTGATGCTCAATATAGATTGTAGGTGATATAGTAAGAGCATGAGAAATATGGCTTGACTTGAGGAAATCCACAATCTGATGAAATCCTGCAGCTTGTTTTGGCTTTTGTAGCATCGCGATCTCATTGTGAAAAGCTTGCCTGAAAACTTCGAACTTGAGAGAGAAAAGGTTTAGAGCGCAAGAGAACAATATGCAAAGAGTCGTTATGAACTTTTAGGCGGGCAAAGAGTATTTATAGTATTCGTGACATAAGCAGTATTAACCTAAAGCAGTATTAACTACTAGCAGTATTAACTGAAAGCAGTATTAACTACTAGCAGTATTAACTGAAAGCAGTATTAACTGAAAGCAGTATTAACCACTAGCAGTATTAACTGAAAGCAGTATTAACTACTAGCAGTATTAACTGAAAACAGTATTAACCACTAGCAGTATTAACTGAAAGCAGTATTAATCACTAGCAGTATTAACTGAAAGCAGTATTAACTACTAGCAGTATTAACTGAAAGCAGTATTAACTACTAGCAGTATTAACTAACTTACTCCTTTAAACTTGCTAAACACTTAGTACTGCTATGCATATCCTGAAAAAGAAGATTAGTAACTCCAAGAATAAATAATATACAGGTATAAAACCACTTTTTGAGAAAGGGATTATTCAGAGTTGATCATTCCCACACTTGTTACCAAGAAAGTGAATCTACCCACATCAAAAGCTTTAGTGAATAGATCAGCAAACTGATTATCAGTGTGAACTTTTACAACTTGAATAAGTTTCTTTTCATTACAATCTCTTATAAAGTGATACCTGATCTCAATGTGCTTTGTCTTTGAGTGCTTTACTGGATTATTCACAATGCTAATAGCACTGCTGTTGTCAATAAAAATTGGAGTGTGTAGAAAGGTTACCCCATAATCCAACATTTGATTCTGAATCCATAAGACTTGAGAACAGCAACTTGCAGTTGCTATGTACTCTGCCTCTGTTGTAGATGTGGATATTGTGGTTTGTTTCTTGCACTGCCATGAGACTAGTCTTGCACCCAAAAACTGACATCCTCCAGAAGTAGATTTTCTGTCCAAGTTTGCTCCACCTAGATCACTGTCTGATTATGCTATTAGGTCAAAGGGTGAGTCATGAGGATACCAAAGTCCCAATCTGGGTTGCCCTTTGAGATATCTGAATATCCTCTTAACAGCTTGAAAGTGAGATTGCTTTGGCCTAACTTGGAATCTTGCACATACACAGACTGGAAACATTATATCTGGCCTTGATGCTGTGAGATACATGAGAGAGCCAATCATGGATCTATAATGATGCACATCCATATCCTCCCCCTCAAGATCTGCTGTGATCTGCTTGTGTGTTTCCATAGGTGTGCTGGCAGGTTTTGATTCTGAGAAACCAAACTTGGTTAGAATATCTTGCACATACTTGGATTGACAGATGAAAATGCCATCTGACTTCTGTTGAACTTGGAGTCCAAGGAAGAAAGTAAGTTCCCCCATGGAACTCATTTTGAACCTTTGATGCATTAAATCCTCAAACTCCTTGCACATGTTGTCTCTTGTTGATCCAAAGATAATGTCATCAACATAGATTTGGACCAGTAAGATATCCTTCTTCTTTCTCTTGATAAATAGAGTCTTATCAATGACTCCTCTTTCAAAGTCATTTTCCAAGAGATAGGATGACAGAGTGTCATACCATGCTCTTGGAGCTTGGTGTAGTCCATAAAGTGCTTTCTTCAATTTGTATACCCTGTCTGGATAGCTTGGGTTTTCAAACCCTGGTGGTTGACAGACATATACCTCTTCTTCAATTGAGCCATAGAGAAAAGCACTTTTTACATCCATTTGAAAGACTTTGAAGTTCATGTAAGAAGCATAGGCTAGGAATAGTCTGATTGCTTCTATCCTAGCCACAGGTGCAAAAACTTCTTCATAATCTATACCCTCTTCTTGAGTATATCCTTGAGCCACCAGCCTTGCTTTGTTCCTTATGACAATACCTCTTTCATCTCTCTTGTTTCTGAAAATCCATTTTGTGCCAATTGCTCTGTGACCTTTAGGAAGGTCTACTAGATCCCATACATCTTGTAGCTTGAACTGTAACAGTTCTTCTTGCATTGCTTCTATCCATCTAGATTCTTTCATAGCATCTTGTGCCTTTTTAGGCTCAAGCTGGGATAGAAAATAAGAAAGCACTGTATGCTGTTGATCTTGCATTTCCTGAAGCCTGCTTTGATGTCTAGTCATCATAGGAGAAGAGATATCTCCTATTACCAGCTGTGGAGGATGATTCTTTTGAACTCTGGTGTTATGACTAGGTTCTTCATTCAGTCCAGCCTCTAGATTAGAGTCATGCAACTCAACTGAATTGTTTTCAGATGCCACTTCTGATTCTTTATTTTCTTGAGTCTCCTCATCTCTAGTTTCTTCTTCACTCTGACTTGGTCCAGTGAATGATTCCTTTTCACAGTCTTCAACAGAATTCACTGTGTGTATGGGAAATATCACAGATTTAGATACACTTTCTTGAACTTGTGTGATCCCTGATCCTCCACTTCCTGAACCTGCATTCTCATTACTGAAACCAAAAGAGTTAGTTAGTGAATCAATTTCAAATAGCCATTGAGGTCCAGACCCAACAGGATTTGGTGTGTTCTCATTGCATTTGACATTGTCACTTTCTTCAATTATTCTAGAAGATGAGTTAAAAACTCTGTAGGCCTTACTCTGAGATGAATATCCAACAAGAAATCCATCATCTGCTTTGCTATCAAACTTACCTAAGTGAGATTTGGTATTTAGAATTGTACAAGGACACCCAAAAGGTTTGAAGAAACCAATGAAAGGTTTTCTTTTATTTAAAAGCTCATATGGGGTCTTGTTCTTTTGCTTGACCACTAGAACTCTGTTTTGGACATAACAAGCAGTATTAACTGCTTCAGCCCAGAAGGTAATTGGCAATTTTGAATCAGCCAACAGAGATCTAGCAGCCTCTATTAGTGTCCTATTTCTCCTTTCAGCAACACCATTCTGTTGAGGAGTCCTAGGAGCACTATATTGCCTCTCAATACCTTTCTCTTCACAAAAGGTGTTTAGATCATGATTTTTAAACTCAGTTCCATTATCTGATCTCATGACTTTTACTCTTTGATTAGTTTGGTTTTCAATTCTTAGAATAAAGGATTTGATAAATCCACTTGTCTCATCCTTAGTCCTTAGAAAATATACCCAAGTAAATCTGGAGTAATCATCAACAATAACCAAGCAGTAAGATTTCTTGCCTATACTCATAACATTTGTAGGACCAAACAGATCCATATGCAGTAACTGGAGACAAGAAGAAACAGAATTTAACTCTTTGGTCTTATGAGAAGTTTTGTGTTGTTTGCCTTTAAGACAAGCAACACAATGATCATCACATGAAAAGACTTTTGAAGGTAAACCTCTTACAAGGTTGTTTTTAACAAGATTGTTCATAGTCTTGAAATTCATGTGACACATCCTTCTGTGCCATAGAGAGGATTCATCTACAGAAGCTTTTGAAACAAGACAATTTAGAGATGAATCACTATCAACATTGTCCATATCAAGACAGTAAACATTGTCCTTTCTTGGAGTTCTAAGTAGTATCATGCTTTCATCAACTACCTTGAACCCTGGAGCAAGGATCATACACTCAGTATTTGTAAATAATATACTATGTTGTTTGTCACAAACCTGTGATACACTTAACAAGTTGTACTTTAATTGATCAACATAGTAGACATCCTCAAATGTCATCTTACCTTTGGTGACATTACCTTTTCCACTTATCTTACCACCAGTAAGATTATCTCCAAATGCAACATGTCCTCCATTGATATGCTTGAAATCCTGAAGGCATGACATGTTACCTGTCATGTGCCTAGAGCAACCACTATCAACATGCCATATGCTCTTTCCCTTGAGCTGTTGGTTGCCCTGCACATTAGATAAATCAATTAGTATGAATTAGGAACCCAAGCCAAAGTGGTCTTGGGTACCCCTTTCTCATCAAAATACTTGCATTCTTTCTTGACAAGATTTTTGAACTTTAACTCCTCATTCTTGGAGTACTTTGTTACAATAATAGACTTGGAAATATTTTTGCTAGAATCAGTACTGGTTTTAGAAGTACTAACTGCCTTGGCAGCACTTGCATGCTTAGCAGTACTAACCTTGTTAGCAGTAGTAACTGTGTTAGCAGCAGTAACTGTGTTGGCAGTATTAACCTTTGAAGAGGTATTAACAGTATTAGCAGCATAAATATTTTCAGCAGTACTAACACTGTTAGCAGTAGTAACTGTGTTAGCAGTACTAACACTGTTAGTACTTCTAGGTACCCACATTTTGACACTTTCTTTTAAAATCTTTTTCTTTAAAGTGCCTTTACTTTCAACAGATTTCTTTATCACATGTTTCTTTCCAGCCTTCCTATAACCAACAGATTTTTGCACAAATCTTTGAAAGTTCATCTGTTGGTTAATAGGGTTAAAATAACAATACTTAGCCAAATGATTCAACTTGCCACATATAAAACAAGGTTTTGGTCTATTGATTTTATTCAGATCAACTCCTTGTTTCTGAGCCCATTGATTATTCCAGTTTCTTTGATTTCCTCTTTTTAAACCAGAATTTAGGCTCTTGGCTTTATTGCAATCACACTGTTTACAAGATCCAGGATTCACAACTGTGGTTTGTTTGTAATGAACCTTGTTATCCTTTCCTTTAGTCTTCTCTATCTCCTTGGACTTGACCCAGATTTTACCACATCCCTCATTGGTGATAATATTGTTTTCTAATGGTATCTTTTTACTCACAGTATTATTCCTGCTATCACTGGCTTCTTTCTCAGTCAAATCTTTAACTACTACCTTATCCAAAGGATCTATCTTAAAAGCTTCTTCAGACAAGTCCTTTTTTCTCCTTAGTTTCTAACAAGTCTGATGTAGGAGAGATATAGTTGTTATTGTAAGGAGGGGGTGTATTGTTGTATCCAATACCAGGTTTCATCTTATCATGAATTTGAGCTTTTAGAAGAGAATCCATTGCTTTTGAAGCATAAGAAAACTTTTCTATGTCAAGCTTAACTTTTGACAGTTCCTCTTTCAGCCTATCATTCTCTTCTAAGGACTTAGACAGTTTGGATTCTAACTCATTCTTTTCCCACTTCCAATAGTTTGTGTCATAAGAGTGTTGAAGTTCATTAGATTGAAAGCCTTTGATTTGCTCTTCAAATCTTTCTACTATCAACACATAATCTCTTCTATCCTTTTCTAATCTTTTGAGGTCATCACACATACTTTGATTGTGATCCCTGTATCTTGTAACAGTGTCAATGCAAGATTTAGTGCAAAGATTAGGACTTACCTCAGAGGGGAGATCAGACACTTCTGCCATAAGAGCTTGGTTCTGAATGGCTTCCTCAGCTTGATCACTCCAGTCAAATCCCATTCCTTGTTGAGAAACAAGGGCTTGAGCAGGATTCTTGTTTTGATGGTAGCCTCCATTCTGAGCTTGTTGGTGGTTGTTGTTTGGAACAGCACTCCTGCATTCTCTAGCAAAGTGTCCTTTCTTGTGACACTTATAACATTCCACCTTGGTCTTGTCAAAACCAGCTCCATCTTCTCTTCTTTGAGAGAAGTTATTCCTTCCTGTTCTTTTAATGAACTTCTTCACCCTCATTGATAACATGGCCATCTGCCATTTAATATCCATCTCCTCCAGATCATCAGGATGAATTTGATCCAGATCATCATTAATCAAAGAATTGCTGCTATGACTGGACAAAAAGGCTTCAAAGATAGTTTCAGTGCCTTTTTCTGAACTTACTCCACTGGCAGTACTAACTACTTCAGGGTTGGCAGTAGTATCAGTGGATGCTGAAAGAAGTGCAGCATTGTGGATATAACCAGAGGGCTTCTTCTTGGTTTCTACCTCAGTTTCAAAAACTCTTAGATCATTGTATAGGTCATCAAGTTCTTTCTCTTCCAGATTGTCACTCTGTCTGTATGAGACAGTGTACATAGTCCATTCATCCCCAAGAGATCTGAGGAACTTTCTGTTGATATCATCTTGGTCCATCTTCACCCCTACAGTAGCCAGTTCACCTATGAGTTTGTTGAACCTATCAAAAGTTTGAGTCATAGACTCATTCTTTGTGGAAGTGAAGTTCTCATACTGCTGCTTTAGAACATCTCTTTGATTTCTTTTGATGCTCTTATTTCCAGCAAATCTTTTCTCTAGAGCATTCCAGAGAATCTGAGCATCAGTGCAGTTGCAAAATTGATGCTGGTATTCATTGGGAATGGCCAAGAGCAGAGTGCTCAAAACCTTCATCTCTGCTTGTCTGATCTTCCTCTCACCATCTGTCTTTGGTGGAGGTCTTTTCCCATCTGGTCCTATCCTTCCAGCTTCAGAAGGACCATTCTCAATGATATCCCACATTGAGTAGTCAGTGAGAAGAATATATTGTCTGATTCTTATCTTCCACATGTCAAACTCACTTGGTTTGAGCATTGGAACCTTAGAAACCAAAGTACTGCTTGATTCTGTAAGATTTTCCATGATGAATAACTGTTTCTGAGAGGGTTTGGCTCTGATACCACTTGTCAGGATCGAATTCTCAACAAGAATTAATTCTCAGAAACAATATCAAAGAAGTTTGCGGAATAACACTTTGATATTTAATCAAAACAGTAAATCAACACAGTAGATATGAAGAACAAACTGTAAACTTGTATTGAATGCTTTGAAGTTACAAAATTACACACTCAACCTCAATATTGATGAACAGGCTCACCAATACGAATTCTACTTCTCTAGAATTAGGATCTATACCTTGAGGTTGATTTTTTCTCTAATTGAATTAAGAGAACTAAAGTTAACTCACTATGCTAAACTATACAATATATATACTGAATACAAAGATAATTACAAAAAATAAAATATCTTCAGTATATCTTCCATGTATATCTCTAAGCTTCCATGTATATCCTTTCATACGAATCTTCATCATATAAGCAGTATTAATCTTCAGCAGCATTAAATTCCTTCTAGCAGCATTAACTACTAAGCAGCACTAACCACTAGCAGTACTAACTAGCGAAGCAGTACTAACTTTGTTCAAGCAGCACTAACTTTGACTAGCAGTATTAATAGTACTAGCAGTAGTAACACTCAGCAGTATTAACCTTTAAGTCTTCTAGCAGTAGTAACTTTGAACCAGCAGCATTAACCATACTTGATGAATTCTTCAGTTCCCAACATGTTCACAGTCATCCGAGTCATAGTTTGCATAAGCTTCATTTTCTTCTTATTCATACACAATCGTCTTGTTCTTCTTCTTCTTCACAACAAGAGCAATTGTGTCTTCAACTGTTTTTACTTTCTGCCTCATTTCATCTAGAACTTCATCCACCTCTTCTTCATTTTGTTTGAGGGTTTCATACACCTCATGAAGTGGAATCTCAATCAGATCCTTAATCTGCTTCATCTGTCTGACAAATCTCTTCCATTCCAGTTGTAGAATACTTAGGAATTTGACGTTCAGATCGATTTCAGATTTGGTGACCTTGTTCTTGCTTAGTTCGTTTAGCAAGGTCACGAATCTGTCGTAAGTTCCTTCTAGAGACTCTCCACTTCTGCCTTTAAATTCTTCATAACTGTTTAGGCAGTTGGAAAGTTTGAGTTGGTTCCTAACCTTTGAACCCAGCATCATCTTCTCTAGTTGATCCCACATCTCTTTGCCCGAGGTTTATAGCTGCCAATCTTTACATAGATTTCGTTTGGAATCCCTTGTAGAATGTATGACTTCGATAATCAATCACCTTTTGCTCTTTTTAGGTTATCATCATCGAGCTCATGATACTTAAGTTCATACTGTGTCGACACAGTTCCAACCATACGAGTCGTCATGACTGGTGTCATAATCCCTTCTTCTATCGATTTCCTGATGAATTCACCCAACTCATGTCTGTCAATAAAGTTCAGGAACCGATCTTTCCACTGTTCGTATTCTACTTTAAAGAGAACTGATGGCTTGGTGTCAGTTCCGATTATAAGGGCTTCTCTGGATGTCATCTTGTATGATTAATAACAATAAGAACTTGGATTTGACAGTTAGTCCAGATAAAATTTGATCACACAAGAAATTTTGTCCCCCTAGGCAGACTTAACACGGGCGTCCCGCTAATTTATGACAATTAAAGACCCTATTACAGTTTTGAAAAATTCTCAGAAAAATATTCTAAGCCTTGAACAGTGATTGGCGCAAAAGGAGGTTTGCGCGAGAGGTTGCTGGCGCGAACTGAGGTTTGCGCGAGATGTACGTGACGCGAAGTATGGTTTGCGCTAGTATAGGTTGGCGCGAAGTGAGGTTTGCGCTACAAGGTGTTGGCGCAAATGTGACTTTAGATTTTGCGTGAAGAGTTGATCACGCGAACTCAGGTTTGCGTGATGTGTTGGTCGCGAGAGTTGAGGTTTGTGCTTCAAATGGGTCACGCAAATTGAGGTTTGTGTTTGCATTTTGTGGCGCAAAGTGGAGTTTGCGTGAATCGTTGGTCGCGCAAACCTGACTTTGCGTGAGCTGTGAGTGGCGAGAGTTGGAGTTTGGGTGAAACGTTTATGGCGCAAAGTGGGTCGCGCAAAGCTCAACTTTGTGTGAGTTCGTCTCTGTGTTTGCGTGAGTTCGTCCCTGTAACTTCGAATTTCAACTAAAACCTGTCTAAACTTCGAATTAGCAGTCCCAAGTTTGACAAAACGACTACTAACACTTCTAGAACAGTTTGTTACCACTCGATCTCGATAAAAATCACTATCTGAAAAATGGATCGATGGAACAGTGAGTTTTTGAACGACTTTCAGACCACAAAATTCACAAAATCGAACTCGATGTGAGTGTTATAATGAAATTAAACCACTACAACTCGATCTAGCACACCTATCGATCACAACCTGATCGATTTCTAACCCAAAAACACTCAAAATCTCGAAAATGATTTTAAAAATAAGAACACAGAGTCGATTGTCTAAAAACTTGATTTTGATCTATTATCAGGCTCTGATACCAATTGTCCGTCCACAATGTTATATCAAGTTCTTATCAAAACAACAACAATAACAAGATTACCAACCTATATGATTAATAACAAACGATTACAAGGTTTGGTGTTCGGATTTCGCTCTGATGTGTTATCTCTGTTTTTACACCTTGAGTGTGTGTGTGAAAGTGATCTGATATGATGATCGATTGTTGCTAGCTTCTACAACACACTTAGATAATATCTAGAATTGATATTATCTAAAACTAATATCTAGATATTTAACTTTAATATCTAGAACTAATATCTAATACTTAGATATTAAAACGAATTTAACTAATAACAATAACAACTAACTTTGACTATTTATTACAAACAACATTAGACTTTTTGTATCGAGAGTCGACTTTCGGGGTTTAGCTTCAGATTGGATCTTCATATTGGATGATCTTGAATTCAATGAGACTGTGGTCTAACAGATGTTCACTCCCCAGGACTTCCATTCAATCATCGAATAACACAAGATTATTCTATGAATGTTTCGACAGAAAAACAAATTTTATGTGTGTTCGTGCTTGTGTATGAAAGAATTTAAACATTAATGTTTGTAAGGCTCAAAATGTGTAAACCATGGAGACAAATACAGTATTAATTGGACTCATTTGTGCATGATCGAAGTGCGAAGGTGGGGCAGACTACCTTCTTTTTCAATATCCACATCTTCCGAAATGAAGAAGAGGTAGATTATGTGTTGCGTCCCCAAGAAAAATTGAAACATCTCTTTGTTAAGAAAAAGGTGAGTAGCTGGTATGGTTTAATACAAGAGTTGGCATAGCTAGTTGCGTGTTTCAATGAAGTTCACGAAAGAATTGCAAACAACAGTAATATGGATGCCCGACTCAAAAAAACTTGGTGTAGAGTTTGATATTCTTTTAACTCTGTTCTCACACCCTCTTTCTTTTTATCAATTAAGCTCACTTCTAACCAAACTCTCTTTTTATTTTATCTCAACACACACCCGCACTCAGATATTGACCCCTCGTCTCTGGATCACTCAAGGATAATTTCATGGGTAGGAAACACTGGTTATCGTGAATCCATAGAAGTTCAATTAAGTTCACACAATTTCCATGTATATAGTCCTAAAACCAAAATGTTGCTCAACTGTTTTAACTTCAACAGTTAAAGCACAATATAAAGTACATGTCAGATATATGTATGATGAGTAAGATAATCATGAAGATTTGAGCATTTTAATCATGAAGATTCTCTAAAAACAAGTATATTGAATGGATGAAATGAATACAAACTGCTTGTTTGACAATCTGCCTATGTATGAAAAGATCAAATAGGAATGATTTATCATTAAAAGCTTAGATCATGAAAAATTGGATATTGTCTATACGAATCAAATATATACATTCTTGAAAGAAACGTTTTGAATGAAATATCGCTCAATAAACTTTGAATATCAAACGGGGTGTCTTACCATCGAAAATAATTTCAATTTGAGACATGGTAAGAACTTAGTTAATAAAAGTACTAAACCGTTGTGTATAAATACTTGACAGTATATGGAAAAGATAATACACAAGTATTTATCTTCGGAAACACACGGTTAGTTAGTCAAGAAAGCTCATAATAATGAAAAAAATTAAAAATCACACTTCAAAATTCTATTAGTCGAAGTAGAAACACATAGTTGTTTCTTTGACGCCTAGCTTACGAGTTTGTCTCCAAAAAATTGAATGTGACCCGATGTGCTTTCCTGTCTAGCATACACCCTGCATGATCTGGGTCTGAATATGTTGTTAGCTCAAAACCTGTATGTTTAGGATACCATAAACCAAGATATGTAGTTCCCTTCAGATATCTAAATATTCACTTTATAGCTGAGGGATGGGATTCTCTAGGTGAGGCTTGATATCTAGCACATAAGCATGTAGAGAACATAATATACGGTCTACGTGCCGTTAATTACATTAAAGAACCTATCATACCTCTATAAGTCCTAATATCAACAACTTTTCTCGAGAGATCAGCTCCGATTTAGTTCCTGGTGCCATCGGGGTTGAAATTGGAGTACAAATCATTCGCTTGATTTATAAAAAATCCCCGTGGAAAATTGTTTAACTTGTAATCCGAGAAAGAAATTCATCTCTCCCATCATACTCATTTGAAAATGTGACACCATGAGGTTAGAAAAATTCTTACATAACTTCGGATTAGTTGAACCAAATATTATATTGTCCACATATATTTGAATTAATATGATATCATCTTTTTTTCTTTTTAATAAAAATAGTAGTATCGATTTTACCTTTTGAAAACCCAGACTTGACTAAAAAATTTGATAGAACATCGTACCAGGCTCGAGGAGCTTGCTTTAAACCATAGAGAGCTTTGTCAAGTATGTAGACATGATCCGTTTCTTCAACATTGACAAACTCTTATGGTTGTGAGACGTATACCTCCTCTATCAATATGCCATTTAGAAAGGTAGTCTTCACGTCCATTTGGTAGACAGTGATGTTCTTGTGTGCAGCGTAGGCTTGAAACATTCTGATTGCCTCTATACGTGCAACTGGAGCGAATGTCTCTGTTAGAACATATTTTATGTTCACTTTACAAGTTTAGTAAAGTAATCATATGTTATTTGTATTGGGCCTTGTATTGGGTTTGGGCTTATAATGTACACAAGGGATATGGGTATAAATAGGAATCATGTATTAGATTTTAGGTTAATGTAACACCCCAAAAACCAAAGTGAACTTAAAACGCGGAAACTGGACAATTAAACATCAACACTTGGTATAAACCTCCAAAAAAGGGGAAATGTACTAATCCTTTACAAATCTGCATACTGATATGGAACTCAACAACAAACTAATCTAAACATAAACTATCTAGATTACATCAGCTGTTAATCCAATATCACCAAAAGAATGGGACTTAAACAATTGCCCAACATCAATACTAGTCATCTCAAAAATCTCCGAGACCAAGCTCATCACATAAGCCCTTGGCAACCCACCGCTAATGGGAACCTGTTATACACATCATTTGAGAAAAAGTGTTAGGCTTAAAGCCTAGTGAGAACATACAGTTTATAATTTCAAGAGATATAAACAATTGTATCAAAAGGAACTATTTTCAATAAGTTTGGTTTACGAATGAAATCTTTTCCACATAAGGACTGATCGGTCCAAAAAATTCATCTTGCGATGACGGGGAAAACCCGATTTACCAACGATTGCGGCGGAACACAAAAGTAGGCCACAATCCGAGTTGTGAGTTAAATACTTGGAATCCATGGCCACGAACAACAAGGTACGTACTAAGATGTGCGGTAGGGCCCCCGAGGAAACCAAGTCATACTCGTTCACTAGAACTACATTATGACCAATGGCTAGTAATCGATCTCACATAACCGTACCAAAGGCCCCCGAGGGTCAAATGCATCCGTAGCTACAAAAAGGGGAATAAACATCCCAATAATAAAAGCCAACTCAAAACCTAGGGATCCACTAGTAATGGTGTGACAAACCATAGATAGTCATATGGTATAAAAACATTTTATAAACAAAATGCTTCTTTCAAGTTTAACTGCTGGTAATAATGAAAATCATAAAAATGAGTTTATACATTGAAAATGATCGAGAATCCTAAAATCTCCCAAAACTCAAGTTATGTCAAAATGTAGTAAACTCAGATCTGAAACCATGGAGATATATAGGAGTTCAAAATGTAACCTTTGACATGTATAAAGTTTATAAAAGGTAGTAGGAACTCACCAAGTAGGTTTTCAGACGAAAACCCGAAAATCAGATATCGACCACCGAGAGAAAACGAAGCTTTCTATACGAACCCTTGCTAGATGCACTTAAGAGAGAGAGACTTGAGAGAGAGAGAGATATGAGATATTTGAAAAAAAATACAAAAGAGATATTTGTGAAGACACGATATAAGTCGGGCAGACAACCTCACTGGTTATGCCACAACCTCAAGTCATGGCATAACTCGCCTGCTTACTCAAAATGGTAAACCAACAGTGAGTTTCGCGGGTTGTGCCGCGACTTGCAAGTCGCGGTGTAACTCGCGACATTCACTGTGATTTGCCCAAAACCCTCAAAAATCAAACTCAAACTCTAAACCAAATGTGGTGCTAACAACAACACTTAAACACAAGAATAACAAGATTACATAACGGAAATCCGGGGTGTTACAATCCTCCCCAACATGGGAATGATTTCGTCCCCGAAATCCAATTACTCGAAAAGATGAGGATATTTCTGCTTCATATCCTCCTCGGCTTCCCATGACACGTTTGCTCCCCGATGATGCTTCCACTGCACCTTGACCATAGTGACCTCTTTGTGACGCAACTTCCTAGACTTTCTCTCTAAGATAGCGTCAGGTTCTTCTACACAACGGTTACCCTCGTCCACTCTTCACTCTGAGAGGGGAATGACGCTTTCTTCCTCCACCAAACACTTCCGAAGGTAACAAATAAGGAACGTGTTGTGGATTCTGCTCAACTCTGGCGGCAACTCCAACTTGTAGGCTTGCAAACCCACGCACTTAAGAACTTTGAAAGGTCTAAGGAAACGGGGACTAAGCTTCCCACGTTTTCCGAACCTGATAATGCCCTTCCAAGGCGTTCCTTAAGCAACACACGGTCGCCCATTTGAAACTCCATCGGTCGCCTCTTCTTATCGGCATAGCTCTTCTGCCGATCCTGAGCCGCTTTCATTCTTTCACGAATGCACTTGACCTTCTTGGTCGTCTCTTGCACGATTTCAGGTCCGGCGAATTGTTTCTCTCCCGCTTCAAGCCAACACACGGAAGTTCGGCACTTCCGCCCGTACAATGCCTCAAAAGGTGACATCCCAATACTCGAGTGGTAGCTATTGTTATAAGCAAACTCCACGAAAGGAAGGTGAGAGTCCCAACTACCCCCGAAATCGATGACACAAGACCTCAACATGTCTTCCAGTGTTTGGATCGTTCTTTCACTTTGCCCGTCGGTTTGAGGATGGTAAGCCATACTCAACTTAACTCGCGTACCAAGCTCTTTCGGAAACCCATCCCGAAAGTTCAAAGTGAACCGACTGTCGCGATCCGACACAATCGATATGGGTATTCCATGCCTCGAGACCACTTCATCGATGTAAAGCTTCGCTAACTTGTCCATCGGTAATGTCTCGCGCATAGCCAAGAAATGAGCGCTCTTCGTCAATCTATCGACTATTACCCAGATGGTATCATGACCTCGAAGATTTTTAGGCAACTTCGTCATGAAATCCATGGTAATGAGTTCCCACTTCCACTCGGGAATCTCTAAGGACTGAAGACTCCTATACGGTCATTGATGTTCGACCTTAACTTGCGAGCACGCCACACAACGCTCCACATAAGGCGCTACATCAAGCTTCATTACTGGCCACCAATAATGCAACTTCAAGTCCCTGTACATCTTTGTACTTCCCGGATGAATGGAATACTTAGACTTGTGAGCATCCTCAAGCAATAGATCACGGTTACCCCCAACTTTGGGCACCCACACACGACCGCTAAACAGTTTTACCCCACGGCCATCTTCCGTTAAGAGCAAACGTTGCTTCGTCATGACTTCATCATTGAGATTTTCTTCCAACAAAGCTTCAACCTGCGATGTCTTGATCTTTTCAACAAAACTAGACACTAACTCGATTCTCGAATGGGTAGCCCGAATACTTCCGCTATAGTCCTTTCGACTTAATGTATCGGCTACCACGTTTGCCTTACCGGGATGGTAAAGCAATTCACAATCGTAGTCCTTGAGCAACTTGAGCCACCGCCTTTGCCTCATGTTCAACTCCTTTTGATCAAAGACGTACTTCAAACTCTTATGATCTGTGTAGAGCGTACATTTTGTGCCATAAAGGTAATGTCGCCAAAGCTTCAAGGCGAACACCACCGCTGCTAACTCCAAATCGTGGGTAGGATAGTTCTTCTCATGTATGTTGGGTCTGAAATATGCCAAACATGGTTACTACTTCTAGTTCAACATGGTTACTACTTCTGAAGTTAATATTCATCATAGTTACTACTTCTGATGTTAATATTCATCATGGTTACTACTTCTGTGGTTAATGTTGCCAGTTGTAGTTAATGTTGCTGGAACAAAGTTAATGCTGCTAGAAGAAAACAGTTAATACTTCTAGTTAGTACTTATGTTATTAATGCTGCTAGTTGATGATTAATGCTGCTCAACAAGATTAGTACTGCTAGTTCAAAGTTAGTACTGCTTGAAGAGATTAATGCTGCTGAGCATGGTTAGTACTGCTAGAGTTAATACTGCTCAGAGTATTAATGCTGCTGAAGAATAATGCTGCTTATGTGATAAAGAATTCGCATGGAAGGATGACAGCTGGATGGACTGAAGATTATGGAAAGATTGGAGATAATGATGGAAGATATTTTGAAGATATTTTATTAATTGTAATTAGCTTTTATCTTCAGTATATATATATAGTATTGTTTAGAATAGTTTATGATTATTATTTTTTATTCATTCTAAGTTTTAGAGAGAATCAACCTTAAGGCATAGTTCCTAATTCTAGAGAAGTAGAATTCGTCTTGAAAGAGCTTGTTCTTCAAGATTGAGGTTGTGTGTGTAATCTTGTGATTTTAATACAAGTTTGCAAGTTGTTAATCATATACTGTTTGTTTACTGTTTCATTGAATATCAAAGTGTTATTCCGCAACTTCTTTGATAATGTTTCTGAGACTTTATTCTTGTTAAGAATTCGATCCTGACAAGTGGTATCAGAGCAAGTATTCTCAGAAACCTGCAATCATCATTCTTCCTTGAAATCAGAAATCATCAATGGCTAAAGTTTCAGATTCTTCAAGCACAGAAATCCCCACAGAGGTAATGTCTAATATTTGCTCTAAAACTTGTATGGAAACTGTTAAAAGGTACAGGGATCACAACCAGACAATGAGTGATGACCTTAAAAGATTAGAGAGAGATATAAAAGACTATGTAAGAATTGTTGAGAGTTTTGAGGAACAGATCAAAGTTTTCCAAGCCAATGAACTTCAACATTCTTATGATACAAATTACTGGAAGTGGGAGAAGAATGACCTAGAAATTCAGCTGAAAAGGTCTAAAGAGGAGAATGAGAAGATAAAGAGTGAGTTTGAGAAAGCCAAGCTAGATATTGAGAAATTTTCCAATGCTTCTAAAGCAATGGACTCTTTGCTCCAAACTCAAATCCATGACAAACTTAGAAGAGGAATAGGCTATAACACCACACCACCACCATACAACAACAATTACATCCCTCCTATATCAGACTTGCTATAGACCAAGAATAGGAAGGAATTGTCTGATGAAGCCACTAAGGTAGATCCATTAGACAAAGTGGTGGTTGAAACAGACTCTGAAGAAGAGAACTCTAATGATAAGAGTAAGGAGAACACTGTAGGTGGTGAGATTCCTCTAGAAAATCACATTATCACCAATGAGGGATGTGGAAAGACTTGGGTCAAATCTAAGGACATAGAAAAGACAGAGGTAAAGTCTGGTAAGGTCCACTACAAACAGACAACAGTTGTGAATCCTGTCCCTTGCAAACAGTGTACTTGCAATAAATCTGAGCCCCAAAAACATGATAAAAGGAGGGGAAATCAAAGAAACTGGAATAATCAGTGGGCACAAAAACAAGGAGTTTATCTGAGTAAAATCAATAGACCAAAACCTTGTTTTATTTGTGGAAAGCTTAATCATGTTGCCAAATACTGTTATTTCAATCCTATAAACCAAAGAGTAAATTTTCAAAGACAAACTCAAAACTCCTTTGGTTATAGGAAGCAAGGAAGGAATCAAATGGCTGAGAACAGAGCACCTAAAAAGTCTCATGTTCAAAACAAGTTTGCTAAAACTAAGAAAAATACTTCAAATAAACAAAGAAGTAACTTAAAGACAAAGAAAGCAAACAACTTTGCTCAAGTTTGGGTTCCAATTGCAAAGAAACCTGTTAGTACTACTATCCCAGATAGTACTGCTAACAAGAATAGTGTTGCTAACTTGATTAGTACTGCTAACCAAGTTAGTACTGCTAACAAGGCTAGTGCTGCTTCTAGTAGTAATGCAGCCAAGCCTATAATATTGACAAAGTACTCCAGTCATGAGATTCCTAAACAAATCATTCAGACCAAACTGACAGATTATATTAATGAGAAAGGTCAACCCAAGACCACTTTGGCTTGGGTTCCATCAAAGACTAACTGATTTATCAAGTGTGTAGGGCAATCAAAAGCTCAAGAGGAAGAGCATTTGGAATGAAGATAATGGTTGCTCTTGGCACATAACAAGGAACATGGATTGCCTTCAAATTCTTTAAAAGATTTGATGGAGGACATGTTACTTTTGATCCAGTAGAAGGTAAGAAAAGTGAAAAAGGTATAGTTTCAAAAGATAAAGTAACTTTTGAAAATTTTATGGTATATGGTACTACTAACCTTGTGTCTGTAAGTGTTTCAGGTTGCTAATACTGAAAGGTAGTTAGTACTTCTAGTTCAGTGAATACTGTCATACTGTGTTAATGCTGCTGGTATGTGTTACTACTGCCAGTCTGTGTTAATGCTGCTGATAAGTGTTACTACTGCTAATGTAAGTTTTCTATACCTAAAAATGATCTTCATTGATTTTATGTCAAACCTGGATATCAATCAAAAAGCTTTTATCTGTATCCAAGGTTTGTACAAGAAGTACTTAATAATGAATTGACGGACATACTTCACTTTGATGAGGTATATGTACCTAAACCCCCTAAAGGCAAGGTTTTCTCAAACATGAGAAGATCTGCTAGGGACTCTGAAGGAGTTGACACCCCATTGTTCTCTACAATGATGGTGGTGTCCCACACTGAAGAAGGTATAGCAGCAAGGTCAAGGCCCTCATTAGATCATCCCACTGCTAGCCAAACCCAACCTTCCCACTCTATATCTATTCCACAGTCTCTACTTCATAAGCAAAGTTTACCAATAAAACAGATAAAGAAAATAGGTAAAGAAGGCTCCTTCCCTTCTTGTACCTTCACCCACTAAGCCTTTAAGCCCTCTATTGGAGCATTCTCCAATAGAGAATATTCAAAGGGAATCCAATAGGGTGTCTCCCAACCTCAAGAAGGTGCTCAATAAGGAGATGCAAGAGCATATGGGTTGTAAGGCTCACACTACTGACTTTGCACAAAGTGCAGGAAAGGACAATGTGAACATATCTAAGACCTTCCCCATGGAAACTTTAGATAAGTAATTATCTAAAGGTCCCAGGTGCCAAGAAACCAAGGGAGTAGAAGGTGCTTCTGCTAGGCAGAAGATCTCTACTAAAAGATCCAAGGATCCTTCAAAGGTGGTAAACACACCTAAAGGAGGTGAGGACAGTTTAACTACAAAGAATTGATGGATATACTTGGTACAATTAGTCTGAAAGTTCACAATCAAAATTATGGAGATAAAAGAGATGAAAAGGTGATAACTTCTTATCACTAGCAGATAGATCATATCAAGAAGCTGGTACTGAAAAAGAAGAAAATTAAAGTTTGTATTGATATGAAATCTTATTTTGAGGGGGAGATAAGTGAAGAAGCTGAAATAAAGCAGTAACTACATCAGAAACAGAAAAGAAGATAACAGCAGAAACTGAATCAAGAAGAACTAGTAATTGTAGAAAGTTTTGAAATTATCATAAAGACCTTATGTTGAAGAACTTAACTTCTCAGTTTTGAAAAGTTAAGTTAGGGGGAGATTGTTGGGTCTGAAATATGCCAAACATGGTTACTACTTCTAGTTCAACATGGTTACTACTTCTGAAGTTAATATTCATCATAGTTACTACTTCTGAAGTTAATATTCATCATGGTTACTACTTATGTGGTTAATGTTGCCAGTTGTAGTTAATGCTGCTGGAACAAAGTTAATGCTGCTAGAAGAAAACAGTTAATACTTCTAGTTAGTACTTATGTTATTAATGCTGCTAGTTGATGATTAATGTTGCTCAACAAGATTAGTACTGCTAGTTCAAAGTTAGTACTGCTTGAAGAGATTAATGCTGCTGAGCATGGTTAGTACTGCTAGAGTTAATACTGCTCAGAGTATTAATGCTGCTGAAGAATAATGTTGCTTATGTGATAAAGAATTCGCATGGAAGGATGACAACTGGATGGACTGAAGATTATGGAAAGATTGGAGATAATGATGGAAGATATTCTGAAGATATTTTATTAATTGTAATTAGCTTTTATCTTCAGTATATATATATAGTATTGTTTAGAATAGTTTATGATTATTATTTTTTTATTCGTTCTATGTTTTAGAGAGAATCAACCTTAAGGCATAGTTCCTAATTCTAGAGAAGTAGAATTCGTCTTGAAAGAGCTTGTTCTTCAAGATTGAGGTTGTGTGTGTAATCTTGTGATTTTAATACAAGTTTGCAAGTTGTTAATCATATACTGTTTGTTTACTGTTTCATTGAATATCAAAGTGTTATTCCGCAACTTCTTTGATATTGTTTCTGAGACTTTATTCTTGTTAAGAATTCGATCCTGGCAATATATTTTAAGCTGCCTCGAGGCGTAAGCGATTACCTTGCCTCTCTACATCAATACACATCCTAATCCCATCTTCGAAGCGTCGCTATAGACTACGAAGTCTTCCGACCCTTCAGGCAACGACAAGATTGGAGCTTCACACAACTTCTTTTGCAGAATTCGGAACACCTTCTCTTGCATTTCGTTCCAATTGAACTCCACATTCTTCCGAGTCAAAACTATCAAGGAAGAAGCGATCTTCGAAAAGTCTTGAATGAATCTCCGGTAGTACCCCGCCAGACCCAAGAAACTGCGGATCTCGGACGGACTCTTGAGAGGCTCCCAATTCATCATAGCATCAATCTTGGAGGGATCCACTTTCACTCCATCTCGAGTGACAACGTGACCCAAGAATTGCACTTCTCCAAGCCAAAAGTCACATTTGGAGAACTTGGCGTACAATCTTTCTTTACGATGACCGACTTGTTGAGGGAAGGTCGGCATACTCTATTCATCAAATCCATAAATACCGCCGGTCAGTTCGTTAGGCCAAAAGGCATCACAAGAAATTCATAATGGCCGTAACGTGTTCTGAAAGTTGTCTTCGGAACGTCTTCTTCTCTTACCTTCACTTGATGGTAACCCGAACGTAAGTCGATCTTGGAAAAACACCCCGCTCCTTGGAGTTGATCGAACAAGTCGTCAATTCTTGGAAGCGGATACTTGTTCTTCACTGTAGCTTTGTTCAACTCACGATAATTGATGCACATTCTCATTGTGCCATCCTTCTTCTTAACAAACAAGACCGGAGCTCCCCAATGTGATGAGCTCGGTTTTACAAATCCCTTCTCCAAAAGCTCTTGGAGTTGGGCCATCATCTCTTGCATCTCCGCTGGCGCTAACCAGTAAGGAGCTCTAGCAACAGGAGTCGATCCCGGTACGAGATCAATCTGAAACTCCACTTGACGATCGGGTGGTAACCCGGGCAAGTTGTCCGAAAAGACCTCTGGAAACTCACGCACAATCTTTACATCTTCAAGATTTAACTTCTCTAGCTTGGCGTTGATCACGTAGGCTAAGAAAGACGAGCATCCTTTCACCAAACACTTGTGTGCTTTAGTCATGGTGATTATTGCCACATCTCCCTTCCTTTTCTCACCATTGATCACAACAACTTCACCACTGGGAGTGGGAAGTCGAATCAATTTCTTGGAACATACGAAATCGGAATGATTGTTCGCTAACCAATCCATACCGACCACAACATCAAAACCCACGATTAACATCGGCAACAAATCGATTGGGAAATCTTTCCCTTCGATGTCGAGACTACACTTCTTCAGAACATCGCGGATCAGAACTTGACTACCATCTGCTATCTCAACCACTAACGCATCCTCAAGACTAGTAGTGGACATAACAATCTTTTGACGGAACAACTCAGATATAAAAGAGAAACTGGCACCCGAATCAAATAAAACACGAGCAGGTACTGAGATTATAAGAAATGTACCCGATACCACATCAGCTGATGCTTTGGCCTCATCGGCCGTCATCTGAAACGCTCGGCCCGGAACCCTAGATGGATTCTCTTTCTTCACTGGAACACTACCCGACATGAGCTTCGGGCAATCTCTCTTCATGTGCCCCGGTGTCTTGCACTCATAACACACAAGCCCTTTGATCAGACAGTCGCAAGTGGTGTGATCAGATTTACCACACTTGTAGCAAGATTGAGGAGTGGTGTTACAGTTACCGTGGTGCTTGGTTCTCCACTTCTG
The DNA here is from genome assembly GCA_954870635.1 of Arctium minus. NCBI lineage: Eukaryota > Viridiplantae > Streptophyta > Magnoliopsida > Asterales > Asteraceae > Arctium > Arctium minus. Next base: position 35,071,466 of record OX941096.1, on the reverse strand, counting down.
GCACCACCTGGCTTCTTGATAACTGATGAAGCTTCGGTTTCCGACAAAAGGTAGGGTTCTCTTGGGAGGTACGGAACTGCTCTCCCATTTCCTCTTCTCAACAACTGCCACAGCCTTCTCCGATTTACCTCTCGCGTAAACCTCCTCCATAAATTGTGCCTCTTCAATAGTCTCTCGAAGGTTAGAAGCCTTCGAGTTTCGAACCATAGTTATCATGTTCGACGGTAGACCCTTCAGATAGGCCTTAATCTTCTCCTTCTTAGTTGAGGCCACATGCCCCACTAACCCAGCTTCTCCATGAATTGACGGGTATACTCTCGTACCGTCATATTCCCTTTCTCCAGCGCTTGGAACTCTGCCTCAATCCGATCCACGACCCTCTCATTGCAGTATTCCTCTAACAACTTCATCTTGAACTGGCCCCAAGTCAGTTGGGCCAAAACAGTAGGAGAGAGGGTGGACTTGGTAACATTCCACCACGTCAGCGTCGTATCCCTGAGTAATTGAGTACCAAACCTTACCCTCTGGTCATCACCATAATCGGATGAACCGAAGGCCTGTTCAATAGCTCAGATCCACTTGACACACGCAACTGGGTCTTCGGAACCAGAGAACTCTGGTGGTCCGCAGCCTAGAAAAGACTTGTAGGAACAACTTTTCCCACTTCTCGGAGCACTCACAACCCTGTTCTCCTCCGTTCTGACTCTGTTCCCAGTGCCCCTAGAGCCAATCAACACATTCTCCTCCACTGCCTCATGCCTCCTGAGGCTCGTGTCCCGATCCTCCAACATCTTCTGAAAAACCTCTTGTTGTTTCTCCATGGCCGACGTCACCATCTGCATGACGTTGGCCATCATATCAGCTTGAGGGTTTGCCACTTGAATAACGGGGCTGCTGGATGCCAAATCTACTCTTGGCCCCAGCTCTACCTCCCCAATAAATATCGATGGCATGCCTGGAGGAACGACTGATGACACTCTAACCACAGGATTCAGCTCACGCGAACTAACATCGCGAAGATCTCCGCCGCCCGACGGACGACCACGTGTGTTCACCATACCTAAGTAATGGTTGCCACACAAGCACGAATAGAATAAGAGACAGATCAACAGAATAAACACGAAAGAACGAATACCACATTACCAATTGTCATAGTAACGACACATTAAGCACAATCACGTATAAATATTCTCATAATACCATTGCTAAGTGAAATTATGAACATACAATACATAAAGGTTCTTAATACCATTGCTACAACGTTCGATAACTATAATTTCCATCGACTCTAAGACCAACCAATCTTAGGAATTCTACCCAAGCTCACAAATCAATGTTTAACATACTCAGTCTAAGTCTATACATCTTACATTCATGCCTAGATCACTTAAACTAGAGCTCTGATACCAACTTGTAACACCCTAAAAACCAGAGTGAATTTAAAACGCGGAAACTGGACAATTAAACATCAACACTTGGTATAAACCTCCCAAAAAGGGGAAATGTACTAATCCTTTACAAATCTGCATACTGATATGGAACTCAACAACAAACTAATCTAAACATAAACTATCTAGATTACATCAGTTGTTAATCCAATATCACCAAAAGAATGGGACTTAAACAATTGCCCAACATCAATACTAGTTATCTCAAAAATCCCCGAGACCAAGCTCATCACACAAGCCCTTGGCAACCCACCGCTAATGGGAACCTGTTATACACATCATTTGAGAAAAAGTGTTAGGCTTAAAGCCTAGTGAGAATAAAAAATCTTTCCACAAAAGGAACTCTTTTCAATAAGTTTGGTTTACGAATGAAATCTTTTCCACATAAGGACTGATCGGTCCAAAAAATTCATCTTGCGATGATGGGGGAAACCCGATTTACCAAGGATTGCGGCGGAACACAAAAGTAGGCCACAATCCGAGTTGTGATCTAAATACTTGGAATCCATGGCCACGAATAACAAGGTCCGTACTAAGATGTGAGGGAGGGCTCCCGAGGAAACCAAGTCATACTCGTTCACTAGGACTACATTATGACCCGTGACTAGTAACCGATCTCACATAGCCGTACCAAAGGCCCCCAAGGGTCAAATGCATCCGTAGCTACAAAAAGGGGAATAGACATCCCAATAATAAAAGCCAACTCAAAACCTAGGGATCCACTAGTAATGGTACAGACTTGTCACAATAACATATGTGACCAACCATAGATAGTCATATGGTATAAAAACATTTTATAAACAAAATGCTTCTTTCAAGTTTAACTGCTGGTAAGAATGAAAATCATAAAAATGAGTTTATATATTCTTTCAAATAATCCACATAAATGTGCAAGTAAAACCTTCTTTTACTTCAAATAAGATGGAATCCATCATTTTAGTTGAAAATGATCGGGAATCCTAAAATCTCCCAAAACTCAAGTTATGTCAAAATGTAGTAAACTCAGATCTGAAACCATGGAGATATATAGAAGTTCAAAATGTAACCTTTGACATTTATAAAGTTTATAAAAGGTAGTAGGAACTCACCAAATAGGTTTTTAGATGAAAACCCAAAAATCAGATATCGACCACCGAGATAAGACGAAGCTTTCTATATCGAACCCTTGCTAGATGCACTTAATAGAAGCAAATAACGAGGTACAACGAGATCTAGAAAGAGACATAGACTTGAGAGTTAGAGATATATGAGATATTTGAGAAAAAACACAAAAGAGATATTTGTGAAGACTCAATATAAGTCGTCCAGGAAACCTTGTGAGTTGCGGCATAACTCGCCCGCTTACTCAAAATGGTAAACCAACAGTGAGTTTCGCGGGTTATGCCGCGACTTGCAAGTCATGGTGTAACTCGCGACATTCACTGTGATTTGCCCAAAACCCTCAAAAATCAAACTCAAACTCTAAACCAAACGTGGTGCTAACGACAACGCTTAAACACAAGAACAACAAGATTACATAACGGAAATCCTGGGTGTTACAGTTAACCTTTCAATTTGTAATTTCCAATAAGCCATAATGTAGCCGCATACTAGAGTTTTCTGTCTAGTAGTGTAGTTTGTATTTTCCTTTCAATAATCTACTAATTTCTATCCTTGATTCCTTCTAATCTTCTTAATCAAACCAATCATGATCTTAATTGGACCTATCAAGTGGTATCAGAGATAAACAGAGATGTATTTTTCTGCATGATCGGATACTGATTGGTTTGATAGAACAGTTCTGTTGAAAATTTTGATTTCTGTGTTTTGTTGTGAAATTGATTGTTCTTTGTTGTTTAATTGATTCAGAAGTTATAGTGTATCATTATCGAATCAATATATAGTATCAATTTCATTCCAGAATGTCGATTTCTGAGTTATTTTGTTCGAAAATATTTGTTACTGTGGTTGAATCGATTTGCTGCTTAGACTCAAAATCAGACTATATGTTCAACTACAATTGTGCTCAATAGTTATTTTCGAACCTGTGGATAAAAGCTCAACCCAAGAATGGAAGTATTGAAGATTTTGTTGAAGAATTTGTGAAAATCGTTCCAGATCTACATGATTCGCAGGATTTTGTGAAGAACTCGCTAATGTTGGAAGAATTCGCAGAAGGAAGAGTTTTTGTTGAAGGTTTCGCAAAGAACATTGGACACAACAAAATTACAAGTGTGAGATTCGCAGGTAGTCACATGCGAAAGTGGAGGAATTCGCAGACTACTGTGCCTTATGTTGTGTGCGAATTCCAAAGGATTCGCAGGCCACTTGGTTACGAAATGTCAAAGATTTCGCAGGTTATATGTATGCGAAAAGTGGTTTCCATCTATGAGAAATGTTCTAAGTCCAGAATTCGCAGGTAAGGGAGTTGCGAATTATGAGGATTCGTGAAGATGAAGTATGCGAAATGAGAGGATTCGCTAACCTGAGGCTTGCGAAAGAAGAGAATTCGCAATGCAAGCCTCTGCGAATTGTGGTTTAAGCTTAATGCATCTTGCGAATTATGCTCAAATGTCTATAAAGATCTGCGAATTTCAGTTGTTTGCGAAAGTTTTCGTGATTTTTGAGAATTCTGACTATTCTGATTCCTATTTCATACAAGTTTACCCTGTTCCTGAGCTTTATACGTGTAATGCATATTTCTAGCAACTGATCTACTTTTCACGAGTGCTCATGTCTATCAAGATTTCCAGATTCTTAATTTGATGATTTGGTCTCTGCTTGGATTGAGTTAGCTGCCTGAGAATCTGCAATCATCAGTCTGCAGAGCTTCTTTTGTGGTTAGACCGTTGAGAGCACTTTATCATTCTTCTGACTTGATCACTCAGTAGTGTGAGTGACTGCAATCATTGTTCTGCTATTTGAGTTGTGATTCAGAATCCTGAGTGCCTATAATCATCCAGCTGATTCGTGAAGAAAGGAGTTCTGGGTTTGATTATTCAGTTTTCTGGAGAGAATTCAGTATGAGCATATTCTATCAGTTGTTGAACATTGCTTGCCTTCTAACCCTTGCCTTGTAGTGTTGCTACTGGATGCTACCGCCCGTAAGCTTAACAGATGAAGTTCTTAAGTTGAATTCTAAATTCAACTCATGGTTCACAGACAAATCAGATGTTATATACTGAAGATGCACTTGGGTGTCACTCCATAATCCACACATATCGTTCTTGTGAGCGTTAAGGAATGTGTTTGATTTACTAGAGATAAAAGTTGTCTTTATGTGCACTCAGTTGAGGTTATTGTCTACATCAGATCTGATATTTCAGCTGATACTTCAAGGATAAGAGCTACTTTCTAGGGGGAGCAAGAGGAGCTTTGAAGTTTATGCAACACTAAGTTTTATAAAGAAATCAAGGGGGAAAGGAGCTGAAGCTGGAGCTGATCAGAGAATGATTACTTTACAAAACTTAGGGGGAGAATGTTAAAACATATTTTATGTTCACTTTAGAAGTTTCGTAAAGTAATCACATGTTATTTGTATTGGGCCTTGTATTGGGTTTGGGCTTATAATGTACACATGGGATATGGGGTATAAATAGGAATAATGTATTAGATTTTAGGTTAACCTTTAAATTTGTAATTTCCAATCAGCCACAATGTAGCCGCATACTAGAGTTTTCTCTCTAGTAATGTAGTTTGCATTTTCCTTTCAATAATCTACTGATTTATATCCTTGATTCCTTGTTATCTTTTTAATCAAACCAATCATGATTTCTAAAGATTGTCAATTTTTTATTAAATCTTGAATACAAAGGGGGAGATTGTTAGTGTATAATTGTATCCAAGATTTAATAAGAAAAGTCAAAGTCATGTAAAGTCAACAAAGTCAACTTTAGTGTTATAAGTGTCTCTTTGTTATGAGAGTTTCTGTTTTAGTTGTGGGAGAGAAGTAGTTGTGGTATAAATATATTTAGCCTTGTAAGAGTTCATTATACGTATAACTTTCATATTAATATACTTGTGATTGTTTCTCTCTCTACTCTCTCGCTAGAATCATAATTGTCATATCTTGTTTGAATTGAATTGTGCTGGATTGTATTGGGAAATTATACATTTACAATTGGTATCAGAGCCTACCCAAGAGATTTCAGAGTGTTTGGATTGTCAATTTGGATCGAATTCTGGAAAATTTCAAGAACACAGTCGATTTCTTGAAATTTCACTGTTTGATCGAATTTTCTCTGTTTTGTTGATATTGGTGTGTAAGATTGGTTTAGTAAATTTCGATTTGTGTTTGTAAACACATTGTATTCAAACACATTCATTAATCAAACAATAGAATTGTTGTAATTTTTAATTTTCTTGAAATTTAGAAACACGAACACACAGAGTCTGTAAAAGATGGATCGCACTGTACTTTTTGAGTTTTGATCATTGTTGTTCGTTCAAATTGGGTTCAAGTTGTATTTTCGAACCTATTGGATGTGTTTGTAAAGCAATGTGCAGGAAATTTGAGTTTTGGATCGATTTTCAGAAGCAAAGGGAAGAACTCGCAAGATTCGAGTTTCGCGCTAAGGAAGAACGCGCAAAATACTGTTCATGTGTGTTGTGCGAGTTTTGCAGGTTCACGCAAAGTACAACTTGCGAGAATTCTGTTTGTGCAAAGGGTTTTCTTGTCTGTTATGCGAGTTCTTGCTTTTTCAGAATTTTTCTAAGTCCACTTCGTGTAAATATCTCTGTGAGTTTCTTTGCTTGCGAGTTTGCATTTTGCGCGTTTCAAGTTTCTCGAATTTTTCTAAGTGTGGTTCCCGCAAAGGCTTCTGGAAGTTTTCTTTGCGTGCGAGTTTAAATTCTTCTGCGAGAAGTTCATTTCTTGAAAAAAAAATTAAGTCAAGATCGCGCATACAGTACCTTGCGAGAAGTCACTTCGCGCTCATCGTTGTTTGCGAGTTTCTGGTTCACGCACAAGGCGTCTAGCGAGAAGTCCAGTGAATAGTGACTTGCGAGTTTATTCAGCCTACGAGTTCTATACTTGTAATTTTTCCGGGAATCTATTTTTGTGATAATTTGGGTTTAACTCTTCTAGTCAACTATTTCTGAGACTTTAGGGAGATCTACTATTTTCAAGCTAATCTGTTCAAGATGACTAAAGATTATTTGGGAGGGAGAGATCTTGCAGTTTTATACATGCCTGAGATACCGGCAATTGAAGCTGAAAGAGATAAACTGAAGAATCAGAATTCAGTTTTACTCAAACAAATTCAGGAGTTGAAGTCTAATTTGTCAAATTCTGATAAAACTTATGATTGTATAAAATGTGCTAATCATGATAAATCTGATTTTGCAGGTATCGTCAAGGAAAGAAAGAAAGAGATTAATGAAAAACAGAATGATCTTGTTATAAAAGAGAATATTATCAAAGCAAGAGAGAAAGAGAAAATGATTGCTTTAAAAGAGAATACTATTCAGACTTGTGGAAAAGAAATCAAGCTGAAAGAGAAAATATTGTGAATCTTCAAAGCCAACTGAAGACAACTGAACAAAAGTCATCATAATTTCAATTTGAACCAGTTAAACTTCAACAAAATTTTAAGGCTTTTGAAGATAAGATATCTGCTTTGGAGACAAAGAATGTTGATCTACTGAAAAGCCTCCAAGCAAATAAAAACAAGTCAAGGATAGAGAATGCTTCTACCCAACAGATGTCTGATCTTTCAAAGAAGGCTATCCAAGAGAAAAAGGATTTTGAGCTTAGATGTCTTAAACTCTATAAGCAAGTGTCTGAGTTTGAAAAGATTTTGATTACAGAAAGATACACTTTTGCCAAAGAGAGAAAATTTCTTGAAGACAAAACTATTGAACTTCCCAAACAGATCTCTGCATTACAAAACTTACTTGAGAAAGAAAGGAAATGTTTTCCAGAGAAGAAAAAGTCTTTTAATCTTGAAAAGAGAAATGCTGAAAAGACAAATGTTGGGATTTTCAAAGATATTTCAGAACAAAACAAGAACTTAGAAAAAGATTTTGAACAAGAACGTCAAATCTTTGAATCTGAAATATCTAAGCTCATATCAAAAATATTTGTTCTGTCATCAGATGTTCAAAAAGAACTGATGGCTAGAGTTGATTTGAAACAAAAGTTTGACATACTTATTACTGAAAGAAACATTTTATCCGAAAAGATAAAGAACATAGAAGTTGCAAATGTTGATTTGTCAGAAAAAGTTTATGCTGATGTGATCAATCAATCACCAGTTGACAATTCAACCGAATCAGTTTGTTCTTTCAAAACTACTTCTAGTTCTATCCATGAGAAAAATGTTATCAAAAAGAAAAGTGTCAAATCATATCAAATCAGTTTTTATGTTAAATCTCTTCGAAAGCAATCTAAGAAAGGGCAGATGGTCTGGAGGGTTAAAGATTATTCAGATGAGAAGAAGAGGGACAAAGCATCTGCATCCACATCCAATGCTAAAAAGAACAGTGTGCATAAAGGTAAATCTTTTGGTAATTCTGAGATGTTTTATTCTACTAATTTGTTAAGTCAGATTTTATAGTAATCATTGTATTTATAGGCTTGGTCTAATACTGTGTTTAGAGTGCTTTTATATCTAGTATTGGCCAAGGGTATTTAAGTCCCTTGTGGCCTTGTGTTGTGAATAGAATCTCACGCATACATTCAATACACAATACATTTTGGCGCTTAACTTTGTCTCTCTACTTTCTCTCTTTAGATTTAGAGTGATCTTGGATTATCAATTGGTATCAGAGCCTAATCTGAATCTGAGAGAATTGAGAGAAACAAAATTTGTTTCTGAATTTGTGTTTGAATCAGGAAATTTGATTAATTTTCTTGATTTTTTCAAGAAAAACTCATTTTTTGATTTTTCATCAAATTCGGACTGTTTTTTGAATGATTTTTCTTGTAGATTGGTTTGTTGGATCCGTTTTCAATAGTATATCATCTTTGTTTCACATCATTTTGCAAGAAAGTCATTTTTAGGGAATCAATTTCAAGATTTTTCGAGTTTCTGGAAAAGTTGTTTAGCGTACTTAGTTTCAAGAATTCTCGCTTTTGTGATTTTTGATCGAATTAATTGTTTGAAAGTGGTTAGAAAACTGTTTTCGAACGATTCTGTGTGTAAAAATTTCATCAATTTCATTTCTCTAATCAATTTTATATGGGTTCTTAAGGTTTTGCGTCAGATCCCGTTTTTGCGCGAGTTCATCTGAACTTTGCGCCAGTTCATCAAGATTTGCGCTAGTTCATCTTCAAAGTTTTCTCGAGTTTATCAAGGTTTGCGCAAATTCTGTTCATCAAGTTTTCGCCTTGTACAGAACCAAGCTATTCGCGAAAAGGTTGTTTTGCGCCATTAGTTCATCACGCAAAGTCAACTTTGCGTTACCTTCGCCTCGCGCAAAAGTCATTTGCGTCACCAACGCTTCACGCAAAGCAAGTTTGCGCCACCTTCGTCTAGCGCAAAATCAAGTTTGCGCCATCTTCTTCTCGCGCAAAGTATTATTTGCGCCAGTCACTGTTCACGCAAATCTCCTATTTGCGTTAGACTATCTGCTTCCAGATTTGGACTTTATCTGAACTTTCTGTCTCTATGGATTCTTCAAAGTTTTCTCTTCAAGCTCAGTTCTACAAAAACGATTTCATGGTGTCATTGGGAACAGATACTCGTCCTCCAGTCTTGATCAATGAGAACAAGTTCACTCAATGGCAAGATCGATTTATTAACTTCATTGAGCGTAAAGTAAACGGAGATAAAATGATGAAGATACTTAAGCAAGGACCTTTCGAAAAATCCTTGAAAGAGATTCCCGCAACTGAAAATACACTGGCTACTAGGGTGATAAAGCCTATCAATGAATACACTACTGAAGAGTCTTCACAACATAAAGTTGATCGTGAATTAAAGGCTAATCTGATGCTAGCCTTGACAAATTCTATCTACAATCGGATTGATTGTTACAAGAACAATCCAATGCAAATGTGGGCACAGCTAGAGAAGGTTATGCTTGGGTCTACAGTTGCAACATAACTTCGGCATACGTGTTTTATGAACAATTTTGAAGAGTTCAAAGCCAAAGACGGTGAGTCTCTGAAAAGTATTTTTGACAGGTTCTGTGTTGTGATAAATGATCTGCAAAAGATCAAAGTGACAAAGAATGAGTTAGAGACTAATCTGAAGTTCCTCAACGCTCTTCAACCGGAATGGAACAAATCTTGTCATCGATTGAGGAATGATGTCCGGATCTCTATCATGCAAATACAAGAGCTTTATGAGATTTTGATGACAGATGAGAGTATAGTCAAGGATAAAAAGGCCAAACTTGACAAGAAAAATAAGAAGACAGTGGATCCGATTGCACTCCTCACGAGACAATTGGCTGAACAAACATTGTCTGATAATGCTTATGACGGGGCCACTGATGATGATGGTGAAGCTCTACAAAAAGCGATGATTCTTATTTCTCAACACTACAACAAAAAGTTCCAACATCGTTCTGGTTCCAACAACCTTAGCTTCACTTCTGGGTCTAAGAATGTCAAAGTGCCCGAGGCTAAGAAAGTTGTTGCATGCTTTAACTGTTGAAAGTCAGGCCATATTGCAAGGGAGTGTCGAGCAAAGGTGGTTCGGAATTCGGCTTATTACAGAAAGAAAAATGGAACTAGCCGAAAAGAGAGAGAATGGAACCGCTCTGCTGGTTGAAGAAGAATACTGGCTAGATCACTCCGACAACGAAGCTGATAATATGGAAACAGCTACAATATGCTTCATAGGAGATGATCAGAGTGATGATGATTCAACTGATGAATCTGAGGTACCTTCTGAGTTTGATTACAAATTTATTTCATCTCAAATGAACGTCATTATAACTTCTTTACATGACTTACGTTCAAAGTTTTTATCTAAAAAACAAATTAAGCAAGAAAAGTCTGTCATAATTAAAAAATTGCAAATTTCTTTGAAAGATGAAAAATCTATTTTGACTCATACAAAAGAAATCTTTCAAAAGAAATTGGATGACTTGGAAATTTCAAATCAATCTAAATCTTGATTCTTTGACGAAAATGACCAAATTAAAAGATAATTTTTCTGATAAAATAACCGAGTTGGAAGAAAAATTATATTTGAGAGATCAAACTGAACAAACAATATTTATGCACAAACCGATGAGTTATAAATATATAAAGGAAAGATGGGGACTTGGTTTTTAAAATCCTCATTGTTTAAACAATGCTATAGAAAAATCCCAAACTTTATATAAATTCGATTATCTAAATCTTGCTATATATGTTCTTCAATTTAAAACTGATTGGATGAATGAAAAGCAAGTTTTAGAAATCGAAAATGAGAAAAGACTGAACAACACGCACAAGGAAATTTCTTTTGTTTACACGCGCGAAAATACCAAATATTTTCCCGAAAAATCAAAGAAGAACAGAAACAGTTTAAATGTCATTTCTCCTATTAAATCTTCATTGTCTGATGATTATTTTGATATATGTGCTACTAACACTAATAAAGAAAATATATCTCCAATTTCTTATGATTCTAAGAGATATATTCCTCCATTAGTGTTAGAAAGCAAAATCATTGATCTTGAAGATAAAATGGAAGAACAAAATATTCAAAGAGAAATTGAAATAGTTGTAATTTTTTTTCATGACGTCAAGTCTTGAAGAAATATTAATTTCTCAAAAACAAGATTCTGTTTCTGGTCTTTCTTCTGATTTTAAAGAAAACAAAAGGGAATTTCAAAAATCTGAAAACTTTTCTCAAAATTTTTCTGACTCCGAGGCAAGTTCAGATTTATTGACTGATCAGTTGGGTTTCTTAGATAACATTGTTTCTTCAGATTCAAATCTAAAATCGAAAATTCTTGATGAATCTTTTACGCTAAATGATGATTATTATAAACCAAAGCGTAAAAGAAGAAGGTCAAAGAAGTCAAAGAAGAAAGAGTCAGTCATTTCTGATAGTTCTAATTATTGTGATTCAAATATTACAGATAGGACTTTGAGGACTCCTACAAGGCAGATATGGAGGATCAAGCGGAAATCTGATGAATATGCGACTGATGAGGATCGATATGTAGACAAAATCTATAAAAGTGATTCATTTGATGTTTGTAATAAAATTTCAAAATACTCAATAAAGCAAATGATTCAAATTTCAAAAGTTGTCTCATATTCTTCCTCTAGTTCTAGTTCAGATGATTATGCTTTGTCTTCTATTGATGATTATGTTCATTATTCTGATAATTTTTCTCATGCTTTGTTTGTAAAATCTAACAAATATTCTCCCATTAGAACTGAAACTAACAAATATGGATCCAAATACAAGTGGGTTCCAAAACCAAAGATTGATTCTGAGTTGCAGGCACCTAATGTCAAGGGGGAGTAAGAGAACAATGGCTTATGAGTAAATCAGCTTAGAACCCGTACTTCAATGGACTTCGACTTCTAAACATATCAGTTTAGGACTCGTTCTTCAATGCAATTAGCTTCTAGATAAATGAGAAACTGTTAGTGCATCTAATTAATTCCGCTGCATTTATCTCTGATTGTGGTGTTGTTCCAGTTTCCTCATGTTTTTTCAACCAAAATCTGAATATGTACAACCCAAAACATTGACATGAGGTACCACTTTATAAAGCATTATGTGGAAGAAGGTATTATTGAATTATATTTTGTCTCAACTAAATATCAATTTGCCAATATTTTTTTTACAAAAGCCTTAAATGAAAAATGTTTTAATTTTCTGATTTCAAAACTCGGCATGTTAAATTTAAAAATTTAAACCTTTACAAATTTTATTCTATAAAGTAAAAATTTTACAGTTTTTCTTTCTTTTGAATAAAATGTGTGTCTAGGATAAATTTTCAAGTTGTTTTGTTTATATCTAAGTTTCATATGTTTAATTTTCAAGTCTTACAAATATCGAAAGGTAAGCAACATGTCTGAAACTTTTGCATTTTGCTTTAAAGTTGTGTCATTCGGAATATTTATAGTTTACAATGCTTAGAAAACCTATAAAGTCAGAATCATGGATAGTAATGAAAATATGGGCTAAACACTTAGATGTAAAACCGAGTGATTGAGATGAATATTAAATATATGAAATTCAGCAAAATCTCTAAGTTTAAAAGTTTGTACCTGTGACCTTTCTGATTTGGGAAAGTAAGTTCTGTGGGATGCTTGTCATCTGGTCCCCTAAGGTCAATTGATCTGGGAGTGATCGAACCTAAATCCTTCTATAGAATCAGATCGAAAGTCATGTTCTACTGGTATGAATGAGTTTAGGATGTGTCGATGTAGCCTTTCAGGTCTGGAAGAGTAAGTTCCAAGGGGTGCTTGACACCTAGTCCCCTAAGGCCAACTTGTCTAGGAGCGGCTGACCCAAATCCTGCAATAAGATCAGATAGAAAGTTACGTTTACGACATGTTCTTTACTTATCAAATTTCTTGATTAAAAGATGCCAAAGTGCACAAGCTTAAAAGATGCCAAAGAGCACGCTCATGTGAAGATGCCAATGTGCACAATGCTAAAAGATGCCAATGAGCACACATCTCATGATACTTGGTGATATGTTTGAGTTGCGATAAACCTATAACTTTGTGAAAGTCTTAATTCTTAACAGCTTAGTGTGAGTAAAGGCAAAGTTCTCTATTATATTTTTAGAATTGCATTTTCTTGAAACTAATCGAAGTTTGCATGCTAGCACACTTAATAGATTGATGAAAGTTTTTGAAACTGAACATGTCTTAACTTGATATGCAATGACACTTGTATCTTTATCTAACAACATATTCTTAATTTAAACTGATGGATTAAACTGTGATATTTTACTGAGTAGAATTTTATTTGTATGGTGTTTAAAAAAAATTATATGTTTAGTTGTTTCAAATTTTATTTTCAGTATACTTTTTCTTTCTACGTTATTTCTTCGATGCTTGTATTCTCATATCTGTGTCATTGGGTCTGTCATTCTTTGAGGGGGAGTAAATAAGGAGAATATTCTAAAAGATTATATCTCATTTCGAGGGGAAGTTTCTGTTTTTCTATACGAATGCAAACTTGAATTGTCATATTTAGTGCATTTGTGTAGGGGGAGTAAAAGAGTTTATTAGGTGATTCATTTTAGTTGTCAAGTCAGATTTGCGCCAACAGTTGGTAGCGCAAAACTCAACTTTGCGTCTCCTTCAGGTAGCGCAAAACTAAGTTTGCGCCATCAACATGTAGCGCAAAATCTTCCCTTTCTCCTTAATTCTGAATTTTGCAGATCTGAAGTTGTCTCGTCTCCAACGTAGGCATGACCAAGTTGATTCTGATCATCAAGTTCATGAGGGGGAGAAGTTAAAGAGATAAAGAGTTCAAAGTTTATCTGTTCAAGATTCGAGAAGTTAAAGAGACAAAGAGTGGTCTGCTTAAGATTTTGTTTTCTCAGCTATACTAGTCCTTCTGTTATTCCAGCTCCGACCACCACAGCTTCTTTGAGTACATTGGAAAGAGGTGCGTCTTCTAGAGCACAAGCTGTTGTACCTATTTCTGAACCGATTGTTCTTCCATGCTTATTACAAATAGGTCCAGTCTTGTCAAGGCAGCAAAGGCAACAGAGTTTAAAAGATGCTGAGAAGAGTTTTTTTTTTAGTCAAGAAGCTTCGCTAAGTCGCTTAGATGGTCTGAGTTGATTTAGAAGATGGATTTTGAAGACCACAGCGCCAATGATTACTAAGGGGAGATTGTTAAGTCAGATTTTATAGTAATCATTGTATTTATAGGCTTGGTCTAATACTGTGTTTAGAGTGCTTTTATATCTAGTATTGGCCAAGGGTATTTAAGTCCCTTGTGGCCTTGTGTTGTGAATAGAATCTCACGCATACATTCAATACACATTACATTTTGGCGCTTAACTCTCTCTCTCTCTACTTTCTCTCTCTAGATTTAGAGTGATCTTGGATTATCATAATCATTTGATCAGAGTTGCTCAAAAGAAGATTTGTTGTTCTTACTGTGGAGCAAATGACTTTGTAAGTAATAATTTTGTTAATTACTGGTATGGTTCTTATTATGTTACCCCCACAAGAACTGCAACTTACACATCAGGACCCAAATACCAGTGGGTAACAAAAGGTAAATCTTTGTTGCAGGCACCCAAAGTTTAAGGGGGAGCAAGAACAAAGGTTTTTGAACAAAACAGTTCAAAACTCGGACTTCAATGTCAAGAATTATGGTTTCTTATTACAACAGATCAGGACCCTGTTTTAAATGTTAAAGGACTATGACTTCTAAGTAAAACAGCTTAGGACTCGGTCTTTAATGTTTAGAATTAAGGATATTCTGAAAATATCCAGGGGGAGCTTATCTGACCTAAATCATTATATCATGATTTGAGGGGGAGCTTAAAGGTAAATATCTTCTTATCTTAATCTCTGATTGTTTGAAAGAAGAACAACTTTCAAGCATGAAAAACGTTTTCTTAAATGTTCAAACCACTTCTTGTTCTTAAAAGATTTCATGAATTTAGATGTGTGATTTTAAATGTTTGATTTTAAATGTTTTTCATAATTTAGCTTTAAAGTTTAACTGACCATGTGTTTTCAAAGATCAATACTTGTGTATTATCTTATCTATATACTGTAAAGTATTCATACACCCTGGTTCAGTACTTCATATTGATTTTGTTATTACCATGTATCAAAAGTTTAATCTTTCTATGGTAATACTCCCATCATTTGTATTCATTGTTGTTTGAATCAAACATCATTTCATCATTACATGTGCTTTCATTGTTAATATGTTTATATATTGTTCATATAAACATCTTACGTCTTTGATATCCCAAAATCTAATTCTTCATGAATTTTGATCTGATCTTAATCATTGTCTGATTCTCAAAACATTTCTATTCTTTCATTATTATTCATTCATATAAAGTTTTGAGAAATCTTAAATGCTTAAAATGCTCATCAAAATTAGAGAGCATAAATATACTGATAAATGATTTCTTGTGCTTCAATGTCAAGAAATCATTGAGATGCATATTCTTTTAGGATAATACATGGGATTCATGTGTGAGCTTAACAGAACTTCCATGGATTCACGATAACCAGTGTTTCCTACCCAGGAAGTATTCCCTCAGTGATTGAGGGGAGAGGGGTCAAAAGATTGAGTGATGGTGTGTGAAGAGGTAAAATGTAAATGAGAGATTGGTTAGAATTGAAGTTTAATGTTTAAAAGAAAGAGGATGAGTGTTAAGTCAGATTTTACAGTAATCATTGTATTTATAGACTTGGTCTAATACTGTGTCTTAGTGCTTTTATATCTGGTATTGGCCAAGGGTATTTAAGTCCCTTGTGGCCTTGTGTTGTGTAAGAAACTCACACATATTCTCAATACATTCAAGTTCTACGCTTTCAACTCTCTCTCTACTTTCTCTCTCTACTTTCTCTCTCTAGATTTAGAGTGATCTTGGATTATCAATTGGTATCAGAGCCTAATCTGAATCTGAGAGGATTGAGAGAAACGTTTTTTGATTTTGAATTTGTGTTTAAATCAGAAAATTTGATTGATTTTCTTGATTTTTTCAAGAAAATCTCATTTTTTTGATTTTTCATCAAATTCGGATTGAATTTTGATCGATTTGTCTTGTATTTTGGTTTGTTGGATTCGTTTTTTGTATCAGATCATATTCGATTCACATCATTTTGCAAGAAAATCATTTTTAGGAGATCAATTTCAAGATTTTTTGAGTTTCTGGAAAAGTTAGAAAAGTGTTCTGTTCGATTCAAAATTTCACGATTTCATGGTTTTGAGAGTTTTGATCGAATTAATTGATTCAAAGTGATTAGAAACTGTTTTCGAACGATTCTGTGTGTAAAAATTTCATCATTTTCGTATTTGTAATCGATTTTAGAAGTTTTTTTTTTATTTTCTGTGTTTTGCGCCAGATCTGAATTTTGCGCCAGTTCATCAGGTTTGCGCCAAGTTCATCTTCATTTTTGCGCTAGATCATCAAGCTTTGCGTTAGATTCTTCTGGTTTTTCACCAAGTTCAGGTCTCAATTCTTCTCGACAAAAGTTCGAGTTTACTCCATCAGTTCATCGCGCAAAGAGATATCTGTGCCAACTTAGTTTCGCGCAAAACATATTTGCGCCATCTACATCTCGCGCAAACAAACTTTTGTGCCACCTTTATCTCACGCAAAGTTAAGTTCACGCCACATTCGCCTCACGCAAAGTACAGTTTTCACTATCAACATCTCGCGCAAAGACTAATTTGCGCCACCTTCATCTCGTGCAAAGATTAGTTTGTGCCACCAACGTCTCACGCAAAACAACTTTGCGCCATCTTCTGTTCGCGCAAAACCTAGTTTGCGCTAGTTACTGTTAGCGCGAATCTCTTGTTTGCGTCAGCTTTTCTCTGTTTCAAGACTTGGATATTTTTCTTAAGATTTCCTGACAAGATGGATATGTCAAAGTTCTCTTTTCAAGCTCAGTTCTACAAGAATGATATAATGATGTCATTGGGAACAGATACTCGTCCTCCGATTTTGATAAATGAGAATGAGTTTACTCAATGGCAAGATCGATTCATTAATTTCATCGAGCGTCAAGCAAACGGAGAGAACATGATGAAATCATTTACTGAAGGACCATTCGTCAAACCTAAGAACGATACTCCTTTGACTGCCGAAGAGAGTTCACGAGAAAAAGTCGATCGCGAAGCAAAGTCTAACCTGATGCTAGCACTGCCTAATTCCATCTACAATCGAATTGATTGTTTCAAGCACGATCCGATGATGATGTGGACCCAGTTAGAAAAGATCATGCTTGAATCAGCAGTTGCAACAGAACTCCGACAGACACGCTTCATGAACAATTTCGAAGAGTTCAAGGAAAAGGATGGTGAGACTCTGAAGAATGTCTTTGACAGGTTTTGCACTGTGATGAACGATCTGCGAAAGATCAAAGTGGAAAAGACTGAGTTAGAGACTAATCTGAAGTTCCTCAACGCTCTTCAACCAGAATGGAACAAATCTTGTCACAAATTGAGGAATAATGTTCGGGTCTCTACAATGCAAATTTAAGAGCTTTATGAGATTTTGATGACAGATGAGAATATAGTCAAGGATAAGAAGGCAAAACTTGACAAGAAAAACAAGAAGACAGTGGACCCGATTGCACTCCTCACGAGACAATTGGCTGAACAAGCATTGTCTGATAATGCTTATGACGGGGCCACTAATGATGATGGCGAAGCACTACAGAAAGCGATGATTCTTCTCTCTCAATACTATAACAAAAAGTTCCAACATCGTTCGGGTTCCAACAATCATAGCTTCATTTCGGGGTCTAAAAATGACAAAGTGACCGAGGATAAGAAAGTTGCTGCATGCTTTAACTGTGGAAAGTCGGGTCACATTTCAAAGGAATGTCGAGCAAAGGTGGTTCGGGATTCGGCGTATTACAGAAGGAAATTGGAAATAGCCGAAAAGAGAGAGAATGGAACCGCTCTGCTAGTTCAAAAAGAATACTGGCTAGATCACTCCGACAACGAAGCTGATAATATGGAAAATGTTACTATGTGCTTCATAGGATTCAACTAATGAGTCTAAGGTACCTTCTGAGTTTGATTACAAATTTATTTCATCTCAAATGAACGTCATTATAACTGCTTTACATGACTTACGTTCAAAGTGTTTATCTGAAAAACAAATTAATCAAGAAAAGTTTGTCGTAATTGAAAATTTGCAAATTTCTTTGAAAGATGAAAAATCTATTTTGACTCGTACAAAGGAAATATTTCAAAAGAAATTGAATGACTTGGAAATTTCAAATCAGACTTATCTTGATTCTTTGACGGAAATGACCAAATTAAAAGATAATTTTTCTGATAAAATAACCGAGTTGGAAGAAAATTATATTTGAGAGATCAAACTGAACAAACAATATTTATGCACAAACCGAGGAGTTATAAATTTATAAAGGAAACACGGGGACTTGGTTTTTAAAATCCACATTGTTTAAACAATGCTATAGAAAAATCCCCCACTTTATATAAATTTGATTATCTAAATCTTGCTAGATATGTTCCTCAATTTAAAATTGAATGGATGAACGAAAAGCAAGTTTTAGAAATCAAAAATGAGAAAAGAATGAACAATAAGCACAAGGAAATTCCTTTTGTTTACACGTGCGAAAATGCCAAATATTTTCCCGAAAAATCAAAGAAGAACAGAATAGTTTAAATGTCATTTCCACTATTAAATCTTCATTGTCTGATGATTATTTTGATATTTGTGCTACTAACACTAATAAAGAAAATATATCTCCAGTTTCTTATGATTCTAAGAGATATATTCCTCCATTAGTGTTAGAAAGCAAAATCATTAATCTTGAAAATAAAATGGAAGAACAAAATATTCAAAGAGAAATTGAATCAGATGTTATTCTTTCTTTCATGACGACAAGTCTTGAAGAAAAATTAATTTCTCAAAAACAAGATTTACTTACATATTTTGTTTCTGGTCTTTCTTCTGATTTTAAAGAAAACAAAAAGAAAGTTCTAAAATATGAAAACTTTTCTCAAAAATTTTCTGACTCCGAGGCAAGTTCAGATTTATTGTCTGATCAGTTGGGCTTCTTAGGTAACATTGTTTCTTCATATTCAAATCTTAAATCGAAAATTCTTGATGAATCTTTTACGTTAAATGATGATTATTATAAACTAAAGCGTAAAGAAGAAGGTCAAAGAAGTCAAAGAAGCAAATTAAAGTCATTTCTGATAGTTCTAATTCTTGTGATTCAAATATTTCAGATAGGACTTTGAGGACTCCTACAAGGCAGATATGGAGGATCAAGCGGAAATCTGATGAATCTGCGACTGGTGAGGATCGATATGTAGACAAAATGTATAAAAGTGATTCATTTGCTATTTGTAATAAAATTTCAAAATACTTAATAAATCAAATGATTCGAATTGTAAAAGATGTCTCATATTCTTCCTCTGGTTCTAGTTCAGATGATTATGCTTCGTCCTCTACTGATGATTATGTTTATTATTCTGATAATCTTTCTCATGCTTTGTTTGTCAAATCTAACAAATATTCCCCCACAAGAACTGCAACTAACATTCATGACCCCAAATAACAGTGGGTACCAAAGCCGAAAACTAATTATGTGTTGCAGGCACCTCAAGTCAAGGGGGAGTAAGAGAACCAATGGCTTCTGAGTAAATCAGCTCAGAACCCGTACTTCAATGGACTTTGACATCTAAACATATCAATTTAGGACTCGTTCTTCAAATCAGGACTCGCCCTTCTCTGTGTTTCACTTCTGCACATATTAGAAACTGTGAGCGCATCCATTTCAAATTCCGCTGCACCTATCTCTGACAGTGATGTTGTTCCAGTCACATCAAGCTCTGAATAAGCACATTTCCAACACATTGATATGAGATACTAATTCATTAAACATTTTGCTGAAGAAGGTATTATTGAATTATATTTTGTTTCAACTGAATATAAACTTGCCGATTTTTTTTTACAAAAGCCTTAAATGAAAAACGTTTTATTTTTCTGCATTCAAAACTTGGCATGTTGAATTTAAAAGTTTAAACCTTCACAAATTTTATTCTATAAAGTAAAAGTTTTACAATTTTTCTTTCTTTTGAATAAAATGTGTGTCTAGGATAAATTTTCAAGTTGCTTTGTTTATATCTAAGTTTTATATGCTCCACTATCAAGTCTTACAAAAATCTAAAGGTCAGCAACATGTTTGAAACTTTTGATACAGCTTTAAAGATGTGTCATTCGGAATATTTATAGTTTACAATGCTTAGAAAACCTAAAAAATCAGAATTATGGATCGTAATGAAAATATGGGCTAAGAACTTTGATGTAAAACCGAGTGATTAAGATGAATATTAAATATATAAAATTCAGAAATCTCTAAGTTTAAAAGTTTGTACCTGTGACCTTTCTGGTTTGGGAAAGTAAGTTCCGTGGGATGCTTGTCATCTGGTCCCCTAAGGTCAATTGATCTAGGAGTGATCGAACCCAAATCCTTCTATAGAATCAGATCGAAAGTCATGTTTTACTAGCATGAATGAGTTTAGGATGTGTCGATGTAGCCTTTCTGATCTGGGAGAGTAAGTTCCAAGGGGTGCTTGACACCTAGTCCCCTAAGGCCAACTGGTCTGGGAGCGGCTGACCCAAATCCTGCAATAGGATCAGATAGAAAGTTACGTTTACAATATGTTCTTTACTTACAAAATTTTTTGATTAAAAGATGCCAATGTGCACAAGCTTAAAATATGCCAAAGAGCACAATCATGTGAAGATGCCAAAGAGCACAATGCTAAAAGATGCCAACGAGCACAAATCTCATGATACTTGGTGATATGTTTGAGTTGCGATAAACCTATAAATTTGTGAAAGTCTTAATTCTTGACAACTTAGTGTGAATAAAGGCAAAGTTCTCTATTATATTTTTAGAATTGCATTTTCTTGAAGCTAATCGAAGTTCGCATGCTAGCACACTGAATAGATTGATGAAAGTTTTTGAAACTGAACATGTATTAACTTGATATGCAATAAAACTTGTATCTGTATCCAAAAGCACACATTTGATTTCAACTAATGGAATATTCTGTGATATTTTACTGAGTAGAAATTAATTTGTATAGTGTTTAAATTTTTATGTATTTAGTTGTTTCAGAATACATATTCAGTATATTTTTCTTTCTACATTGATGTTTCGATACTTGTGTTCTCATATCTGTGTAAGTGGATCTATGCATATTTCGAGGGGGGGTGAAAAAGGAGAATATTCTGAAAGAACATCCGATCATATCATATTTCGAGGGGGAGTACATAATGTGAATACAGTGATCAGTCTATTTGTGTAAGGGGAGTAAAAAGATCTCAACAAATGAATTATTTCAAGAGCCTCCTATACATAGCTTCTTCGACTCAATCTTGCAGATCTGAAGATGTCTCTTCTCTATCATCGACATGACCAAGATGATTCAGATCATCAATGTCATGAGGGGGAGAAGTTAAAGAGAAGATGAAGAGACAAAGAGTTCAAAGTTTATCTGCTCAAGATTCTATTTCTTCAACTATATTTGTCTTTATGTTGTTCCAGCTCCGACCACCACAGTTTCTTCGAGAACATTTGAAAGAGGTGCATCGTCTAGAGCACAAGCTGTTGTACCTGTTTCTGAATCGATTGTTCTTCCATGATTATTACAAACTGGTCCAGTCTTGTCAAGGCAGCAAAGGCAACAGAGACTAAAAGATGTTGAGAAGAAATTTTTTTTAGTCAAGAAGCTTCACTAAGTCGCTTAGATGGTCTAGGTTGATTTAGAAGATGGATATTGAAGACCACAATGCCAATGATTACTAAGGGGGAGATTGTTAAGTCAGATTTTATAGTAATCATTGTATTTATAGACTTGGTCTAATACTGTGTCTAAGTGCTTTTATATCTGGTATTGGCCAAGGGTATTTAAGTCCCTTGTGGCCTTGTGTTGTGTAAGAAACTCACGCATATTCTCAATACATTCAAGTTCTACGCTTTCAACTCTCTCTATATACTTTCTCTCTCTAGATTTAGAGTGATCTTGGATTATCAGTGAGAGATCAGAGTAAAAGAATATTACACTTTGCACCAAACTTCTTTCTGAGTCGGGCAGCTGCATAAACTGTGGATTCACAATTCTTTGTGAACGACATTGAAATAGGCACCTAGACCATGCCATCTCTTGCAAACAACCCCACCAGCTACTCATTCTTTTCTTAAAGAGAGAATGTTTCACATTTTCTGGGGAAGCATCACATAATCTATTAGTTCTTCACTTGGAAGATACTAATATTGAAAAAGAAGGAAAGTTGCCCCACCTTCGACCGTTTCTCATGCACATTTGAGTCTATGTATAATCATTGTTGTCTCAATGGTTTACATACTTTGAGCCTTATGAAACACAATCATTGTGCTTAATTCTTTCATAACACAAGCACGAGCACACAGAAAATCTGTTTTTCTGTCAGAACATTCATAGAATTACCTTGTGTTTTTCAATGATTGAATGGAAGTCCTGGGGAGTCAACATCAAACCAGCTCCTTAAGTTGTACATTCGTTGTACACAGTAACTTTGTGTTACTGACAGGCATTCCTAACTGTTTCATGTGTTGATTCAGGTTTACCACTCAAAATTTGTCTGAATTTGAAAAGATTCGGATAAATACAATTATGAATTGACGGATCTTTATCAAGATTAATTGGAGGAGATTGTTCAGATCATAAAGACTGTTCTACATTGTTTAAAAGGGGGAGAAGATTTCAAAGACTGAGCTGAAATTGAAATGAGTTTTGATGATCATGATTCTCACAATTCATCAAAAAGGGGGAGAAATTTACAAAGATTTCAATTTCAAAGTCATGAAGATAATTCAGAAATTTACAAAGTTCAATTTCAAAGATATGAAAAGACTTGTGGAGAAATTCAGAAAGTTCATTTCATTCAAGTTTGATGAAAAGAAATCATTCCGAGATGATTCAAAGACAAATCAAGATGATTGAGAAAGTTAGTTTTTCTGAAGATGATCCAAAGATTACAGAGATGAAGATATGAGATCAAAGATTCCTCAATCAAAGTTCAAAGATGAAGACTTCTGAAGTTTCAAGAGTTTCAAGTATACTGATTCGTGTCCAAGACTTGTTGACTTTCCAAAGATGCTAATTGTGAAAGACTTTTCAAGATTCTTCAGAACATCAGAGATTAAAGACTGTCAGAGCTTCAAAGTTCAAAGCTGTCAAAGTCAAAGTTTGAAGAATCAAAGCGCTGAAGAAGATTATCAAATTTTTATTAAATCTTGAATACAAAGGGGGAGATTGTTAGTGTATAATTGTATCCAAGATTTAATGAGAAAAGTCAAAGTCATGTAAAGTCAACAAAGTCAACTTTAGTGTTATCAGTGTTTCTTTGTTATGAGAGTTTCTGTTTTAGTTGTGTGAGAGAAGTAGTTGTAGTATAAATATCTTTAGCCTTGTAAGAGTTCATTATACGTATAACTTTCATATTAATATACTTGTGATTGTTTCTCTCTCTACTCTCTCTCTAGAATCATAATTGTCATATCTTGTTGGAATTGAATTGTGCTTGATTGTATTGGGAAATTATACATTTACAGTTCAAGAGTCCAACAGTTCATGAGTGCAATATCCAAAACCAATCGAGTTTATAAGTTCAGGGTAGTTCAATATTCGAGGTTTAAAAAGTTCAACACTTCCAGTTCACAGAGTCGAGTAAATATGAAAACAGTTCGAGTCCAAGAATTCCAAAAGTCAAGGTAAACTTGCAAATCATTATAAACAAACAATCCCAGATAGAAATCAAGTGTATTTAGTAATATAAGCATCATTTTATAAGAATAATTTCAAAAAAAAATCAAGTGTTTGTTCAAAAGAAGATGAAAAGTCAGAAAAGTGAAAAACCAAAAATCGAAACCCTATAAGACAAAAAATTGAACCTGGAAATCAAAAACAAACAAAGATAGACAAGAATCGAACATAAAAAAAATAAGCACCTACACTTGATTCGATGAAGGTATGAATCTGGAATTGAAAGTCGCAAATATACTTGAGAGAAAAAAATCCAAAGTGCAAAACTTGCTGAAGCAAAATGAGAGAAGTGAGTCTGAAAACTGGAAAACTCGCCAATATATAACCTGAGAGTGACTTGACACGTGGAACGATTTGATAGGGTATCCCACGTCTCGCATAACAAATGAAAAAGAACTTGTCGCACGAAGAAGGGCAAGGTGTGTGTGTACTTCGCGCATGAACAATGTACGTGAAGTAATAAAACTCGCACGGTGAAGCTTGCGCGAAGAAGAAACTCGCATGACTCTTCATGCGCGAACCATGATGAACAGTAACAACTCGCATGAAGCGGTGTGCACGAAGTAGAAACGTGCATGACATAGCTTGCGAGTTTTGGACTTCGTGCAGCCTTTGTCATGTGCGAAGTGAGAACTCGCACGTTGAAGTGTGCGCATTCTACACTTTGCGCACGCAATGATTTGCGCGAAGTAGAAACTCGCATAAGTCTTATGCACGTTCTACACATAGAAAAATTTTGAAAAATTTCCAAAAATGGAAACTTTCCAAAAATGCATTAAGCTTCTTTCCAAAAATAGCAAGTTCTGTAAAAACAATTTTAACCACAAAAATGAACTTTTTCTCTGAAAAATTTATTTCTGATTTCAAATTCTTTTGTAAAATATACACTCACACACCAACTTACAGACTTTCCAATATGCTCCCCCTTCATATGTGCAAGTCTGTATACTCCCCCTTGATGTGTCATTCTGCTCATCTTACTGAAGTACGAGTCATGATCTGATGTGATATGAAGTCATAGTCCAAGATATAATCTTTCTGAGTACTGCATGAAACTTTTGATATTGCAACACAAGATAAGTCTTTGGTACTCATTGTTCATGAGTCCACAAATGTTAATAGCATCAAACTTTTTAAAGAATATATTGACCAAAACACATAAGCATATGAAAACAGATTTAACTCCCCCTCAACAACACGTTCAGAAATAAAATATTGCTATGCATCAAGGTTTACCATTCCATGTTTGCTGACTAAAAATGTAAATCTCTTTTCATCAAGAGGTTTTGTAAACAGGTCAGCAACCTCAAAATCAGTAGAAACAAAATGCATTTCAATATTTCCTTTCTCAACATGATCTTTTATAAAATGGTACCTGATGTCGATGTCCTTAGTTTTAGAATGATGTACCGGATTAGAAGTTATTGCTATGGCGCTCTTGGAGTCATAGTAGATGGGTACCTTTGTGAATGTATACCCGTAGTCTTTCAGATGTGTCATCATCCACAGAACTTGTGAGCAACAACTAGCAGCTACAACGTATTCTGCTTCAGTTGTAGAAGTTGATACACAGTTCTGCTTCTTAGATGACCAGCTTACTAATTTGTCACCCAAGTACTGACAAGCTCCTTAGGTGCTCTTCTCGTCTAATTTGTTGCCTGCATGATTTGCGTCTGTGTAGGCCATTAGTTCAAAACCAGAATCTTTTGGATACCAAAGGCCCAGATTTGGTGTGCCTTTGAGGTATCTGAAGATTCTTTTGATTGCAGCAAGATGGGACTCCTTAGGATTTGCTTGATACCGAGCACAAAAACAGGTAGCAAACATTATGTCTGGTCTACTAGATGTCAAGTACAGAAGAGATCCAATCATGCTTCTGTAGGTCCGTTGGTCTACTGATTTTCCAGAAATATCAGCGTCCAACAGACTTCCAGCTTGCATGGGAGTCTTCATGGGTGATGACGAGTTCATGTCAAATTTCTTCAACATGTCTCGTATGTATTTAGCTTGATTAATGAAAATCCCTTGCGGGGTTTGTTTTACTTGCAAGCCAAGGAAAAAATTTAATTCACCCATCATTGACATTTGAAATATTTTTTTCATGATGTTTTGGAATTCATCACAAAGCTCAGTATTTGTAGAACCAAAAATAATGTCGTCTACATAAATTTGTACTATCATCAAGTCCTCACCTTTCTTTTTAAGAAAAAGAATTGTATCGATTGTACCTTTTCGGAAGCCAGACTTGGTAAGGTATATTGAAAGGGTTCCATACCATGCACGCGGTGCTTGCTTCAGTCCATAAAGGGCTTTATCTAGCACGTATACATGGTCTAGAAATTTAGGATCAATGAAGCCTTCGGGTTGACTTACGTACACCTTTTCATGTAGTAAACCATTCAGGAAAGCCGATTTAACGTCAATCTGATATACTCTGATATTTTTGTGTGCGGCGTACGCAAGAAAGATCCTTATTGCCTCAATCCTTGCCACAAAAGCGTAGATTTCGTCATAGTCTATTCCTTCTTGTTGATTATAACCTTTCGCTACAAGTCGTGCTTTGTTCCTGACAATAATACCAGCTTCGTCTTTCTTGTTCCGAAATACCCATTTTGTTCCAACAATGGTCTTATCCTTGGGTCTTGGTAAAAGTCTCCACACCTCATTCCTTTTGAATTCATTTAGCTCATCTTGCATCGTATTTATCCAATCAGGATCCTTAAGAGCGTCAGATGGCTTTTTGGGTTCCATGTTGCTGAGAAAATTTGAGAACATACAGAAATTGGCCGATGCAGATGCAGTTGCAGATCTGGTAGATACTTTAGCATTCGGATCTCCGATAATGTTTTTCGGAGGATGACTCTTTGTCCATTTATGTGTGTTGGGCAATACATCTCTTACAGTCTGATTATTTGTTGTGTCAAACTCATCAAGTACTGCAGGTTGTTCAGTTTCACTAGCATTTGGACTTTGTGTACTGGAAGAAGGTTCAGCTTCTTCAGATGTAGGTTCTGGCTGTTGTCCAGATGTTGCTGATGTAGATCCCACTTCAAATTGTGATGAGATCGTTTCTATTGTGTTTTCTGGAACAACTTGTTCAGATACCTCTTGCGTTTTTCTTGTAGAAGCTTCACCAACTTCTTTAGATGGGCCAGAGATATCTGCACTGGTAGAGTGTGAGTTAGTATTTACTAAATTTTCTTGACTATTATCTTCAACTGATAAATCATTGAAAGCATCAAAAAATAATAGATCAAGTTCAGAATCAGTGTTAGGTTCAAAATTCTTATTCTGTTGATGATCAGGTTCTACTCTTGATGAAGTATAAGCTTTGTCTTTTCCTTTAGATCCGAGTTCTGAACTGCTATGTTCAGAAGTCCTCGTCTTATTCTCATCAAATGTCACGTTGGCACTTTCAATCACAATCTTTGTTCGGGTATTGTAGACTCTGTATGCTTTAGACTGTAGAGAATACCCAATGAATATTCCCTCATCGGCTTTTGGTTGAAACTTGGATAAGTTCTCTCGATTGTTAAGTACATAGCACCTGCATCCAAACACACGGAAAAATTTAACACTATTCTTACGACCATTAATTAATTCATAAGAAGTCTTATTAAAGCGTTTATTAATAATGGTCCTGTTTTGTGTGAAGCATGCAGTTGCTACAGCTTCAGCCCAGAGGAACAATGGTAATTCTGAATATGCTAGCATTGTTCGAGCAGCCTCTACCAAAGTTATGTTCTTGCGTTCAACGACCCCATTTTGTTGAGGTGTCATCGCGGCAGAAAAATTGTGTGATATTCCAACAGATTCCAGAAAAGCTTGTAGAGTAGCATTCTTGAATTCCGTTCCGTTATCACTCCTCAGTTGTTATACAGGACTTTGCAGAAGAACTTGAATTTTCTTGATGAACTTGATGATTAGATCAGGAGCCTCAAATTTTTTCCATAGAAACTCTAGCCATGTATACCGTGAGTATTCATCCACCATAACTAAGATGTACTTCTTTCCGTTGATGGATTGAGTCTTCATCGGTCCGCATAGATCCATATGAATGAGCTCCAAACACTTGTTACAGTTAGATAACATCTTTAGTTTGTGTGAACTTCGCTTCATCTTTCCTTTTTCACAGGCTGAACAAAGAGAATCTTGTTCAATCTTTAAATCAGGAAGTCCAGTCACAAGATGTTGTGTCCTCAGCTTATGGAGATCACAGAAGTGCTGATGAGATAGTCTCCGATGCCACAGCCAACTCTCTTCTGTAGATGTCTTAGAAATTAGACACACTAGCTTTGAAACTTTCAGTGTTGGGAAGTGAACAACGTATAATAGTCCCATTCTACCGACTTTGATGAGTTCTGCTCCACTTTGATCCTTGATGTAGCAATAATCAGCATCAAATTCTATCTTGCATTTCTTTTCTGCAAATTGACTTATCGAGAATAGATTGTATGACAAGCCTTCCACATACAAAACCTTTGATATAGTGATCATACTATTCTTGATAGTGCCATAACCTATGACGTAGCCTTTCATTTCATTTCCAAAATTTACTATTCCTGCATAATGATCTACGTAGTCGAACAGCAGGTGTTTATGCGCTGTCATGTGTCTTGAAGCTCCAGAATCAATTATCCACACATGACACGCCTGAAATCAACAATCACTTAACTTTAGGTACCCATATGAATATGGGTCCTTCCTTGTTAGTACTCTTAACAGTATTTAAATTTGCTGATGACCCCTTTATTCGTCATTCAAATCTAGGTCCTTTTGGTAAAGTTTGTGTGTTAAGTTCAGCTTTCGGATTCCATTTCCACACAAACTTCACATCAGCAATTTTATTAACTTGAAAAGCATTGTTTTTCTTCTTTAAAGAATATATTTCAGCTTTGTTAGCTTTAGAATGATTAGAACAGTTCATGTTCTTGAATTGGATATGTTTCTTTTTGTTTGAAGACTTTGGTTTCCAAGAGAATGAACTTTTAAAGACAATATGAACATTGCAATTTAGTAGTAGCTTGCGTCAACAACTCTTTTCGGGAAAATATTTTTGTTTTATTGAAACTTTGTTGATTGACATTCGTACAAGCACCAACTACTCTATTACATTGACATTCATCTAAATCATTCACGGTCTTTTCCACTTCAGTCTTCTTTTTCTTCAAACAATCTTTCTTCACTTCTTCATCTGAAACAGAAACAGATTTAGAGATATTAACAGATGATGAAGAATAAGAACATTCACCTATTTCTTTTGTTTGGGTAGATTCGGATGTAGGCTTAACACTTTGAGTCACAGAAATTGGAATTTCTTTATCAACAACAACCTCTTTGCCTTTTGACAGTTTGAAAATTTGGGATTCTAGACTTCTTATTTCTTTTTGCAAAGATTCATTTTGAATAAAGCTCGAGTCTACTTCCATCCCGAAATTCTCATTGGCTTCTTCCAATTCAACAATCATGTTGTTGAGATGGGAAATTTGCCTTTGTAACTCTTCAATTTTATCTAAGGCTTATTAATATTCAATATCTGAAAATTTTGAAGTACAAACAGAATCAGACTTATCAGAAATGACCTCTTCATGTTTATCTTCTAAGATTGAGCAGGTCAAAACAGTTTCATTAGAATCAGAATTAGAACTGGCTCTAGAAGACTCAGGTTTTTCTTTAAAAATATTTTCATATTCGACAAATGAATCCTTGTTACTTTCGTAAGAAGAATTTAATTCATCATATGAAAATTTAACTGATTTAAAATGTTGAGTTTCTGATTCAGTTGCAATTTTTGTCTTAATTTTTACTGTTTCTTCCTTTTCTATCATAGAAGATTCAGGAAAAGGAGTCTCAGGCTTTACAAAAGTGTCAAGGATGTGTGGAATTAGAATAATAGGTTCATCACCCGACTTTTTAAAATTGTAAAGATTTTCGGGTGCCTATTTCAAAACATCCACATCCGAAAGACCGAGACCTGGTTTTGCCTTATAGAATCTTGTGTGTTTCTGATTGTTGGTCAAAATTTTAAGAGTCTGTTCTGTTTGACCTCTTTTGAAATTCAAATCTTCCAATTTTTTTATCTTTGTGTAAGCTTCCGTCCTGTCTTTCAAAACAATGTCAAACTGAATTGTTAGTTCCATATTCTTACCCTTTAAAATAATTATCTCTTTTTGAAGTTCAGAAATTCTTGTTTGAAGTTTAGATTTATCCAATTTCAGAACATTCTTCTCCTCTTCTCTTTCTTCAGCCAAAGTTTTATAAATCAATGCCTGATCTTGATGTCCTTGTATTGTACTCTTTTCTTGTTTAAAATTTTCTTTCAATTTCAAAAATTCAGAGTTCATCAAATTTAACTGAGACATCAAATTCATCACTTCTTCATTATCATCAAAAGATTCAGAGTTGTTAGAAATGGAATTTACCTCAAAATCTGACTCTTCATTCAGATGTGCCATTAAGTTGTAATGCACCTGAGTCAGATTCACCTTTGCTACTTCAACCTCTTCATCATCGGAATATTCAAACCATATTTTCTCTTCAGCCTTCAGTGTTGTGCCCTTTTCCATTGCTTTTGCCAGTTGAGCTTTCATCTTATAGTACTCATAATTCTTTACACGCTTTTCTGGGCAATCTTTGATGAAGTGGCCGGTTTTTCCACAGTTGTAACACTTATATGTCTTCTCTTTATCTTCTTTTCTCTCCTCTTTCTTCTCTTTCTCTTTCTCTTTCTTCTCTTCATATCTGCCTTTGTACTTTCCATACTTGTAAGAATCGTGCTTCGGCTTGTTGTAAAACTTTTTCTTACCAAACCTTTTATGGAAGCTCGAAGTCAAAAGTGCAAGCTTTTCTGCAAATTCAGTTAATTCATCATCATCCGATTCTTCCACAGTTTCATCATCAGAACTATCTGAACTATCAACCATGCTAGTTATCAAGGCTTTCTTCTTAGCACTTTTTCTAGAACCAGAACTTGTCTTTACCATCTTGCCCTTACCCTGAGCTAGCAATGCCAAAGAATCCTCTACTTTCTTTTGCTTGTCTTTTAACTGAAGCAATTCCTTGTTCACTGCTGCTTGTTCCTTTACTTTTTCCTCGTGTTGGTTTAGAGCACAGAACAGATCATTTAGTTTCTCTTCATCCATATCTTTATTGATCTGCATTTGAATAGTGTAGACGTCCCATTCTGGTTGAAGATTTTTGATGAATTTGAAATTTATCTCAGACTCGGATTTCTGCACTCCTTTCCTTCGCAAATCATTAAGGATGATATTGTACCGGTCATGAGCTTCTCTTAGAGACTCCCCTTCTTTGGCTTTAATTCCTTCATATGCATTGATGCTTTGATTCCTTTTGGTCTTGATAGACTTTGCAGAACCCAAAAACTACTTCTCTAGCTCATCCCAAATGTCCTTTGCAGATTCTCTGCTGTCAACCCGGTTGAAAATGTCATTTGGAATGGCCATGATAAGAAAGGTCAAAGCTATAGCATCTCTTTCGACTAAATTTATGTCTACGTCGCTGTACTGAATAGGATATCTTGCTACAATTCTCTCAGGAATTTCAGGATTAGTGTCAGTGGCTGGAATCCTGGCAACTGTGACATGTGGGAAGTGAGGACCGTTCAGAATTGAATCCATCAATTTCTTATCCTAGTTGTTTAAGAAATTGATCATCCTTTTTCTCCATTGCGAATACTCGTCGGCTTGAAGAACAGGAGGCTTGGATTTAGAACCCATGCTTAGCAGATCTCGAGACATGGTTGCAGAAAATTGAGAAAGATGTCTAAAAGAAAGCTTGAATGTAGAAGATCTCTCAAAAGAATCATAAACAGTTGACTAGAAGAGTCAAACCCAGATTACCACTGAAAATGATTTCCAGAAAAAATACAAGTATAGAACTCGCACAGAGCAGGAACTCGCAGAACTCAGAAACACGCAAGTCACTGTTCACTGAACTTCTCGCTAAGAGGCCTTATGCGCGAACCAAAAACTCACAGGACACTACTTGCGCGAAGTGAGGAACTCGCTAGAAGAGTTATGCGCGAAGTAGCTTCTCGCACATTGCTATATGCGCGATCCTGACTAAGAAAATTTTCAAGACTTGAACTTCTCGCAGAAGAATCAAAACACGCACGTCAAATAAAACTCGCACACTGCTTTGCGTGTTCCATACAGAGAAAAATCTGAGAATCTTGAAACTCGCAAAATGTAAACTCGCACGCCTGAGAAACTCGCTGAGTATACTTACGTGAACCAGACTTAGAATTTTTCAGAAATGCCAAGAACTCGCAGAATAAAAAAAAACTTTGCACGAATCAATTTCTCGCAAGTTGAACTTTGCGTTAACCACTAGAAACTCGCACAATACACAGAAAACAGTATCTTGCGCGTTCTTGCTTAGCGTGAAAAGTAGATCTAGCGAGTTCTTCCCTCTGAGTCTAAAAATCGATTCAAAATGCAACAATCCCTGCAAATCACTTTACAACCAATTCCAATAGGTTTGAAAAGTGATTTTAAACACTTTTTGAACATACAACAACGATCAAAAACAACATATTACAGTGTGATTCATGCTTTACAGTGTTCGTGTTCTTGTTTTCAGAAAATCAAGAAAATCCAAAATCAAATCAAATTCAGTGATTAAATCGTGAAAATTTGTGAATGTAAAGTGATCACTAGCACTAATCAAACACAATCAATCCATTAAAACTCTCTAATTCAAACAATTTCGATGAAAAAATGATCAAACAGTATAAGTCTAGAAGTCGATTCGTGAAATCAAGAAATCTACGAATTGATCCAAATTGGTAATCCAAGCTCTCTGAAATCGATTAGGTAGGCTCTGATACCAATTGTAATTGTCCAATTCAAGCTTTATCAAACAATTCAATACAAAATAGATCAAGATTCTAGAGAGAGAAAGTAGAGTGAGAAAGTTATACGTCTATTCAACTCAAGTGATATACGTACAATTTCAAAGGTTTCAAAGGTTACATGAAACTCTCAAACAAAAGCTATTTATACCAAGATTATTCTCTCAAAGCATTACAAGAAAACCTCACTACAAAGTTCTCTCAAAAGCAATTAAAGTACAATACTGAAAGTCAAAGACAAAATACAAAAGTCAAACTCACTTGATCTAAACAAAACATTAACAGATGAAGAGTACTGAGTAGAGGAGGTGTCAGGGATAGAAGAGACATACATTCCAAACTTAAGCATGGAACTGTCTTCTTTAAGTTCATCATGTTCTTTCCAAAAACCAAGACCGGTTTTATCACTGGAAGGGATTTGAGACCTAATAATTTCAGTGATTTTGGTAGAAGAGTTACACCATCCCTCAACAGTTGCCTTTTATGGTTTTAAAGCAGCTATGGCTTGTTCACGTTCAATGATGATAATTTCGTTGACAATGACTTGATCTTTCAAACTTTCCTCTAAAAGAGTCAGTTCTCTGATCTTTTCATGACATTTTTCTAGTTGTTCAGTTAAATCAATATTTTTGTTTTCAGCTAGAGTTTTTCCATTCAGTTCATTGTACAGATCAATTGTCAGCACATCAACAACACGACTTCTCTCAGCTTCAGAGAGTGGGATTGGTAGAGATAGATACTTGAGAAGAGATATAGCTCATAGAAGTTTCTGTTGATTCTTCCACTTCTTCTTTAATCTCAGCCATAAGACAGAGATTAGCAACTTCTTCTTCATCAGAACTAGATTCTTCTGATTCAGCCCAATCATGCTCTTCAGCGATAAGACCTTTACCTTTTCTTTTAAAGTTTTTCAACTTTTGATATTTCTCTTTCAGCTTAAGGTATTTGTTATCGCTGGACTTTCTGGAGGTAGAAGGTTTGAAAGCTTTCTTTGACCTGCACTCACTTGCAAAATGTCCAATCTTTTCATAGTTATAGCAAGTAGCAGTAGCCTTATCAACAGGGGTTGATTTTGGCTTGTCAGATATGGAGAGAGGCTTATTTCTTTTGAAATTGCTCTTTGTTGCAAACCTTTTGAAAGAGTTTTTCGAGAGTGCTAAGGATTCATCAAACACTGAAAGATCAGTGTCTGATAATTCCTCAGAGTCAGAATCTAACTCGGTGATAGTAAGAGTAGATCGCTGAGATGGAATGATCACTGAAGAGACTAAAGCAACAGGAGTGCTTTTGGAGTCTTTAGAATCTTTTACAAGATTCCTCTTCAAAAGATTTGATTTCTCATAGTTGAGCAATATTCCATATAAAGTGCTAAGAGAAAGAGAATTTAAGTCTTTTGTCGGCTTGAGACACATTGAATAACTGTCCCAGCATTCAAGAAGACATTCTAAGAATTTAGTTAAGACCTCAGAATTAGAATAGGTCCTACCAGCAGTTCTTAGATCAATGATTAAACAGTTAAATCTCTGGTTAACATCAGATATGGATTCATTCTTACCAGCGATAAAACTTTCATATTGTCTTACCAAGTTAATATTTTGAGCTTCTTGGACTTCAGTGGTGCCTTCATATTGAACACATATAGTGTCCCATATTTCTTGAGCAGTTTTAATATGCATGATGGAATGTAAGGCTTCATCAGGCAGAGCCATAGAGATAATGGTCTTTGCCTTTGCATCTAAACCAACCTTCTTTTTGTCTTCATCACTCCACTGTCTTATTTCCTTAATAGCATAGCGTTCAGGGACAGCAGAAGTGTTGCCAGTAGCTGGAACGACAGCTATGATTGTAAAAGGTTCATATGGGCCATTTGCTACGTATTCAGGTATAGTAGGATCTACACTTTCTAGAAATAGCATCATTCGATTTTTCCAGAGATCAAAGTTATCTTTGCTATATCGAGGAGGTTTTGAGAGAGAACCATTATCATAGTAGTTTGTATTTGTATTGAGTGCAATTTTTAAGAATAACAAAGAGAAGAATAAATCAAGATCTTGTTTATGAAATTAAACAATCTGCACTGATACCACTTGTTGGTCCCGAAGGTGCTTAACAAGTTTGTGGAAGGGGGGGTTGAATACAAACACTGAATTTTAATGTTATATAAATTGTTTACTGATAAATCAAAGTACAATTTACAATTTACTAAGAAGGGTTGCATAAGAAGTAGAGAATGAGGGATTAGGAGAGTATAGAAAACAAGGGTTTCTATATTTTTAGAAAGATGAAGGCTAAGGGAAACTCTCAGATGGAGTTGAAATCTTTCTATTTAAACTCAATGCATTAAATGCATGGCAGAGCACTTTACACGTGTCCTTCATTTATTGGTTGCATGGGTCTGACTTTAGGAGACATGATTTCGGCCGTATGATGAACATTGTAGTTATCAGAGTTTTTGTACGAATTGTTGCAAAGGTATGTATGTTTCTGAAAATCGTACGATGTGTGCAAGGGTAAGACAAAAGATACTTGTGGCATAAGCTAAGTGACCATCGATCGCTGAATATCTCTTCCTTCAGAGATACAAAGAAGTTCAGCTATTGCTTAAGCTTTTCCTCGGGTTTCTTCGCATGTGTATATTTGTCTTGGCTTCACTGATATCCGCATCAGGTCATGAGTAGACATGTCTTTGTTCAAAAACTTTGTCTTCGATTCAGCAGTGAACATATTTTGTCGGGAAACTTGTCTTCAGGGATTACGTCTAACTGTTTACATGAGAAACCATCAGCGATACTGAACATACTCAGTATTTGATCGTTCATACTGAAACACTTATATATATATGAATGCTTTCAAGAAATATCATCAATGATAACTGAACAGACTCATTATGATCGCTGATGATGAAACACTAATACATAATTTTAAACTTAATTTTCACTAAGTATAGCAAAAGGATCATTTTCAAATCACTGAGAGCGAATGGATCAACAGAGAGTTATGTACAAAAGTCAAGCTAAGCACAACCTACCATCCTCAAACTGACGGTCAAAGTGAGACGATAATTCAAACTCTCGAGGATATGCTGAAATCGGGCGTCATATATTTTGGAGGAAGTTGGGACTCGCACATACCTTTGGTGGAGTTTTCTTTTAACAACAGTTACCATTCTAGCATTGGGATGACACCTTTTAAGGCCTTGTATGGTCGGAAGTGTAGGACCTCGGTGTGTTGGCTAGAGGTGGGGGAAAAATAATTCGTCGGGCAGGAAATTATGCAAGAAACGGCGGATAAAGTGAAGAGCATTCGGGAACGGTTGAAGGTAGCTCAAGATCGGGAAAAGATCTATGCTGACATGAAGCGAAGGCCAATGGAGCTCCAAGTGGGGGATCGGGTCATGTTGAAGGTGTCTCCATGAAAGGGCCTTATTCGTTTTGGAAAGCGTGGAAAGCTTAGTCCCCGCTTCCTTAGACCCTTCGCTATATTAGAGAGGATTGGACTCCAAGCCTACAAGTTAGTTACCGTCGGAAATGGAGGGAATTTGTTGGGTCTGAATGTGCCAAGGATGGATACTACTGCTAATTGAAAGGTATTACTACTGCTTGTAAGTTTAATACTGCTAGATGAAATATTACAACTGCTAGTAGAATTACTATTGCTTGAAGAGTTAGTACTGCTAGAAGAATTGTTAGTACTGCTTGGAGAGTAAGTACTGCTAGTAGTTAGTACTGCTAAAGATTACTACTGCGAGTGAGGAGTTAATACTGCAAGCATGGTTAGTACTGCCAGAGACAAAGTTAATACTGCTATTGAGTTAGTGCTGCTTATGAAGATAAATATGACTTGGAGATAAAGATGAGCTGAAGATAAAGACGAAGATAATTAAGGAATTGATGCTGAAGATCAATTTTGTTTTGATAATTATCTTGTAATTAATTCTGTATATATAGTCTAGAAGTTATTGATAGAGATACACATATTGACAGAGTTTTTACATAGAAATATAGAATACGAGTTGTTTTAGAGAATTAACCTCAAGACTAGTATTGATCCTTTCTATAGAGAAGTATAGAACATCTGTTGAGTCTGTTCAACAGATTGAGGTTGTGTTTGTAATCATTAAGTTTTATGCAATATAAACTTATGATTTGAGTTCATATTCTTTGTTTTGATTAATTGTTAAAGTGTTATTCCGCGACTTCTTTAACATTGTTTCTGAGTTTGTATTAAATTCTTGTTTAGAATTTTCGATCTTGACAAGTGGTATCAGAGCTAGAAAACTCAGAAATCTATAATCATGGATGGTTCAAGCGATAGCGTTCTGGTCTCAAAGGTTCCCATGCTCAAACCCAATGAGTTTGACATGTGGAAAATCAGAATCAAGCTTATACATTCTTCTCACAGACTTCTCAATATGGGATATCATTGAGAATGGTCCTTCTGATGGAGGAAAGATGGATGCAGATGGCAACAGACCTCCACCAAAGACTGATGGAGAAAGAAAGATGAGGCAGACAGAGATGAAAGCCTTGAGCACTCTGCTCTTGGCTATACCTAATGAGTACCAACACCAGTTCTGTAACTGCACGGATGCACAATTTTTATGGAATGCACTGGAGAAAAGATTTTCTGGTACCAAAAGTACCAAGAGAAATCAGAAGGCCATCCTGAAGCAGGAATATGAAAACTTCATGTCTACAAAGAATGAGTCCATGACTCAAACTTTTGATAGATTTAATAAGCTAATTGGTGAATTGGCTACTGTTGGTGTTCAGATAAATCAAGATGATGTCAACAGAAAATTTCTAAGATCTCTTGGTGATGAATGGACTATGTACACTTTCTCCTTCAGACAGAATGACCAACTGGAGGACAAGGAACTGGATGACCTCTATAATGATCTTAGGGTGTTTGAAGCAAAGGTAGAAGCAAAGAAGAGGCCCTCTGGATACTCATATAATGCTTCTCTTTTATCATCTTCTACTGATTCTGCGGCTAATACAGAATCAGTTAGTGCTGCCCATGGATCAAAGCAAGATGGAGCTAATGACTCAGTTCTAGAAGCTTTTCTATCCAGTCATGCTAATTCCACTCTAATTAATGATGACTTAGAACAGATAAATGTTGATGATCTGGAAGAGATGGATATCAAGTGGCAGATGGCTATGCTCACAATGAGGGTAAAAAGATTTATCAAAAGGACTGGAAGGAACAACTTTGCTCAGAAAAGAGAAGATGGGGTTGGATTTGATAAATCCAAGGTTGAATGTTACAAGTGTCACAAGCTGGGACACTTTGCAAGAGAATGCAGAAGTGGATTGCCTCAACAGCATACTAGCAACCATCAACCATCACAGTCCACTAGCTTCAACAACAGGAACTCTTCTCAAGCTCTTGTGTCCCAAGAAGGAATGGGATTTGATTGGAGTGACCAAGCAGAAGAAGCAGTTCAGAATCAAGCTTTAATGGCTAAAGTTTCAGAGTCAGCAAGCACTGATATTCCCACAGAGGTAACATCTAACCTTTGCTCTAAAACCTGTATTGAAACTGTTAAAAAGTACAGGGATCACAATCAGAGCATGTGTGATGACTTTAAAATGTTAGAAAAAGATAGAAGAGAGTATGTTTTGATTGTTGAGAGGTTTGAAGAACAAATTAAGTCATACCAGGCTAATGAACTTCAACACTCTTATGATACCAACTACTGGAAGTGGGAGAAGAATCAGTTAAAGACTGAACTAGAGAAGGCCAAAACAGAATGTGAGAAAATTAAGAGTGAGTTTGAGAAAGCTAAACTAGATATTGAGAAATATTCCAATGCCTCTAAAGCAATGGACTCACTTCTAAAAACTCAAGTTCATGACAAGCTGAGAAGAGGTATAGGCTATAAAACCACCCCTCCACCTTACAACAATAACTATATCCCTCCCACCTCAGATCTCTTAAAAAGAAAGGACAAGAGGGAATTACCTGAGAGAGCCATTGAAGTAGATCCTTTAGACAAAGTAGTGGTTGAGGCAGATTCTGAAGAAGAGGACTCTAAGTGTAAGAATAAGGAAGAACATAAAGATATTCCCTTAGACAACCACATTCTGACAAATGAAAGGGGGGTAAACCATTTGTCAAAAGTGAGAAAGTAGAGAAGTCCAAAAGTGGGGAAGAGACTGTGAAGAGTGAGACAGCTGAGACCTCTAGGAAAGGGAAGGATAAGGTACAGGGAATTCATTACATGCAAACCTCTGTTATAAATCCCTGTACTTGTCAACAGAACAAGCCCCATAACAATGATAAAATAAGGGGAAATCAAAGAAACAGAAATAATCAGTGGGCATTAAAACAAGGAATTGATCTGAGAAAAATTAACAGACCAAAGCCTTATTTTATCTGTGGCAAGTTAAATCATCTAGCCAAACACTGTTATTTCAATCCTATTAACCAAAGGATCAATTTTCAAAGAAATATACAAAATCCTGTTGGTTATAGGAAGCAAATAAGGAATCATATGGCTGAGAATGTGAGAAGGGCACCTATAAAATCTCATGTTCAGAATAAGTTTGCTAATTCAAAGAAAAATACTCCAAATAAGCCAAGGAGTAACTTAAAGAAAAAGAAAGCAAACAACTTTGTCCAGGTTTGGGTTCCAAAAGTAAAGAAATCTGTTAGTACTGCTACTTCAAATAGTACTGCTGACAAGAATAGTGTTGCTGCATGCAATACTACTGCTAACCCAGTTAGTACTGCTAACAAAGTTAGTACTGCTAACCCAATTAGTATTGCTAATGATGTTAGTATTGCTAACAAAGTTAGTACTGCAAATCAAGTTAGTACTGCTTCCAGTGACAGACCCATTATTCTGACAAAGTATTCAAGCAATAAGATTCCTCAGTTTGATAATCTCATCAAGTTTGAATATGAATATGTTGATGAGAATGGGAAACCCAAGACCACTTTGGCTTAGGTTCCTATTAAAAACTAATTCCTTTATTATATGTGCAGGGAAACCAACAGCTCAAGGGAAGGAGCATTTGGCATGTTGATAGTGGTTGTTCCAGGCACATGACAGGTAACATGGCCTGCCTTCAAAACTTCAAAAGATTTGATGGAGGACATGTTGCTTTTGGTGATAATCCAGCAGGTGGAAAGATAAGTGGAAAAGGTAATGTGTCAAAAGGTAAGATGACCTTTGAGGATGTATACTATGTTAAGCAATTGAGATACAACCTGTTAAGTGTATCACAGGTCTGTGACAAGAAACATAGCATATTATTCAATGATATTGAATGTATTATCCTTGCTCTAGGGTTCAAGGTAGTTGATGAAAGCATGATACTACTTAGAACTCCTAGAAAGGACAATGTTTATTTCTTAGACTTGGAGAGTGTAGTTTCTGATTCATCTCTAAATTGTTTATTTTCAAAAGCTTCATTGGATGAATCATCTCTTTGGCACAAAAGGATGTGTGACATGAACTTTAAAACAATGAACAAACTTGTGAAAAACAACCTTGTAAGAGGTCTGCCACAAAATGTATTTTCATGTGATGATTATTGTGTTGCACGTCTTAAAGGCAAACAGCATAAAACTTCTCATAAGTCCAAAGAGATAAATACAATCTCTTCACCTCTTAATTTACTGCATATGGATCTGTTTGGACCTACAAATGTGATGAGTATTGGTAAGAAATCCTACTGCTTGGTTATTGTTGATGATTTCTCTAGAATCACTTGGGTCTATTTTCTGAGGACTAAGGATGAGACAAGTGGACTGGTCAAATCCTTTGTGCTTAGAGTTGAAAACCAAACAAATCTAAGTGTTGGGAACTGAAGAATTCATCAAGTGTGGTTAATGCTGCTGGTTCAATATTAATACTGCTAGAAGACATAAAGGTTAGTACTGCTGAGTGTTACTACTGCTAGTGTTAATTAATACTGCTAGTCAAAGTTAGTACTGCTTGAACAAAGTTAGTACTGCTTAGCTAGTTAGTACTGCTAGTGGTTAGTACTGCTTAGTAGTTAAGGCTGCTAGAAGGAAGTTAATGCTGCTGAAGATTAATACTGCTTATATGATGAAGATTCGTATGAAAGGATATACATGGAAGCTTAGAGATATACATAGAAGATATACTGAAGATATTTTATTCATTGTAATTATCTTTGTATTCAGTATATATATATAGTATTGTTTAGAATAGGTAATAACAATTTTTTTTTAAGTTTTCATTCTTTTAGAGAAAATCAACCTCAAGGCATAGATCCTAATTCTAGAGAAGTAGAATTCGTATTGGTGAGCCTGTTCATCAATATTGAGGTTGAGTGTGTAATTCTGTAACTTCAAAGCATTCAATACAAGTTTACAGTTTGTTCCTCATATTTTCTGTATTGATTTACTATTTCATTGGATATCAAAGTGTTATTCCGCAAACTTCTTTGATATTGTTTCTGAGAATTAATTCTTGTTGAGAATTCGATCCTGACACTAAGAGTTAAAGTCATAAGGTCTGATAATGGAACTGAATTTAAAAACAATGACCTAAATAGCTTCTGTGAGGAAAAAAGCATTGAGAGACAATACAGTGCTCCTATGACTCCTCAACAGAATGGTGTTGCTGAAAGGAGAAATAGGACTCTGATAGAAGCTGCTAGATCTCTGTTGGCAGATTCAAAACTTTCAATTACTTTTTGGGCAGAAGCATTTAATACTGCCTGCTATGTTCAAAACAGAGTTCTAGTAGTGAAATCCCAAGACAAGACACCTTATGAGCTTTTTAAAAAGAAGAAACCTTTTATTGGATTCTTCAAACCATTTGGGTGTCCTTGCACAATTCTCAATACCAAAACTCACCTAGGAAAGTTTGATAGCAAAGCTGAAGATGGGTTTCTTGTTGGATATTCATCTCAAAGTAAGGCCTACAGAGTTTTCAACACCTCTTCTAGGATTATTGAGAAAAGTGACAATGTCAAATGCAATGAGAACACACCAAATCAACTTGGTTCAGGTCCTGATTGGCTATTTGACATTGATTCACTGACTAATTCTTTGGGTTTCAGTATTGAGAATAATGCAGGAACAGGGACAGAAAAGGTACAAGTACAAAGACAAGAGTTTCTGTTGTTCCCAACACCCACTGCTGATCCTGTTGAATTCTGTGACCAAGATAAGAAAGATACTTCAGATTCAAAGGACACTGAACCAACTCAGAATGAAGAGGACAGAGGTGAAAAGGAAGATCAACCCTCAGATTCAGGAATCAAAGGTCCTGAGATGCCATGTTTGGAAGAAGATGACATAGATGATGATAACTCTTTAGTTTTTGGTGGCAGCACTCCTGAAAAGAATGACTCTAATCTGGAAGCGGATATTAATGAAGAGGATGTTCATCAAACAAGAGTTCAGAAAAATCATCCTCCTCAATTGGTGATTGGTGACATCAATTCACCTATAATCACAAGGAATCAAAGTAAGTTGGGAGGATTGAAAGATATACAATCAGGTTTACTTTCTTGCTTTCTATCTCAGGCGGAACCCAAAAAGGCATATGATGCAATGAAGGATCCAAGCTGGATAGAAGCAATGCAAGAGGAGCTACTGCAGTTTGTGTTGCAGGATGTCTGGGATTTGGTTGACCTTCTAAAAGGACACAGAGCTATAGGCACTAAATGGATCTTCAGGAACAAGAAAGATGAGAGAGGAATAGTAATAAAGAACAAGGCCAGATTAGTGGCACAAGGGTATACTCAAGAAGAAGGAATTGATTATGAGGAGGTATTTGCACCAGTGGCCAGGATTGAGGCAATCAGGCTATTTTTAGCCTATGCTTCTTTCATGAAGTTCAGGGTCTATCAGATGGATGTAAAGAGTGCTTTCCTGTATGGGAGAATTGAAGAAGAAGTGTATGTCTGTCAGCCTCCAGGGTTTGAGAACCCAAATCATCCTGACAGAGTATACAAATTAAATAAGGCACTCTATGGAATACATCAAGCACCAAGGGCATGGTATGACACCTTGTCTACCTATCTCTTGGAAAATGGTTTTCAAAGAGGAATCATATACAAGACTCTGTTTATTCAGAGGAAGAAGAAGGACATCCTAATAGTGCAAATCTATGTGGATGATATTATCTTTGGATCCACAAAAGATCAAATGTGTAGAGATTTTAAAGAATTGATGCACAAGAAATTCAAGATGAGTTTTATGGGTGAACTTACTTTCTTCCTTGGGCTACAAGTTAAGCAGAAGAAAGATGGGATATTTATAAGTCAATCCAAGTATGTGCAGGACATTCTTACTAAGTTTGGATTCTCAGACTCAAAGCCTGCAAGCACACCCATGGAGACACACAAACAGATCACTGCAGATCTTGAGGGGGAGGATGTGGATGTTCATCACTATAGATCCATGATTGGCTCCCTCATGTATCTCACTTCTTCAAGACCAGATATCATGTTTCCTGTGTTGTGTGTGTGCAAGATTTCAAGTAAGGCCTAAGCAGTCACACTTTCAAGCAGTCAAGAGGATATTCAGATATCTCAAAGGCCAACCTAGATTAGGTCTTTGGTATCCTCATGACTCACCATTTGACCTACTTGCTTATTCAGACAGTGACTTGGGTGGTTCAAATTTGGATAGAAAGTCAACTTCAGGGGGATGTCAGTTTTTGGGTGCAAGACTAGTGTCATGGCAGTGCAAGAAACAAACCACAGTGTCCACCTCTACAATAGGTTGTGAAAGTCCATACAAGTAACCAATTTGCTGATCTATTCACCAAAGCTTTTGATGTGGGTAGATTTACATTCTTGGTCACAAGTGTGGGCATGATAAACACTGAATAAGCCTCCTTTGATCTGCTTTATGTACCATTTCTATATAGACTCCTTCCTGTCTACTTTCTCATATTGTATTGTGCATGGTGCTGCTAACCTTGTATGTTTAAGTGTTTCAGATTGCTTAAATTGAATACTTGGTACTTCTAGTTAAGTTAATACTGCTCTCTATATTACTCATGTTGACAGTTCAAATATGGTTAAGTATGGTTACTACTGCTAGGTAGTTTATAGTGCCAGTGCAAAGTTACTACTGCTTACCTTGTTTCTACTTCTAATCAGTGTTACTACTGCTGGCATGTGTTAATAATACTAGTCTGAGTTAATACTGCTAGTTTGTGTTAGTACTGCCAGTATGTGTTACTACTGCTAATATGAGTTAATACTGCGAGTTGGTTAATACTGCTAGGGTACTTAATACTGCTTCCAACTGAAACCCTCCACCTATAAATACCCCTTTGTGACCGCCAAAATACAAACGTCTCTTTGAACTTCCATTGCTTCTCTTTCTCTCTCTCTCTCTCGATTTCTTGCTCACCAGTGTAAACCCTTGTTGCGATTCGAACCCTAGAATCAATCAGAACGATGGCAGGACTCGAATTCTTTGATGAACACAATGAGGTTGCTATGCTGCAAAAACCCAAACAGGCTGAAGGTTTCCATCCGATTGTGGATTTCCTCAAATCGTCACACATTGCCTATGCCCTCACTGTCAATCCCACAATCTGTGTGGAACATCTACGACAATTTTGGGCAAATGCTACCATCCACACTGAAGAGGGCACTCAGGTCATCAAAACAAGGGTGTATGATAAACCCCTGACCATCTAAGAAGAGTGTATTCGCATCCATCTACGCTTAGATGATGCCTCAGGTATTACCTCTTTACCTAAGGAAGATATCTTCCATGCTCTTAGTCAAATGGGGTATGAAGGTCCCACAGAGGCATTCAAGTTCTTCAAGAACAGATTTTCACCTCAATGGAGATTCTTTGTTCATACCCTACAACACTGCATTTCAAGAAAAAAAACTGGCTAGAGTGA
This sequence comes from Arctium minus, assembly GCA_954870635.1. NCBI lineage: Eukaryota > Viridiplantae > Streptophyta > Magnoliopsida > Asterales > Asteraceae > Arctium > Arctium minus. The sequence continues at coordinate 35,026,883 of OX941096.1, read as the reverse complement.
GTTCAGCAGCACCATAGCCTATGCTTTGGTCTACTTAGCGACCTCTAGAAAGTTTAATTTCTCTCAAATGATCTTAAACGATTTAATGTCAAACCTGGATACCAAATCAAAAAGCTTTTTATATGTATCCAAGGTTTGTACAAGAAGTACTTGATAAGGAATTGACGGATTTACCTACCTTCAAGGAGGTATATGTACCAAAACTCCCAAAGGGGAAGGTGTTCTCAAATATGAAGAGGCCCAGTAAGGACTTCTCAGGTAGAGACACTCCATTGTTCTCTACAATGATGGGTGTGTCTCATTCCCATGGTGACGCATCAGGGTCACAGCCCACATCTGACCACCCGACTGATGACCTACCCACACCACTCATTTCTATCAATATCCCTCAGATTCCTATTGACAAGCCACAATCCCCCATCACCAAAACTTACACAAGGAAAAAGGTACAGAAGGTTCCTTCCCTTCTAGTATCTTCACCCCCAAAGCCTAAAAGCCCTCTGATGGAGCATTTTCCATCAAAGAATATCCAAAGGGAAACCACAGGGGTGTCTCCCAACCCCAAGAAGGTGCTCAATAAGGAGGTGGAAGAGCATGTGGGCAGTGAGGCTCACACTACTAACTTTGCACAAAGTGCAGGTCAGAACAGTGCGAACATCTTTATGACCTTCCCCACGACAACTTTGGGTGAGCAATCATCCAAAGGTCCCAGGTGCCAAGAAACCAAGGGGGTAGAGGGTACTTCTGCTAGGCATAAGACTCCTACTAAAACTTCCAAGGATCCTTCCAGGGTGGTCAACACACCTAAAGGAGGTGAGGACAGATATAACTATGAGGAATTGATGGAAACATTGGGTAATATCAATCTGGATGTACTCAAACAAGGTGTAGAAATAGAGGAGATGAAACTAGTGATTCTTTCACAACAAGTGCAGATAAGTAAATTAAAGAAGATGGTTCTGAGGCTAGTGCAGAAAAAGAAGAGAAAGCAGTATGTATTGAAGAAACGGGGAGCTGTAAATGATGCTTTCAAAAAGGGGGAGAGACAAGCTTAAGGTGAAAAACAAAGTCTTGTTGGCATGGAATCTAAATTTGAGGGGGAGTTGGGTACAGAAGCAGAAAGTAGCAAAGCAGCAGAAACCTTTAAGCTAGCAGCAAAAATAAGTCTAGCAGTAGAAACTGAGAAGGCTGCAGTAGAAACTGAGAAGGCTGCAGTAAAAACTGGGCTGACTGTTGAGGAAATACAGATTGCATAAACACTAGTGAAGGCCAAAGTTGACACTAGTGAAGGCCAAAGCTGACACTCCCAAGGCTACTCAAAAGGCTAAAGGAGTGGAAATCAAAGAAGGTGGTCTAGCAAAGAAAAGAAAAGAAGCTAGTATTGCTGAAATTAAGGGTAAAGGCAAAGAGAAGGTGGTTGAATCTGTAAAAGAATCAAAGAAACAAAGTCAAATAGCTTTGGATGAAGAATTGGCAAGGAAGATACAAGCAGACCTTGAAAAGGAAATGAGATTCAATCTACCAAATACAGAGAGATTGCATTGGAGTTGGCTAAGAAAATCAATGAAGAATATCAAAAGAGTCTGAAGTCTGCAGCAGTTGCTAAGAAAGTCACAAAGCAGGCTTCAAGGCAAAGGCTACCACTGAAGACTAGACAAAGACAACCTTCTAAGACATACTTAGCCAACCATGAAAGAAGGAAGATGATAAACTTCCTGAAAGGATCTATTGGAGTTCCTGAGGGAATGTTTACAGGTATGTCTTTTGGAAAGCTTGAAGAACTTTACCAGAAGGAGATAGCCAAGCTGAAAGGGGATTTCATTCAAAGGGTTGAGATTGAAAGAAAGTTGAAAGAAAGACATGATCTCAACATACAACAACCTTTCCCTAACAGTGAAGAAGGCACTCCTATCAAAGAAAAGGCTGAAGAAAAGCAAGAAGAGACCTTAGATCAAAAGATTGGAGCTATTAAAAGAAAGAAGTCCATAGCTACCAAGTCAAAGGAAAAAAGGCCTAGAACTGAAGAAGGAAAGAAAGAAAAGAAAAGTGAGGAAATAGAAACAGATCTTCAGAGCAGCAGAAACAGGGTGAACAGGTTGACAAGGAAAATGAGAGTCAAGAGCAGTCCAATCAACAATCTAATGAGCAGTTACATTTGTACATGACTTTGACAGATGAAGATCCAGTGCAAGCTGATCCTATTTCTATGAAAGCACTAGAAATTATCTTTTGGAATATTCTGAAGGACAATAGAAAAAAATATTTCAGATTCAAAAGAATGGGTTATCAGTTTGAGGTGTATGAAACTTGGGGCAAAGTGATCAGAAGTTGTTCCAAGGCTGACCTAGAGGAAATGTACAAGGTAGGAACAAAACTGTATGAGACTGTGTTGCAAGGGACTGAAATAAGCTTACTCAAGATTGCCATGGAATACTTATGCATGATGTTTGAGCCTGAAAAAGTGAAGTACAGGATCAAAGACTTACATCATGAATATGGGTTTAAAAAGATTGATCATTGGATGTTGTTTGAAAACTGTGGTGTCTACATGATAACAATTGACAAAAGCTATCATGAGTACTACTTGGTTGACAAGATCTATGACCACAGCAGAGCTAAGTTGGAAGGGATGCTGAAAGCTAAGCTGGTATGTGCTAAAGGATCAGAAATGGCCAAAATAGTGATCAGAAGGACAATTAATCAAAGTCTAGGATTGGATCCAAATCTGGGCAATTAAGCTGAAGTGTTGAAAGCATCATCAAGACTCTATGTTGAAAGAACTTAACTTCTCTTTTTGAAAAGTTAAGTTAGGGGGAGATTGTTGGATCTGAATGTGACAAGGATGGATACTACTGCTAAATGAAAGGTATTACTACTGCTTGTAAGTTTAATACTGCTAGATGAAATATTACTACTGCTAGTAGAATTACTACTGCTTGAAGAGTTAGTACTGCTAGCAGAATTGTTAGTACTGCTTGGAGAGTTAGTACTGCTAGTAGTTAGCACTACTGAAGATTACTACTGCAAGTGAGGAGTTAATACTGCAAGCATGGTTAGTACTGCCAGAGACAAAGTTAATACTGCTATTGAGTTAGTGTTGCTTATGAAGATAAAGATGACTTGGAGATAAAGATGAGCTGAAGATAAAGACGAAGATAATTAAGGAATTGATGCTGAATATCAATTTTGTTTTGATAATTATCTTGTAATTAATTCTGTATATATAGTCTAGAAGTTCTTGATAGAGATACACATATTGACAGAGTTTTTACATAGAAATATAGAATACGAGTTGTTTTAGAGAATTAACCTCAAGACTAGTATTGATCCTTTCTATAGAGAAGTATAGAACGTCTGTTGAGTCTGTTCAACAGATTGAGGTTGTGTTTGTAATCATTAAGTTTTATGCAATATAAACTTATGATTTGAGTTCATATTCTGTGTTTTGATTAATTGTTAAAGTGTTATTCCACAACTTCTTTAACATTGTTTCTGAGTTTGTATTAAATTCTTGGTTAGAATTTTCGATCTTGACAGAATTCACCCCACATTTCATATTTGTTACCTATGTAAGTGCATGGACGAGGACCAAGGTGTCATTCCGTTGTCAAAAATCCGCATTAGATAATGGAAACCGCTGCGTAGAGGAACCAGATACCATCCTAGAGAGTAAAATGAAGAACCTTCACCATAAAGAAGTAACCATGGTCAAAGTTCAGTGGAAGCACCATCGGGGTGCTAATGTCACATGGGAATCCGAAAAAGACATGAAGAGGCGATATCCGCAACTGTTCGTGTAGAATGAGATTTCGAGGATGAAATCTTCTCTTAAGAGTGGAGGATTGTAATGCCTAAAAATTTTGGTAAGTTATGATTCAATGAATTCTTATGATCCTTCTTCTTTAGTTGCTACATTGAACTTGTTTTTTATCAATGGCCGAACTTCGAAGCCTCAATGTCGAATGTGGAAATTTCCACACTCGGGGTGGTTTGGTGTGACATTGTCGGCGATAGTGCCATGGAACACTACCGCTTGGCACTACCGCTTGGCACTACCGCATGGCACAATCGCAGGGAGAAGAAGAGTCGTGGTACACTCTCAGTGATTATGCCAACGAGAGTGACACCCAGCATAACCGCAAAGCATTATCTCCCGGTTGGTACCGAGGAATGGATGGGGACCGCGGAAATTCCATATGGTAAAGTTGGAGGGCACATACACCTGGCAGGTTTGTCGGTATAAATTCCCACTTGAGCCGATTTTCACCCCATTTTCCTTTCTAAATCTATTAGAACCTGATTTTGGAGAAGCTTTAGACGATTTTCACTCTTCAAGCCCTACCCTCATTTATTGAAAGCCCTTGGAGTTGGTGGATCTTTGGGGAAGCATTCAAGTCCTCATTAAATCCATTTAGTGTGAAGATTCAAGCCCTCAACCTCAACTACTCATCTTTCTCAAGTTTCTAGGGTCTTGCTAACTTTTCTAGGTTTTTTATCAAAACCTAGTTTGTGAGTTTCTAAACCTTTTTGTAAAACTAGATACATGTTATTCTATGCTTCTCATCATCATTTCTAAATAATTTTGTAAAAACCCTTGTGGTTGCTAAATATGCTTATACCTCCATATTTTAAAGAACTCATGGGTCCTTGGTGGGAAAGGTTCTAGTTGGTAACAAGAACACTTTATTTGTGAAATATATTGGTATTTGATTTCTTTAAGGAAAGACCCATGTATTAGGGTTTAGACGTAACTTGAGAATTTGGCACTAGAAAATGCTTAATTGTCAATGAATAGTCGTAATACTTGTTATTGTGCCTTCAAGTACACAAAATGTAGCTTTATAGCTTGGACATATATTATGTGAGGACATATGCCTATTTTGGCTAATTTAATAATGTTTGATTATTATAACGAATCCTATCTATGATGCATGTGGTAGTTAAACCACCAAATGTTTATGATGGTATTGAACATGTTTCATATAGATTAATATGTCTTTGGCCGAAATTAAAATATTGGATTAACCAAGTCAAGTAGACACTAGGAGGACATAGTCTTGGGTGCCAGTGAGTGGGTATGCACCTAGACCTCCTCCATTCGGGGCAATGCCTTAATGGATGTGTCGGGCCTTTTTGGTGTCACTCATGGTAGTTGACACTAAGGTATCTTGACTCTTTGGGTGAAACTTAATTGGTGTTATGGGTCTCCCCATTTGACTCCAATTATTGATCTACGAATTAATATTCTTGTCATTATTGCATTATTATTGCATGTTACTATTTGTTCAAACTCACTAGGATTTTTGGCCTAACACTTGTTTGGTATCTACATGTTTCTCAGGTTCTAGCGGCACCGGGTCTAAGAAGGTTTAGCCATGTCTAGTGTGAGCTTGGGGGAAAGTATTCTTTTTGAGACACCTACCTTGGAAGATCATTCTTGGAGTAGAGATAACACCCTTTTTTGTAATCTTATTATGTTTAGGAATTAGATTAGATGTTTGTCATTTGCTTTCCGTTATATTACAAATTGTAATTAAACAGGTGTTTGTTATTTCCCATTTTTAGGAGGTTCATGCTATGACATTATATACCACTTTCCCTTTATTGAATTTTTTGTTTGCCCCTATTTTTGGGGTGCTACACTTATAGATTTAAGTTTACAAAGTCAATTATCTTAAGATGGATGAATTATAGCTTACCCTATGGAAATCAAAGTGCAATACAAAGTAAAGAGTGAAATAAAGCCATGGTGTCTTTAATTAAAGGAATTTGGATTCAATAACAACAGCGGTACGTGTTTTGTCAATGACTCGGATGCATTAAAAATCAGAACAAAAAAGAAAAAGGACTCAAAGATCCTATTCTTGATACTTAGTCTTATTGTATGTCTATATCATTCTATGTTTTTATTTTCGTCATTTCAGTACTTGGAGACAAGTAACAAATAAGTTTAGGATTGTGATAACTCTTATTTTGAGTGTTATTTACACATTTGTTTGTGTGTGTTTTATTTCCCTTTATAGTGTTTTTTTCTCCTTTTGTGTTTGTCTTTCTCGTTTTATTCATTTATTTTCATTTGAAGTTGATTATAATCAAGTTTATATTTTTGTATGAATATTCTTTAATTTTGGGCAGAAGAATAGGCACTCCTAACCGTGGTAAACAAGACCAGACGATAGAGTATCCACTCTCAGCAGCAATGCCCAACACACCTGGTGAAGTTATTATGTGATCAAGAATAAAGAAAAAATATCATTCTTGGAGATGGATCAGCCAATTTTAGTAAATAGAGTACCATGCTTTAAAATTTGAAGAATGTTGACCATTTTTGGGAACCTTGCACTTATACACGCAGCAGGTCTGGGAGGTTTGACAGATGATGTCACGTCCGTAGTGGGCACTATAGACTCCCACTTCAAGTGAAGAAGAAAACTCTTGTTGAATTCAATGACTCCTTAGTGGCTTTGCACGTAAATATCACCTATTAACCAACATTTAATTAGGAGAGGGTTGGGAGGATGGTTGTGTCACCACATTTCCCTTAGTTCACTTATCTTGTATTTTATCTTACATTTTCCTTTATGTTTCCTTAGTTGTAATTTCATTTATAGTATTGCAATATTTATATTAGTTTCTAATTTCAAGTATGGTTTTTTAGCTATTCTTCTTTTTCTTCTTCATTTTAGTAGTAGTGGACTACTATGATGCCCACTGCGTCGTCCATTACCGACAAAGCACTTTAATTTGTTTTACTAGTTTAATGTATTTCCTCTTTAATTTTTAGGATATGGGTGTCAAAAGTACATATAATTTATGTGTGAAACTTGAGTATTCTTTAAAGTTCAGTTTTCTAATACTTGGTTGCCTTTAGTTCGATAATTGCCAATGATGCGGACAAGATGATCTCTTGAATGTGTTTGAAGTCTAATCCTAGACTTAGGAATGGGTCGGATGTAGAATCACGAGCTTGAGTAGAAATGTTATTGTAACCCAAACAGAAACTGGGTTTGCAAGTGGGAAGGACACTGAAATTGTATTTCCCAATCAATCAAGCAATCTCAAGATCAAGATCAAGATTTGACAATATATATTTAGAGAGAGAGTAGAGAGAGAAAGTTCTTATGTCATTTATCTCACACAGATATTACAATGCTTAGTTCTAGTTACAAGATTACAAAGCACCTAAGGTATTTATACCAAGGATGCTATCACAATATTAAACCTACAAACATTAAGATTGACATTGCTAACATTGACTTAGAAACATTGACCTTGTTGACTTTGCTAGACTTGACTTTTCTCATTAAATCTTGGATACAATAAAATACACTAACATTCTCCCCCTTTGTATTCAAGATTTAAAAAAAATTGACACTAGTCTTCAGCACTTGATTCTTCAACTTTTGTCTCTAACAGTCTTGGACTTTGAAGCTTTAACAATCTTCAGTCTTTCAGTCTTTGAAGAATCTTGAAGAGTCTTTAACACTTTGCAGCTTTGGAAAGTCCACAAGTCTTGAAAACAAATCATTTAAAGTCATGAAACAATACTATGAAAACTTCATCTTTGAAACTTCTTTAAACTTCTTTGAAATCTTTTGCCTTTGAGAAACTTCTAGGAATCTTTCAAAAACTTTATCTTCATCACTCTGATGTCTTGATCGTCTTTGGAAAAACGAACTTTCACGAATCTTCTAATTTGACTTTGAATAATCTCAGAATGATTTCTTTTCATCTGGCTTGGACTTTCAGAATCATCTTTAGAAAGTCTCTTTTCTTCAAATCAGCTTTGAAATTTGAATCTTTCATAAATTTCTTCCACTTTTTTTTTTAACATCTCGTCTCTGAAATTGATCTTTGTAGATTTCTCCCCCTTTTTGATGATTGTGAGCATCATTATCATCAAAATTTTCTCAATTTCAGCACTTTCTTTGAATCTCCCCCTTTTTCAAATATTCTCCCCCTTTTGAGATACATTTGACATTCTCCGCTCTTTGATCTGAATAGTTGAATCATGAACTGTATATACCCGAATATTTTCAAATCCAGATATAATGAACTTGGTAACCCTGATTCAACAAATGAAACAGTTAGAAGTGTCTGTCAGTAACACGGAGTTACTGTGTACAACGAATGTACAATTTAAGAGCTGGTTTGATGATAACTCCCCAGGACTTCCATTCAATCTGTAAGACTCCATAAAAAAACGTATAATTATTCTTATCCGAATTGAACCGTAATTAAAAATAGCAACCATAGATAGTTAGGGGTTGAAACCGTCATTTACTTAAACTCTTTACATATATATATATATAAATATATATTACGATAAAACTCTTTATATATATATATATATATATATATATATATATATAAATTACATATTATATATATATAGCAACTCTTTATATATATAAACATTTAACTAAATGTGGTATCAATTAGAGTAATTACAAATATCCCTTTAATACATACTTTCACTCTATCGTCTTCATCATCTTCACACACCGCCTCCATCATCTCTCTCTCTCTAAATTCTTTTTGAAACTTCTCTCTAAAATTCTCGCAATCCGTTGAAGCAATCGAAGAAATAATTACATATTCGGAATCTACGCGACGAACTCTTCCTAGAGGTATAAATTTCTTCTTAAGTTATTTAAGTTGGTAGGTTTGAGTAGTTGAAGTTGGTTGGTAGATTTTGATTAGATATTGCAAAGTTATGATCAAATATATGTTTAGAAATGCTTAGGTTTGTCAAAATTACAAAAGGGTAAAGTTTAGAATTAAAATGGTGACATTTGTATTTAGATGTTTAACCGCACACCAAGTATTCGGTTTAATGTCTAAGAGAATACAATTTCGTGATTAAGCTTAGGATGATAACCTTTGAGTTTTATGTCATGCGAGTAATAGTAATTTATGGTTTAAATAGGCAATCGATCGGGTTAAGCTTCGTCGTGAGTCTCGGTTGATCGCTTTTTACGTCTCAATTTGGTTAAGGTATGGATTTCAATTCTTTTGAATCGTGGGCAACTATTTGTTGTAGTTGACCCTTCCTAAAGGTGGTTCACCGCCTTGTGATTGATCAACCGAACGTGATCAACAAATACGAAATTGTACACACACATACACATTGATTTTGGTTTATTGAATCAATTGTTTGAACATTTTGATATTTTATTAAAATGTGTCTCGTATGAGATTGTTTATGAAAAATGTGAAATATATAGACTATAGTTTCTGTGATCGCCATTTGGGTAAGTGGTATTTGTTTAGTTTTTGTTGATTTTAGAAGAACCCAATAAATGGGCACATTATTTGGGATGCCTTCTATGGCGGCTTTGTTCTCATAGCGTCCTGCAGATGACGGTCCACCAGAGTTAAGCCTATGTGGCTTACGTGAACCCACTCTGGGGGGACTTGGCTGACTTTGTTGGCTCCAGGGGCGGATGAATCGATTCTAGAATTTTACCCACAGAATATGTGACCGTGGTTAAATTCACGGGGGACTCGTTGTGTGTGCCCGCATGCCGACCCAGTTCGTGTGGCTGATCACCCACGAACACGACTGGAATTGACGGACTTTATGTATATTACGTTTTGAAATTAAAGTGTGAAACGTTCTTGAAATTATTGTCTTTGAAAATTACTGAACATTTCTTTTGATATGAACTTGAATTTCAAGAACATTCTTCGAAATGAATTTTTAAGTCTTCCGCTTCGTTATCGAGGTTTTAATTGTTATTTACGAATTTATATTATAATCCATTCACTGAGCCATGTGCTCAGCCGTGTTTTTGTTTTCTGACACGGCAGGTTCAAAGTGACGTTTACAGGGACGGGACTTGAGATCGAGCGTGAAAATTTTGGAGTTCTTAGACTCGCATTATTATATAAACGTTCTAAGTTTATAAACACTTTTGAAGTGTAATATTTTTGGACTGTAACATGTTTAGAGTTATTAGTAGCTCTGATTTAGTTGTGTAATTATGTTAAGTCCCGTTCGTGACATCACCCGTTCCGGACCACGGGGATGGGGGATGTTACACAATCATTGAAAAACACAAGGTTTATCTATGAATGTTCTGACAGAAAAACAAATTTTATGTGTGCTCGTGCTTGTGTATGAAAGAATTTAGCACAGTGATTGTGTTTCATAAGGCTCAAATTGTGTAAAATGTTGAGACAGCAACAAGTATTACACGGACTCAATGTGCATGAAAGAGGTGCGAAGGTGGGGCAACTTTCCTTCTTTTTCAATATCTAAATCTTTCGAGTGAAGACTAGATAGCAGATATGATGCGTCCCCAAAGAAAATGAAACATTTCTTTGTTAAGAAAGAAACGAGTGGCTGGTGGGGTAATTGCAAGAGTTGGCATGGGCTCACTGCCTGTTTCAATGATGGTCACCAAATAATGTGAACCAATCAGTAGATGTGGCTGCCCGGCTCAGAAAGTGGTTGGTGCAGAGTTCTGATAATCTTTTAACTCTGTTCTCACACCCTCTTTCTTTTTAACATTATGCTCACTTCTAACCAAACTCTCTTTTACATTTTACCGCTCCACACAATGAGAAAAACTCAATCGGATGAGTTATCTCCCCCACTCTTTGATTTATGACCCCTCACCCCTCAATCACTCTAGGATAACTTCCGGGGTAAGAAACACTAGTTAACGTGAATCCATGGAAGTTTTTTTTAACCTCACACATGAATCTCATGTAAGTCCTATAAAGAATGGTTGCTCAACAATTTAACTTTAGTAGTTAATCTCAAAAATGTATGATATTGTCAAAATGTATGCTCATGAGATTTGAGCAATTGAACTTTGAAGATTTCTCAAAACAAAGATATTGAATGAATGAAATGAAATCAAGAGAATTGTTTTGAGAATCTGACAATGTATCAATCAGATCAAATAAAATGGTTAGGGTATCAATGAATTGGATATTTTGTTTATATGAACGAATATAAACAATTTTGCAATGAAAGCACAAATTTGGAAATGATGATTGATGCTCAACAATAATTGAAAGCAAACGGGGGTATTACCATCGAAAAATAGGTTCGTTTAGAGACATGGTAATAACAGATTAAAATGAACTACTGAATCGATGTGTATGAATACTTTACAGTATATAGACAAGATAATACGCAAGTATTGATCTTTAGAAACACACGGTCAGTTAAACATTAAATATCAAAATGAAAAACATTTAAAATCACACTTCTTAATTCATGAAATCTTTTGAGAATCAGAAGTGGTTTGAACATTTAAGAACACGTTTTTCATGCTTGAAAGTTGTTCTTGTTTCAAACAATCAGAGATCTAGGATCATAAGATATTTACCTTTAAGGTTCCCCCTCAAATCATTATAGAATGATTTAGGTCTATTAAGCTCCCCCTGGATATTTGCAAAATATCCATGTCTAATCATTAAGAACGGGTCCTGATCTGTCATGTGATCAGAAACTACAATCTTTTACATTAAAGTTCGGGTTTTGAACTGTTTTGTTCAAAAGCCATAACTCTTTGACTTTAAGGTCCGGGTTTTGAACTGTTGTATTCAAAAGCCTTTACTCTTTGACTTTAAGATCCGGGTTTTGAACTGTTTTGTTCAAAAGCCTTTGTTCTTTGACTTTGAAGTCCGAGTCCTGAGTTGATTTACTCAGTAGTCAAACAACTTGCTCCCCCTAAACCTGTGGTACCTGCGAAACAGATTTAACAGGTTTTGGTACCCACTGGTATTTGGGTCCTGGTATGTTAGATTTAAGAATCTACTTCTCATTAGATGTATATCTTTTAAAACCAGAATTCTGAGAAGTTATTCTATAAGAACCGTACCAGTTGTGAGCAGATTCTTTTTGAACGAATTCATTCTCTCCATAGTAAGAACAACAGATCTTCCTTTGAGCAATCCTGATCAGTTGATTAGTCGAGTAATATATATCAAAATTACCAAAAGATTTACCTTTATGCACACTGTTCTTTTTGGCATTTGTTGTGGATTTGAATGAACTGTCATTCTTCTTCTCATCATCTGAAGAACTCTTCACTCTCCAGACCATCTGATTTTTCTTCGAATTCTTTCCAAGAGATTTAACATAAAAGTTTGCTGAACCATCAACAGATTTGTCATAGAATAGATTTGATGGTCTGATCTGATTTGATTTGACGGTTTGTGATTTGACACTTTTGTTTTTCAAAACATTTTCTCATGTATAGAACTAGAAGCAATTTTAAAAGAACAGACTGATTCTGTTGAATTATCAACAGGTGATTGATCAATCACATCAGCTGAAATCTTTTCTGACAAATTGACATTTGCAGCTTCCAAGTCTTTTATCTTTTTGGTTAAAATGTTTCTTTCATCTGAAAGTGTGTCAAACTTTTGTTTCAAATCAGATCTGGCCTTCTGTTCTTTTTGATAATCTGATGACAGAGCAGTTATTTTGGATTGGAGCTTTGATATCTCAGATTCAAAATGTGAACGTTCAAGCTCAAAATCTTTTTGTAAGTTCTTGGTTTTATCAGAAATTTCATTGAAGATCCCAACATTTCTCTTTTCATATTTCTTCTTTTCAATCTCCAAAGACTTTTTGTTTTCTTGAAAATCTTTTCTTTCTTTCTCAATTAAGTCTTGTAGAATAGAGATCTGTTTGGGAAATTCAGAATTTTTATCTTCAAGAACTTTTCTTTCTTTGGCAAAAGTGTCTCTTTCAGTGATTATTATCTTTTCGAATTCAGACACTTGCTTAGAAAGTTTAAGGCATCTAAGCTCCAAATCATTTTTCTCTTGTAAAGTTTTCTTGGAAAGATCAAACATCTGTTGAGTAGAAGATGTCTTCACACTTGATTTTTCTTTTTCTGCTTGGAGGCTTCTTTTCAGTTCTGCATTCTTCTTCTCCAGAGCAGATATCTGTTCTTCAAAAGCCTTAAACTTCTGTTGAAGCTTAACTGACTCATCTTTCAGCTCAGATGATTTATGTTCAGTCGTCTTCAGTTGGCTTTGAAGATTCGCTTTAACTTTATCTTCTTTGATGCTTTTCATCAAGTCAGCATTTTTTACTTTCAATGCATATACATTTTCTTCAGAAACCATATACTTTTGTTGAAGCTTAACTGATTCATCTTGTAGATCTGATGATTTCTATTCAGTTTTCTTCAGTTGGCTTTGAAGATTTGTAACATAAGACTCCTTGAGCTTGATTACTTCTTCAAGAGACTGAATGGTATTATCTTTTATTTCCATCATTTTCTCTCTATCTTTAATCTCTTTCTCTTGTTCTCTAATTTCTTCCTCTTTTGCACTGATGATACATGCAATATTAGATTTAACAGTATTAGTACACTTTATACAGTCAGGAGTTTTATCAGAGTTTGACAAATTAAATTTCAACTCCTGAATTTGTTTGATAAAGGCTACATTCTGAATTCTCAGTTTGTCTCGTTCAGCCTCTATAACAGGTATCTCAAGCATGTATAATACAGCCATATCTCTAGCTGAAAGTACTGTATTTCCCCTCTTATCTGTCATTGGCATCTTGAATGAAAAAGTTAGCTTAAAAAATGATCGTCAAAAATCAGAAAATTATGACCACCATCAAAATATGTCCCCCTCCGCAGACTTAGCACGGGGATCCCGCTACTCGATTAAGGGGCAACGCCCTTACGGGGGTATGGGGGCAGAGCCCCTAGAGAAAATTTTTCTGACATATTTTTCTCTTGAAAGAAATGCTTGAATAAAATGATCGTTCCCAAACCAATTCAGAAAAGTTGACTGTAAGTCAAACTTGGATCACCACTTGAAAAAAAAATTTAGAAATTTTCTGTCTCTGGAACTCGCAAAGCACTAAACTTGCAGACCAAGTGAACTCGCAAAGTACTGTTCACTGAGAAACTCGCTAGACGTTATGTGTGCGTTTGAAAAACTCGCAGGCCACTGTGTGTGCATTTCGAGAACTCGCAGACTTCTTCTTGTGCGTTTTGAAAACTCGCTAATCAATAAACTCGCACGATGATGAAACTCGCAAACACCTGTTCACCACAGAACTCGCAAGCCTTGTTTTGTGCGTTTCTCAAACTCGCAAGTCTTGAGTTGCGCGTTTCTTAGATAACACTGTATTCTGTGCGTTTTGTCCTTAGCGTGTTCTTGCCATGAAGCTTGCGTGTTCTTCATATGAATCTTGCGCGTTTCACAGATCTTGCGCGTTCTATCCTTGTTTTTCACAGAATCGATCCAACAAATTCAAAAACTTGCAATTTTCCCTGCAATCGATTCTAATAGACTCGAAATACAATCTAGAACATCTTTCTAAGCAACAAATCTATCTAAAAACATCAAAGTACAGTGCATTTTGTTCGAAATACAATGTTCTTGAACTTTTTTTAAGAAAATTCAAAAATCTCAAAATTCAAACAATCCAGTGTTTAATTCGTGTACAAGTGTGAATATAAAGTGTTCAATTACACTAATCGATCACAATAAAATCGATTCAACAGTCTAAAAACAACAGATTAATGCAAATTCGATCTAAAGTCCGTTTTCAAGAAAAACGGTCTGTGCGAAGTTAAAAATCCACAAATTGGATGAAATTTGGTAATCCGATCTTTCTGAATATGATTTGGTTCAGCTCTGATACCAATTGAAATTGTATTTCCCAATCAATCAAGCAATCTCAAGATCAAGATTTGACAATATATATTTAGAGAGAGAGTAGAGAGAGAAAGTTCTTATGTCATTTATCTCACACAGATATTACAATGTTTAGTTCTAGTTACAAGATTACAAAGCACCTAAGGTATTTATACCAAGGATGCTATCACAATATTAAACCTACAAACATTAAGATTGACATTGCTAACATTGACTTAGAAACATTGACCTTGTTGACTTTGCTAGACTTGATTTTTCTCATTAAATCTTAGATACAATAAAATACACTAACAGACACTTCACTACATATTCCTCAAACATGGAAACATTTATAAGAGTCATCACTGACAAGTTCCTGAAGCTAAGCTAAAAGGATTTCAATATATGTGTGAGCACTTATTGTGACTTAGGGGCCGTTTACCCAATGCTTACCCAGATAAGCACTTACCAATAAAATTTAACACTATCACTTACTTAGCGGGTAAGATTTTAGTCCACCAAAACGGTATCGTATGCAACAATTTTCCCAATAAGCGCTTACCGATAAATTTTAACACTATCACTTACTTACCGGGTAAGATTTTAGTCCACCAAAATGGTATCGTATGCAACAATTTTCCCGGTAAGCGCTAACCATGGTAAGAGTCTTCGCTATCACTTACCAGGGTAAGACTCTTGGTCCTTGCATTAGCTCTTACTTGGTAAGATTCTTGGTCATTGTCATCTTCATCCATAAGGTAATATAACTTGGTAAGCGCTTATCCGGATAAGCGTTTAGTAAACGACCCCTTAGCCTCCCTGAAGGGAGTGCCCAATCTCACACAGTATATTGAGCACTTATATTAATCAAGTGCTTACGTGAATTATGGGAAAACTCATACCCACATCTTCCTTTGTTTTATATATATTAATTCAGTCAAAGTGATCCTCAAAAACCAAGTTAAAAATATTTCTATTAAATATATTTCTCTTCTCTAATTGAAATCAGTGTACTCCTTAATTCTCGAGACTTTGAAATCCAATCCATGTAGATACGATTATGGTTTTTACCACCTTATTACTTGACTTACGATCATAATGATTAGTGTACACATGCGTTGTCCACTGTAGACTGTTTACTAAACCACTAGGTTTACACACATTTCACATGTACCATATGTTCATCCATTATCCAACTTGTATATTCATTAGTGTATATTCATTGATAAATATACTTGCATATAAAATATAAAACAATGATGAATATAGATTGTCTGGAATTTCATTGATGTATATTATGTATGTTATTCAATTATTGTATACAAATATTAAAAAAATAAAATAAACTCGGTTAATTAAATTGAAAAAATATAACAATATGAATATCAATTAAGAAGAATAAAATGTTCATTCTTTTATATAATTTATTTAATTAAATATCAATCATATTTAAGGTAATTTCCTTTTAAAATAATGCGGTGGTTTATTTGATAACTTAAAAAATAAATAAATGGAAAATAGGTTGCAAATTGTTATTTATTTCCATGTTTACCTTCAATTTATTAAGTCAAAACATACCCCTCTTTTAGATCTTCACTTTAATTACAAAATTGTCGTTGAATATATTAAACTTAAATCAAACGACCTCGACGGATTAAGATCGGTTCTCCAATTTCCAAAATATTTTTTAGTTGACCCTTCTCCTATGACACCACATACACACATGTAACCAAATAGACAGAGCAAATCATATAGAAATTGTGTCGAAGTTAGAAATCATGAGAACCAGTTTGTATGTGTCGTTTGATAGATGAAACAATACATTTGAACATTAAATGTTCATACAATATCGTTTCTTAGATGAAATGTCAAGAAATATTTTACAAGTGAAAAAACACAAAAATACATTTATACATGAAACACACACTCATACTCACACACAAGAACATAACATATGAACCAATATAGATCATAACTTAAAATCAAATTCATTCAATGGTTTTGGTTTATTTTCACAGGTTTGGTCTTCATATATGTTGTTTCATCCATGAAACAATACCTGAAACTGATTTCCACGGTTTTTCTAACTATTAGTCGGTTTCTATATGATTCTAGTCTAGACATGTATACATGTATACATACCTTCTATGGAGTGATGTCTGTGTACACTGGGGGCTCAATATCCATTTTACAACCTACATGGAGTTTTGTAAGTTAACTTAAACTTGTAATCATGTGTTTAGAACTCAATTTGTTTTCCTATTGACAAATTAATAAGTATATTGACTTTTAGAGTTATAAAAGGACAGTCGTTCCCCTATCGTGGTGAGATGTTCGAGATGACCCATAAGACAAAAGGATCAGGGTCGGGCGAGCAAGGAGTTTGAAACCCAAAGGTTGCACAATCGTGGGTAGGTAGCTACATTTTTAGTAGTTTGTCGGTTCGAATGCAACATTGGAGTACTCGTGTATAGTTTAGTTGTTTGGTTGACATTATGATTGCCGCTTGTTATCTTTCTTTTTTTAGTTCATTAATGATTTTGGTGGTTTTTGTGAAACTGGTCTTGAACTTCATTTATTACAAAAGAGGACTCATGGTATATTGTTTTGTAACGAATTGGTCTCTCACTCTAATGGCCATCCATTTACTCCGTTAACCTTGCCGGCATTTTTCTCCTTTTTTTGTCTTTTCAAAAGGGACCAATTTTTTAAAACATTTACTTTAGAAGATATATCAAAATAATATATCCATACATATTTCAATATAAATGAAATTATACTCCCTCGTCTTAAGTGAATATCCACAATGAAAATGACACACAGTTTAGTAATGTTTAATTATTATACTTTTTAATCAATAACTAAACGACATTTCAATCCTTAATAATAGAGAGAGAAGTTTTCTATATCTTATAATTATGGATAGAATGAGAAAATAAATATATTACTTTTGAATGTTATTTCGGGACAAATAAAAAAAATGTGAAAACTTATTTTGGAACGAAAAGAGTAACTTTTTATATACAGATAACATATCATACTCCTATGTAGTGATGGCAAATAGCGGGCTCGGACCGGTCCCAAACGGGCTTCGGGCCCAAACAGTAACATCAAGGACCGGGCCAAGCGGGCTTCGGGCCGGGCCGGGTTTCACCCAATTATCAGTGGCCCGGTTAAGGGCGGGATGGACCGGTTTTTATACAACCGGGCCGAGTCGGGCCTGAACCGATCCTTCGATCGGTCCTTCCTTTTTTTTTAATTAGTTTCTTTATAATTTATATAATAATTAATTATATAATAAACTTTAAAAAATAGGTTTACTTATATCAATTAATAAACTTAAAAAAACGCAATTATATCAATTACTAAACTTTAAAAAATAAAATTTGGATTGGATCACTCAAATACACTTTAAAAATACGTTTTATTTATAATTTTAAGTTACAATACATTAATTCTAAGAAAAAACACACTTGTTAAAAACCCTAAGGTCCTGCTCCCAAACTCCCACCCTCACCCCATGGATTGTAATTGTATGGATTGTAGTATGGATTGTAGTCTTCAAGTGTTCCGTACTTTTCAAATCGGTCAACAGCCGTATTATCATCAAGGTGGTCGGTGTCCGGTTCTTCTTCTTCATCGTCGTAACGTGAGACGCCACCGACACTAGTAGCATCGTCCTCGGTTACGGTTCCCAACGAACTTAGTCCTTCGTCCACTTCGTTTTCGGCTAAATTTAATTCCACATCGTCTATATCCGCCTCGAGGTTTGTTTCATGTTGCATTCTTTGTTGGCTATCCAAGTAATCCTTCAAACATATGCAACACTCTACCGTCTGTAGGGTTAATCTTGTCCGACGCTCCGATATGATCCTGCCACTAAGAGAAAAAGCAGACTCCGAAGCTACGGTACTAGCTTGGATTGTTAGTATATCGTGGGCAATAGCCACCAAAACCGGGTACTGTAGTTGTTTAGTTTTCCACCAGTCTAATAAATCTATTAATTCATAATTTTGGATGGGTGTGGAGGATGCCGCCATAAAATTAGTACGTATGTACTGTACATATTGAATTCACCCAAATCGCCCCCATCATATCTAGATTTTTTACTAGATTCATTTAAAACCTTGTTCATTAAATTTGTCATTAAGTCGGTCCGGTTTCGACCACGAGAACTAGAACTAGAACCAAGTGAAAAAAATTGAGTTGAAGAGGTTTGTTGGCTTCCTCCCCCATAATTAATTCTATAAATATTAAATAATTCATGAAAATCATTATTAAATTATCGTATGCGCTCCCTTGAAGAAGAAGAATTTGACGCCGTATCCAAACCAAACGCTATACATATTGATGTTATTAAAACTTCGACACCCGTAACATTTAAATACGGGTTTAATGCCCCGGCACAAAGAAAAGTGAAGGGAATTTCTTGAAAATATTTTAACAATTTTACTTTCATTGGTGCTACCACGTTTGCAAAATGCTCATGGTCTTCGTATTGTGAAATTTTACTTGCCAAAATATATATTTGATTTAAAAGTAAAGGGGTTGTTGGATAATTAATAAATACCGGATAACATAGTTGTTACAGTTTTGAAATCGCCGAAAATATCGTGTAAGCCTTCAATAACTTCCCAATCATATTCAAAAAAATTGTTATCCTCGTAATGAATGTTATAAAATGCTTGAATATATTGTCTTTGTTTTAATAAATTGTCCATCATTTTATAAGTCGAATTCCAACGAACCGGCATATCAAACGCCGGTCCCAAAGGACAAAAACCGACATCTTTGCAATATTTTATATATGCGTTTTGCATGCTTTTACCTTTTGTGAAAATCCGGCGTAACATAAGCCTAACCTTAGTTAAAGAATGTCTACAGTTTGCTAGGCCATCTTGAACGGCTAGATTTATTATGTGTGCGCAACATCGTGTATGAAATAATTTTCCATTTAAAATAGGGGATAAAGTCAACCTTAATTTGTTCACACATAACGTATTATTACTAGCATTATGAAACGAAATACTAATAACTTTATTTAATAAATTATAATATTGAATATTTCTCATAATAATAGGAAATTGACTCTCACCCGAATGTGGCGAACCAAAGTGCTCAAACGTGATTACACGTTTGAATAATTTCCACGATTGCGGCACAATCCAATGTGCCGTTATGCATATATAAGGTTGTGGCAATCCCAATGGTGCGCTCCATATATCACATGTTAAAGAAACGTTGTTGGGTAATGATAAAAACGTTTGTCGCGTATCATTTTTAGCCATTTTCCAAAGTTTTATAGTATCATGTCTAAGAGTTTGACGACTTGGATCTTGATTAAGAAAAGAAATCAAAGTACTTTTAGTTATTTTATTCCTACAATTTACTTTTCCGTCATTTATTATTTATTGCACTTTATTTTTCCGTCATTTATTATTAAGTCATTTACATTCCCGTATTTAATTTATGTCATTTACTTTATGTATTTACTTTCTTTATGAGTAGCTAATCTTATTAGTTCAGGTGTGAGATGGAAAGATGGGGAAATTTAAACCATAAAAAGGTGGACTTTGTTTCGCAATAATAATGTTCCATCATTTCATTCAAGTTTTATAAATATCAATGACATTTCTTGACGAACTGATCACTTGCTAAAGTGTTAAAGTGTCGTGGACTTAGAGATAAGCCACGAAAAGCACATCAGTTTGAATGATATGGGAAGAAGACTTGAGAGAGTTGCTGATAAGGACAGTTATCATCTATATTTTCCAAGCTGGTCTATTCTCGACAAGTTGATCACTAATCAAAAGTATTAAAGTGTAGAGGACTTAGAGGTAAGCCCCTTCGAACACGTCAACTTGAATGATACCAAAGCATGTGGTTTGTCTATGGGTTGCTTGCCGTAAGTGGCTCCCTACACCAGACCGTGTAACACTTTGGAAACATGACCCTCCAAACATGACGTGTGCACTTTGTTCTACATGCAAGGACTCTTATGATCATTTGTTCTTTCAATGTCCGTATGCTAAAGAGGTTTGGAACAGAGTTTGTGTGGCAGTTGATTGGAGCGGATTCCCGGATACTTGGGTTGAAATTATACAGGAAATCTCGAATGCTAGTAGAGCGCCCAAACGGTTTAAACATAAATTGGCCTTAGCTGCTTCGGTGTACTTCATATGGCAGGAACGAAATCGATGAATTTTTACTGCTCAAAAGCGGTATGTACCAACCGTGGCTAAAGAAATTGTAGGGATGGTCTTGATGTGCGAGACTTGGAAGAAAAGGAAAAAACCGAATGCTACTAATAGTGATACGTGATTGGTGCTTCTTCATGGTTTTTTAGAGCTTGGTGCTTGATATTTTGTTTTGTAGTTGGCATAGCTCGTATAGTTTATGTGTTTTTTGGTTGTTAGTGGCTTGGTATGGCATTGTTACTGTAACATCCTAAAATTTAGGGTGAATTTAAAACTTAAAACAAATTGGCTATATAACGTTTATAAATGGTAGAAGCCAATCTACCCAAAAAGGGAGATCCAATAACCTGTAAGATAAGAGTAACAATCTAAACCAATGTACGTCAACCCAACACGGGGAACTAAGTATGGCTATTACAACCCAAGAACAAATAAAGAATACAATTCAACAACCGAGTAATCTAACTTGTGTAAGCAAGATTAATGTTGGGTGTCGCTATTCTTCCAAAAGGTATAATCTCTATACTTCAAATATTGGTCACTAAGTCATCAAAAAGACCGCTCTCGACCCCAAGGTCGTCCTCTCAATCTCGACGAGTCCCACCGCTAGAGTGACCTGCCATACATGACAACCAAACAAGTGTTAGGCTAAAGCCTAGTGAGAATATATAAGCGGAAAATAACTTAAACAATAAACCCGATTGAAGTCATGTAGTCGATCTAGCCGTGAGCTAAATCAAAACAAATCCAATAAACCATTAACATTTAGTAAAATACTGACAACAGTTCAAATCACATAACGAGCTCAACTACTCCAAGTCTATTGCTCGAACACATCAAGTCAACCACTCCAGGTCTATTCTTGAGAGTTCCAAAACAGGGAAACTCAAGCACATTGGGATTACACCAAATATGATTATGAGGCAAGGAGAAGTTTATCAACACATAAACCCTAACATTTATAATGGAGAAATGGTTAAGAAATTCACCTTAAATGGTTACAAAGAAACCCTAGTTTTCAGCCCTTGAAGGTAGAATGTAGAAGAAGACTTGGAGTTTCAACCACAAGATTCCTAATCACCTTCACCAACCTAAACAAACCCAATAAATGCAAATGATGATCCTTTCATAGAGTAATAAATGAAAGGGAGTGAAACCCTACATTTTCTCTCTTCCAAAATCACACCTTCAAAACTTTCCAAATGAACAAATGAGCTAAAAGTTCGGACAAAAGCATTTAAGGCACTGAGGCCTGACCGCGACATTGCCCCGCGAGAATGACATGGTCATTCTCGCGTGGCATAGTAGCCCGCGTTCAGCACCACACGGTACCTCTTCAGCGACATTGCCCTGCGAGAGTGACACATGTCATTCTCGTCGGGCATAGTCGCGTCTCGCCCTGAACTCGCGGTACACAACTAGCGATTGTGCCCCGCGAGAGTGACCTCTATCACAATCACGGGCACAGTCGCCCGGATCCCCGAAACCCGTTTTTTTCCGTTTTTCGACCCAAAGACTCCGGTTTCGAAAACTAAATAATCACAATGGGAAAAACCAAATTTGGGGACGTACCAAAAACACGGGTGTTACAGTTATCAAGTTTTTTTTGTTTTGAAGTTTGGTTTTGGTGGGGTTTTGGCCGCCTCTGTTTGTAATCTTTTTTTGTTTTAATGATATTGCCTGGAGGTTCTCTTTTCAAAAAAAAACTTGAATGATATGGGAATCGACTCGAGAGAGCGGTTTTTATGCAAAAAGATTTGTACATCCATATATTTTGAGGACTTTATTCTACATTATAAATAGATAGAGACTACACAGAGATGTGTTTACTTGAATCTAAACAGTGGTGTGAATATTGAAGTCCGAAAGGAATACCCTCAAAATAGATGATGAATCTAGTTGTGGCATAACTGCATTCTGCAGTATTCCTACAACATAGTCTGCTGGAATTTGTGTTTAAATCCCACCTAGAAGTTTTATACCCATGCCTGCTTAATTATCTGTTAACTTCATCAAAGTGATAACTCAACCAAATCAAAGTTTTCGAATCGCCATCTAAAATTATTTCTTTCTTCTACTTTTTATTTCCCTTTTACTACAATCTCAGTGGACGATATCTGGTCTCTTACCATTTTATTACTTGAAAGACGATATTATATCTCATTATATATTTGCTTTGAGTTATAATTATCACAAGTTTGTAGGTGTGTAAAAAGCACTATCAATACATATATGTTATTATGAGTTTAATCATTTAAGAACTCTAAAATTTGTAAGATCCATAAGATCCGTTATAGTCTACTAATTTGATATATTAACTATATTCAAAAGATTAACTTCGTAATTTAATAATGACAACTCATCAAACTATTTTTTAGAAAAGTCAATTATTATACAAATCCCCCCCCCCTCTCCCTCTCTCTCTCTTTCTTTCTATCAATTGTAACTGTCCCTTATTTTTCTCACATCCTCCACCCCTCTCATCATTATCTAGATCGGAGAAACTATTACTTTAATTACCATATTATGAACACATTGTGAATACATTAAAATAATAAGATTTCAAATAATGAACATACTTACATCACATTGTAAACACACTAAAATAATAAGATTTTAAATAATGAACATACTAAAGTCATATTATGAATAAAATAAAACAAAGGTGTATATTGTTAGGTATATGTTCATATTGTGATAATATCATAATGTGTACTAGACATATCACAATCTGCACACTAAGTGTACACATAGTGTGCATGTTATTATCACATTATGCACACACTAAACTCTGTTATTATACACATTATATGTAGATAGTCTATTTTTTGATGGAGAGATGATAGACGAGAGAGGTTAGATGATAGAGGTTGGCTGAGAGAAATTTGAGAGATGAGAGAGATTTATAAAATATCCAATATGCCCTTTATTTAAATTATTTAGTTAAAATTGTTAAAATTACATTGTATTTGTATTAAGTTTTAATTAAATATAATTTGTGGACTAGAATAAATCTCACAAATTAAAATGATATCGAATGAAGGCCCCCTATATTATCAATATATAAATAAATAGTTATAAACCAATTAATAAAATAATAAATTATATTATTTCATATGTTTAAAAAGAAAATGAAAAAATCAACAAAGACCAAAATATCTTTAACATACTCTTACTGAATGGTAAAAATCAAACAATGTTAATTAGACGGACCATAACAGTAACAAATTTAATACCACCAAAATCATATCTATAATTAATAAATTATAAAGACTAGCTATAACAAACTTCAAATAATTCACTATCAATTTTATGAAATATATATCTAATTGAAAGAGATAAACGTCATAAAAGAATTTCTATTAATAATTAGTATTAATTTTTCTATTTATAACTTGAATTAATTAATATTATTAGTTTTTACACATATACCAGTCTTATTTCTCTATGCTTTATTATTCATCATATTATTTAGAAACAAATAATATTTAGCAAATATTATTCAATTTTTACCATTAGCTAACGTATATTAAGACCATGTTTAGTAACAAAAGTTAGCTTATTTTCTGAGTTCATTGTTTAAGAGTCGTTTGAAGTAGTATTTTAGTAAGTTCCACAAACTTTTTGTTATTTTCTTCCAAATATATTCCTGAATAATATTAATTTTTTGATTATTATTAATTATAAATTATTAATAAATATTAGTTATATATTATTAATGAACATTGATTTCAATTTATTAATTAATTTTAATTGTAATTAATCCATTAATATTAATTATTATTTTTTTGAATTATTATTAATCTTATCAATTGTTTTATATTATTATTGTTTTTATATTTATTACTATTGTTTAATCTATTTAGTCCTTGAAAGGTAAATCTAATAATTTTAAGTAAATTACATAAAATTAAAGTTTATTTCTTTTATTTCAAAAATAATGAAATTTTGATGAATATAGTAAAATATTTAATTGAATTATTATTCTAATATTTTTGAATAATTTTTTTATAAATATTAGTATTTGGTTACACAGAGCTAAAATTTATAATATTATATATTTAAAAAGATATTAAATAAAATTGAAATTCTATTAATTATTATATTATATTTTTTAGTTTTTTTATCTTGTATCAATTAACATATTATATTATTAAAAAAATTATTTTAAATATATTATGAAACACTAAAATTGACTATGGTGGTGTTTGTTTTTTCAACCTAGAGAGTTCATAGTCTTCATGCATGACAACGCAAAAAATTTAAACTTTTGACACATTTAAAAATTTTAGTAAGTACCACATCATGAAACAAGCTTGAGTGTACACAACACTACCCCGACATAATTGATTAGCCATGCTCAACGATCTCGAGGATCGTTCATCCTCAACTCCATGATAAAATAAGTCGTACCCAACCAAAATTGATGTTGGCGCAATTGAAAATATTTTCAATGAACTTTACTCATGCGATTTATAAAATCCAGCAACATTGCTTACACTGAGCGAGTCAGACGACTCTCACTCTCATTGGTATGACCACACACGTCCGTACCAATTTCACTTATAAAATCATGCGATCAAACCTTGCCATAAGTTCCGCAACTAAGGTTAACTCGTTTATAAAAGAGATGAAATAATTTTCCAATTACTAAATTCAAATTATTATTTTTTTCACACGTCGCAAATTAACTTGTCTTTTCGATCCAAACACACGTTTGTATGTATCAACTCATTTTAAAAATGAGAAACTCCCAAGGCACACACACATATGCATATCACGACATGAAGGACTCATGTATCCTGTTCGAAAACAGCATGCATGATACTCATTTTACATTGAAGGTTATTCACTCTAACAAGGTCAACTGTTTGCACTCACCACAATTAATCACATACTACCTACTTCTGACTAATCGGTCAGGTTCCTCATATTGCAACAACCTTCTGCACCAGTGCTTCCCAACATGCTTGCATGTCCAACTACACTGATACTTTCACAACTACATATTTTCAAGTCATGCATCTCCACTTGGATCCAAAATAGGATAACCATCAATAACCCCTTAATCATTTTATTCTTAACCCCTAATATCAATCAACACTGCTTTCATCTTTCAACCACCCTTGTCACCCTTTCATTAGCTACAGATTCAAAAGGCTCATTTATGATAATAGATTCTTGAGTTGAAACCCTCCGGATCCCTATTGTTCGACATAACAAACTACCATGACGGAGACTCACCCGAAACGAAGAGTTCACCTCCACTTGGTTATTCTTCCCTTTGGAACCAAGAATTTCTTTCTCAAGAAAAAATACCTACATCCCGCACAATACTCACCCCAAAAGGTATTAACCTTAACACCAAAAACGAGCTCACACATCACTAGGACCAACGCTATCTTTTCAATGATAGAACTCATTACCCAAAACTACACCAATCGATCATCTCAACTATAGTAATCGAGTTTACCGATGCACCTGTAAATTCATAATGGCATTGGTCATATGCAATTCTGAATTTACCTTACATGAGAGTCCTCGCTACCATCGTCATGATTTTCGATGATCAAAATCTACCCTTATGGCTTCCTATTTCTCAGTTGTGTCCCTCTAACCCACAATATAAGTTTAGGCCCATTTGATCACCTAAATCCCTTAAACTATGACTTTGATACCCACTATAACAACCCAAAACTAACAACAGCTAAAAAATAACATTACAAAACAAACGGTCCCAAAATATAATTTATTACATGAACTCGGCCAAAATCACACTGGTGAAAATGACAACAACTGAGATAATCTAGTGTACTGGAACCGTGAACTACCTGCAAGCCTCTATCACGATACCGCCTCCCAAAGAACCCGCTAGCAAGCTTCTAATTAAACCTTTACCTGAAAAAATGTTTTATTTTTGAAAAACGAGGGTTAGACAATGAGGTCTAGTGAGTTCCCTCTAGAAACAACATTCACACCGCATAAAGCATATAAAACAATTCATAAGCATTTATAAATAATTCTCCACAAAAGCAATAAACTTTCAGTTGCGTAACTACACATATAATCGGCACACTAAAGTCACGCCACCTGTGACTACGTGTCAGTCTCACGCTGCCTTAACTGGAACACACCCTCTATGGCATAAACGAGACCCCCCCGACGTGAGCACTGGCAGAGTACACCCTCCGACTTGGCCATTACACATTCACTTCCAAATGTATGCATACAAAAGATCACACCTTTTACAATATATCAAAGCATACATTTCATATATAAAGATTTAACGTGCAATTTCATAATATCTCATGCTCCAGTATAAACGCAAATCAACCCACACCTAGTTAGAAAGACTCGTTTAATGATTCTGCATGCATAAAAGTAGCATTAACATCAATACGGGTTTTGGTTAGAAAAACTCACCTATCACCCTTTTGATTACTTCATTAAAACGCGTCCGACCAGAACCGATTACATATGGTTTAAAAGATCAACGATGCAATGGTTACTTACACGCCCTTGAGGCTAAACGAACTACCCCTTCGGGACCAAATCCAAGATGATTCCAAAAATTGGGCTCACTGGGCCTAGGCCCGAGATTGCACCAGTCGGCTGAGGGGTCTCGGTCATAAGGGATTTCCCGGACTTCTCCCGTGTTGGGTCTCGGACTCTCTGCCACAGGGTTTGCTCCCAGTTAGATGACCCCCGAGTTTGCTCCCGGTCCCCGGTCGCTCCCGGATGACAACTCCCGGGTGGCTTCCGGGTTTCCGGTCGCTCTCGGTCGAGATGTCTCTCGGGTGGCTCCCGGGTCTTCCCGGTTGCTCCCGGCTGAAGTGGACTCCCGGGTTGGGAACTCTCGGTGCTTCCGGTCGGGACTTCCCCGGTTGCATCCGGGTCCACACACTCCCGGTTCGTCGATGCAGCATCGAAACCCCAAAGAAAAGGCGATTCCCTTGAGGAGGACGGGATCGATACACAAGTCGATACAAAGCCACTAACATCGACCTCACCACCTCTTACCAAACGATTCAATATACAAAAACAATATATTAACTTCAGATACAATAGATTAATCCCTCCCCTCAAGAACACAACAACAAACCCTCCCTTTCTTAAAACAACTAGGCAAAGCTTACCTTAGAGAATAAGCTTCAAGAACCCTTTTGATGCCCACCTCTTGTTCATTTCCCCCAATCGATTTCTCCTTCAAGCTCTCTCTGTGGATTCTTTAGCAACCACCAATACCAAAATGAAAGTAGGGTAGAGTAATAGAGTTAAATCCCCTTTCTACTCAAATTACAACTAGCCCCTCTTACTTACGGTTTTGACAAACAAACCCCCACACTCTCCACTTTAATAATCAAAACACGGTTGTTACAATAGATATGTGTGTTGGATTTCCAAAACATCTTGAATCGTTTTAATCGGTGTTTCGGTGTGTGAGATATGATTAAAACTCCACAACCTCGTAAATCTGCCAGCATCCTTCTTTCGTTTATTCTTTTCGTTCCGTCATTTGATTATCGATGCTCACTTCAATTAACATATTTAGGTCGAATTTTTAGGGATAAAATAGACAAATTATACATATTCAGACGTTTGTCAGTTTATAAAAACAAACAATATATTGATTCAAATTTCAGATTTCACCACCGCCACTTAAAAATCTGAAATAAAATCAGACTTCAGTAGTTAAAAAACAAAAGCCAACAAACTTTTAACATGTACTTTTTAGTCATTATACATTTTTCAACTATTTTAATTAAATATTCTTTTATTATTTGATAAATCATAAAATCTATTAAAACATACGCTTCAAATAAAAAACAAAATATATTTTAAGTGTTTTTCTTTTCGAAATTTTATATTAATTACATTTTCACCCCTTTTAAATAGCCCCAGCCGTCCATACACCCAATTTCTCCTCTTCTCTCCACCCTTTTCATCAAGAAAATATCTCCCACAAGAAATAACAGTAAACACATCCTCTCTCTTTCTCTCTCTCTTTCTCTGTGAAGAAGAAGCTACAGAAACATGAAGTTGAAGATTAACACACCACCAAACCCTCTCTTGTTCTGCCACTACTAACTTGAAGCTTTCTCACTCGTCAGACAAAAAGGAAGTAACTTTTATTTTCTGTTCGAGGGACATATATATATATATATATATACAACCATGTCTCTGGAGGATTCATTAAGATCTCTCTCACTAGACTATCTAAACCTACTGATCAACGGTCAAGCCTTCAGCGACGTGACCTTCAGCGTAGAAGGAAGAATCGTTCATGCCCACCGCTGCATCCTGGCAGCTCGTAGCCTCTTCTTCAGAAAGTTCTTTTGCTCCGGCGGCACCGATTCTCCGACAGGGTCTGGATCGGATCCGTTAGGGTCGAGGATGGGTGTGGGCGTGGGGATGGGGATGGGCATGGGACCCGCTTCTCCCAGGAACTCAACGAGTTCACAGGTGGTCATACCTGTGAATTCGGTAGGGTACGAGGTGTTCTTGCTGATGCTGCAGTTCTTGTACAGTGGCCAGGTCTCGATTGTACCTCAAAAGCATGAGCCCAGACCTAATTGCGGTGAGAGAGGGTGTTGGCACACACATTGCACCTCCGCCGTTGATCTTGCTCTTGACACTTTATCTGCCGCTAGATCCTTTGGGGTTGAACAGCTTGTATTACTGACTCAGGTCACTCTCTCTCATTCTTTTTCCAATTATTCAAACGAAAACCCATTTAATAATTACCATGGAAATTGCTCTAACATTTGTATGGAGAAATATGTTTTATATCTTCGTACAGAAATCATTGAATCATATGTAGTTATGCCCAAATTGGAGATTTAATAAAGAAAAAAGAACCAAAAAGAACAACAAGATCTTTCTGGGTTCTCTTTCAATTTTGTAGCTTTCAGTATCTTTTCATTAAAAAGAAAAAAAAAATACTAGTCTTTGATTATTTCGTTTATTGTCTGCAGTGTTTGCTCCAAGTAGGCTCCTGAGATGACATATATATATATATATATATATATATATACATATTTTGCCGTTTAGAAAGATTGAACAGATGATGAATTACAATAAACTTTCTTGAAAATGGACAGCATATTTCCAAAAATGTCTTTATGAAAGAGAAGGGTTAAATGTGTTATCTTGATTTCATGAACATTGTTCATTTCTTGAATTGGGTTCCTCTATCTTTATGTTCCACACTACCAGCTTTCTAAATTTAGATCTTTTTTTATCATTCTCTAGTCTTGTCTTCAACAGTTATTACACCCATCATTTTCCCCCTCTTTACCCTCTACTTTCCTCATTTGTGTTTTGTTTGCTTATAGAGATACAGTCTCATTGATAATGCACAAAAGGGAAATACCATACATCATCACACAATCTTCTTCGTCTAATTAACCCAAATATTATAACTTATCTTTATGATTAAAAAATGGGTTTCTATAATTATGACGTTCCAACAATATAACTTTGACAAATTACGGAGTATTATATTCTATATTTCTTTTGATTTTTAAAAAATTGCAGAAGCAATTAGCAATCATGGTAGAGAAAGCTTCAATTGAGGATGTGATGAAGGTTCTGTTAGCTTCAAGAAAACAAGACATGCATCAGCTATGGACAACTTGTTCTCACTTGGTTGCAAAATCTGGTCTTCCACCGGAAGTTTTAGCAAAGCATCTTCCCATTGATGTGGTGGCCAAAATTGAAGAACTCCGACTAAAATCTTCGCTTGCCCGGCGGTCTCTCATGCCCCATCACCACCAGCACCAGCACCACCACGACCTCTCGGTAGCGGCTGATCTAGAAGACCAAAAGATCCGGCGCATGAGACGCGCACTTGATTCATCGGACGTCGAGCTCGTTAAACTCATGGTCATGGGGGAAGGCCTAAATCTCGACGAGGCATTAGCGCTACATTACGCAGTAGAGAATTGCAGCCGCGAGGTAGTGAAGGCTTTGCTCGAACTAGGAGCTGCCGATGTGAATTACCCGGCCGGGCCAGTAGGGAAAACCCCGCTTCACATCGCCTCTGAGATGGTTTCGCCCGACATGGTGGCTGTATTACTGGACCATCACGCAGACCCGAATGTTCGAACCATCGAGGGGATCACTTCACTTGACATCCTCCGAACCCTAACCTCGGATTTCCTTTTCAAAGGAGCTGTGCCAGGACTAACCCACATCGAACCGAACAAGCTCAGGCTTTGCCTGGAGCTGGTTCAGTCAGCTGCATTGGTGATATCAAGGGAGGAAGGGAATGCAGCAGCAAATGCAGCCTCAAATTCAACATCCATTTATCCACATATGAACGATGATCATTCACACACTCATACTCACAGCAGCAGTTCAAATAGCAGTGGGAATATAGGTAACTTGAATCTGGATTCAAGATTGGTTTATCTGAATCTTGGAGCAGCAGCAGCAGCACAAATTGGATGCAACAAGATGGATGTAGGTGGAGGAAGATCAGAAGATAACAGCCATCATCATCATCATCATCATCAAAGACATGGCTCTTCACAAGGTGGTTGTGACACCTCAATGTACCACCATCCTCATCATGAGTATTAGGTCAACTATCTTTAATTATATATTTATCTCTCTTTTTTTCTCTAGAATTACCTTTATATGTTCACCCATGAAGTGGGACTGATCAAGCACAAATATATCAACCAAAAAAACACATTCATGGGTACGTATTGATATCATCTTTCCTCTATAATTGATCACCTTTTCATCTCTTTTATGTGTTTAATTAATCTTTTCCCCTTTTTTTAGTGGTTTTGGGTGGTGGGAATTTCTTCTGCAAAGAAACTTATATATACATGTTTTTTTTTTTTTTTTTTTTTTTTAATATAATTAAATTTCACGTGATTGGTATTATTGAACTAAAAACGAGTTGATGGGTGGTGGGTATTCTTGATTGTTGGTTTTATGATGATCATTGGCAGTGGTGAGACCATCGAAGGTGGGAATTTTTTCAAAGATCACTCATGAGATGGGACATGGAGAATCTTGAAATCAAAGCTTTTGCTCTCTTCTCTTTGTGTGGAGAGACGCAGGTCAATCTTTTCAAAAAAACAATCTGTCAACTCTTTTAATATTTTTTTTGTTTTGTTCTTGGAATTTTATAATCATAATATTTAAAAGTTTTTTGGCCAATTATTATTTTCTTGCTCCTCAACCAGAAGCATCATGTACCTTTATCTGATACAAATGTAACTTTATATACCTAATTTATCAAGGATAGGTCCAGCTACTTGTAATTTTTATAATTATATACTGATCCCAACAACAACAACAAAAAAAAAAAAAAGTTGCATTTTTGTGCCCATTTCTCTAAATTTCAGTTTTCAATAAAAAAGCAGTATCAAAATCATTGAATTTACAGTGTTGATCTTTAATTAATTATTGTATTTAATAAAAAACATCAACACGTGAACATATTTTATCAAATATAATAATATATCTGAAACAAATATGCAAATAAGAGAATTAGAAAAACTAACTCGATCATTTTTTTATGAATTTTAGGTATAGTATTTATTAACTTTACAAATGTTTGTGATACTCTTATAGTTTTTTTTTTATATTAAAACTAAGTTGATTTCAATTTTAACACTTTAAGAACGAAATAGAATATAAACCAACTGGTTGAAATATATGTAATTATAGAGTCAAATATATGCATCTGGTGGAGTTTAATGTGAGTTGATGTTTTGGTGAGGGACATGGGTTTAATAAATATTTGATCAACCAACAAATTGAATCAAATCATGTTTTTTAATTATATATTTCATTTATTCCACTATAAATGATAATTGTCCATTCAATATCAGGAAACGAACTATATTTGTTTGACAAGAAAGCATGAATCTTTCTTTTAAAATTAAAATTGAATGGGAAATTAATTTATTTAGGTATAATTTAAACGAGGGAATTAAAATATTTTTTTATGGATATTTTGGGTTTTAACTTTATTATTAGGTGAGAAAAATAAGAAAAAAAAAATGTATAAAGTGAAGTATTTGTAGAAAAAAAGGACATAAAATGAAGTAAATGGCCAAATCGACAGATTGATTGGTTGTCTTGCATGAATGCAACAACTGAGTGTGACAACACAGAAGGGTTAATATTTAATTTGTGTGATATCTAATTTCTGGATTCCCTCCATGTAATCTTGTCTCTTGTCGCTTCCTGTGCCTCCTTTATTGCACTCCTACTTCTTCCATGGCTTAAAACCCTAATTAATCTTTAAAAATCAAATGCCTTCTGTCTTTTCCCAAAAACTTTTTGTTTTTGTTTTTTTTTTGAACGACAGCTTAAACGCACACACCCGCCCCGACTGAAGTCGACGAGGTATCCGGGATCCAAACGGACACCCGACTAATCCTCGCGACCATGGACCGTTACCGATCCATAGCCTCGCCCATGCCCGACCCGAAGGCCAAACCATGGACTGGGGTATCGCCACCCATTCCCCCTAGGAATCGAACCCGGGTAGACAGGGATGCCATCCACTGTCCCCCCAAGGATGTTACCGACCGTTGGGCTACAAGGGCTTTGATAAAACCTTTTTGTTTTGCATTATCTTGAAAAGAACGGAATACTTTAAAAAAAAATCCCAACCCAATTTTGTGTTTTGGTGAGAACGATTGTATGTTACGATATTTTTCTTCATTTTATTATTATTTTTCTTCATTTTATTATATTAAATAATATTCCAGATGTTTAGGATATTATCAAAAAGAACTATCACACTTTAGGAGATAATGCTAATTTTATGGATCTCACAGTTTCTTCCGCAATCTTTTCATTTCCCAAAACAACCTATTGCTAGGATCTTTATTAATGCTTTTATCATCAATGCACTCCAATTAACATACCATAAATGATGCATATGTTACAAGATCTTGATGCTAGAATTTCCTTGGCCAAGTTTGATTGATATGCTGGGTTCCAAGTGTTTACTTTCAGTTGTATATATGTTCCCTATGTAAACATGGCTAACTTAGTTTTAAGGTTTGTACCTAGCATGCTGATGAAAAACTTGTCTTGTCTCATTGCCTATAACTGAGTTTAAATCTCAGCTAATTTCTATAGGTTTCTGCAGTAAAAGTAAGTGTTTTCACTTCTCTCAGTTTCTTTTAAGTTTTAACCCTTTTGCAATTGAATCAAGTTAAAATAATTACAAATTCTGTAGTGGAATCTTTTATGCACTCTTAAAAATTGATTATATCTGTGATTTGAATTACAGATTTTTGAGTTATTCTAAGTTAATTTCAACTAGTTAAGTAACTAGGAAGACGTACAACATATTTTTGTTGAGAAACCCGAGACACTGATGAAATTTGCTACACAGGTAGAGGAACATAATATCGATTCACATATACATAGACGAAGCCGTGGAAATTAAAAAGGGTTAGAGTTGAAATGGCTTATCTTTTTCTTTGATATCGTTTGTGATCTTTTTGCTAAGGAGAGTTAAAAGTTTATTATCAAATTTACTTAAGGATAAATTATAAGCTAAAATAAACCATAAACAGACGTTTTTGTAAGATGAAGTTGACTAGAGACTATACACTACGTACTATCACATTGGGGTCAGATTCAACCTAAAGTTCTGTTTTCTAACCTCAGCCTTGTTACATAGGCTGTTAACTTATGCAGCATGGTGAATGGACTAAAAGCCCTTGTGAAAGGATAGCTTGAATTTAGGTTTTGACAAGCTTGAGGCTTGACTTATGTAATTAGGGGCAATGAAGAGGGGGTGAACCTATGGACCATCTGCACCTTGTATACAAGACTTAAGGGTTCCATCAAATCACATGTGAGAAGTTAGTTTAAGATGATTTAGTTAGCTAGCTTTTAGCCTATCTAGCTATGTAGCATTGTGGTATTGGGATAATTGATGAAGGCTTGTATGTGTCCAATTTGTGCAGTGAGTATATATTTACATTTTACACAGTTGAAATGTTTTAATTAATAAATTGAGAAGGACAGATGGTACTACACTTGACCTTAACCTAACAGCGGAACCAAGTATTGAAGTATCTTAACGACAGCATACATGTATATTCAATCCCCAGTCCGGATCAGTTCTTGCTTATGATCACTAGATATATATGCAACAAGTAGAACTACAGGTTGGTGCTTTGAACCCTGCTTGGTTTTTAAAAGTAATTTTCACTTTTGCTGATTCATTTTCAGTTTAGAGGCCGTTTACTAAACGTTTACTCAGTATGTGCTTATTGGGTCATTTAACTTATCGGATGAACATGGTAAGGGCCGAGAATCTTACCCGTTAAGAGCGTCGACAAGGATGAAAATTGTTACATACGATACCATTTTGATAGTCTAGAATCGTACCCGGTAAGTAAATTAGAGTGTAGATTTTTACAGTTACACGTTTGGTAAACAACTCCTTAGTCCCTTATGCTTCCTGGCTTGTTTTGGTGGTTCGAGGTTTCTTCCTGTTTTCTCTTTTCCTTTTGTGGGATTGATGAATCTTAGGTATATTTTTGCTTTAATTACCTTGGTTTGTTTCAGACAGATTTTGAACAAGGTTGTGCAGGTTCGTAGGTTTTGATTTGTCATAGTCAGATTTTGAATTTTATACTGAAAAACTTGTGAAATCATATTTAAAGGATGGATCTTTTGTTGAACAATATATACGTGACAATACTATTCAGCCGAGTACTATTTTAGAGCTTCTATGCCATCCCACCATCTTTTTTTTTTCTTTTGCCTAGCTTATATTTCATTCTTTTCTATATCAATACTTTATCGTTGCAGTTTATTTATTTATTTATGAGATGAAATTTTCTGTGCCAAATTTGAGTCAGTTAGAACTGATGGAACAATAGACTCGTCTTAACACACGCACGCACAGATGTGACTCAAGATTGCAGAAAGACAATTGAAGAAAGACAACCACAATAAAAAGTGCTTCTTTGTGTGCTTTGAGTCATTAATGATGTGCAGACCTTGTCATAAATCAGTCGATGTCCTTTTAGTTAACTTTATATATATATATATATATATATATGTATGTACACACACAAACAAACAAGGTATATCTCGTTCGATTGCAAGGTCTTGAAGGGATGTAATGTACGTAATCATAGTCATGATGACTACTTCCAAAGGGTAAAACAAATGTTTCTGTGAATTTCCAAGACTTGTGTAAAAGTCAATAGTGTTAGTGGAAAAAAAGAAGATAAAGGACAAGAAGAATGGTCAAAGACTAGCAAATAGGCAGCAGAAAAAGTGGAAAATGAAAAAAACACAAACAAAATATACATACACACAAACCCAACATCAAACGGATGCCTCTAAAATCCTAACTATCAGCTCCTTAAACCTCCGCTTGTCCTACCCTAACTCCCTTCCTCCTGTCCACATCTGCTACATCCCCCTTTCTCTACTTTAAATCTATTACCCAAGCCCTATGTCTCCAAACAATTGAATCAGATGTCATGTTCACAAAAATGACTAAGACCGCCATGCATGTCTGCCCGCAATTGCTCATCCCAAGTCCTCGGTCTGATCCTCCTCCTTGGTCCCTCGACCATAACACTTTATACTCTTTTAATTGTGCCGCCATTGGTGTCCTTTGCATGTGTCCAAACCATTGCAGTCCTCTCTCTCAATTTATTCGTGATAGACACTATTTCTAGATCCACCGTGGAATACCTCATCGAACATTCTGTCTAGCAAGGTTCAACAACAAGTCCATCTAAGCATCCTCATTTATGTAATTTCCAACTTCTTCTCATGGTTCTTCGTTAATGCCCAACACTTTGACCGATATAATTAACATGGTTGGTCTAGTTGCTACCCTGTAATATTTGACCTTAATTACGTTTTTGTGGAACCTTCTTGTCGAATAACACCCTAGTCGTAGCTCTCTACTTGAGCCACCCTGACTTTATGTGATTTGTTACATTATAATTTGTTGGAATTAATGATAAAATCGCTTAGATTGTTAGTTTATTTAATAGTTAAGTCGTTTGTATATATGTATAAACTAGAAGGGTTGCCTTGTAAATATCAAATAAATGACAGTTAGGGAAACTGTCTAGGCAATGATTAGATGAAACGATGTGTCTTTTGGATGACATCGATTCATGTCTATAAATACTGATGTATATGTGTCAATTTAGGTGAATCGAATATCAGTTATTGTGTAATTATCTGTTCCTTGTTTTCTCTCTTAGAAAACACATGCACACACCATACTCAAAACTGCCGATTATGAAGACTGCCAACAGGAAGAAGATGCATCGATCTCCTAGGCTGTCTAATTTTAAGGAATTCGATTCCAACAATTGGTATTAGAGCCCCAGGGGGTGCCGAGGGCCTGCGATCCCGTAAGTCGAAGGTTTAAGAAGCGATTTCACAAAATCTATGACAACAATTTTTGGAATCAACGACAAAGGGAAATTTTGCAAGGATTGGACGATATGAGCATAGACGATCAGATGGGTACTCAAGAATCGAGACAGATTACCCTTCAAAATTCGAGAAGAATGAGACGTTCAAGATGCTATATCTGTTATGATCGTGGACACGCCTATTGGAACTGTCCGAACAAGAATCGACGAAGCGAATTCAAGACGAGAAAACAAATGACCGATGGGTTTCAAGAGATCACAGGGAACAATCAAAGCGACATCATTGTTCCAACTTCAACATGGCACGTAATCGGTACTGATGGAAGAGGCTGGAACGAAATATGGTACGTTTATGATGAACACCCGAGACATATGACCCCGAATCTGGAAGTATTTGATAAGTTCAAACGTGGTTCAACATGTTCAAGCACTACCACACAAAGCGGGCTGAATGTTCAAGGTGTCGGTGAAATTATGGTTCGAACGGAATCCCACAGGTTTGTGATACCGGGAGCATTTTACGTTACGAACATAGGTTTAAACATCCTAAGCCTAAGTCAATTAATCCAACAAGGATTTGAAGTCACTGTCAAAGATTCTAAGTGCATCTTAAAGAGTATATTTGATACAACTAGTAGTGAAGAAATCAACAATTCGGACACCGACAAAGAGAGTAAATCAAGCAGCGAAAAGAGTGGGAAAGATGGTAGTAATATACACGTTGAGGAACAACAAAGATTGGATCTTGATAAAGAAAAGGCCATACGAGCCATAATGCGATATTATGACTCTTTGTACTTTAAAGACACCATTATTGAAGAAGGAATGGAGAATAATCAAGCACCATCAAAAAATGATTTTGAAGGTTTGATTGGATTTCTTGACATGATCAACGAACAAGAAATCATCAAGGAGTGCAAAGGTTTGGTCGAGGAACACTTTGAGAAACTAGTGAAGTGGTTCTACAAAGAATTCATGCATTGTGAAGAAAGACCAATACCTATGAAGATAAATAACACTGAAGTATGTATATTAGACCTCTACCTTACGGTGAAAGGCATGGGAGGACATGCCCGCGTGACAATCAAGAACAAGTGGTTTCAAGTAGCCTATGCGATGGGGTTTCCAAAGGAGTATGCAGATGGTTTGAAGGAGTGTTATGGAACACACTTGAGTCTCTTAGCAGCCTACTATGGAGTGGCTAGGAATTATTCCAGTGATGATATTGTACCAGAGGCAGCAGAGTGCGGGGGTACAAGCGGAATAACGGCAGAAGATTTGCCGAAGGAAGAGACTATACCAGACTGCATTGGAACCGAGGCAAGGTACATGGAGTATGATGAAGAAGAAGGCTTAACAGGGAAAATAGAGTATGATGATGGAGAAAACCTGATCATTTCATTAGAAGATAACAAAGAGGTAAGTGACACTGAAAAGGATGCGGATCAAGGCTCAGATGATGGAGACAACATTATAGTGATCAATTGAGGAAGACAAAGGTTGTGATTTTATCATTAAGGGGGAGTGTTGGAATTAATGATAAAATCGCTTAGATTGTTAGTTTATTTAATAGTTAAGTCGTTTGTATATATGTATAAACTAGAAGGGTTGCCTTGTAAATATCAAATAAATGACAGTTAGGGAAACTGTCTAGGCAACGATTAGATGAAACGATGTGTCCTTTGGATGGCATCGATTCATGTCTATAAATACTGATGTATGTGTGTCAATTTAGGTGAATCGAATATCAGTTATTGTGTAATTATCTGTTCCTTGTTTTCTCTCTTAGGTAGCGTTTGGTATGCAGACTGGATGGGATGGGATGGGATGGGATGGGATGGGACGGGACGGGACGGGACTGGACTGGACTGGACTAACTGTCTGTCCCACGTTTAGTTTAGGTCTAAAATCATATGTTTGAAAGAGGGTAATATTGTAATTTTACATTTAGTCCCATGTTGTTCCATTTATTTTGGTGGAACTAAAAAACTTAAGTTTTGTCCCATGAAATTTGATTTTTGTCCCATGTGATTTTTGTCCCATGGCATACCAAATATGAGATTATTTTTTTGTCCCGTCCTGTCCCACCCAGTCTGCGTACCAAACGCACCCTTAGAAAACACACGCACACACCATACTCAAAACTGCCGATTATGAAGACTGCCAACAGGAAGAAGATGCATCGATCTCCTAGGCTGTCTAATTTCAAGGAATTCGATTCCAACATAATTGACCTCTCATTCCGCTTGAATCCTAGCGTCTAAATACTTGAAACGGTCTTTTTTGGGCACCCTTTGTCCCTGAATGTAAACTTATACTTATCAATGCATTCCGCACTGAAATTTCACCACATGTATTTTGTCTTTGTGCAAGTAATATACAAGCCTGTGTTTCCAAAGACGCTCACCATTGCTCCAGCCTCATGTCGACATCTACCTCCGATTCCGTGAGCAATACAATATCATGTGCTAATAACATACAACATGGGACACTCCTTTGGATCTCTTAGGAGAACTCTTCCCAGATCACAATTAAAAGGAATGATTTAACATGGAACCTTGGTATAACCCTATCTCCACTGAAAAATACTCCGTCTCACCCATTGGTATCTTGACATGAGTCCTCGATCGATAATACATGTCCTTTATCGCCATGATATACCTCCATGGGTTCCTGCTAATTTTATAGGCTCTTCTAAATCATGCCTCACATATAGTATGCCTTTTCCAGGCCTATGAATATCGTGTTAAGTCTTTCTTATGCTCTCTATACTTCTCTATGAGACGTCTGAGAATAAGGATTTCCTCGATCGTAGACCTCATTAACATAAAGCCAAATTGGTTCTTCACCATCTTTGTTTCGCATTACAACCTAGTCTCAACCACACCTTCTCATAAGTTCATGGTGTGACTAAGTAGCTTTATAACGCGATAATTGTCACAATGTTGAATATCGCCTTTGTTATTATAAAACGATATCACTACTAGAAACTTCAAATTATTCTGGCATCTTGGCAGTCTTAAGAACGACATTGAAGTGTTTTGTCAGCTACTACGCACCCACCTCCCCCAAACAGAGCCACACCTCAATGGGGATCTGGTCTAACCCTACGATCTTTCCTTTTCCTATCATCCTTAGGGGGCGTTTGGTTCGCAGAATGTTTTTGGATGAAATGGAATCTGCCAAAGGAATTTGACTTTGAAGAAATTGGAATGGAATATTGTCAAGTTTGACCACCTGTTTGATTGACAGAATTGGAATGAAATCTGTTAAATGAATTGAAATTTTTCTGTTTGGTTCACAGACTGTAGCTTTAGAAGTGGAATGGTATTTTGGTAAATGACCAAAATACCCTTTTTGTTTATTTTAATTTTTTTCAACAAAAATTACTTTAATGAAATAGTCATTAAATAGTTTAATTTTTAACTAAAATTGCTTTGATTATTTTAGCACACGAATGATGATGAGAGAGAGAGAGGAGAGAGAGAGGAGAAGAGAGGAGAGATAGAGGAGAGAGAGAGAGAGAGAAGAGAGAGAAGAGAGAGAGGAGAGAGAGAGAGAGGAGTGAGAGAGGAGAGGTGAGGAGAGATAGAGGAGAGAGAGAGGGAGAGAGAGAAGAGAGAGAAGAGAGAGAAGAGAGAGAGGAGAGAGAGAGGAGAGAGAGAGGAGTGAGAGAGGAGAGGAGAGAGAGAGGATAGAATGAGAGAGAGAGGAGAGAAGAGAGAGAGGAGAGGATAGATTGAGAGAGAGAGTAGAGAGAGAGAAGAGAGAGAGGGAGAGAGGAGAGAGAGAGGAGAAGAGAGGAGAGAGAGGGGGAGAGAGGAGAGAGAGAGGAGAGAAAGAGAGAGAGAGAGAGAGAGAGAGCAGAGAGAGAGAGAATAGAGAGTTGGTGTCTGCTAATAATGTTGAACGGTAGTGGTGACCGGTAGTGGTGGTTGCCGGTGGCGGTGGTGGCCGGAGGTGGTAGTGGCCGATGGCGATGGCCGGAGGTGGTGGTGGTGTCCGGATGTGGTGGTGGCCGGTGTTGGTAGCCGGAGGTGGTGGTGGCTGGTGGTGGTCAATGATGGTCGGAGGTGGTGGTGGTGGTGGTCGATGGTGGCCGGAGGTGGTGGCCGATGTTGGTAGCCGGAGGTGGTGGTCAATGGTGGACGGTGGCGGTGGCCGGAGGTGGTGGCCGATGGTGGTGTTCGGAGGTGGTGGTGCATATTAGGATGAGGGACAATTTTGTCCAAAATAAAATATGACATTTCATTCCAATGAAATACCACCTCCCCCCCAAGGAATGTTGAATTCCTTCATTTGTGGAATTCATTGGAATTCAACATTCCAATTCCTTAAAAAAAATGAACCAAACAATGTAATGGAATCTGGTCAACGGAATTCAACATTCCAATTCCATCAGATTCCATCAGAATCTGCGAACCAAACGCCCCCTTAGTGCCACCTTAACTTTCCTTATTAATTTGCCGACAAGAGCATAGATTGTATGGTTGTTGATGTTTCCCTACCCCCTCTGAATCCCACTCTTCTTCCCTTGCGCCGTTAAAGATTTGAGGAAAATAACTACTCATATCTTATTTTAGTCACCATCCTTTTCCAAGACTCTATCATTCTCATCCTTGTACAGTTATGTTTCGTAAGTTACGTTTCGTAAGTCCTGGAAGCTCCTTTCCGTTGAACTGGAAATTCCAATTTCACAATCTCTAGTATCTAACCTTTTGTCAATTTCATCATAAGACTTTCCTTTGTAGCGGTTATTAACAAATATTATAATTTGTAATTAAATTGACTTGTTTCTTACATCAACCACTATGGGGTATATATACACAACTTGAGAAATAGAAACTCTATCCTAGAGATTAAAAATGAATTACTCAATGATATTGGTGATGATGAGACGTGAATAGAGAATAGATCAAGGGATATGATTTTGGTGATCAAGATATGTGATTTTGGTGATCAAGAGGTATGATTTGATGTATCTCTATCAAGCCCCCGCAAGATGGACGATCAGTTAGTGAGACCAATCTTGGACATGAGCTCATGGAACCACGTCTGAGCAAGAGGCTTAGTGAGAGTATCAGCAAGTTGATCATTGCGAGAAATGTATGACACACAAAGTTTTTGGTTTTGAACACTTTCATGAACAAAATGATAGTCAAGTGCCAAGTGTTTCATTTTAGAGTGGAATTTCGGACTTGCAACAACATATGTAGCTCCCATGTTGTCATAATAGATGATTGGTTTGTTTGTTACCAGATGTCCCAACTCACGAAGTAAGTTTTGGACCCATAGGACCTCGGCAGTAGCTGCAGCAAACGCTCGATTCTCGGCTTCAGTTGATGATCGAGCAAGGGTTCGTTGCTTGCGGGAACTCCAGGATATATTGCAGCCTAAATAAACAATGTAGCCAGTTATAGAAATATAGTTATCTCTATCACCGACCCAATCAACATTTGAAAAGGTATGGAGAGTAGTTACGGAGGCTTGGTGAAGTAGTAAACCTTGAGTGGTAGTTCTAGCAAGATAGCATAATAACCTTTTAAGAGCGACCCAATGATCTTCGGTAGGCATGTACATGTATTGAGATAACATTTTCACATCAAAAGAGATGTCAATTCTAGTTAAAGATAAGCATTGTAGACTGCACACAAGTGCTCGGTATTCGATGGGGTTGGCTAGAGGAGTTTCGGTATGCGTGGATAAGGGAGGTTGGGTGGCCATGGGAGTTGGTACAGGTTTGGCATTTAACATATGAGCACGAGTTAGAAGGTCTTGTATATATTTCTGTTGGCTAAGGAAGATGCCTTTAGTATGGGGTAATACTTCCACACCAAGGAAATAAGAGAGATTACCAAGATCTTTGAGTGAGAAACGAGAGCAGAATTGACATATGAATGTGTTTAAGAAGGTTGAATTGGAGCCAGTGATGATAATATCATCAACATAGACAAGTAGATAGATAAGATCATAATTGTGATGAAGAATAAATAAGGATGAATCGGAGATGGCATTTTTGAACCCAATTTGAAGAAGATAGGTGTTGAGTTCGTAATACCAAGATCTTGGAGCTTGTTTAAGACCATAGAGAATTTGGTGAAGTTTGCAAACATAGATGCGATTGACTAACAAAGCAAGGAGGTTGGACCATATAAACATCGTCCTTAAGAGACCCTTGGAGAAAGGTGTCAGGATCTTAATTCTAAACAAGAATAAACTCTCAGAAAACAATATCAAAGAAGTTTGCGGAATAACACTTTGATATTCAATGAAACAGTAAACAAACAGTAAATCTGATGAACAACTTGCAAACTCTTATTGAATGATTGAAAGTCACAAGCTTTTACACACGACCTCAATATTGATGAACAGACTCAACAATACGAATTCTACTTCTCTAGAATTAGTGTTCTAACCTTGAGGTTGATTCTCTCTATGAAAGCTAAAAAACTCAGAATTATTGTTGTTTTTGAAGAAACAAACTACTCTATACATATACTGAAGATAAAAGATAATTACAAAATAATAAAAGATCTTCAGTAAAATCTTCCATCATTATCTCCAAGCTTCCATGAATATCTTCAATCCAGTTGTCATCTTTGCCATATAATCTTCATCTCATAAGCAACATTAATTCTTCAGCAACATTAATACTCTAAGCAGTATTAAGTTCAGCAGTACTAACTATTCTCAGCAGTATTAACTTTGTTCTAGCAGTACTAACTCCAGCAGTACTAACTACTAGCAGTAGTAAAATCTACTAGCAGTAGTAATCATTGTTGTACTTGCAGTAGTAACTCTGTTGTAGCAGCATTAACCATACTCAATCATTTCT
Source organism: Arctium minus (assembly GCA_954870635.1). NCBI lineage: Eukaryota > Viridiplantae > Streptophyta > Magnoliopsida > Asterales > Asteraceae > Arctium > Arctium minus. The sequence continues at coordinate 34,982,811 of OX941096.1, read as the reverse complement.
GAATTTCCCAACAATCTCCCCCTAACTTGACTTTTAGGAAGAGAAGTCAAGTTCTTCAGATGCTCCCAAAATACCATTCTTCAGATCCCTGTATCAACATTTAGCCCCAAACTTTGATTGATCATTCTCTGAATCAGATACTTTGCCATTTCTGAGTTTTCAACACATCCAAGCTTCTTCTTCAACATTGCATGAAGCTTCAGTCTGCTATGGTTGTATACTCTATCCACTAGGAAGTATTCTATGTGATTTCTATCCAAAGTCACTGCATATACTCCACTAGTTTCATATAGAGTCCAATTGTTGACTATTTGAAACACATTTCTTATCACATGCTCCACTTCTTCAGGTTTGAACATCATACACAGATACTCCATCACCAGTTTTGTAATTGAAATCCCTGGAGTTTTTAACTGATCTGCATACAACTTCATCCCTATTTGAAACATTTCTTCTATATCAGACCTGGAGCATGTTCTGACAATCTTTGCCCAAGTGTTGAATACCTCATACTTTTCATCCTTCCTCTTGAGCCTGATGTATTCCTTTCCATCCACTATCAATGTATCCCAGTGAATAACTTTAGGAGGCTTAACACCAACAGGTTCAGCTGAAATTGGTTCAGGCACTTTGTCCCTCACTACCATGTACATCTTTACATCATCAGTGCTTGAAGGCTCTTTCTGTTCATATGGCTCAGGTGCCCCTTCTTCTTCAGCAACCTTCTCAGCCTCTCCTTCAGTTATTCTAGGCTTCTTGATTATCTTTCTCCTTGCCATCATCTTTGTTCTTTTTAAAGTCCTTAGACTTTCACCAATAGTGACTTGTTTCTTTGGTGGTGTTTCTTGCTCATCTGGAAAAGGTTTTTCTAGCATTAAATCATTGCTTTCTTTTATTATCTTCTCCATCTCCACCCTAGCAGTTTCATTCCTTTGAAGCTTGGCCATTTCAGAATTATATAGCTCTTTGATCTGCTCAAATGTCATCTTGGAGAACCTCTCCTTTCTGACTCCTACAGCACCCTTGAGAAAAGTTATCATCTTGTTTCTATCTTGAGTACCAAGGAAAGTCTTTGAGGGTTGTCTCTTCTTTGCAACTTTCTTGACCACCACAGACTTCTTAAGGGTTGCAACTTTCTTCTGAGCTGTTTCAGTTGCCAGGCTTTGTTGATAAGCTTTATTCAATTCTGCAGCTAAAGCCTTAGCCATTTCCCTTTCTTTCTCAACTTGGACTCTTTCTTCTTGCTCAATATTTGCTTGTATCTTTCTTGCCAAAGCTTCATCTGACTCAACCAACCTTTGCTTTTTGATTGGTTGATCAGATTCCACCATCTTAGCTTTGCCTTTGTCCTTGCTTTTTGCTTTATCAACACTGACTTTCTTGACAACTTCTTCATTTTCTTTGATGACAACTCCTTTGGCCTTTGAAGTGACCTTGGGAGTATCATGCTTGGCTTTGATTAATGCTTCAGCTGTCTCAAGTTCTTCCAAATTTCTGCTCTGAAGATCACTTAACACTTCTTTCACCATTTCTGCTGCTTCTTTCAGTTCAGCAGCATTAACAGTTTCTGCTTCTTTATTTGCTTGAGCAGCATTAACTGTTTCTGCTGCTATTGATTCTGTTACTGCTTCTTGTACAACATTTTCTGCAGTTATTTTCTCCCCCTCAAACTCAACTTTCTCTTGCTCCCCCTTAGCTTTGGCATCTTCCATATTGACATCTGCTTCTGACTCCCCCTTTTTGGGAGCATCAGGCACTGGTTTCCTCCTTCTTAGTACAAATTGTTTCTTCTTCTTTTGCAGAATCAATTTCTTCACCATTTGCTTCAGGTTGACAATCTGTTCTTGTTGTGACAGAACTATCATTTTCAGCTCTTCTATATCCTTACCCTGTTTGATCACATCCATGTTGATGTTTCCCATGGTTTCCATCAATTCAAAATAGTTATATTTGTCCTCACCTTCTCCAGAAGTGTTACCTTCTTTTGAAGGATCATTGGATCTTTTTGTAGTGGGAGCCTTCTGCCTAACAGAAGCACTCTCCACCCCCGTGGGTTCTTGGCACCTGGGACCTTTGGATGATTGCTCACCCAAAGTTGCCATGGGGAAGGTCTTATTGATGTTACCACTTACCTCCTCTGTGATAGCAGGAGTAGTGGCAGCCTTAGCACCCATATGCTCAACCATCTCCTCAGTGAGCACCTCCTTGGGGTTGGGAGACACCCCTGTGGTTTCCCTGTAGATATTCTCTAAAGGAGAATTCTCCCTTAGAGGGCTTAAAGGCTCTGTGGGTCATGGTACAAGAAGGGAAGGAGCCTTCTTTACCTTTTTCCTTATATAAGTTTGGGTAATTGGAGAGGTTGGCTTTTGAAGTAGAGACTGGGGGATTGATATAGAGTGGGAAGGTTGGGATTGGCTAGCAGTGGGATGGTCTAATGAGGGCCTTGACCCTGCTGCCATACCTTCTTCAGTGTGGGACACCACCATCATTGTAGAGAATAATGGGGTGTCAACTCCTTCCGAGTCCAATGGGGATCTCTTCATGTTTGAAAAGACCTTACCTTTGGGAATTTTTGGTACATATACCTCATCAAAGTGAGGCATATCCATCAATTCGTGGGTTATAACTTCTTGTACAAACCTGGGGTACATATAAAAGCTCTTTTTGCTTCCCAAGTTTGAGACAAGATCACTGAAAATCATTCTGGAAAAATTGTACCTTCTGGCAGTGGCCAAACAGACCAAAGCATAAGCAATGGTACTGCTAAACTCACTCCATCCAGTAGTCTTTTTGGAAATGCAGTGCATAAGGGTATGAACAAGAAAACGCCATTGGGTATAAAATTTTGCTTTTGAGAATTTAAAACCACCCAATTGGCCTCCATACCCCATTCTTGATAAATTTGAGAACAAGTTCTCATTAGGAAGAGAAGTAATACCTTCAGCATCGTCTAGACGTAGACAAATGCGTATCACCTCTTCATTAACTGACAAGGGTTTGTCACACACCCTTGTTTTCAGAATCTGCACACCATTCTCTGTGACTATGGTGGCATTTGCCCAGAATTGCCTTTGATGCTCTATGTATATTGTTGGCGACACAGTTAGAGCATGGGCAATGTGGCTAGACTTCAGAAAATCTGCAATCTGATGAAATCCTGCAGCTTGCTTTGGCTTTTGTAGCATCGCGATTTCATTGTGCTCGTCGATGAATGCCATGGATGCCATTGAACTTGAATGTTCTTGCCTGAAATACTTGGTACTTGAGAGAAAAGGGTTAGAGAGAAAGTGAATAGTATTCAAAGAGTCGTTATGAACTTTTAGGCGGGCAAAGGGTATTTATAGTGTATGGGACATAAGCAGTATTAACCTAGAGCAGTATTAATTACCTAGCAGTATTAACTGAGAGCAGTATTAACCACTAGCAGTATTAACTGAGAGCAGTATTAACTGAGAGCAGTATTAACCACGAGCAGTATTAACTAACTAGCAGTATTAACTGAGAGCAGTATTAACCACTAGCAGTATTAACTGTGCACTGGCAGTATTAAAACTTCACTGGCAGTATTAACTATACTTGCTCCTTTTGAAGCTTATGGAGGTCTGATCAAGGCATTAACTTCCTGTGAAAGATGATTAACAGTACACAAATAACCAAAATAGCAGGTATAGGAACACTTTTTAAAACCATGAGCTCATTCAGAGTTGATCATGCCCACACTTGAGACCAAGAAAGTGAATCTACCCACATCAAATGCTTTAGTGAATAGATCTGTAAACTGGTTGTCAGTATGAACTTTAGCAACTTGAATGAGCTTCTTTTCATTACAATATCTGATAAAGTGATACCTGATCTCAATGTGCTTTGTTTTGGAATGCTTGACTGGATTATTAACAATGCTTATAGCACTGCTATTGTCAATAAAGATTGGAGTGTGCAGAAAGGTTACCCCGTAGTCCAGCATCTGATTCTGAATCCATAGAACCTGAGAGCAGTAACTTGCCGCAGCAATATACTCAGCTTCTGTTGTTGATAAGGACACTGTGGTTTGTTTCTTGCACTGCCAAGATACTAGTCTTGCACCCAACAGTTGACATCCCCCTGAAGTAGACTTTCTGTCCATGTTAGCACCACCCAAGTCACTATCTGAATATGCAATCAAGTCGAATGAAGATTCATATGGATACCAAAGACCTAATCTAGGTTGCCCTCTTAAATATCTGAAAATCCTCTTCATAGCTTGAAGATGTGATTGTTTTGGCTTGACTTGGAATCTGGCACATACACATACTGGAAACATGATATCTGGTCTTGAGGCTGTGAGATACATTAGAGATCCAATCATTGATCTATATAGATGGACATCAACATCCTCCCCCTCAAGATCAGCAGTGATCTGTTTGTGAGTTTCCATTGGTGTGCTTGCTGACTTTGAGTCTTTTAAACCATATTTATCCAGGATGTCTTGCACATATTTTGATTGACTAATGAAGATTCCATCTGTCTGCTGTTTCACCTGAAGTCCAAGGAAGAATTTAAGTTCACCCATTGAACTCATTTTAAAGCTCTTGTGCATCAACTCTTCAAAGTCTCTACACATCTGATCTTTTGTGGATCCAAAAATGATATCATCCACATAGATCTGAACTAGTAGGATGTCCTTCTTACTTCTTTTAATGAAAAGGGTCTTGTCAATTATGCCCCTTTCAAACCCATTTTCCAAGAGATAGGTAGACAGAGTGTCATACCATGCTCTTGGGGCTTGATGTAGACCATAGAGTGCTTTCTTCAGCTTGTATACTCTGTCAGGATATGTAGGATTTTCAAAACCAGGTGGCTGACATACATATACTTCTTCATCAATTGTACCATATAGAAAGGCACTCTTTACATCCATTTGATAGACCTTGAACTTCATGTATGAGGCATAGGCTAGGAACAACCTAATTGCCTCTACCCTTGCCACTGGAGCAAACATTTCATCATAATCTATGCCCTCTTCTTGAGTGTACCCTTGAGCCACAAGCCTTGCTTTGTTCCTGATCACAATTCCTCTCTCATCCTTTTTATTCCTGAAGATCCACTTGGTGCCAATAGCTCTATGACCTTTTGGAAGGTCCACCAAGTCCCAAACATCCTGTAGTTTGAATTGAAGTAACTCTTCTTGCATGGCTTCTATCCAACTTGAGTCTTTCATTGCATCATAGGCCTTCTTAGGCTCAATCTGGGATAGGAAACATGAGAGTACTGTGTGTTGTTGATCATGCAGCTCTTGAAGTCTGCTTTGATTCCTTGTTATCATAGGAGAAGAGATGTCTCCTATGATCAGCTCTGGAGGATGATTCTTTTGAGTTCTAGTCTGAAGACTAGGTTCTTCATGGATTCCCACCTCTAGATTGGAATCATTTAAGTCAGATGAGGGGATCACCTCAGCTACCTCAAGCTCTTTATGCACTGAAGATTCCTCTTCTCTTCTTTCTTCTTCTCTCTGTATTGGCTCAGTTATAGTTTCTTTTTCACAGAATTCAACAGGTTCTTTTGTAGGCATAGGAAAGATCACAGACTGAGGAATAATGTCTTGAACTTGTGTGTCCCCTGATCCTCCACTTCCTGAACCTGCATAATCATCACTACTGAAACCAAAAGAGTTAGTTAGTGAATCAATGTCAAACAACCACTGAGGACCAGACCCAATAGGATTTGGTGTGTTCTCATTGCATTTGACATTGTCACTTTCCTCAATTATTCTAGAAGAAGTATTAAAAACTCTGTAAGCCTTGCTCTGAGATGAGTAACCAACAAGGAAACCATCATCTGCCTTGCTATCAAACTTTCCCAAGTGAGAATTAGTATTGAGAATAGTACAAGGACACCCAAAAGGTTTGAAAAATCCAATAAAGGGTTTTCTTTTATTAAAAAGCTCATAAGGTGTCTTGTTCTTAGGCTTGACTACTAGTACTCTGTTTTGGACATAGCAAGCAGTATTAACTGCTTCTGCCCAGAAAGTTATTGGGAGTTTAGAATCAGCTAACAAAGATCTAGCAACCTCAATCAGTGTCCTATTCCTTCTCTCAGCAACACCATTTTGTTGTGGAGTCCTAGGAGCACTGTATTTTCTCTCAATTCCTTTTTCTTCACAAAAGGTGTTTAGGTCAATATTTTTAAATTCAGTGCCATTGTCTGACCTAATGACTTTTACTTTTTGATTTGTTTGGTTTTCAATTCTTAGAACAAAGTATTTGATCAGTCCACTTGTCTCATCCTTAGTCCTTAGAAAATATACCCAAGTAAATCTAGAGTAATCATCAAAAATAACTAGGCAGTATGACTTCTTACCAATACTCATAACATTTGTAGGGCCAAACAGATCCATATGCAATAAATGAAGAGAATTAGAGATTGGGTTCACCTCTTTGGACTTATGAGAAGTTTTGTGTTGTTTGCCTTTGAGACAAGCAACACAATGATCATCACATGAATATACTTTTGATGGCAAACCTCTTACAAGGTTGTTTTTAACAAGTTTATTTATTCTTTTAAAGTTCATGTGACACATCCTTCTGTGCCAAAGTGATGATTCATCCAGAGAAGCTTTTGAAACAAGACAATTTAGGGATGAATCAGATGAAACACTTTCCATATCCAAACAGTATACATTATCCTTTCTGGGGGTTCTTAGTAGTATCATCTTTTCATCAACTACCTTGAATCCAGGAGCAAGGATAATACATTCAGAATCTGTAAATAATATACTATGTTGTTTGTCACAAACCTGTGATACACTTAACAGGTTGTACCTTAACTGCTCAACATAGAATACATCTTCAAAGGTCATTTTACCTTTGGTTACATCCCCCTTACCACTTATCTTACCTCCATCTGGTGTATTACCAAAGGAAACATGTCCACCATCAATTTTCTTGAAATTCTTGAGGCATGGCATGTTCCCTGTCATGTGCCTAGAGCAACCACTATCAACATGCCAGATGCTCTTCCCCTTGAGCTGTTGGTTGCCCTGCACATAAGATTAGACAATTAGTATTGATTGGGAACCCAAGCCAAAGTGGTCTTGGGTCTCCCTTGCTCATCAAAATACTTATATTCCTTTTTGATGAGGTTTTTAAAATCAGAACACTTATTATTTGAGTACTTTGTCAAGATTATTGGTCTAGAAGCACTAATACTTGAAGCAGCACTATCTTTAGAAGTACTAACAAGGTTAGCAGTACTAACAGGTTTGGCAGTATTAACCTTGTTGGCAGTACTAACAGAGTTAGCAGTATTAACCTTGGTAGCAATATTATTGCTTCTAGCAGCACTATCACTGTCAGCAGCGCTATTTGTGGTAGCAGTACTAACAGCTTTAGTGCTTTTAGGTATCCAGATCTTGACACTGTCTTCCACATTCTTTTTCTTTATGTGGTTTTTAGATTTAACACCTTTCTTAGCCACATGGTTCTTTTCTTTCTTCCTATAACCAAAGGGTTTTTGAGTAAGTCTCTGAAAGTTCAGCCTTTGGTTAATAGGATTGAAATAGCAGTATTTGGCAATGTGATTAAGCTTTCCACAAATAAAACAGGGTTTTGGTCTATTGATTTTACTCAGATCAATCCCTTGTTTTTGTGCCCACTGATTATTCTAGTTTCTCTGATTTCTCCTTGGTATATCATGTTTTTGGGGCTCAGATTTATTGCATGCACACTGTTTGCAAGGGATAGGGTTCACAACAGTGGTCTGCTTATAATGAACCTTCTTGGTCTTTCCCTCAGTCTTCTTTATCTCATTGGACTTGACCCAATGCTTTCCACATCCCTCATTGGTAATTATGTGGTTTTCTATAGGAATCTCACCACTCACACTGTTGTCCTTATTCTTGACAGTTTCTTTCTCAGTTTTATCCTCAACAACTACTTCATCTAAGGGATCTATCTCAGTGGCTCCCTCAGGCAGGTCCTTCCTATCCTTTGTCTCTAACAAGTCTGAACTAGGAGGGATGTAGTTGTTGTTGTAGGGTGGTGGTGTGGTATTGTACCCTATTCCTCTTCTCAGTTTATCATGAATCCGAGTTTGTAGTAAAGAGTCCATTGCTTTAGAAGCATTGTAAAACTTTTCTACATCTAACTTGACTTTAGGTAACTCTCCTCTTAACTTATCACTCTCCTCTTTAGATTTGGTCAGTTGGAGTTCTAGGTCATTCTTCTCCCACTTCCAGTAGTTTGTGTCATATGAATGTTGAAGCTCATTGGCTTGAAAACTCTTAGTCTGATCTTCAAACCTCTCAACAATCCTCACATAATCTTTTATGTCCTTTTCTAATCTCTTAAGGTCATCACTCATGTTCTGGTTGTGATCCCTGTACCTTTTAACAATGTTAATGCAATTTTGAGAACAAAGATTAGAAGTTACCTCTGTTGGGAGATCAGACACCTCTGCCATTAAGGCTTGGTTTTGGATAGCCTCTTCTGCTTGATCACTCCAATCAAACCCCATACCTTGTTGAGAGACTAGGGCTTGTGCAGAGTTTCTGTTATTATTGAAGCTTCCAGACTGTGCTTGTTGGTGGTTGTTGTTGTGAGACACTCCACTTCTGCATTCCCTATCAAAGTGTCCCTTCTGATGACATTTATAGCATTCCACCTTTGACTTGTCAAAACCTGCTCCATCTTCTCTTCTTTGGGAGAAGTTGTTCCTCCCAGTTCTCTTGATGAACTTCTTTACTCTCATAGAGAGCATGGCCATCTGCCATTTAATGTCCATCTCTTCAAGATCATCTGGATGGAGTTGTTCCAAGTCATCAATAATTAGAGAAGAATTTCAGTGACTGGACAGAAAGGCTTCAAACACAGATTCAGTGCCTTTCTCTTGATTTGTTCCATTAGCAGCACTAACTGATTCAGGGTTGGAAGTAGAATCAATTGATGCTGATAGGAGTGCAGCATTGTGAACATACCCAGAAGGCTTCTTCTTAGCCTCTACCTCAGATTCAAAAACTCTTAGATCATTGTATAGATCATCAAGTTCCTTTTCTTCCAGTTGATCATTCTGTCTGAAAGAGACAATATACATGGTCCATTCATCACCCAGGGACCTTAAGAACTTCCTGTTTAGATCATCTTGATCAATTTGTACTCCCACAGTAGCTAGTTCACCAATTAGCTTGTTGAACCTGTCAAAAGTTTGAGTCATGGACTCATTCTTGGTTGACATAAAGTTCTCATATTGTTGCTTCAATATAGCCTTCTGATTTCTCTTGGTACTTTTGGTACCTGAGAATCTCTTCTCTAGAGCATTCCAGAGCATCTGTGCATCAGTGCAACTGCAGAATTGGTGTTGATATTCATTGGGAATGGCCAAGAGCAGAGTGCTTAAGGCTTTCATCTCTGTCTGCCTTGTCTTTCTTTCTACATCTGTCTTTGGTGGAGTTCTCTTTCCATCTGAACCAATCTTTCCTGCATCAGATGGGCCATTCTCAATGATGTCCCACACAGAGTAATCAGTGAGAAGAATGTATTGCTTTATTCTAATCTTCCACATGTCGAATTCATTGGATCTAAGCATTGGGACCTTTGAGATCAGGGTACTGTTTGATTCAACTGCGTTTTCCATGATGAATAAGATTTCTGAGACTACAAGCTCTGATACCACTTGTCAGGATCTTAATTCTAAACAAGAATAAACTCTCAGAAAACAATATCAAAGAAGTTTGCGGAATAACACTTTGATATTCAATGAAACAGTAAACAAACAGTAAATCTGATGAACAACTTGCAAACTCTTATTGAATGATTGTGTCAGGATCGAATTCTCAACAAGAATTAATTCTCAGAAACAATATCAAAGAAGTTTGCGGAATAACACTTTGATATTCAATGAAACAGAAAATAAAAACAGAATATAATCAACAAACTGTAAACTTGTATTTAATGCTTTGATGTTACAAGATTACTCACTCAACCTCAATATTGATGAACAGGCTCACCAATACGAATTCTACTTCTCTAGAATTAGGATCTATGCCTTGAGGTTGTTTTTCTCTCTAAACGAATGAAAACTGAAAGTTAAAGTATTATTCTAAACTATACAATATATACTGAATACAAAGATAATTAAAATAAATAAAATATCTTCAGTATATCTTCCATGTATATCTCTAAGCTTCCATGTATATCCTTTCAAACGAATCTTCATCATATAAGCAGTATTAATCTTCAGCAGCATTAACTTCCTTCTAGCAGCATTAACTACTAAGCAGTACTAACCACTAGCAGTACTAACTAGCTAAGCAGTACTAACTTTGTTCAAGCAACACTAACTTTGACTAGCAGTATTAATAGTACTAGCAGTAGTAACACTCAGCAGTATTAACCTTTATGTCTTCTAGCAGTATTCTAGCAGTATTAACTCTGAACCAGCAGCATTAACCATACTTGAGTTTTTCTTCAGTTCCCAACAATCTCCCCCTAACTTGACTTT